>JANIJU010000002.1:66524621-66942600 GCA_025504685.1 Leucosticte australis
GGGGCACAGCTACACCAGGCAGAGGTGGAGGAGGAGGGGGCACAGCTGCACCAGGCAGAGGTGGTGGAGGAGGGGGTACAGCTGCACCAGGCAGAGGTGGTGGTGGAGGGGGTACAGCTGCACCAGGCAGAGGTGGTGGTGGAGGAGGAGGTGGTGGAATGACCCCTCCAGGAAGAGGTGGGGGAGGTGGTGGCAGTCCTGATCCAGGAAGCGGTGGTGCTGGGGGTGGCAATCCCAGGCCGGGCAGAGGAGGAGGTGGAGGAGGGACACCAGCTCCAGGTAAAGGTGGTGGTGGAGGGGGAGGTGGGATACCCCAACCAGGCAGAGGAGATGGGACTCCTGCCCCAGGCAAAGGTGGTGGTGGAGGTGGTGGAGGGAATCCAGGACATGGAAGGAAAGGAGCTGGAGGCAGCGTTGGTATCTCCCCACTTGGCAAGTTTGGAGGGGGAGGGAGAGGTGATATCGTGGAACCTGGGAAAGCGTGGTCCAGGTCTGTCACTGCTGAGACAGCAGAAGGAGGGAGTCCTGAGCCAGGTAGAGGTGGTGGCGGTGGTAATCCTGCCACAGACATGGGAGTAACAAAGGAATGGCCATGTGCTCCAGACAGGGGGGCAGCCCGCTCAGTCGCTGGCAGTGATGGGGTAATGCTACATGTGGGCTCTGGGGGCAAGGAAGGGGGATGTTCACTACAAGGTACATCTACAGTACTTAGAGGCTGATGGGAAACTGTCATTTCAGTCTCTCCTCCAAAGGCAAGGGACAAATCAGCTTTGGGTCCTGGAAGAGGTGACTGCGGTATACTCTGTACTGATTGGCTTGCTTCCAGTGGCACTGAGATTAGCTTCGGCGACAGAATTAAGGAGATTTCAGAACAAAATGTGGGCTGTAGTTCTAGAGCTGGCAAGTTCTGAGTAGGCCCTTCACTTTTGCCCCCTTCTAAGTGCGGTGGTGGGGGTGGCTGTGGCAGTGCAGTGGCTGAAGGCATTGTATGTGTTAAATAATCCTCTGTTGGTGACGTCTGTACAGATCTCGCCTGTGACACAGTCCTGGGTGTGGTCTCCTCTTCATTCCTTTGAAGAGTCACACTGCTGAGTTCCCCAGAGTCTGCATGTGCGTGCTCACTTTCCTGCTCCCTCCCAGCAGTCTGTACCTCTGCAGCAGGAAATTGTTTCTCTAGTTCTGCAATTTTTGTCCTCAGATCCTCAATAGTTTGCTCAAGTTGTTGGATGACACTGGCACGCTCCTCAGATTTCACCTCAAAAGCATCCTTTCAAAGAAAACAAATAATAAGCTCAAACAAGGATAACATTCATCACCATATAAAAATTAAATTTAGATCAAGAATATTAGATCAACTATTCCAGAGGTTCAAAAATAAGCTAGTTATGTAAAGGCTTTAAAAAGCGAGGAATCATTTTGGCTAACGACATTTTAAGTGGAAGAAGACAGTTTAGGGAAATTACTTACTTATATATGACAATACCTTTGTCAGTACAAGGATATGCACTTTTAGACTGTGATTACACTTGTCAAAAGCAAAAATCAGTAGCAACCCCTCCCCCCCCGCAAATACCCTGACTGAGAAAAAAAACCAACCACTGAGCACAAGTACTGCAAGCATTTGCCTACACATGGATATGAAGACATGGCAGTGGGAGAGCTCAGCATTACTTGAATTCTGTTAATTGGAAAAAAATGTTATGTGTTCCTTTAAAGGGATCACCATGAGTAGCAGACTCAGCATAATATTGACTGCTGCATTTCAATAAACACCTTAATGGTACAACACAGATCAGGAATGCAGAACACTACAAATGCTATCTTTTGGAAAACAGATAGATCTCAGAACAGAAAAAGTATGCTTTTCTCCAGCCAGCATGACTAGGAAAGAAAAGAAGCAAGAAAAAACTAAGAGAGAACTTTCATCCTACCCCAAATTGATAACACCTCTGCCAAGAGACAGACTGTGATAGGATAGATTCCTGCCTGGAATGATTATTCTGTATTTGACAGGTTTCACATATTTTCTCTCTTTCGCTAAAGCATCTCATCCTGCTTAATGTAGATTGAGTAGAGGAACCATTAACCTTAAAGGCACATTAATTCCTACAATTTTAAAGAAATACCTGTGACAAACTGTACTAAAGATAATGTGCTTTCATCCCAACCTGCCAAGAGAAGTAATTCTGTCCAAAAAGAGCAATTTGTGCTTATTCAGGATTGACAAACAGGAGATAGACTTGACCTTACAACAAAAAGTCTTCTAAAAAAATCAATTATTTTCTAGCTGCATACATTTACATTTTAGTACTCTAGTTTTCTCTTTCAATTCAAAATATTAGACAGCACTTCAAGCATTTTGTTGGTCACGCAAGAGGTTTCATGAGTGGTTACAGCAAAACTTGTTTAAGTGCCTTTTTATTTCCTTTTACTAAATCATATGCATCTCAGATGAGACCATAGGCTTGCTTAATAGGAAATATTTCAAATATTCAAATTATAGATTTTGTCAAGAAGCCTACAAATAAACACGCAAAATTTGATATACCAATTGCCTTGATTTGTTTCAGGCAAATATTTTTCTCATCTTTTGACACATGAAAGTATTAAAAATATTTTTTTTCTGGAAAAGAAAGTTATAACTTCCAGCTGGGGATTGTTAATAAAATTTAATGTTCAATAATACTTCAAAATGTTTCTGCACAGAATCAGTTTTCAGATATAAAATTTCAATTTCTTATTTTCTTAGAATTTCTTAGTTGTCCTAAAGCAATCCCAGAAGTAAAACAGCACCAGCATTTAAACCAATAATTACTTGATTTTGAAGTACGTTTATGAAAAAACTTACAATCTCTGAGACTGTTTGAACTATCTGGAACAGCAGTTTGAACCAAAGGTTGAGTGTTACAACTAGACCTCCCTGCCACAGGTTGACAAAAAATGTAAAACAGAGAAAGGAACATGAAAAAATGAATAGCGAAGGAATTAACACAGACATAATAACAAACAGTATAATAAGAAGGAAAGGAGGCTGAGAAAGGCATTTCCATTACAAATTACTCATGGTGCTTCAGTCCCTCCAGTTTCCTCTAATAACTCAAGGCTTCATAGCAACAACAGTTTTACTGAAGAATTTCTTAATAAAGGAGGAATACAATATTGTTTATCCCTTTGTTTCATCTGCTCTTATCCCCCTACCAGTCACCTGAAAATACAATAAGGCCTATCAGTTCTTCAAAAGGCAGCACTATCAAAGGAAATGTGTTGCTAGGATTATTAAGGCCACACACCAGTTTTCAGCTGAGATCAAATCCAGTTTCCCCAGACTGTAATTCTCCTAAGCTCCCATTTTATACTGTAAGAACACTCCACAAGGGTTTTATAGGAGATACAGTAAATTCATTTCTGCCATAAACAAACTGCAGCCAACAGGATTAGGCACAATATTCAGTGGCTCTGAAGAGATTTGCCTTAAAAATGGCTGATCTCAGAACAGTTCACTGTATTAAAAACTCTTCAACTTGGGAGATTAGATTCAGCTTTTAACCAGAAAAAGAAGTAATTCTTGAATACTGTAATTCTATGTTAGCTGCAGGAAAAACCTAGAATCCACTTTTCTACAAGACAATTTACCCTGCAGATAATGAAGTTTCTTTCAAGAGAAGAACTCTTTTATTAAGTTTTTTTAAAATGAGCTTTGCAGTGAGATGAATTAGCAGTTCAGATAAGAAATGAAAACGTCCTGATGAATTAGAGGGGCTGTTTAGCCATGCCCCAAGAAGCAGCATTTCTGCTCTCCTCGAGATACGGCATTTCAAACAAGCTGGTGATTTCCTATCATGTTACACCTAACAATCACCAACATATCCAGGTTTTCATAGAAACAGCATTAGTGTGAACAAACAAGACTTTGATGTGAATGAAGAGATATTTATCCAGAGGATACGATGTACTTGAATTTGTTTGGTCTAAAAAACAAGGAAACCAAAAGCAAAACAAAACACAGGCCCAGTATTTATGTGTTTCAGTAATTATTTTAGACGGTCATATTTTTCATTTAGACTTTTTAGAT
Source organism: Leucosticte australis (assembly GCA_025504685.1). NCBI lineage: Eukaryota > Metazoa > Chordata > Aves > Passeriformes > Fringillidae > Leucosticte > Leucosticte australis. The sequence continues at coordinate 66,528,694 of JANIJU010000002.1, forward strand.
GCCCTCAGAGCAGTTTAATTGGATTTTTGCCTTTGTCCTAGTTTAAAGTTGACCTCTAGATATGAAAGGGCTTATCAAACAAGAAGGAAATCAAAACTATATAAATCCAATCAGAAATAAAAAATTCTACTATTTCCTTAGAGAATAAGCAGGAGAACACTTAATTTTTCATACATGTAAAAGATGGTCAAAAGCTGTTGACAAGGACCAGAAGACTAAGATTAAAAAAACCCACACACACATAATGAAAAGAAGCTTCATTTTCAATCCAGGGGATAATTCCACAGCAGAAACCTACGGGGTTTAAAAGAGATATGAGGAAATTCTGTCTTGCCTAGAGTTCTTACCCAGGACCCAGGTACTGTGGAACAGTCTTCTTTCTGTAAAGAAAGAAAGAAAGGTGGAAGCTTAACCCTTGCTTAATCCTGGTGGCTTGAGTATGAAAGAGTGAGCAGGAAAAAACATTTCAGAGGTGTGTGGCTATAGAACAATGCCCAGCATTTCTCAAACAGGCTGTACATGTTCCATGTGCAATGAGTTGGATGCTCAATCTGGGACTGATCTCTTTGGGTTGCACTGATAGCATTGTTTGTACATGGATCTGGAAATATTTGCTTTGCTGGCTAAAGGGTGTACACTTGGATCTGCACATGTACATTACATAGAATTCATTCCAATCCTGTCATGTTTTCCACATGTGCCTTTCAGATGTCCAGCATAAATGTGATCTATATAGATAGAACATGCCCAGGATCTTCAAATATGTAAAAGACCAGAGTGCAGCTACCTCCTTCTTCAGAGCTGACAACCTAGTTTGTCAGATGAGTGACTGAAACCTATAGACCCTTCTATAAGTAGATTTTCAGGCAGAACAAAACCCCCTCATCTGTAAAAGTTAGCCCTAGTCTATGTGTATATAGACATACATATATGTGTGTCTGGATAATATACTTGTCAATATCTTTCTAATTCAGCTTCCACTCACTTCTATGCTTTATGGACAGGCATAAAGTATCTTTTTTTTTTTTAAAAATAAACATAATGACAGTTCCTGTTGGTAATTTTGGCATATTTGAAAATAAAGGTATATTATAGCTTTGTTTTAGAACTTAATGCCTTCTGGTATTACAAGTCAAAAAGTTGCATCAGCAGTTTGATAATTTTCAGCAATTTGTCACTTAGAGTCATGAAATTTCCTCTCTGGATGGAATTTATATTTAGATGATAGGATTATATTTGCTTTGATTTCTCTCTCTTTTTTTTTTTTTTTTTTTTTTTTTTTACAAAATTTTTTTTTTTTTTTTTTTTTTTGCAAAAACACTTGACTTTTTAGTTTCTGTGCATCACAATTCATGAATCAGAGTCTATGCTGCTACCTATTTGCAAGAACACACAGGAAACAGAAGCATACAGTTAAACAGAATTAAGATGGCAAAATAAGGCCCCTCAGGTCTTCTAGTAAGTGTGCCTGGGAGCACTTGGAGGTACTAGCAGTGCACAGGAACTTGGAAGGATGCTCTTTCCAACTGCTCTGTTAATAAATGCTGCTTTTCTACGCGAAGTGAAACATTTTTGAACGCGCACGCTCACCGAATGGCACAAAGTAGAGCCACAGTAAGAATTTAATTCAGTCAGAGAAATGTGATCTCTATTCAGGTTTCTCTCTTTAAAGCTGTCTCATTTTCAAAGCTACTTCTTGCAACTGCAGATCAACCTTAAGAAAAGGAGACACAACATTTAACAGGCATTTTTACAGTAATTGGCAAATGAGAATCACTGGTGGAGACTTGACTTGCATTCAAACAAAATAGCATCCATCTAATTAATTCTCACATTTCACTTAATCTCAAGGCTCATTGCAGCATTTTATTTTTACAGCAGTAGAAATTGAGTCAAAAGTTGGCAAACTTGCCAATAGCATCAGGAAGAATTGCTGAAGGAGTAGAATTAGTGTTGGATACTAGTTTCTTCCTCAGACTTCCTGATTGAACCTTTTTGAGTGAAGCTTATACTATTCTGAAGTTGCACATATGGGAACAAGGGGTGCACTTTTTCACACTAGTCCATCTTTCTTCCTACAACCACAAGGAAGTGATGCTCCCCAGTATAACAATGAACAAGCAAGCCCTGAAACAAAACCAGCGTAGGGCATTGCCCTGTCTGAAGTCATAAAACTTATTTGCTAAGTGTGAGCTACTCCCACTCTGTGACACAGAGAATCAGCAGGGAACATACACCATTGAAGAAAGATGCATGCATTGCAAATGCTGGCTAGGAAAGCTGGAAGTCAGAGAAAAAAGGAGCTTAGATTCTTGAAGTTTCTGTTCCTGAACAGTTTGAATTCCTTATCCCTGAGCTAAGCATATTTCAGAGGACAAGATCTCAGTTCTTTACATTACCCATTTAAACAAATAATCACTTTGAGATACATCAAAGATTGAAAGAGTTTTCTCTCTATAAGGTGTAACTCTTAACTTGGTTGGAAAATAACCTTAGGTTATCCCCAGCTTTTACTGTGATAGAAACCTCAAAAGAATTTTCATAGACTGAAGACAAGACAAGGTAAAATAAAATCTCACAGAACCACTGACCACCCTAGGAGATGCACAGGAGTCGAGTTTAATTACTGTAGTACTACATAACATTACTTTAAACCTTCACAAATAACACTTGTGGAAGCTTAACCCTCACTTTATCCTGGTAGCTTGAGTATGAAAGAGTGACCAAGAAAAAAATACAGCGAGAAGTGTATGGCTGTAGAACAGTCCCCAGCATTTCTCAAACAGGCTGTGCAATGAGCAATGTCCTGATTATCCAGGCTGAAAAACCAACCAAAAAGTACCTCTCAAATTTTGAAAGTTTATGTCCTGGCCTAGATGAAATTTCATCATTAGGGAGGCATGAAACAATACAGAAATAGATAAGACTTCAAAAGGGGTTTACTATCCACATAGCTTAATTTAGCTCAGAAATTCATTTAACTGTTCTAACACTCATCCAGCATAAAACAATCATGTAAACGAGACTGGGTACTGAAAGAAAAGCTGAACTTTATTAATTTTAATATGAAATTATGTTACCTGGTTTTGCTGTCTTTGATTTATTGTGCTGTGGATTGCAAAGAGACTGCTAGTGCAGATGAAAAGATAAATAGAACCTAGCCACTTATGTCAGCAGCCTATAAGCAAGAAGTACCTGAAAAGTCACCAATTTCCTTAAAAGCTTGCATAAAAACTGTCTGGATTTATTTTCTCCTCAATATTAGATTGCTTGCTGAAATGCCTAACACATGATTAATTGCTTCCTTTCTTTGTCACCTGTGTTTTTCCTAAGTATTTCAACTATGATATTAAAGTGTTTGAGTAGTTTTCCTGTGTATCCAGGCCAAGGCAACAATTCATCTCATTCTGTTAAAACATAAAATCTGGCATACCTTGAACATTACTGCATTGACATATTAGAGAAAGGTGTTGAACTTTTTCACACCAGACCTTTCCCTGGTTTTCAATTCCACTTGAAATTGTCCAGCAACCTGGAAAGCAGTCACTGTGAAAACTAATTCTATTATTATTTTCATGCTCTTTATATGCATCAATTGTAAGCTTTTATGCTAGAAATAACAATATGGATTCTATGAGCCAAAATGTGAACATTAATGGTTTAAATTTGAAGGGCTTGCAATGCCTTTCAAGCTCTAGTAGGGGAGATCAAGAAAGGTAATGATTTTTCAGATGAACTTTGCCCCATCCTGATAAGCAACTGTCCAGAGTATGATACTTCTGCACAGTACTTGCCCTTTTCATCTGAGAGTTCAGCCAGACCACAAAATGGGAGGTTCTCATGTTGCTTTTGTCTTAAGCTTCCAACAGGGAATAAGCAGCAAAAAATATCCACAGTAAGAATAAATCTTTGTAGATAGGCTGAAGCATGAGCCTACTACTCACAAGAGAAAAGGTTTGGAGAAATGGAAAGAGAGCCTCCACAAATCTATCCATGAACATGCTGAAAGTCTCTCATCTTCTTTAACTCTTTCAAAGTGTGAAAGCTATATTAGAAACAAAGCTGTATCATTTTGAGTGAAAGAACTTTAAGAAAAGTCGATCAAAATCAAGTAATCAAAAATGAGCTTTAAGTATAGAGAAGTTAGCTAAAATCTTTCTGGCATCACGAACATTGAAAAAACCCTCAATTTGTATATTTAGAAAAAGTTGAATAATCATAAAGAGCAATTACACATTCTGGAATATGGAAGTTAGTTTTTATGATAAATTTTTTGGGCTTGCTCTCTAAAGAATAAATATGAAGAAAAACAGGTATTCAAAATACAGAAAAGGAAAAAAGTGATTTTACTGCTTTTGTCTATACCAACTTTAGATGGAAAATGTAATAACTTTTTGATCTAAATCTAAATAGAAGATAAACTGGTTGCTCTGTCTTGTATTCAAAGAGTAGAAATTATTCTCAGCCTTACTTTTAAGTTCTCATTTAGGTTTGGCAGTATATAATTGTTCGTTTGTTTGTTTTTAAATTATTTAGGGCATTTTTAAGTTGAATGAATACTTATTTTTACTAAGAAAAGCATTTCTTATCTCCCTTCTACATAGAGAGTCCTGTAGAAAATCTCAGGATTTACACCACTGAAAGGTAGCACCTGATATTTAATGCCAAGAGAAATACAAGAGGAACTTGAAAGAGTTCTCACTTTTGTGTGGAGGAGATCTCTCAAATAATTTAAGTCCACCTGCCAAATGAAATGTCCTGCTAGGAATGTTACAAGAAGTTTTCTTTTCACATACTGATATGTACACACACAGAGACTTACACACTTACACTTTTTCAAACTGCTTTCCTGTATTTCATGTAATTTCTTCATCTGTTCTCTTCAATTTCTGCGGAAATCTTTTTTAAAAAAGCTTGAAATGTAAATAGTAAAGTACCAAAAATATTCTACGTAATCCAAGTAGAGGATGTTACCATTGAACAAACAAAATCTCTGCTTTCACTGGTGCCCAAAGATGGGTGAAATTTCATAAGTAAATAATGGAACTTACAGTACAAATTGTATTTTGCTATAAAAAGAATTTATCGATTTGCATCTGAAATAGGATTTCTGGTTTAGAGAATTTAAGAAAAAAACCCCTGTATTTTAATAATTGATGAATACAGCTCATAAATTTTGCTCTAACCATAGATGGCATAAGCTCTACCTCAAATTTATCTGTTTTCATAAGTAAGAATGGTGAGGAGTCAGGGGAGAAGAGAGTAAACAATATAAACAGGATTTTCAATAAGCATATAGCTATCATGCATTTGCATTCACTGCTCCCTAAGGAAAGCTACAGTACTCTGTTATTATTTTACAAGAAACTCACTTTAAAGGCAAGAGAAGAAATATATTAATACTTAGAATCAAACACATACCTAGAAAGATAATTCTTTCTATGCAATCCCTATCCCATAGTTCTCCTTTTTCAGGAAGTGAAAGTCTCTCACATTATAGTCAAGGATTTAAAGCATTGCCAAACAATTCTTGTTAAAATAAATTATTTTCTCAGTTTTACTCTCATTCTCCCTTTCCTCACATCAATTATTGCCCAAACCCTAACACTGATGCTGCAAGAATTTGTACCTAAAATGACAAAAAACCTCCCATCTTTGTCTAAGTATAAAGCATAGTCAAAACAAAAAGAAGAATGCCCATTATGATTAAAGGATGCAAAATCTACATTATTATTGTTGTCGCTATTATTATTAATTTAAATTCTCATAAAATCTGTGATGAAGAAGCTGTGAAATGAGATTAATCGCAAGAACTTGACCTACAGTGTATTAAGAATTTTCATCAATGCCTGAAAGGACTTGAATTAGGAGTAACTCACAGGAAATACAGTTTTTTACAGAACACAGAACACATTTTCATCTTTTTTAGCTGTTATCAAAACAATGCATCAGAAACAGAGCAAGACTTACCATTTTATCACTGACTAGGCAAAGCAGGAAATACATACTACCATTTCCTCACACCCGTGCTCAGAGATGAGCAAAGTCCTGAGAAAAACCACCAAACATCGAAGCTAACCTTGCTTGGAGGAGCGTGTTAGTAGAAAAGAGTTTGTACAACATGACCTCCTAATGTTCCACTCCACACTGAACTGTGCTATGATTTTTATGTGTTTCAGATCTATGATATATGGCTGTCTCAATAAAAGTGGAAAAAGAGAATAAAGAATCTTTGAAACTAAAATGAGCACAGAAGTAAAACTTCATCTTGACATTAACATTAAGAACACAGATTAGAGAAAACAAATTTTAGTCTCACCATGACTAGGAGGAAGAGTGCAAAAATGGGTTATTGTAACTCCACTGAAAATAATAAAATGTATTGTTTCTTTTAAAAAGGCAAACACTGCCTCCAAGCAAAATAACAGAAGTCAATCCAAGTATTGTGAAGTCTGGATATAATACAAAACACTAATATTTGTTCTGAGAATTAACTGCTTACATTTTTCTACCACACAGGCATGACATTCTATACTCCTGTTTTTTCATTTGAATATGTAGTCTGTGATTTGTATTCTATGTTTTTGTCAATTAGTTATGTCTCACACAGTTTTTTCCTTTTTATTTTTTTTAAACTCTGCCTCACCAGAACTAAATAGAAAATGGGTTCACGACTGTGGTTGAAGAAACAAATTTCATCTTCAACAGGATATTGACCTCTTTATTTAAATGATAGTAATTCATTGCTAATTTCTAAATTATCACTTCAAAGGCAGTCATCCAGAAGGTTGGTAGACCAAACCAAATGTTTTTATTTCACTGGTTTAAAAAAAAAACAAACAACTAACTAACCAAAACAACAGTGACAGAGCAGTGCTGTCTGAACACTTAGTGTTTTGAGGGGTTGGGAAAGCAGAGGATCTGCTTTGAGAGACGCTCAGATTGCTAAATCTTGGTTAGATTAAACAGAGCAAGTGTATGTACATTCTAAAGGCGAAGTTATTAATTAGCAGAAAGCCACTCCTTTGACTGGGACAAAAAAATAAAAAAAAATTCCCGCTGTAGGATGTCTGCGGGACCGCCTGGGAATGGCTTGCGAGTGCAATCCATTCAAAAATACTTAACTGCCATCTAGTGGCTGAATAGGCAGACTTCTTTAGGGCGTCCTTCAGACTGTCTAAATAAGTACCTCTTCCCTCGTTTCTGATATTTCTATTTGTCTTCTCATCCTTCTTTCTCGGCCAAAGAAACCCCACCAGTATCAGATGACAGCATTTAATTACAAAGTGGCTACTAGCCATGTGGGAAGCAGCACAGACTGGAACAGACAGTCTCTGTATTAAGGTCTCAACTCAGATGATCTCATTTCTTATTTCAAAAAGTTTAGCTAGTTTACCTGCTACAGATTTAGGAAATAAAATATCTATTTGTGCTTGTAAGGCTTTCTGAAAACAAACCAAAAAATAAACCTGAAAATGGCTGCACGTTTGAACTGAAAAGTAACTTCCAATTTAAGAATCTAATTCAATCAATAAAACTTGCAACTTCTGCATAAAAATTATGTTTCATGAACATGAACATAAAATACTTGGTTTGCACTTAACTTGTCCTGGAGTTCCACAAAGTTAAATTCCCCTTTACTGCCTAAGCAAAACACTCTGCATTTCGGCAGTTCCGATGACCCTGGCAGTAAAGGCTCCTGCCAGGTTTGTGTCACCTCGTTTCCTACAAACTTTGTTTCCTTACTCTGTGTTTCTGATAAAACATCATTTACTCTGAATGCTAACAAGAAAACACCATCTATCTGCGTTGCTTCCCAAAATTCAACTGCTTAAAGCTAAGCTACCCCAATTCTAACATTGGACTTACAATTAGAATGTAAGTTCCTCAATTTCACATATTACAAATCTGGCTTTACATTTTGCAAGAGAAAAACCCCCAGAGAAATACCTCTGAATTTTTTTAACTTTTGTTAAACTTTTTGTTTTCTGAAATTTGGGTATGCTGCTATGATTTTGCAGAAAGTTTACATAGGTACAGTTCTTAAAAGAAGATATGCAATTCTATACACTATCAGTTGATTCATAAGGAAATATCAAAAAATATTCACTTCTGTCATAATCCTTTATTTCCTCAATGAGACAACTGTATATAGTAGATCCTTTTGAATATGTCATACATGTTTTTGGCTGGGTTTTTTTTTACCCAAGTATGTAACTTATTTTTCCCTGCTGAAATCTATGACTGGCAGTCATAGGTTTGTAGGAAAAGAATTGTTTTAGAGTAACTGTTCATTGCTCCCTCAAGCCTTCTCTCCCCCTTTTCCCCCTTACAAAAATGAACTTGTCAAAAAGCAAAAGAATGGAAGGGGAATGACACTTCTTCACAGGTTTTTTCTTAATAAATATCTCAAGAAAGAACATGAAGAATCAGGCAGTGTTAAAAATGCCACAGCCACAGAGCTGTTTGTGAGCCAACAAAGAAGAGAAGTTCCCAATTTTTCCTCAGGTTCCTGTTGAAGCCAGTGGTTCACTAGCCTTTTTTATAGTTGGTCTATGTGCTGATGAGAACCGTGTAATACCAAAATAAAACAGGTTTGATACCAGACTACAAATGTCATAACAGTCTAAGGTGGGTTTATAAAATCTCACCTTTTTAAAAATTCTTTTTTGTATTTCACTGTTTGAGACTAATCTTTCATCTACCTTCTTTATCTCACCTTCACCTGTAACGAATAATCTCTGAAATTTCTTTTAAGACAGAGTTTTGGGCAGCATGCATGTTTCTGAGACAAATTCTAGCGGTGACATTTTATAATAATGAAAAGTAAATTCCAGTCCCACCCATGTTTTATGCTTTTTAAACAGACTGATTATGCATTTATCTTCAAGGATTTCAGAACCTTTTCTCTTGTATTACTAAGTGTCAAAAATGGAACATTTCCAATCTCACTAAGCTATTGCCCTAAGGAATTACAATAAGTCATAGTCAAAAACTAGCATAAGAACAAAGGTCCCTACTGAGAGAGGAGTTACCAGTAAACTGGGGTGGTTAGGAATATTCTAAAGATACACTCCATGAGTCTGTTTTTATAAAGCAGAATTATCTTCAAGATGGCAAAAGCTGGCTTGCAATTTATTTTTTTAAGATTAGCATTGTTTCCCTATGATATTGCTGGAAAGTATGCCAATAGATTATGCAGTAGAAACCCTTCTTCAGCCCCTCAGAACTGCCAAAATTTTGTCTGGCTTTTAGTACCAGTGGAAGTACTTGGAATTCCAAAAGGGCATATCATTTTGGTTGAGGATTTATTTGTTGGGTAAAATGTGGTGAACCAAACCAAACTAAGACAGAAACATCATGAGCATAAGAATTTTTTGATGACAAACTTTTCTGATGCAAATAGGGTTTAAATAGTCAGTGTAAACTATCTTATAGCCAAACTGCTATAGACTGCAACAGTCTGACAAAACCTCCTCTCTTGAGAACCAGGCCCAAAGTGGCATGAAGTATTCATTATATCTGGATGCTGACAATTAAATAAATGTAAAAAGGGCTTTGTTTTTAAAATTGTGTGGTCCACAGAATAGACTCTGATCACAAATGATCAAACATAGAAATTAAAAATAATTATATAATATGGTGTATAAAACAATGCTTTTAAGTGCCTTTCAAACAACTTTAGGTTTCTGGCTCTGTAATGTCTCACTACTAAGCAAAGCCTAGTTTACATGTACTCATCCTACAATTAAAAGATTCTTTTTTTTCTTCATCTTTTTACTAAGAATCTATTTTTACCTTCCACATAAACAAAATCAAGCTACACTGGAAAGTAAGTTAAAATGTAAGGAAAAGTGGAAGCATAGTACAAAAGATCAGGGGTACAAACAGAACCAAAATTGGCTCTTGCACAAAGTACAGCTGTCAAATTTAAAGATCAGGTTTGAAGCTGGAGTTTCTAAATTAGGACACTCAGTTTTCTCTTCTTCTTTCACTAAAGGAGTTAAGGCTAACAAAAGGTTCTCTGTTCGTACTGGGAAGACTAAGCAGACTGTTGCTATTTGGAATTTCAAAAACAGGACTTGAAATGGCTGCCAACTTTTCTTACTTTTCCACCGCCTTACAATTCCTGTATTAAAAGCAAGCACACCCCCACATCCTTGTTTTGGTAGCTGTAATTTAGAAAAATTAGATATTTTGGACTCAAAAAAAACTCTTAAAAAACCATCCAGAAATTATGCTGTAAAATATTCAGACTATATATAATATTGTAAAGATAAGGAAATGGAGAGGATACATATAAAGAATCTCCTTCAAGTGACAACATATATACAATCCAGGTTGTATTACTTGTGCCTTTAATTTAAAGTTAGTCTGATTCTTTTTGGTAATTGTTTATCATAACTGGGATAAATTATCAACACATCATGTTACAACTGTGTTCTGGCTAATAATCATCAATTATATTAGTAGTCTGTGGGAAATGTGCTTTCCCAGAGAAAGGAGAGGGAAGAAGTCTGTAAAAAGACTTAGCTGATCAATTCAAATTTTAAACTAGAGCTCTCTTTCATTTTTGAATGAAAAGAAAAAGAGAAAAATTACCTACTAGGCTAACTTCAGCGAATGCTTTCTTTTTTCAGAAATTAAAACTGCAGACCACACAAGAGGACAGATCTCTAGTAGAAACTTGTTCATCTCTTAAAAAAATGTACAGATAACACAAAGAATTATCTGGTTGCAGTACAGGATTTACCTACAAACATGATGGCCATGCTGCTTTCTAGATGTATGTAGTTAAACACTGATAGATAGGTAGAATATGCTTGTCTGCTTGGGACACTACAGAAATAATTTAAACACATGGCAACATTTTATCCACATACAGTTCCTCAAAAGAAAAAAAACCCTCCACCCTGAATTTTAAAATAAACCAGAATGATGATGACATAATACAGCAAAAACTTGAGATGACTTTCTGCAAGTGAGGTGATCCTGTTAGTCCTGCAGGTCATTGATAAATAATAGTATAGAATGGAAGAAGTTCATGTTTCTGCCATAAGGGATAACCACAGAGTAAGAGGAATGGGTATCTCTTAAACACTAGCAAATGGAATTCAGGGATTGGACAACATACTAGGCTAGGTTTTAAAAACAAAGAAAAGCTCCTAACCACAAGTAAATGCCATTCAAGTGATCATGCAGTGCTCAAGAGCTCCTGGTTAAACTTCATTCTCATAGGAATTCTCATAATACTTTTTTTAATAGGTAAAATAACTACATACTCATAAACCTATTTCAATTAATTAAATTTCCAATAAGAAAACCATTTGTATAGGTCAATTCTTGCAAAGAATTATAATACTAGAGACTGATTAAATATGCTCCTTACATGCAATAACTTCCTGGAAGTATAGGGGAAAAGTGCTTTTCCACAATTAATAATAGAAAACATTGTTAGGGAAACCTGGGTGACTGGAATATAAAAATATTGTGAGAAAAATGTATTTTAGGTTAAACGTAAAATACCAGAATGAAGAATTATTTTGTAATATTATTTTAATTAAGGAGCTGCAGTTTTAAAATGTTCCATATTATGAAGTTAGAAGAATTTAGATAACCAACTAGAAGGATTCTTTAAAGTTGTTTGGCAAGGCAAGCCCTAAAGGTAGTACACATACTCTCCCTACCCACGGCTCACAAAATATGCCATCAAGCCCAAATGAAATTTGCATGTCTAATGATCAGAAGTATGTATTTAACTTCACATTCCTTATTTTTCCCTGAAAAGAAAATTACTGACCATTTTCACAAATGCTGCTTGATACAGTGATGCTTGAATTGTCCTGTCACTAATACAAAAAGCCTCAAAACAAATACCAAAACCCAAAAAAATGCCCCTTAAACCCAACAACAAAATACTCAGCAAACCAAAAGAAACAAAAAACACTCCATAAAAAAACCCCAAAACATACCCAAAGGGGGAAACAAGGGAAACAAGCTGTGAAACAGAGGAGGAAGAAAAGAGATTCCAAGAGCTTTTGGTCACTGCTTGTTTCAAACCAAGATTTCTGAACTTAGCCTTCCTTCTAATGACTTCCAGAACAAGTGAATAGTGTTATCCACAACTAAGATAAGTCTGTTTCCCATTGAGGAAACAGAATTTGAAGTTCCTCAGCCCCATTAAACTGCAACACCTTTAATGACTAATAGAAGAACATGTATGGTGACATGCTAAAAAAATAAGATAGACTGTGTTTCTGTGGCATAAGTCCCACACAGACTTTCTCCACTCTCCCAGTATTATATTATCTCCTTTTTAAGTCCATCATGCCCTCTAAACCTGTTCACATACTGCCAGTGCTGTAAGCTTGAGCAGAGAGTCAGAAAAAAAATCCCTGCTACTATTATTTACATGCACTTTTGTAGATTAGCTATTATAATAAGATATTTTATAACTATTCCTTACTAATGCCATCAGAGGGTTAACTTACTTTTGAGTGGACAATAACATTTTGCAAGAATCACCTTAGGCAGGCAGGAACCTTCAATCCTCCCACCTGAATACACTATGGAGCATATAAAACACCCTCACTTGGGAATTTTTTCATACAGAACATTTAGTATAAAAAACTATTTCAAAAGTATCAGAAAAGAAGTACTGTTTTTTGCCCTCTTTTAAAAAAATGATAAAACATTTCTGTTAGAATCTTACCTGTGCCTGCTGAACACCACCTATGCACTGCTTCTCTGTTTCTAGGACTGTAGATTTCAACTCTGAATTTAAAAAGAAGATACAGATTTTAAAATTCTATAAATAAAAAAAATGACTGATCTTTTGAAATACACATTAAGAAATTCATGAAAGGAGTGTAAAGTTAAAAAGACAAGAGTGTTAACTGTCCCACTTTCCAAATTATGCCAAAAATTACCTGTCCTTAAAACAGATGACTCTTGCCAACTACCTTTTGCTTTCTTCCACTACCACAGAAATTTGAAAATTCCACAATGACATAGGTACTAATATAGATCTTAAAAAGAGAGCAAAACTTAAGGCACTCCCCAGCTAGATCCTATTTCTTATTTTAAAACCAGATTACTTCTCAGACCTTAAAGAACCACACTGTGTCTCAGTTTCCTTGCCCGATATGAAAGAATCAGAAAAAGGAAAACAAACAAGCAAACAGCTCCACAGCAGCTACACAGTGCAAAGAACTTTAATCAGTTTAGGAGCTACAGCTAATGATGCCTCTTTACTGATCATAGCCCAGTTATTTACACATTCCAAGAACAGAAGTATTTTTCTCTACACCTGCCCAGAGACTATATGTGTGGCATCTTTTCTATATGCTTAAAGGTACCACTATTCAACAGGGAAATCTCTTAACCATTTGCAGAAAGAGTGAAACAGCTGTGAAACTGAGCTTCTGGATTCATAATTTTTGGGCATTTGGCCTCCTCACAGCTTTCTGACAATCCCAGCTGTTGGGAAGTGAGACATACAAGGAAGAAGTTTCATTGCAAGTGTGAGTTATGTCACAAGGCTTGAAAATTAACAATCCACAACTTTTTTACCTGGATGTGAATAAGCTGCACCTGGCAAGAAATAACTAATCATTTAGATTTTAGATTTTTCTGTGTTTGAGAGAAATGTTAGTATCTGTTTGATCTTTGCTCACAACAGATTTATTCTATGCTGACTTTCTAGTATTAGACATGCACCCACAATGCTGAATGTTTTCTGCCAAGCAAAGTAGCACAACTACCTCCCTTACATAAAAGTGCTTAAGAAAATAGGACCAGACTGCTCCTATGTATTGGTCAATATTAAACAATTTGACAGATCTATCTACCTTATTTTTTACCTAAGAAATGTTATCCTTCTAAAAAGGATTCTAAATATAAGCTGAAGTCATGGTGATCTGAGCAGTTAACTTTAAGGTTAGTCAGACAAAATTTGGAAATAAAATCTACTTCCAGCAAACCAACCCTTTTTGTTAAGAAAAAGAAAAAAAAAAAAAAACCAAACACTGCCACCAGAGTTAGGAAAAAAAAAGATTTGGGAAAAGAGTGCTGTATGAGAAATGAAACCTTTTCTTTAAAGCAAATCAAACAAATTTTTTTTTGTTTGGGTTTTTTTTCTGTTTTCTTTTTAATATACTTTTGTTTAAGAGGCTAACTTGGATTTCAGGTAAACCCAGACTGATATTTAGTGGTCTGAGATTGTTTCATTTTGCAGAAGTTGCATAATCTTTGAATGCCTTCACAAGTGGTTAAACAGCCCCATGGGAGATGGGATGACTCAGTTCTAGTGCCTGCTTACTTGCCTTTTCCTGTATGTCAAGTAGAGTAGTGTCATGAGCAAAGAATCAAAATAATTGAATTTCAAATACCCTGTTGAGTTTAGATTCAGGCAATGTGCTGAGATGTGATAATGGTGGAGTGAATACCATAAGAAGAGACAGGAAGAGATTTGGGTGTTCAAATAGAAAATTAGTCCCATACACATTGATCTTACTCTTGATACTGACTCATTTTGTCCAAAACCTTAACTGAATCCAGAATTGAAAAATGCTTTTAGCATAAGTATTTGCTGATTTGAACCCAGTTTCATATGAGGCACTTCCAAATGTCTGTTTTTAAATAAATAACCAATCTAAAAAAATCACCAAACAGCAATAATTAACCTGACAAAGCCCACTGCCCCAAAACCCCCAACCACTCTAACAGCCCTTTTCACACACCCAGCGATGCTTCACATGATACAGGGCATACAGGAGCACTATTAAATACAAACCATACTAACCAGATGATTAACTACCTTGAAGAATTTTGTCTCTTGCCTTACTTAAAGCTTGAAGGCCTACTATCTTTTCTAATGCTAATGTATACAATAAAACCAAAGATTCTATAAAAACATCATGCTGCATCCTCTCTCAATCAATGCTTTTGTCTAAAATGCATGTTTTTGTTCATGAGCTATGTTTCTAATGTTAATCTCTTTAATCCAGACAGCAATAATTATATATAAAACAAAATACATCTACCCTGCACATAGTAATTTAAACCTTTTAAAAAAAATATTTGTCCCCTACACACTGGAAAGATGTAATACACAAAATAATTTAGTTTAAAATTTCGAGGAAGGTGCTTATCCTCAGGTTTCACATCACTCACCTCCAGGTTCTTCCAAATGGCAAGCATGTGAACAATTAAAGAAAGTTAAATTATTTATCTCCCTGAGTTGTATTCAAAAGAATTATAACTTTTTATTTTCCTCCATGTCCTACATTGAAAAATCACACCAAAATTTCAATAAATAAATCTTAAGAGCTACTTAAGAACTTAGAAAAACTCCCAATACATAATTTTTCACCTTATTTCTAGCTCTATTTCTTAATACTTTTGCAGGCTTTTTTGAGAGGGAAGTAGCTGAGATAAGGAGCAGAAAAATTCTGTACATGCTACATCCATGTAGCAGGTATAATAAACAGAAAAACATCAGATGGAAACAAATCACATACAAAAGTAATACATTTTAAAATTATTAGTATTGTCCTTTTGATAGAAATACACTTCTAAGTGTATCTTTATATTTCCAAATGTTTTATGCTATCAAAATTCTTCTAGATTTTAGAGAAACTAAACTCTTATTGACTTACACCAACCTCTGCTGGGCTAAAACCTCAAATTATTTTAATTGGAAATTCACCCTTTTGTTTTTCAAGTGCACAGTTTGTTCATAAATAGTGTGATCACACATCCATTAGGTACATCTCTGTGTGTGAGAAACACAACTCTCAGAGTAGATGGCATTGAATTCTACTGCTACATATGGCAGCACTTTCATTGAATGCCATCCATAAAACAGGAGATCCTTGGTTAAAACCTGGACTAGCTCAACAATCCAGCACTGCAGAGTTCCACACTCTGAATTGCATCAGTGAGATGGATGCAGAAATGTTTCTTTGATCTCCAGTAGAATTCCTTTGGTGAAAGGCATAGCATTAAACAGAAAAAAACAACAGTATTGCATTTTTGTTGGCATCACTTGTTTTGCTTGTGAACAGTGAAATAAGTGATACCAGTAAAAGTGAAATGTTGCCATGGTAAAAGGTGTCTGTGCAAGAAATAATTCAGTTGTGTTCCAGAGGAAGTGGCAGAGAAGTCCCAAAGAGAAGCAAATCTGAAATTAACTCCACCCAAAGCCTACAAGTAATACAAAGAGATCTGTTGAAATAATGACTTAACTCTTCAACTCTGAGCAATGAAAAGGAGGAGTGGAAAGGAATGAAAAATTTGAGAATACCCAGTGGCTCTCCATGGACAGCATGGGGATGAATGCAGTCTACAGTTTTGAGAGCTGCTGAATACTAATTAATGGAAAGCAAAGCCTCCAAGAACCTGTGGTATTTATGGGTCAACACTACTAACAGAAAACAGGCTTGAAATCCTCTTCTAAATTTCTTTGTCAACTACAAGGGAGGTCTTTTTCTTGCTTGGTTTTAATTGTCAGTGTCAACAAAGCTCTTAAAGAGCATGAAGAAGACTGCAGAAATTCATCTGGTAGCACAGCCTCACAAATTTTAAGATAAACTGACTTTTTAAACAAGTCCTCGTTTTATTTTTTCAGATACATTTTTCCTACCCCTCTGTCAGCACAGGACTGCTGAATCTACAAAGGAATACCTTGCACCACTCTAATAACTTTCAGTATAGCACCAGTCAGCTTCTGAAGTTTTCATATTTTTAAGAAGAAAAAAGAACTCATATCTCATAGCTCTGAAGGTATGTATACTGGAAAGGAATAAAGATCACAGCACCTGGCAAAATCCATTATTTAACAGATGCTGGGTACCTATCTTGGTTGCTAACAAAAAAAATGCATTTTTGGTGAACATTTTTTATTAGATTCATACTGGCTGACATTATTTCTGATGTTAATCCAAGATTCTCAAAACCAGGTGTTTGTTAGTAGCTAGGATACTAACTTTATATTTCAGATTCTAAACCACAGCAGCTTCCTATATCCTATACATTTATCTTCTCTGCATCCAAGAACTGTACCTTCTTCTGAAGTTTTGAGCCTTTGTTCTTCATCTGGAGGTTTGGGTGGAGGCCACGCAGATGGAGTTCTCCTTGGAAAGCTTCCTTCAATGTAATCTGTTGAATGTGTGGGTTGGCTAACTGCAGCCCAAGTATAAAGCTGGTCTTGCTGTGATTTAAAAAAAAGCAAAACGGTGGAAAAGTTC
This sequence comes from Leucosticte australis, assembly GCA_025504685.1. Taxonomy (NCBI): domain Eukaryota; kingdom Metazoa; phylum Chordata; class Aves; order Passeriformes; family Fringillidae; genus Leucosticte; species Leucosticte australis. The sequence continues at coordinate 66,545,943 of JANIJU010000002.1, forward strand.
ATATAGAAAGACAAGGTCAAAATATCTTAGCTTTTGTTTCCAGTACAAATAATTCAACATCACCTGTATCAAGACAGACTTGGTTTTATGCTCTTCAGTCTGATAAAGACTTAAGATAAATCTACATTAAAATAGTTACGTTCATTAACAACAGAAAATTAAGCTTGTAGTTTTCTACAACCAAACAACATGTCAGGATACAGTTCAGAACTTTTTTGAGTAAGGAACTCTTTGCCACTTTTCTTACAGTGATAACACATTCTGTCCATCATGCACTTTGTCACATACAGCCAGTTTTATGGCTCAGAGGGAAATACTTCACACCACACATACTCGTTTTACACCAAACACACAAGCAAGGAAAATGAACAGAATTATTTCAGCAGTAATCAAACTGATATATGTACTCTTTGCAGATCTATTTTTATCATTTCCATTTTACTTTTTTTAGAAAAACAGGTAAAAAGGTGGATTTTCTTTTGGAGTAAAAAGAAAAAAAACCCAAACCAGCAGCTAAAGGTATTCTTAGTCCTCTGAGCTCAAATCAGATTATATCCTTGTTGCTCAACATCTTTGAGTTTGAGTCTATGATTAAAAGTAGGACACAGAGTTTCTGATGAAAACTATGGCAAACTTATGATTTAAGCTAACAGCAAGAATTTTAGATGAACACAATTTAGGTAGTTTTTCTTGTGACTCCTAGCCTGCATCAACATGCACACCTTGTGATTAAACATTTATAATACCATAAATTCTATAGAGATCATTCACAGCAATTGCACAAGTAACCTAGCAAATGATCTGGAAAGATGCAAATATTGTAGCACAAAACTAGAAAAAAAATGAAGCCACAGGATGAAAATACAGTCATATCCCAGTAATACCTTTTTACAAAGATGATGTTCATTCATTCTATTGCCTGAGTAAAAGCTGGTACATATTTCATTTTTAGATTAAAACGATTTTTGTTTTAATTTGACAGATAATGAACTTTGAAGAGAAATGCAGGAGTAAGGAGAAAATGGTGCTTGTTTTGGGATAATCACTATTCTATGTGACTAAGTTTCTACTTGCCTAAAAATAACTTGTTGTAAGAGTAAAAATGTTCTATTGGGAACAACTCACTTGGAAAAGACAAATGCTGGTAATAAAGTAAAAACCTCTGCTTTACAGAGCGTGCCTCAGTCAGGGTCAAGGGAAGCTCATTAAACTTTCCCAGTACGAAAAACATGGCAAAAACCCAGACTTTAGATAAAGGTAAAAATAAATGGATAAAAAGCTTAATAAAAAAATAACATCACGTTCTTTACATAGCCCTGAACTCTATGATCCTCAAAAAGCCTGTCCATTAGAGTAGCATTACTATGCTACTCTATTTGAACATCTGAAAAGGCTTGATTAATTCAGTCCTTTGAGTCACTTAATTCTTTCCCTTTGTCTAGTTCCAGCTTTTTAGAGGATATGTGTTTCTGAGTTTCTGCCCCATTTCCAATACTTTTTGAGTAAGAAGGAGAGGGAGTCCTACCTGTACATGTTGTGTGAAGAAAAAGTCCTGGATTTTGCTATTAGTCATGTTTCTGCACCATTTAAATCTCAAAAGCACAGAGGAAAATAAGACTTGAAAAAGTCATTGAGAAAAAACAGAACAATTTTTTTCTTGCCCATTCTACCATCTTCTGCAGTCCAGGGAACACAGGGAAGGACATGCTCTGCACAGGGTTAACTGACTAAGCACAGATGACTTTCAACAGGATTACATGTAGGGTTATAGGGCAGTAAAACAAATGACAACTCACTGTAGGTAATGTTGACATAGCATAAATGAGGAGGACAAACAGTTAAACTGTTCCTGGACATGACATTTCACCATGCCACTTCTTGAAAGATATAAAAGAATAATCTAGCAACAGATCCCTGAAATAAGATTAGCCAACATGAATCAAGATGTATTAAAAAAAAAAAAAAGCTCAGAATTATTGTACAGATGGTATACATTATGAAGGTAAGAAAATATGAAGTACCTCTGTGTTCTTGCTGAAATAATTTACAGCATATAAACTATAGGCAGTTATAAATTAAAACATCACACAACTGGATAAAAAACTCTTAACCCAGCATGGGAACTTTGTTAGTGAGTATAAAAGACAGTATTTTTTGTTTTGATTGCATTTGAGAGAGATTTTTTTTGTTTTCTATTCAATACAGAGAAGGACAATAGAATAGACACCTCATATAATGGAAATTTACAGATATGAATGTAGATTTTCAAAAAATGCCAATGGACTTGCACTATAATGAAAGCATATCCATATAAACAAGGAATTTAACAACAATTACTTTCAGATTACTTGCAAGCTTATAAATGCTCTTTAAAGTATGAAAAACCCTCATGCCCTCATGACAGAAAGATAGTCTGGATGGCAAGTTGATTGTCCATAAATTACACTTTAAAAGGGAAAAGATTAACCCTGTCTCTACTTTCATGCCCTTCAAAAATACAAATCATTTGAATATCCTAATTCCTATGTACTGAAGCTATGGTCCAAAACCTAATCCTCTTTATGTTTTGTCTTTAGCTCCTTTTCAGTTAATATACTAACCCACCTCATTTCTCCTCTTTTAAATCTGATAATGCCATAAATGTGCATGGTTTTTAGAACTGTTTGAAGAAAGAAATATGCAATTCTGTGATGCTGAAGTCCTGTTGAAGCAAAAGAAACAAAATAATCCAAATAAAAAAAAGTCAGATTTGTTTTTAGTATTAATAATTACAAAGCAATCATCAACGAACCAAGATTTCCACATTCAAATTTTTCTCCTTTATTCTTTTCATTGCAGAGGCAATTTTTACTAAATATCATTGTACATACAGTCAGTGAATACACTTACCGTGATCAAGTTTTGGATACATCTGGAATTTCCCCTTCACCTTGCTCAGATTCCACTATTTAGTCTTTAAAGCATCTCTTTTGAGGGAAAAAAAAATCACATATATGTCCTAGTAATGAATGATCCCAGTCTTATTTATTCAGACTCATATCTGGAAGCTTCAAGCTGTCTGAGTCCAGTGCACTAAACATGATGTCAAGAAGAGTTCTTGTTTCCACACATCCTTACACAGCACTTTCCACTGGTTCTTAAAAGTGCAGAGCATCTGCACATGGGCGAGGCAAACTGCCTGCAGGATCTGATGGTACCTAATCAATATACATTTTACCACTTATAGATGCTAGCACTCAGAATCACAGAGTCAGGTCTGTAGTTTAACTCCCTCTCTTCCCAGACAGCTCTCAGGATGCACAGAGGATGGCTTTTTGTTGCAACTTTTCATTCTCTGGTACCACAGCTTTACATTTCAACTGTGTAATTAATTAAATATCAAATATTCACTTCACTGCTTGAGCTGGAGATTCTTTCCAGCTCATCTTTAAAAAGGGAAATGAATGTTGGAAGCTACTCAAAGAAAGGCCCCTAGCAAGTGCCATGTGGCTGGTGGACCCAAAAGTAGGGCCATGAGTCAGACCTGCAGCAAACATCAGAAGTCATTCTGGTGGGCCTGGACCTTTCAGAAAAGGGGTCACATATTTTTCATAAGAGACCAGTTTTGTTCCCCAGGCCACAGACTGAATTACAGATTAGTATATCCCTCACTGCAGAAATATAATATGAAACCTTGAATGCATGTTACATTGTTCCTGGAGATATGCAGTTAGTACAACCATCTTCTCCATGTAGTTTCAGTTTTTAATCAGCTATTTATCTTCTTCCAGTTCAAAGAACAAAAACAGCCATTGTGAGAAAGGCTTAAAAGAGGTATAGGAGATGGAGTTGAAATAGCAATAGGTATATGCACCTTTACCCCAAATGGCTGCAAAAGCATGAATTAGCAATGTGAGGATCAAGGGGGAAAAAATCTTACCAGAAGTGTTTAGAAAAATTCTCAAGGGAAAAAGCCAAACAAAGTCAGGTGGGAAAGGTGAGGCAGTAGAGCAGCACAATGCTCCAGTATTGGGTAGCAGTAGAGGGAGGAAGTACTTTAGCAGTACCTCTAAACTTACATGAGAGTGCACTGGTACTAACGTGCCTGATGGTTCCTATATTGAGCCATGATGTAATAGGGCTCTATTTTGCAGAACTATTTTTTTCTTTTAATAATAAACCTGAACATTTTTTTACTAGAACTATAAACATTCAAAGTTATCCCAAAAAGGGAAGAACAGAAGCGTTGGCGTGTTCTCAGGAAAGTATAAATGAGCCAGGAGTAAACACAGAGCAGTGGTTATGAGAAGGTTCCTACTCATCAAGTTATTCTGGATGACATTCTTTCAGTGGGAAGAAGTTAAAGAATTAGGAGAGGAAAAAGTATAACTGCATTTAAGATGTAATGAGATAAACTCATAGAGAAATTCCATTTTATGCTACTTGGCATAGGAAGGGACCAGACTCCACATCTCCGAAGTGTTTTCCAGGCTAAGAGCACCAAAGAGCTTGTCCAAATTTGTAGATAATTTCTTGGCATTTAGTCTGTTTCAAGTGGAAGGAATTAATTTTTTTTTCCATTCAGGAGGTTTATTCATTCTAGTATAGTAAGCATACTGCCTCTAAAATGAAAGAAAGTCAACTGCATGTTCTCCACTGCATACAAAGAGTTAATTGTAGAAGCAAGGTTTTAGTTTGAGAAACTAGAGCCAGACTACCTCAAAATGCTCTTATCAGCAGGAGACTGCTTTATTTTAAGCAGCTTTTTAAATAAAGAAATCAATACTTTTAAGAATGGGGAAAGTGGTTTACTTTTTGAGGACAGGTTCAGTAACAAAGCTCTGTCTTGCCACTGAGAGAACCAGAGCAGTGATTAACCACGGCCCTTGACTTGTGCTGCCTTTGGCTGCACTAGTGAGCACAGATGCTTTCCAAGGTTGAAAAACAGCAAGTCCTTCATAATACTGTAATGTATAGCTGAAGCAGCACTTTATCCTCATGAACTAAATTTGTTACATAAGCATTTTACTTGAGTCCAAGTTTTTTTTTCTTTTCAGAGAACCAATGTGCCTCAACAATGAAGTTAAAAACACTTCAATTGTCAAATATCATGAAACATTTATTTCCCATTACATGACTGCAGCCTCCTCACCCAAAGAGAAAAACATGTTTGATCCCATCAAACTTCACTCAGGATTCAACACTATATCCCAGGAGAGGCAAAGAAAGCCAATAGCTCTGGAGTTAGAGCTCTCACTGGGAAAGGAAATCTGGAAACTAAATTTCATATTTCCACATCTATTCTCATTGTCTTACAGTGCTGTCTTCGTCTTCCTATCCCTCAGTAACTTCTACATTTTTCAGAGCTGAATAAGCTCAACTGGTGAACTTGGAGTAAACTTTCCTTGGAAGAAGGAAGAGTGGCTAACCTTCAAGAAAACAGGTCAAGACCTAGCTTCTCTACGCATCCAACTAGAACACCCACTTGGAAGGCCACATCCCAAAGACCACCAGGTTATCAGCTACTACTGACAGGACCTGAGGGTTTTCCTCCTCATTGACTCCTCAGAAAATGCAAGCTGAGACAAGAAGCTTCCCCATCAGGAATTGTTTTCATTTATACTGACACAGTTCTTCTGTGAGTTTGGACTCTGAAAAATTTGAATTATGCAAATCAAACTGCTTCCTTAGAAAATTTCTCTATGCAATTTGACAATGTAGTTTTTACTATTGTAAAAACTCTCTTTGAAAGACATATGCAATATATATGCAAATTCAACCCTCAATTTGTTTGCAATTCCAAGTGAGAAAAGACTTCTTTTTATGACTGACATTCTGAAGAAGGAGAACTAACCTACAGAAAGTCATAAAATATAAATATCTCTTGAGGTGAGAGGCTGACCACTCCCTTCATCATATGCACAATGATACTAAAAAATTTAAACAGGTGGTGTGAACTTAACATTCAGTATATGGCTCTTGAGGCACTTCTTCAGAACAACAAGCAAGTTATCAATGTTCATTGCAAAAAAATAAAAAAAACAACCTGAAAACCTAGCAACATCCTACACATAAAACATCTAAGTTGAAATTGCATATAGTAGCATCACCACAAGGAAGCAAAACAAAGAAAGAGAAAGAAGAAAAGAGTTAAAGGAGTAGAAGACCACAGGGCCTGAGCTAACAACAGTGAAACATTTGTCTTTTTTTTAAGAATGGAAGCAGGGGAGCAGCATAAGAACAGTACTTCAGCCCAATGATCAACCAGCTGTTTGCATTGTACTACACTCAAGAACATTCAGAATTGCTCACCACAAAAGACAAAGTGTCACTAAGTGTGACTGGGCAATGGAAGAGGAGACATGGGGGCTTGGATTTGGCCAAAATGAACTGCTATGGTAACCTAGACTAGAAACAAAGATTAAGGCAGAAGATTAACCATCTGTTTTCTCTGCTCTGGTCCACAATTTTCACTTGTTCACTTTTAAAGTCTTTTTGGCTATTGACTCCAATGTACTATGATAAAATCAAGTACTCCAGTGTACTGCTCTGATAAATACTGCTCTGAGATAGGACTGCATTCAGTCTTACATATTAGATGCCCAAGCATTGAAAGTATGCTTGAAAAAATGCTGCATGCATTGTTGCCAGCTATGTACTGCAGTTTAGAATTAAAGTTCTCCTAGCTGATGTCAGTACTTGGGAAAGTTCTTTGGAAGCTGATCACTGGTATCTTGTGTCTCTGTCTTCTGAGAAAGGAGTCTATTTACAATCTGTTTTCCTACTAATTTTCAGACTGATATCAGCAGTGCAAATAAGTTAAAATTAAGTCAAGCCTTCATGTCACTAATTTCTCTTCCTTCCGACTTGCAAAGTCCCACCATCTGCTCCTACTCAGCAGAAAGAAAACAGTGTCTTTATTTCCTTAGAAAGCATTTGCATCACCACAGGTGGCCAGGAGATAATAGGAAAACAGCCATTTTTTGCTGGATTTTCCATTCATGCTGTCTGTCTCTCTGCTTCCTTGGGGAAGCGTTATTTCAGAAACAGATGACAGCCTAGTCAGGCATCATAACTGCAAATGGCACAAGGGGAAGTGCCTGTCCCAAACTGTCAAACGTGACTGTATAAAATCACATCATAATACAGCAAAAAAAGATACCATCCAGAAGACTTTATTTAGCCCTTTCGTTATAGAATGTGCTGAAACTGTTAATAAATCAAGAAGGCATTAACAGCTGTACTCAACTGAGTAAAAGCATTAAATAGAAGCACTGAAAAGAGATGTAGAGATATAGCTGAGTCAAAATCAAATGACAAACAAAGAAAGATGAAAGAAGATGATATTTTTTTAGTGCCACTTGAAAAGCAGTCATTACTGGACCCTTCAGTGGGAAATAGAGATTAAGTTCTTCAAATGAGGAATTCAGTATGAATATTAAGGTATGCTCAGTTTTCTTCTCAAAAGCACTTACAAAAGTATAAAAGAAAGCCCCTATCACAAAATAATTTTTCATTCAAAATTTAGGTGTTTTTAGCCTAATGCTCAGAAACAACACAAAGTTACTTGAAAAGTTTTTCAGAAGAAAAGTAGGAAATTGCTATGAAAGAAAAAACTGCCCATAGCTTAAGACTATACAACGTGATCTGGAAAATCTGAAACAGGAAGTCATAATTAGGGACTACACATCCACAGTGTGTGTTAATTGCAACTACAGGATAAAATTCAAACAGCAAGTATTGTCAGTATTTCTTGGAACTGAGATGTTAAAGTTGCCTCATATTGATGGGAAAATGCCAGCTTCTTGTTATGAACAGTTTAAATGCTAATGAAAATATTTATAATTTATACACATTACTGATGACTCTCTGAAGATAGTTATCTTATACCTTTCGTGATTATATAAGAGAGAAGCTAAGCAGATGAGATCTCTACTTATTAAAGACTGTGATCCTCCAACAGGAAGGAAAAACTTGACTGCTGTTACATTCTTGCCAAAGATGCACCCTGTAGACATGTTAATTTAAGGATTATTTTACTCTACTAAGATAATATAATGAGGTACCATGCTAAAAAGCTTAAGGCTACATCCGCAATACATGTAGGAAGACAGGTAGCTCTCACAGCAACAAGTGACAAGACAAGGGGCAAAGGCCTCAAGCTGCACCAGGAGAGGTTTAGACTGGGTGTACAGTAAGATTGCTTCATTGAAAGGGCAGGCAGGCGTTGAACAGGCTGCCCAGGGAAGTGGTGGAATTACCATACCTGGAAGTGTTCAAAAGGAATGTTGATGTGGCACTTGGGAATATGCTTTAATGGTGAACATGGTGGTGCTGGGGAAAGGTTGGATCTGATGATCTTCGAGGTCTTTGCCAACCTTAACAATTCCATGATCCTATGGTTTATGAATGGAAGACTTTTTCATGAGGCATTAATGTCTTGCATATCATTCACTCAGAAGGTATTTTGTTTTAATTTGAATCTTTAGAAACCAACTTGAAAAACAACTACTGAAAAGGGAGAAATTTAAAAGGCAATAGGTATTCAAAAGGCAAGCAATTTTTTCAGAGAACCCACTTTCTGTAGGCTTTTAATAATCTGTTTTTCTAAGTTGCCCATTTACTTGCTCAACTTTATTTTTTAGTTAAACTCTGTTTTCATTTTATAAAATACTAGCAGCAGCAGGAAAGACTAAAGATAGCCTGATGAGTAAGTTGTCATGACATAATGAAGCAATAATTAGCAGCCTCCCTTGCAAACGGGAAACTAGCAGTAAGGGCAACGTATGTCTAGACAGAGAACCTGCAGAGAACATTTACTTACTCTTAAAGATGCTCCTTACATTGTAAGAGTAGGTAGGAAGAGCTATAACAAAAGCTTCCACTGCTTCTTATCAACCAAATTTTAAAAACACCAACCACTGTCTATTTATGTTACTTTTAAAGCTTTGTTCAACTTGTTTTTTTCAGACTAATCTTTTATTCTGGGCAACTGCCATCAGCTGTTTCAAAAGAAATAATTGATAAAACAGGCCAAGATTGAACATGCAAGTTTTCTCACAAGTTCTTAAAACAGTTCTAAAATTTCTGTCCTTTGGGCTAATTTGACAAAAGTTCAGGGATACTTCTTGAACATATCTTCTCCAAACATCATTTAAAAGACCTGAGTAATATAAAAGCTTTTGGAAACTGGACACTATCCTCAGCATAAATGTCATGACAGCTGTTGATTCTCTGAGGATTTGTGCTCCAATTTGGCATTTGTTAATCCATCATGTTTGCCATATATGAAAAGCATCACATCCACATACCATAGTGTACACCAGAGACACAAGTGCCAAGAATTTAAATTAAACTGAGACATTCTAAAACGAGCCCAAGAAACTAAGAGCTGTGAAAGTTGTCTTTACTTTTAATGCACTGCTTAATTGCAGCCAGACAAAAGGGAAGAGAAAGAAATAGGATCCAAAAAGAAATCAAGAAAAGGGTTTGTACTATTTTTAATAGCCTACACTGAAGCCTGGAATATCTTGGGACTAAAAAAGCAAACCAGATCTCTTGCATTACTGAGAAAACAGACACAAGATTTGGATAAACATTTCTAAGACAGGAAGAAGTAGAGGTGACCAGCAGGCATGAATAACAAAGAAAATGAGAATATAATCAAAATGTGCAATTGCAAACGTTTCAAGAGATTTCAGCATTAGCCATGTTAAATTAAATTCACTAGAGGCCGTCCAGAAAAGGGCATCAGAGGGAGAGAATAAGACTTTTAAATAATCTGTTTATATTAATCTCAGGCCATGAGCAATAGATCATAGAGTGAACAAAACTTACTGAATTGTTTTCATAAACTCTAACCTAACATCAAAAAATCAAAGCTGTGGGACCACACTAAAGCTAGAAGGGAATAATGGATTTTATTCAATTTTTAAAAAATAGTACTTTAAAGTTCAGAAATACAAGGGGTAAGTCACAAGAGGGAAAAAGGATTCAAAGATGGGTTTCAGTGGAAAATGTGTTGGAAATTCTGGTGAAAAAAAAAAAAAAAAAAAAAAAGAAAATTCTCAAAGAGTGACCTAAGAGACTTTACAGGCACCAGATTAAGATGAAAATCAGGATAGCCAAAGAAGCAACAGTAGGGAACAGGCAAGCACCATGCCTTCATGAAGAAGGGAGGAAGGCCAACAAGGTAACAGTGACCAGGACAGGTCTACAGGAGCTTTGTTGATGGAAGTTTCAGCTAAATGAAAAGGATATTAGCCAAACTGGAGGCAATCCAAAACTGAACTAGGGGTCTGATGAACTCAGAGATGAACTAAGAATATGGGTCTGGCTCTGCTCCTAATTTTGGAGTAAGGTCAAAGAAGATGAACCTCTTAATTCTAGATAGGTGAAATTTAGGTATTAAGGCTAGTCCTTAATTAAGTCCTGATTCCCATGTCTTTAAAATAAACTGTTAGGTCAACATTATAATTTTGCTCTAATGAATTTAAAAAACGCAAACAAACAAACAAGAAAAACGTGAATAGGAAAAAAACCCCAAAGTACACACATGGAGAGAGATGCAAGAGAGGACACGACTAACCAACCTTACGTGTCCTTTTTAAAGTAATATTCAGCATCACCATAATTTTTTTCAAGCTAATTTTTACATGTTTCATTCCCTTACATCACTGTAAAATACTGTACTCTAAGAAGAAAGGAGATGCACAATTTTCACGTTTTTAGCCTTTACAATTTATACTGCAAATTCTAGATATTTTTGTTTCGGAGAACATGTAATGAATAAACTGATTGGTATTCTTGTACTGCCCTTGGTCATCGAGGCTGGAGTAGAAACATATTCCAAAACTCAGCATCAGCAGCTCTCAGCTCTACACCACATGGAATTAAATTATGGAGATCTGGTGCTCAGGACAGCTGTATGCTCCTTTGAAGTACGATGAACTACTGGTTACATAACAGGGCTGTACGCCACTTCTGATATTGTTTTACCAGGAGTGTGATCTATTTAGGGGATTTATACAGAAAAATAGTCACAGAAACTGTGACATTTGTGGCTTACTGATAGACTGAGTCACATTAAGATCACTGCTAATCCAGCTACATCTTAAATTCCTGACCTTGGCAGATGGTTGATGTGGCACTCAGCTACTACTATGTCCCTCCTTTTGGATGTGTTAAGCAAAAGATGACTAAAGTATCTATTACTCAAAAAAAGCATGGTATATCAGTTTAAAAAAAGAGCATTTTCTGTTTATTTGCAAACTTTGAATTTGAGAAAAAATCTATTTAGAATGCAAGAGAAACTTTTTAAAAATGTGGCATTCAATAATCTATAGCAAATTGCTGAATATATGGTAACAGCAGGAGAGTGGAAAACACTACCGACTCTTTTAAAAAACAACCTGAAAAATAAGAAACTTCTCTTTTCCAGTAACTTTTATGAGTATATTTAACCACAGGCACTTTCAAATGCTGTGTGATTTTAGGTTGCCTGAGTAACCTCAGTTTTATAGTTAAACTGCATTTTCCAATTAACTTCAAAAACCAGTTAAAAAAAATGTTCCAAATGTTGTATCTTAAAGTAACACCAAAACCAAAATATAAACATATAATATTGTTAGAGAACTTTGTAGATAAACTGGGTTATTTAGGAATGCTTGTATAAGAATTCAGTGGGAAAAAATTATTCTCCCAGTTATCCCTTTTCCAGTTGCATAAAACTATTCTTCAGGAAAGATTTAAAGAGTTAAGAAGTAATCATGTTCTCATATCTATGCCAATCCTTTTTTGAGTGTTTGTAACCAGACTTCAGCTTAATGTGTAGAGTAGGGATGATCTTAACAATATCAGCAAGACATTGAGTAGAATAGTTAATATTTGTATACTATTTTGAAGTTAATTATTAAAGAGAAAAACCCTAATTATCTTTAGCCACATAACACAGTACGGAGTGCCATAGGTCACAACAAGATGATGCTAATTTTGAATTAATTATTCAAGAAAAAGGAAAAGTATGTAAGGTTATGTCTACACCCAGGTTTGTAACAGTAGGCAAACACTTGGTCAGATAGCCCACAGGTACAGATAACACTATAGCTGGAAGACCAGCATATTTGCATTGAGCCCTGCACTATTTTGTATCAAAAGTATTTTCAGGGAAAAAAAACCCAAAAAACAAGCTAGCATAGACATCTAGTTTGCGTTCTGTGGAATTTTGCGACATGCTGCTTTCTGGTTTTTCTTTGATTTATATTTTTTGGTGAAGTAGCTATTGATGGAAATCTTGGTAGTCATACAGAGTGCTTTGATTCAAAGAAGACAACAATGAAAACTGAAAATGAAGAACAGACTAAGATATGACTTTAAAAGTTATGAAATCAAGTTCTGGAGAACATGCTTGTGTGGATACAAAAGCGTACATACCTTAGCAGAGAAAAATAGCTGGTCACTCTCCCAAGGGCAACTTTCATTAAAATGACAAACCAAATTCTTTCAGAAGTGATAAACTATTAGAAAACCATGTCCTGATTCACAAAAGAGACAAAAGACAACTTTTTCAGTACTTACATCAAACGTGGGTGTGCTTTGCTTGGCACTCTGGTTACATGGCTCTCTGAAGCAGTCAGTGAATGGAAGCAAAAGACCCATTGCAATAATGCGAGAACAGAGTTTTTCTGCTTCTTCTTGTGGTGCATTTTCCTGCTGGCTGAAGAGCTTTTCCAGCAGAGTTCGTCCTGCCAAGGTGATGAGAGAGCAGTAAGAATTTGTAGTTACACACAGGACATGAGTATTTAGGCATTACAATGTGTATTGAAAACCTGAATTATTAGAAGTAAAAAAATTAAATAAAAATAAATAATAATATTATTTATATATTATATTTATTATATTATATTTATAAATATAATATTTATATAAATATAATAAAAATAAGTAATTACATATTAAATTCTTAAGAAATGTATCTGATAGTAAGTATTTAATAAAAAATATTTCTACATAATAATTTTAAGTGCTCTGGAACCTGATTAATTAGGATCAAGAAAATTTTCAAGAAAATATATGCATATATTACATGTACCAGCTGCACTGTGAAGCAGGAAAAAAAAACTATTAGTTGTTGTTGTAGCATCAATTTCTTATAAAATTTTTCTGAGGGGAAAAATCAGGACATTAGCAAGAGATGAAACAAATTCTTCCAAAGATGTCACACCAAGTTAATACAGAGTTTAGGCCGTCAACTCCTGGAATGAGCCTTTGTTTTTTGAAACATAAAATTGTTACAGTCTTTGAGAAATTTTTCTGTGTTTCTTTGGAGAAACTCTCAATAAAATAATAGCAACAAAACCCCTTATAACTATTCTGTGTAAAAAGAGCAAGAAGATACTTATTCCTCTTATAGAGCCAGATTTCATGATCAAAGTGTTTCTTTTGTTATCCAACCAGAAAATGAAAGGAAAGCATATGTTATATAATATATAGGAGGAGAAAATCTTAATGGTTTGAAATATGACAATGCTTTGTGAGTTTAGCCAGAAATAGACTATAAAAATAGTTACATATGAAGGTTGCAGTAAAATCTACATTGTAAGAATATTAAGTTGCTTAAGCTCTAAAATGTCAGATGTAAAAAGATACCAAAGTTCAGATTCACATGATATGGATAAATAGATCTACTGAAAGAGAAAAGATAAATAGACTAATAAAGTTAATTTCATGATTGAGTATAAACTAGCTGGGAATATAGCTTGTACCTAAATAAATTTCTATAGCCTGTTTTTCCACCCACTCATTCACAGCCAAAGGTATTTAAAAAAACCAAACGAAAACTAATACAGTGTTAAGAAATCATTTTAGTATAATTTAGCATAATAAAAATAATATTGAAAAATATAATTCTACTGTTATTTACATGTGAAATTTCTGATTGAACAATAACTTTATTCAAAATGTAAAATTTCCCAGGCTTTCTGAACATACTAGAAAGGTTTTTCTTTTAAACATCTGGAAGCAATTTTAAAAGGATTCTGTAAGTCACATTTGGCTAGAAGTCTCTGTAAATTTCTATTTCATGTGGCAATACACTCTAAAATAAACAATGCATTAAAATATTGGAAGCTGTTCCTAAGATTTTCTTCTCTGATAATTATCTGATTATTAGTCCAAATTTGCTAGACCTTTAGTAGACAAAATACAATACATTCAAGGGAATAAAACAGGAGATAAGCTATGAGATAAACTTGTTCAAGACATAAATTTTGTTACGTTTGCCGGTTAGTTTGCCTCTCTTCCTTGGCTACACCACCTCAAATGCAATGCCAACAAAACTGCTTATTCAACATATCCCTCTATCAGAGTTCAGCTGCTAATCCTTTAAAATAATTTATTAGTTCAAGACGTCTTTCTTGCTGACCACAGAGGATCGCTTTGCTCACACACAAAAAGAAAGAATTATACGAGAAATGACACATTTCTGCATGCTATGTGATATATTGAAATGTTATCCATTACTACTAAATGTCAGACTTGATAGATTTCCTCTTATTTCCGCCCCCCTCCCCTCCCGGACATGTCAACATTTAAATAATCTTGTCATGTTTAGAGAGTCTTCTCCTGCATATTCAGAACCAGAATAGCCCCTTCCTTTTGCTTTGACCTTATTAGCAGGAAAAATATCTGTAAATTACAAAACAGGATATGTAGCTTTCCCCCCGTTAATTCACTCAGTCATTTGCTAATTTTTGTAGCATTTAACTGTTTTGCTCAAGTTCAAATACATTGTTCAGAATCTTAATTGCTCTTCAGCTGGGGTTTGATTTTCATGGTAATTTTTAACTATTTTGTAAAAAACTTTATTATTCAAACAACAGAAAATAAGTGTATGTGTAAAAAAAGTCATTAACAAATTTAATTAATTCAGAATCTGGTAAGAGAAATTATATCATTTTGCCCACCTGAGCAAATATAGTCTTGGAATAAATAAGATAGTAAAAATTATTTAATTATATTAGCAACTACTTCTTAACCTAGAAGAATCAAAAATTTGATTTAAACTGATTTCAGGCTAAATTTCAGTCAACTACAAGATTTTGAACTAAAATTTTGTTAGTTTATAAATAAAAGGCAGCAGCATCAGCTTTGGACCTCAGACACCTTAATCATTTATGAGGTAATTACATGAAGTGATACCTTCTGGAGGTGAAGATGTTTGCAAATAATCTTGAATAATTAAATTATGAATAATTTTATAATTATTAGATGATTGGCTGATTTCTGCTATGAGTTTAAATAGAATGGCAAAAAATTTCTATTGACTGCCTTTACCTGCCATGAAAACAGTAAAAATTAAAACCAAGTTCTCTGAGATCTCTTTTTTTCCCTAAGAGGTTAAATTACCACTATTCATGTTTAAAACATTTCTTCCTAGAAATCCCAGGTCACAAAGTTCTTGAACCCAATTCTTACCTTTCCCCTAACTATTTTGGCAAGGCGTGGGAAGCATACTAAATTTAGAATTAGAAAGAACTTCAGCTTTAGATCAAATAAGTATTCTGAGGACCCTGCCAAAAATCATCAGCAAGTAACATGACTATAAACTCAGAAGATATTTTTTAGGAGCTTAGAATAACTTATTAGACCCCAGTGAGGGATGAAAAGACTTTCATTTTTCTTCTGTTGCAAAGGATTACACAATTAATCAACTAAGAAATTGAGAATGTGAGTTTGGAAATATCGGGTATTCTGGACTTCTGTGTATATTTTGTTATAATTTTGCTACTGTGACTCAGCTTCCAAGTTCCTTGCTCCCCACCTCTATATGATCTGCCTCTTGCTCCCATTCCCATGAAGATGAAGCACTATTGATCTTGTCTCCTCCACTATGACACAACTGGTCCTCATCCAATCCCTATGATCAAAAATTGAACATCACCATTCCCGAAAGCCATCTCTGTAGAATATGCAATCTATTCATTACTGAGTAGAATCTATTCCCATGTTCCAGTATGGTTTCCATTCAGACTGTCCCATTCCCTGTATGAAAAATGTGGGTAAAAGAGTGTTCAGTATTATCCACAGAGAAATACAAGCAAATCCTGACTCACCTTATGAATTGAATTCACCTTATAGATCTTTGATATGCACAGAAGACAAGCTTTTTAAAGAGCTACAAGACAAGCTTTTTAAAGAGCTAAAGAGCAAGAAAATCCTTAAGAAGCAGGAAAATCATAAAAATGTTGTTAGCTTTGAATTTGCTTAATTATCAAGGGGAGGAAGAAGCAAAAAATAGGAAGAAAACTGGAGTAGATTGACTCATAGTCATACTGAAAATATACCCACTGAGGCACTGTGCTGCAGTAGTGCTTCCTTGAGGATCTTGCTGTTACAGCCTCACATTTATCTTTAAAGATGTTCTTCTATCCTCCTTACGCTGGATTTGCAAAAGCCCGGGAGCGCAGCTGGCAGTGAGCACCAGCTGAGACTAATGATCAAAATGAGTTATATTCCAAAAGCTCCCCCTTCTGCCTGTCTCAGTGATTGTCTCTCCAAAAAACCAGAGCACTACACCACACTTTCACCACTAACACAGCAGTTGCATCAGTACATCTTAACCTCCACACACGCTGGAGACAAGACTTTCTATTTTTATTCTTCCTAATGCAGAGCGAATGGCTTCAGTAAAACACCAGTTCTGAGCTCCCTATTCAGTCACCTCAAGAGCTAGCATGACAGGAACATACTGCTCACATCTTCAAAAGCTGAAATCTGCTTCCTTCTTTTTCCCCAGCTTACTCCTTCTTTTGTCCATTTTAGTAAGATCAGAAATGCTCACACAGCAAAGTGATTTCGTAAGCTTTGAAGCCAAATGTGCCATAGGCCTTGCTCTATTTTTGGGAAACAGTACAGGAAATAAAGGAAAAGGAAGAAGAAATAGACAAAATGGTGAAATTCCATTTACAATATTTTCTTTTAGTCTTGCAAAATGTGAAAAGACAATTGCAGTCTTCTTACGGTTTCTCATTTAGAAAGAATTTCAACTATGAAAACAGTTTTATAAAAAAAGAATAACAACAAACAAAAAACCCCACACTAAAAAGACAGGGAGGAAATAGGAGGGAAAAAAAAAAAGGAGTTGCATTCAAAAGCTAGGAAATGCTGTACTTCAGCTATCTGCTGTTCCATATTAGTTTAAATCATTCCTTGATTCCAATTCTTTTTCCATCTCCTTTTCTGTGTATGCTGGCAGCAAGGTGGCAGCTAACTCAGGCCTCTGTCACCTGGCAAAGCACCTGAACAGTGCAGCAGCAGCCATGCTCCAGAATGCCAGAAGTGGACAAACACGTCAGAGAGACAAAAATACTGCAAAGATGTTCATATTTTTAGCTGAGATAGCAATTGCAACTACATGTAATTTCTTAAATAAGTTTCAGTACATATTTACTCATTCATTGTATTCACTCAAACTCTACAGCAAAAGCTTAATGAATAATTTTTCAGGGCAAATCAGTTACGTTCCATTTTCACCTTTTTGCTGTTCAGTGTACTTTACCAGGTCTCAAATATTTCACACATAATAATATTTTACATATAAAATTATTACCTCAATGAAAAAAAAGTATTAAAACTCTTAAATGTTTTTATTTCATTTCACAGACTTTTCAAATTTCCAGTTTTTTCAGCTAACCTATACCACTCAGTCTAAATATAATGTGCAACACGTGACTGCTGAGAAAGAAGAGGTTTTCCAAGATGCACATGAAACCTGGGAATGTGCAGAATGAAAACAGAAATTGGTATTCTTGCCAACTTTTCTTCAAATGGTAAGTCCAAGTACTGCATAAGTGCACATTAAATATGCATTTGCAGTATAAAAGAAGGAATTTAATTTTATTTGTCTGAAGTTTGACCTGTGAGATTACACCCAAAATTCCAGGATTAGAAACTTCATTTATTGTTCTTTTTCACTGCAGAGTTTCTAATCCTCTTCTGATTTAGATTGATAAACTGTTCTAGATTTCTCATCCTGTGAGGTTGCTTTAGCTGATTTGTTTTCTGGGTTTTTTCTTTTTTAATTTTTTTAAGGGATTGAATTTTTATTGACAGATACTCTTCTAAAATCATGTGACGTATTTCTGACAGCCTGGTTACATAAAACATGGAAAACCTAGTAAGCAACAGGCCTCCACACAATATTGTTTCATAACAAAAAGGAAAAAACAAAGCCTTCTGCTTTGAATAAACCCAAATAAAATACATTTTAAGTCTATAATTTCTAGGCAACATAAACCTTAAATATAATGAAACTGGTCAAGGTCTAGGGTTAGGGCACACATTGCTACAATACTGTCAAATATATTTCCTTTTGTTCTTATTATCCATGTAGTAGTTGATCTCTGCTTTCACTGATTGTATAAAAGCCTATGTTTCTAAGGGGGAAAAACCCCCACAGAAGTTAGATATTGATATCTTTATATATTTCTACTGTATATTATCATATTATACATAAAAAAGTATTCTTTCATATTTATATATTATATTTTAGTATTTCGAACATTAATAAAGTTAGGGATATGTGGAAATACCAAAGAAGATTTTACTTCCTTCTCTGATGTTCTGCCTCCAGATTTCCTGGCTCTGTTCACATGGATGGTATGAACTAAACCCACACATCATCTTTAATTCAGAAGTCAAAGTAGAAAGACTGTCTAAGCCTGAGAATTAAGAAAAAGACATATCAACATTATCTCCCTCATTCCCACAGTTTTCTGTGGCTGCCTACACACAGTTTCAAAGTCAGAAATATCAGAATAATGTACTGATTGGGTAGATTCATAGACTATCCAAACAAGCAGAATAAAATATCAATTAGTTTTGCATTTCTCAGTGCTGTACTTGATTGTCACAGTAAACACTATGCTTCACTTTTGCCAAGTTGTCTGAATTTTTTGGCATCTCAATTTTGCTCCTTTTACAATGTCCTATCTCTCATAGTACCTTTGTTTAGTAGTAAAAATTTTCCATGTAACTCTTCACTAGCTCTAAGGATAAAACCAGAGTAATCAACCCCTGTGCAACTCAAGCAAGTATTAATTTTTTTCCTTTATTTTAGCCTTACATTTATCTCTAAAAATTTAAACAGATTCTGGGTTGCACAAGACAGCTTTAATAAGTTTATAAACTGAGATGTCAACTCAGCTAAGAAGGAGCAATATTTAAACAGAAAAAGAAAGAGCATCACATAATGCTAACAGCTTCAAGAGCTTGAGACATCCCAAAGAGAGCTAAGGAACAAGTGCGCATGCTCCCTTTTGGAAGCAGTGGCATTAGCTGCCCCTGGAAGAAAATCCTGCTCCCAGGTACACACAGGGCAAAAGTAGCACCTCAGAAAAATGACCCTGAAATTCTTCCAGAAATTCCCTGATGGAAAAAGCAGAGATCTGACAAAGTTTGAAAAAAGGATTCTCCAAAATTGCAGGTGAAAAAGAGAGATCACTGAATTAAGGAAGTAAAAATTCACCCAGGAAAGAATGTTATAGTTTTCAAAAAAACCCACATCTCCTACTTGATCTATAGTTCTCCTTGACTGATCCAAGCAGCTGTATTGTAAAACAACCTAGAATATTAAACTATTCTTTTATCCCTACCCTTTATTATATGTCATTTGTGCTGACTATGAGATATGACAACACCACCAATTTCAGCATATAATCCAGTGGTCTGTTATAAGATTACTTAAACAGACACCATATTTCCACAAATCATGCTAGAAAGCATGTGAAAATATAATTAATGCAGACCTTCATCCTGATGAATGAAATCCTAAGGTCAGTTCCTAATTTTGAAATTTGTGTCATAATATAGAAAGACAGAAGTAGAATGAAAATTTTACTTGGTAGTGAAAATATCAAGTCCTACAAGTGCTATGGTCAGGACAAAGGTCAGGACACAGGTCTACTCTGGTGTTAATTATGTAATAAACTTTCCACAGCCTGACTGAGCCCATCAATCACAACACTAGGGGGGAGCAGGCCAAAATGACACAGTTCCTCTGGTGGCAGTGAAGTACCATGACAGAGTCCCTTCCCTAAAATCACCAGGACTTCTCTTCTTTGGATAAATCATTAGCAGTGTTACCATTATTTATGGAAATGCAGATGAACACCTTCTTACCACTCTTGTGTTGTCTAGAAAGCAGCTGTAAATAAAATGTTATCAATGTAATCTTATTGATCTTTGCTAAAACCATGCTGCATTTTGTTGGTTTTCTTTACCCTTTTGTCATATACTCAGCAGTTAATTATATCTTATAATTTCCTCCTTCAAGACTTGTTCCAAAGACTTGCTTGCTGCTCCAGTCAAAAACAAGATAAAATTGGCTTGATTATTTGCAATAACAATATCTTACTTTTTATAAAAAGCAGGTATCATAGCTTTGCCATCACCAGAGCTTCAAAATATATTAAAATATTTGTGGTAGACTGTCACACTGCTTTCAGCATTCTTCCAGATTAGCAAGTCTGTGAAGCACTCTGTCTCCCTAACTTGAACATAAGCTCTTTGAAATGTTGCTTCCATGGTGACTAAGATTTTACACCTTTCCCCCACAGTGAATTTTTTTACATATGACATATGCATAACAGGATAAGCCAAGACAGACTACTAAACTATTCTTTTATCCTTACCTTTTGCTAGATATCATTTATGCATGTTATTTAGTGACATATATATGTGACATATATAAGAAAAAGTAAGAACACCTTTTCAGAAGTTTTCATATAGTAACATTCAGAAGCTGAAGATTTTAAAATTATTGTTAAATACCAGAAAACTCCCCAATTATGATATAGCAGTGGCACAGAGTACAAAATGTCCTTCTAAAAATATCAACAGCATGTCCCCCTACCCCAACATTAAATGACATGTCTCCCTCCACATGATTTCTCTTCAGGCTCTAATGCAGCATCATTGCAGCTTACAGAGGTACATTTATAAAGTTTCCCTGATTATACCAATTTATTTTGAAGGACAACCTATATGCGTCTGTCTACCAAATCTTTTAGGCACCATATGCATCTTTGGCCAATTTCATATTGTGTTTTCCAGGTACTTAGCTTCCTCTCAGCAAGTATTTAATTCTGTCTCTTTACCCTTTTAGTTTCTGTGGTGATTTGTGATGTGAAGGCAGTAGTGTGTGCCAGGTTCTCACAGACTGCTGGAAAGCCACAGTGCTTTCTGTCTAGCTCTTTTAAAGTAAGCAGCTCCTCTGATGTCTTTTTGGGCATCTATTACTAACAGCATCTTTTGTCAGTCCAACCTGATAAACACTATTCCTTACAACCCAATTTTGTAAAACTTTATTCCCAATGGTTTAACATTTTATTCCACATTCAATACAGTCTGGCCTATCTCTACCTTAGAAGGAAATTCTCAAGCTCAAGCTTGTGCGCTCAAGCAGCCAAAAGTCACAAGACACAACTGAACTCAACCAAACTAGGTGGTCTTTAAAGTGGGACAAAAATAACACATTTCCTTCAACCTACTCATTAGCTCCCAGGCATGCCTATCTTTCTTTCTCCTCCATGACCTGTGTTCCCAAGGCCTGCTAATCTCTAACTTTAATATCTGATTTTTAGTATTTATCAAGATGTACAAAAACTTTTCTTTGTATCCGTAAACAAACAACAGCTAGATGAAGAAAGGGCAAAAGCAGAAAGTTAGAACTACATTCCACAAAAATGAAAAACTAGACATGCACACCTATGTATTTGTGCAGACATGTTCTTCTAGACTTCATTTGAAGGAAACCTAGAAACACAACTCCCTTGCCATTACAGGGGCTTTATGTTCTTACACCGGTGTAATCAAATATTTCCCTTAACCATTTCTCTGCATAAATTATTTCTTGAGTCTTTGCATGACAAAATAGCACTTGGATACACAAGCTATTTTAAAAAGGCAATTTTTTTTCCTTTTTAAAAAGTCCCTTTTCTTCCATGACTTTTAAGATGTGTTAATGTAGACAGTTATTGCAATACTACGGCATAGATTTCTTTTTTACAGTGATTTTTTTCCTTATCAGTGCAAGGAAGAAGAAAGTATGTACCAGGGAAACAGAAACACCTATCCTATCTCTGCATCTTGAAGGGACATCTGAGACAGATCTTCTTAGCATCAAATGAACTCTAGAATGAAAGGTGCCTTCTGTAATTAGTTCCACAATAAAGTTATCTGTGTTTTGTGTTTTCTCCTGGTTCAGAGCTCTGGCATTGCTGATAACTTTTATATAGATCCTGAGACCAAAAAATTCATACTTATACTGACAAATAAGAATGCCTCAATAAATCTCATTTGTGACTAGGCTTTCCTGCCACTACTTAGCTATATACATCAAGACATCAAAAAAATTCAATATTTATCTCCTTCTTCTATATTTATGTGTTTACATTTAGCTTTATACATGTTAGGGTTCACTTTTACAACTTGTGATGTTTACACACACACTGTCATAACCACTGCTTCTTACTGTTGCAAAATTGCTAACTTACTTAATGGTTCTACTGCGGTGCAACTACAGATGAAAGAAGTCATGATCAGTATTTATCTGAGGATAAAACAAGGTTTAACTTTTTTAGAAAACATAACTCACTTCCTGGTCAGAATGCCTAGCTATTTCCATCAGCATGAAGAAAAAATTCTGGACAGCAGCAACACGGAAATTAAAGGAGGAACAGTCTTCTTTTCACTCAAGATTAAAAAAAGCCCACCTTGTTGTCCCTAATTTTCTTTACATGAACTGCAGTGTAGGAATGCAGGAAGCAGCTGTTGCTTAGAGAAGATAGTAGCTCCTGAACCCACTTTGCTGCCTTTTCTAAAGCATTTAATGAAATGCAACTGGCCTTCTATTATCATATCAAGAGGCAGGAATGAAGTGACACAATGCAAAGTCCTAACATCTGTCCATCACCTTCCTGTCACAGCTTCTTTTTGCTTTTGCCCTGTTCCCTTTGTACCAGCTCACCCCATTCCCGAAAAAGTTCAACTGCCTGCATAAAAGTAAGTTTCTGGAAACTTGCAGTCCAGCTAAGTGCAACAGAATGATGTTTTTAAATGCATCTAAAAATAACCAGAGCTGCAGTCACCCACACCTACACATATATGGTTCATCACCGCTACTCCTTATGTAAGCTGAAATTTTGGCAGAGGTAGTTCTGAAGGAATACACTTGGCCATATCCTGAGCTTGATTAAAACACTAAACAAACAAAATATCTTGGGTAATTAGTATTTCGGTAGTTTTTCATCACCAGTATTCACATTAAAACTTAATCCTTCATATACAGTCAGTTTAAAATATCTCAATCAATATAGAGTTGCTTTTGAAATCCAAGGTTGTTTTTTTTTCCTTTAGAACAGCATAGGGGAGAAAAAAAGGCCTTTTTCAAGAAATAGTTTGTTGTTTTTTTTTTTTTTTCCTTCAAATAAGTCCTACACACAGTTGTTTTTTGCCTTTTTGGTGTTTTGTTTTTTTTTTTTTTTTAATGAACCAATCATGCCCCAAGCTATTAAAAAGACATGCATATTTAAAAAAAATAATATAGCACAATTAAATCCAAGAAACATAATCAAACTTAACCTCCACATAATTATTCCCACTGGAATAATCCACTGCTCATTTCACAGAAACAAAGTCACTGAAGCACACAACATCCTTGAATGGTCAGTTCCAGACAGGCGCCTTGTGTGACGGATGTTCCAGTGGTGCTGTGTCTGAGAATCAAGTAGAGATGCACACACTTCAGCTATAAATTGTCCCTTGTCCTTTCCCCCTTTTCACCCCAAAAAAGACCATCAGACAACCAAGACCCCGCAGTCCTACTCCAGACATGTCAGGCTGCCAGTCATGCCTCAGAATGTGGCGCTGCTCAGAATGCGGTTGCCCAATAGATAGAGCCACACAATCTCATGACCAAAACCTGGTACTCCCAATGAAGTTCCAGATAAAGATCAAAGTATTAATCATGAGATCCCATCAAAACAAGCCTGTGGCAGCACTGAATTCCAGTGAAATTACTCATGTTGCTCCAAATCCCATATTGCAGTGCTGGCGCAGTAACATTAAAGTAACTTATCAGCACTCATCAGTCCTTCAACAACATATTTGCAGCCCACTTTCGGACACATTTTAGTACAGCTGAAGTGCATTGTTGGAGTCATCCTCTTACCCCAAGTTTTGTGTGTACTAGGCAAAAAGAGGAGGATCTTTTCCTTCAGAATCTTGCTAGCAACCCTCAGTGTAGCATGTGATCACATACCACATGGAGGGCTGCTCCCCTTAGTTAGAGGAGGCTACTCCCCATCTGATAAAAGAATCATCTGTATTACTGCTAACAAACATCAGCAGTGAAACAGCAAACCATAAGTAATCTTAAATAACATCTGCATGATAAACAGTCTACTCAGGATGCCAACAGATACAAATCCATATTGTGTGCAGCATCACATGAATCAGAGAGCTTTTGTTTTTAAGCCTTAAAAAGGCATTCAAAAAGATATACTTTGTATCTCAGAAACAAACTTTCATCCAACTTTTTCAAGTTTTCACAAACTTATCTACACCAAACCTATGTATATGCCTGCAGACACTGCACTGCACTTGCAAGTGGGAAGACAACATAAGCACAGTGCAAAAGTGAAATAAAGTGGCAGAAACCAGCGGACATGAGTACGCAAGCACAGCACTGGCTTCAGGTTTTGTTTCATGGTAACCAGGGCTTTTTGTTTGTCTCCTCTTCACAGATAAAGCAGAAAAAAATATAAATCTCTGAAGAAAAATTTAAAGATAAATTACCTGTTTGAAAGAGCTTCATGTAGCAAGTGTGTTACAACTAGCCAACAGTGATTAGGAAGGTCATGGGTTTGTCTGGGTCAAGTTTAATTACCATCAGGGGCAGCTGATGGAACTCATTCAATTTATGTAAAAGACACCCTTATTAGCTCCTCTGCAATCACTGCACCTCAAATTAATGCAAGAATGAAATCATTTTTACTAAATCTGTCTATTGGCTCTCTCATTTTAGTTATGTTAATGTTTGGAAACATCAGTTTCATTTTCCCACCCAGACACTCACTTCACTTTAGTGCAAATTATTCACTGCCACATACCAAAGTGAGAGAACCAGCTCGTGTTGAGCTCTTGTTCTCCTGGGACCATCACATAAAAACCATGGCTCCACTGTGCATTGGGTAATCTAGAACTTGTAATTACTGTCACTACAAATTCAAATACAGCTGTCCACATAAAATGTGAAATAGATCCAATGCCTGAATTACAAAATGCCCTTAAACTTGTCCATACCATTTTCCTAAGAAATGCATAGAATTCTAAATACTGTACTTTCCTTCTTATATAAAGCAAAATTAAAATATGCAAAGTCTCTGCCATACAAGTACTTGGCTTGCATCTACATTTGACATTAAAGCAGTCTTAAAGAGTTCATATGGCTCTCTGTGAAAACCAAATGGCACACAGCCAAGCCACAACATGGTGCAAAAGTAGGCCAATCATCTGCATGGGACCTGCTGTCATTGAAATCGATGATAAAGTGCTGTGGAATATTTTACTTGATTCCAGTTGGAGATGCAGAGCAACGCTGCAGTCACTGCACAGCAAAACGGGATTTCATGCTGTAGGCAAAAAGCTGTTTTGGATTGGCTTTGCTTTGTTTTTGTTTTTTAGGCTAGAAATATCCCACTATAAAGAATCATATTTCTAAAAGTCTGATGCTAATTCCCAAGTCAATGTATCTCATGCATGCATGTAAAATAAAACATTTTTCACAAGTAGCATCAAATTACAAGGAAATTATTTCTGTAATCATTGTTGTGTGGAATGGTTTATTTAAAGAGCCTTTTCTGCTCTTACAGCAATAGCAGTTTATGTAAATATTAATGTGAAGTTTAATTTCCCCTTTTTATGTACACTAGTTGATATTTTTAAATTCTCAATGAATTTTAGCTTGTAAACACATTTTTTTTAAAACTATGAATGGCCAAACAAACAGAGATGAGTCATTTCCAGTTCCCTCACTTTAAGCGTTTCTGCATGAACTGAAAGATATAATTGTCCTCTGCTCCTAAAGACAGCTGGTATGTACATGCAAATGAGGGTCACTGTAATTTCCATAAGAGACAGAACTACTGTTGCATTGGACACTGGTCCCCTCACAATAACAGTCTAAAGCATTGGTGGGAAAAAACCCAAACCAAAACAAACATTATTTTTAAGTAAATCAACACCTTATGAGAAAATGTGAAAAAGTCTATTTCCCAGAAAACAGGTATCTAAAAAAAGTACCATGTTCTTGAAGTTTGCCATATACAACTTATTTCCATCATAATGTCTAATTAAGGATGTAGCAATTAAAAATTTTCTGCATTGTTAATAAGCTGTCAAATGTTGATAGCTAAAAAAACAGTGTGCTTTTTGGATGCTATTAAAGTAGTGAACACCTCAAACTGGAAAAGTTTAGGTAGCATGTCCAAAATTAAGTCTAAGAAACAGGTGAAAGGGATTTAAAACAAATTAAAAAAAAAAAAAGATTCAGCTCACTTCACAGTGGGCTAGTCTCAGAGGGGCTGGCTTTTTCTGTGTTAAAAATTTTGAATTTCAATTTTCTACACTGAAATTGGGGGTTTTAGTTCAGCCTACTAAAGAATGAAAGCATTGTGATTTGAATCTAGAAAATCATTTTAGTTATTTGCTTCCTAAATCATACTTTTCTGTTTGCTTTTCATAAAACCAAAAAAACCCCAAAAACCCTCACTCCATTTTTTGCAAAGACCTTGTGCACATGTATGGTTGCTGTGCTCATGCATTGAGAACTGACTTCATTCAAAAAAAATCTGATTTTAACTAATAGCAGGTACCTTAGGGTATGTTCTCTTAGTTCTACAGGTTCCTCAAGTGAAAAAAATATGGAATATGCTGCAAAGTTTTCTCTGAATACATACCTCCTATGTGGCAGAAATGTTCCTAATTATGAATATATTACCTTTAGAAACAAACTTCAGATGAGGAGAAGAGAAAGGGACAAAAACCTTCGCAGTGAAGGGAAATAATAACCATCTCCTTCATTTGTAAACTTTCTCTTCCCATGTCTTTGGGACAGAATGCAAGCTGCCTAACAGGCAAAGTAAAGGTTTGCTGAATGGGTCACCTTATGTAGCCTGAGCAGCAGCCTGTCACAGCTACCAAATTGTACAACCCCCAGTTTCTCTTCTCCTCCCCTGTTTTCGCTGCCTTTCAATACATTGAATTTTTTTCTTCTCCTCCTTCCCCCTTCTGAAGAGGAAATTGGTTCCTTTCTGAAGTGCTGTCCATCTGTGCTAGCATGGCTTTTCCTTTTTGTATTAAGCAAATCCTCATCATTGCCTCAGTCTAACCCCAGGTGTAGCTCTCATGTGTTTATAGCACACTAGAACAGCACCTAGCACAAGAAAACCCCAAACAGGATCCTGGTCACAGAAAGCTTTGCATTTGAAAGATCTATTTATGCAGGGAGCTGATCTGCCTACAACAGTGCAGCTTTTCGCATTTTTCAACAAGAATAATTTAAGGCATTCAGCCTTTTCCTACAGGATGTGGACAAAGGAGACAAGTAGAAAGAAAAACTTCAAAGAGTTATGTACTTCCTTTACTGGCAGTACTGCCAGACTGATGAAATGTGACTGTGTTTGTAGGATCAGGCCTTGGATTGCAAGGCCAAGGCACTGCATGCAATGAATTAAAGTATTTTAAAAATATCTTCAAAGCTGTTGTGGGAAAAGAGAACAAAACCAAAACAACTCTTAATACATATCACTCACCTGAAAAGACATTGGGAAACGCCTCTGTAGAAGCCTGGACCCCTGAGGACTTTCTTGAATGAGTCAAAGGCACTCTTTCCGTTTGAAATTTCTCTCTAAACCCCTTGTGCTCCAAATAGTCTGCAGAGCTCACCTTCTCTGTTATCTCGCTTTTGTGATTGGACACTTCTTCTGTCCAGTCTGCAGAGCGACTGAACAAACCTGCCAAGCTAGCAGACCTCTTCTTCCTGACTGAGACTTTTTCCTTTTTGTGGAAGGACTCCTGCTTCCTTGTGAAAAGCGGGCTCTGGGATGGGGAGGGAGAAGGTGAATGGTTGGGAGAACTCAGTTGCCTAGTTGTGGTTTTGATGTAACAGGGATTAATTAGATAGGGCTTAAAACATCGGGAACCAAGCATGGGACTGTCCGCTGTTCCTTCAGAGGACACGCTGCCATTTTTCATTT
This sequence comes from Leucosticte australis, assembly GCA_025504685.1. Lineage (NCBI taxonomy): Eukaryota > Metazoa > Chordata > Aves > Passeriformes > Fringillidae > Leucosticte > Leucosticte australis. Next base: position 66,574,238 of record JANIJU010000002.1, read on the forward strand.
CCGTGGATAAACCATTACGCAGCTCCTCTCGACTGGCTGACAGAGTGTGTTTCTCTTCCTGAGTCTCAGCAGCATGATCACGGCCTGCATCTGAAATGCCACTCTCTGTTACTGAGCCCTGAAAATCAAGAGGCTGCACTTCAGCAATTTTAGCCTCAGCCTCTGCCACTGGAGATGGAAAAGGTTCTGTGGAGCTGCGTGTCTGAGACCCGTTTTCTACTGCAGCTCTATTCAAACCCTCTTGTAGTTCACTGGCTACAGCATCCACTCCAGCAAGGGGCTGCTCCTCAGTCACTAGCTGATGTTCTTGTGTTTCAAATAAGCCGTTACCAGGAGAGCCCGTGCCATTTACCGCTGCTTTCGGCTCACGTTCAGCTGCACGGGAGATGGGAACCTTTTCCACAATTTCCGATGCCGCTGGAAAAGCCCCCTCGGTGTCTGGGCTCCTCTCTTTGTCAGTGGTACTTACTGAAAAAAAACGTTCAAAATCTAAGGGGGTTGCTTGAGAATTAGCCATGTGTCGGCCCATTGTTTTGGTGACAGGGTCCTCAGTTCCAATGTTAATTGCCCCCTGCTGCTGCTGCTGCTGCAGTCTAATAGCTTGCTGGATATCAGAAAGCAAATCCTCTTGTTCTGCGGCTGAATGGAAACTGTATATATCCGTATCAGAGCCAGAGCTGGTCCTTTGTCCATCCTGTGTCTCTGCAGCAGCTGGAACAGTTTCATTTCTGATTTCAAAATGTTCAACATCTGTGTCTGAGAGACCCCCTTCATCTGCAGAGATGCTTATATCCGGAGTTTTGGTTACAATTGAATGAGTACTGTCCAGCTCCCCAGGCTGCAAGGCCTGGCTTTCCAAAACATCCTCCCGTGAACTGCTATTCCCATCTTTAGCCTTGGACAGATTTTTTCTGATCCTCAGATTTGAAAACACAGAGGGCCTGGAGTCCGACTTACCCTTCTTCTTTCCCGATTCGCTTCCTTTTGCATGCTTCCCCAGTCCCCTTCTGCCTCCCGATACCTTCTTTGTGCCGTCCGTATCCTTGGGCCCAGAGGCATCTTCTCCTCCTTCTTGCACATCACCTGTATTTTTCTTCAGCTTCCCATCTTGATTCCCCATGATTTTTCGCGGTGCAACACCTTCGGCAATCAAGCCATCCTCCCGGATTTCATTCCTTCGGCCTGCCGGCGAGATCCCCTCTAGCGATCCAGGTTTGTTTGCAGGCGGCGGTGATGCAAGTGAAGCAAATGCTTGCTGTGCCTCTCTCCCATCTGCTGGAGCTGCCTTTTTGCATAATGTGCTGCTTGCGCTGGGCTCCGCTGGGACATGCTCAGTACAGCACTGAGAGCTGCAGACAGCTCCTTCCAATGGCTGCTGCTCCTGGAGCTGCCTGCTCGCCGGGGTTCTGCTGCACTCTTGTTGCTTCAGGAAGGATTCTGTGAAAAGTGTTTCCTTTATAAAAGTCACTTCTTTTTCCACGGTTTTTATTGCCTGCATTGCAAGCTCAGTTTGTCACCAAATCATTTATGATTTCAGCACTTCAAGGTCTCAAGGGAAAAGGGAGAAAAAATAACTTAAAGCAAGGTACTTTAATTACTCTGCAGCTGCTCAAACAAATAAACTAACAAACTTGGAAAGAGAAATATTATGATTATTTAATAGTTTATAAGGTGCTTAAGCATATGCTGCTTTGACAGATTACACAATACCTCTGGTGATTTATATGCTTGCTTTTTAAAGGCCACCAAAACAATACAAATTTTAAGAGTCATTCTCCTTTTAAAGTAGCTAAAAAAAAGATAATCAAAAGAAAGTTCTTTCCACAGTTTTAAAGAGTTGCACTTAAAATTCAGTGCATGGTGGTAATTATGCCATAAAAAGCCTCCCACAATTTGTATTCTGAGAAGGTAGATATACTGTTATTCCCAGGAGAATCAGCTCATCAATATTAAAACACATCACCATTGTATTCCCTGATAAGAACATCTGGCACTAAACAAGATAAAACAAAAAAGAAAAAAAGTAGTATTCAAATGTTAGTAAGGAAAAAGATACAATAAAATACTCCTCTATTTCACCCAACATATTTAACAGTTAATTTAGGTGGGAACACTTCCTAACTACTTTGGAAGATTGTTCAAATGTTTTATTCAGTTGCTGCTTCTCCTTCATTTTTGCTTTAGATGTATAAGCTTCAATATTTCACAAATACATTTCCTGAACTTTTAGACAGATATTTCCTTCCACTTTTAAAATGTAGAATGAATATAACTGGAATAGAAATCAAAGGACTTGAGAATGCAAAATTGCCAAGTTGGATCAGTTCAGCTGTCCAATACCTTGGTTCAACACCAAACAGGTAGTAGTTAGATAGACTTTATGTTTATAATCTACCAACTCTAAACTGCCCAGTCTACTAGACTCAGTGTCTGGGAAAGACTTAATGTATTCTCATGGCTATGAACTTCCTCACTTGCAATTTCCCTGTCATCAGTGATTGCTTAAACCAATAACTTCCTTCCAGGGAAACACAGTCTACTGGTTTATCTAACTCTTACTTTTGATGTAATTCCAACCAGAGATTTCACTTCTTTTCTCAGCCTTAATAGACATTAAAGAAGAAGGAGCATCATTCACATTTTAAAAATGATACAGGCATTCTCCCCTCACCCCCCCTCCACTTCTTCCAAGACGTGCAGAATTTTTTTCCCCCAAAGATTTCTAAAAACCTTTACAAATCTAGGCTCTCATTATATAAACAGGAAATCATTGCTTTTTATTTTTTTTTTAACAATAACACTGGTAATAACACATGCAGATTAATTAATTTGGACTATCATAATTTCTTCCTTGTGCTTCTTGGTCACTTACTGCCCTGATGTAAGCCCTGTCCTGAGGGGTCTGTGGTTCAGGCATGAGAAGAAAACCTCTTTTCTACAAAAACTTGAGTGTTTTATGTGGATCAGACGACTTTGTATACTCACTGGGATGATTTAGTTGTTTTTGTTGGGTTTTTTTTTAATTGTTTTTCCTTATCTAACCAAGTCAAACATCTATTTTTTTTCTACTTTTAACACTTAACAACTATAAATATACTAACAAGAACAAGTATAGCAAAACCTGCAAGAGCATTTTACATGATTTTGCTTTTTTTCTCCATTCCTGCTTTTACTTTCTCCTATGCTACTTAGTTTCTACTTTGTTGCAGTATTTTACCTCTTCCATAATTATTATGTATTCCCAAAAGGCTTTTGAAAGCACAAATAATTTCACTCCAGCTGAAGATATACAGTAAGAATTAAGGCACATTTGAGAGAGCCATTGCAGTAGAATAATACCTTGATGGGTATTTTAACTGACTAGAACTGACAAACTTAAGCCTTGATTACAACTGGAGTACTTGTATCTTCCAACCCCACTTAAAAACTCTTTTCCTGCTAAAATCTGCCAGAAATTAACATAATGCAGGAGTAATATAAAGCTACAATGGACCAAATGTGTAAGGGAACTGTAGAATTAGTGTAATGTTCTGAAACACTCCCTTCCCTTTCCTTCTCTGTAAACCTGCCTGGCAGATCCTACACACTTCCATTACAACCAATGACAAATCACCAGCAGTGATTACTCTGCAAATTGTGTTGCAAAACCAAGTCATCGCCACGGGTAGGCTTATAAGGGAGTCAAATTAAAGACCAATCTTCATTTCTTAATTAGATACTAGAAGCTTATAATAGGTTTAATCATGTTAAGTACTTCATTTCCTAGAAGTTTTCACACAGCACATCCTGATGAGTCAGTTCTTAAAAAAAAACCCCACATAATGTATAGCCACAGATGTTTTCAAAATTTAAATATATTATAATTTTAAAAATGTTAGTATTTTGGGGTATTTTTATTCTCAGTCACTCTTTTAGCTTCTAGAGAAAAGCATGTTATCAAAAGTCAGCAAGAAACCATTTTGGCATCAGTATAAGCTACATTTTAAAAGCTGACATGGCATTAAATATTTTACCCCAAAAAAAAGAGACTTTCAACAGACACTCAATAGAGAAAAGAAAAGGATTTAGGTGTTCAAGATAGATATTTCATTTTAAAGAGTGATAATAACTCATTCTGAGTTACCATAACTTATTCTTAGCTTGCTATAAATTGTCAACAAACTGCTGAGGCTAGTCAGGGAACCTGCCTGCCTGGCTCATTCACTATTTGCCAGTGCTCAACCAAAAACATTGAGGGGTGAGACTACAAGCATAGACCTGAGATCCTCTTCATCTCTCACTCTCCTCCTAAGCTCAGGAGATGCAAATAGCAACACACAGAGGAGAGCCAAAACTTACAACTCAAGACACGTTGTCCTCGCTCTCCCAGAGACCTCCACGTTAACACATTCCTGTTAAAAACACAGAGCCCTGCTACAGGACTGTGATTTTTTTCGAGATAGTTACCATTTCCTGCAGCCTAGCTGGCAAAGGTGAGCAGCTCCCCCAGCAGTGCCTGCCCAGCCCTTGATCAGCTGGGAGGGGAAGGGCAGCCCTGATTGCCCACACCTGGGCTCAGGACTCAGCCTCCTGGAGCACAGACAAGGCAGAGTGCTGCCCTCCTGTCGGATCAGCAGTTCTTCCTCCAATTCCTTACAAAAAGGCTGGGTGAGCCATTGGCATCCTGCTAGTTCAGACCTATGGCAAACATGGGTTGCCTGGAGGAAAAGAGGGGTGCCTAGGGGAGCTTGCTCAGTGGGGACACAGCTTTCTTGGGGTGCTTGAGTTTTCACCATGCTTTACTGACCGTGGTATTTCATTCTGCTCTCACCAGGAGTTGCTGAACAAGTCCCAGTAAAGGGAAGACAACACCCTGTTATTGTCTCAGGCTGTGCCTGCTGGAGTCCCAGCCTCTGGGCAGGGTTAGGCTTCACCCACAGGACCCCTGGAAAGGGTTTAATGCACAGGAGTAAGAACTCCTGTGAAAGACATTTGGTGACTGAACAAAGAGACCTAATAACTTTTTCTACTGGTCCTAAATGAATAGTTTTGAAGAACTTGCGAAGTGCTACCAGGAGTATCAAGAAGAGTGCCAGGCTAAACAAACCAGACTTTGCTCGATACATAAGCAAGTATAGGTCTCAGCTTGCTAGTGAAAAACATGACAGAGATCATAACAGAGCTGAATAGGCCAAGGAGTCTCAGCAGCAATGAAATGTGGCAGCCACCTGAGGAAAACTGAGTATTCAACATCTCTACAGTGATAAAATGATTTCAAAGAAAGCATTTAAAGACACAAAGGACCCAAAGCAGCATCCCAGCAGTGATGTTGCACCAGCACCACTGCAGCAAAGATGTGGAGGGCAAAGAATGACCTGTGCCATGTGCCCCCATAGCACCCTGCAGGGTGACTGAGGGACAGGCTCTTACTGACAGCCAGCCCTTCCAGGAGCCCACAGGGGCTGGTCAGGCTACATACACATGTGTACCTGGGCTCTGTGCCCGGCCACTTCCCTGCTGGGAGACTCAGGGGGAAATGAGGCTGCTGCAGCCCAGGGCAGGTGCTTTCCTGGGCAAAAGACACAACATGGCAGGTCAGGGTAGAGGCTGACTAGAGGGGGCTGAATCTCAGTCTCCAAGGACTCAGGCTCCACACAGAGCTGGGCTGAGGCTGGGGCAGCAGCAATGTGACAGCCCCAGCACTGTACTGCTCTCCCAGCACTGTGTGCTCTCCAGCCTCTTCTCACACTGCTCCCAGAGGAGGCATGGCTGCAGGGGATCCTCACACACATCATACACACCCTGCAGAGATTAATTTTAGTGAGTTGCTCAATGTGCCTTGGTTTGGTTTGGAGATAAAGGCACATAGAGTAACAGGAGGGTTTCAAAGTACTCTGGTGTCACATTGCTGACTGGGATATGGTTATGCAGTGTATGAAGAAAGGTTTGTTTAAGCAGACCAAAACATTCCACCCATCCATGTTACTAAAGCTTGAATTTTCATGCTCTCATTCAGCTCAGTGCTGGAACCTGGTCCCAGCCTGTGGCAGTAAGAAACCTTCCCTGGCTGCCGTTCTGAGCGTGATGCAAAATGTATCTTCCCAGAAGGAATCAGCTACCAGTAAATATTCCCTTACATTACCAAAGTCAGGCTCCAAGCAATTGAAAATTTTTTCCTACCCCTACACTCCTATTTCTTTCAGCTATAGGGAGAATTGGCTCTCACAAGCTCTAAGTGTGACTGGCAAGGGACAAGTCAGGAGATCAGAAAAGAGACCATAGTGGCTGGGAATAAAGCCAATTCTGCCCTTGCTTCATTTAGCTTCTAGTGGATATGAGATTCTGCTCTTTCTTTTATTACTTGTTGAAGCAGTATGAAACCATGCCTTATGCATTGCATTTATATTATGTAGAGGTGATCCAGCTACTGGGAAACCTGGTTTACCTACTAAAAGGCTTCTTTTGGGAAGGTTTAAGGAACTTGAACCTAGCAAGCAATGATCCTCAGTGAGATTTGACTTGCTTAGGAACTTTTATTTAGTGCATGAAAAACTATTGACTAGGATTTTCACGTGCCTGCTACACAGTGCTGTACTTTCTCATAATTTCTATTTAGTGAGAACTATCATTTAAAATTAATATGTCTGAAGAAGCAGTGTCTCCAGCAAAGCAATGTTTGCCAGCTACATGCTGTAGAAGGACACTGGCTAGGAGCCAAAATCTCTATGAAGCATTTAACCTTCTGAATTTTTCACCTAAATGCAATAACACATCTATACATTGTGAAATAGAGCAGTTTTTGTTTAAAAATATAATCAGCTTCACATAGCAAAACTCATACATATTGCAGTAAGTTGCTTTATTGTTTTCCCTTTACATTTCCATATTCTTACTGCTTCTTTACTGTAAAATATACTTTTCATCATAAAAGCTATGCAGAACCTATCACAGCTACTTATACAGGAGGAATTGGCTGAACAGCTGCACTGAAAGCCTTGCCAGCATTCCTGAGATTTATGCATTGCATTTCAGGGTTAGGTCACAGAAACAGGCTCCAGAAGTCCAGGCCTCCACAAGCACTACAGCCAGAGACTCCTGTATTTGGAGCACAGTGTGCTGCCCTGCTACTGTATCCAGACCCAAGCAATGAGGAAGGCTGAAAATCTGGTTTATTCCCTATTACAGACTAAAAAGTGAGGTATCTTGTGGCATGGCTTCCCCTATTCCCTGCACAAAGTTTATTTCAGACAAATTGTATGTTGAATGCAGATCGCCAGCTCTTGTTTTCTGGTATATGCTGAATGAATTCCATGCAACTCAGTTTAGGCTACACCAAGAAATAGCAAAATATCAGATGACCAGACTGTTAATGTAAAGAAAAAACAGTTTCTACCATTTAAGCCACTGTAAAATACTATCCAAAAATTGGAGTAACGGTCTGTTATAATTTTGTTTTCTAAAGAAATGAAATTTAAGCAATAAGGTTATTCCCTCAGATCTCTTAATAGCTTTTGAACACAGTAGGAACATCAACCAAATTTTTAAGATGGGAGTCATTAAACCCCTGCAAAATTCACAGATGTGCAGAATCACTGTTTGCATAGAGGAGGGAAAGATAAGCAGAACTATGTCAGTCGATCAAACAGGATTAACCTAGTTTAGAACTACCCACCACAAGCAGGAATTTCATAGGAAAAAATGAGAGTGGACAAGATTTATTGTACTAGAGAATAGAGAAAGGAACAAAGAACACAAAACTGTAGGAAACTGGGCCTCCTCATTTTCATTCCTTAGAAAAGAACATATTCTGTTAAATCGAGTGGAAAATTACATATTGTCTTCTTGGTTTTCTTGGACAACTCCCAGAGTACTTAATGACAGGTTTGAAAAATGTAGACTTTGATCATATCAGTGAACCTTTCTGCCTGCAGAGAGCCCAAAACACCATGAAACAATGGCGCATTTTGGAGCCTACTCTTTTTTGCAGGAGACAAGGGATTAACTGAAGTACTCAGTACCCTAATTTTATCTTTTCTACAGGAGAAATTATCTACTAGTCTGAAGGAAAAATTGACAAAGGTCAGTTTTTCCTGAGATTCCTTTTGAAGTTTTTAAAAATCTCAACTGATTACATTGATTGTTTTTAAAAATATGTGAAGAGAAGAAATAATATTAATTTTTACCTTCTTATTTTAGACATCAGTTATTGTTCTATTGCATACACATATGTGGATGTGTAATATTTGGGTCAAATAAAAAAAAGAGAGCATTTGATCAGCTTTCATTTCTATGTTCTCCACAGAGGGAACAACTCTGGGGCAAACTCTGTAAAACACTTGGACAAGTTTCCAGAATGTGATAATTTTTATTTTGTACTAATTTCTTGCATTGTTTCAAATACTTTTGGCAATTAGAAAGCAGGACAATGGACATCAGCTGGCCTACAAGTCTACCTACATGCAGTACTTGCTAGCGCCCAGGCAGTCCTGGCTGCCTCGCTAGGCTGAACTAGCTGTGATAGGAATTACTGCACTGAGACAGCTGCAACTAAACACAGTGGGCTCAATTATTTATGTTTTATGTCCTCAGCTAGACCTTAGCATGAGGGACCTAAAGTCTTGTTAGTACAGTGATTTCCTACTGGTTTTGTAGTTAAAATGGCTTTCCTTTTGTCAGCTGAGTAGTTATCATAAGAAGCTGAGTTAAAGTCCTGATTTTCAATAATGATTGAACAGGTGGAAAACCATTTAAATACAGTAAGACAGAAGAAACATAGTCCAGATGAACAACCCAGATGCCTAGATAAAGGTCACAAAATTCAATTAAGATGACAATGTTTTTGTATAGAAAGTATTATGGTATGCATAGAAGCTACCATTGAACTACAGCTTTTGTAGGGCTAAATATGTAGAGCAATTAGTGTGATCCAGTTAGGGGACTGGATGTTCATTCCATGATCAATAGAAAGCTAAATTTTTCCAGATCGCTGTTCTGCTCACTGTACTCATTCCCAATATTTCATAGTCTTATGCCTTCTTCCTCAACTTCAACATCTTCATCTTCATCTGATCAAGTATCTAATATCAACTGTCTTATTAAATTTTTTGTCCTGAGCAACTCTCCTTTGACTTAGCCTCCACCACTGTTGTATCCGAGAATTTTTCATGTGATGTCTCTTATTTTATGATTTATCCAAGGTCATTAAATCATCAACACAAGTAGGCTTATAAGAGATAAATCATTTCATGATTTATCCAAGAATATCCTCAATATGATGAGTGACCTGCTCCTAGATACAAAATGGAACCTCTTTTTCTGTACTGGTTTATCTTCATTAATTCCTTTTTCTGAAGTTGTTGATCATTTCAAATGCTTACATTCATTTGCCAGTTTCTACTGCACCTCCCCTTGCAGTGCCATTTCTCCCTTCTGCTAAGTAACCCCGTTCTCCTCTGTAAATGATACCTGTCCTGTCCTTAAAAGGTGTATCATCACTCATTTTTTATCTTTTAATCCAAAATCTTATTAACTGTACCTAGAGGCACATCTGCGGCTATGATGGAAGGAGTCACTTCCAACTCTTGATAGATAGTCAGTAATGAGTGGAAGCATGTAGGACCAAATATCACTTTCACCTATTATTTTGGGTAAGGAATACAATGAAATTATCTCACCAATTTACAGTTCAGGCATTTTAGTTTTTTTAATTTTGCCTTCCATATCTCGGTTCTTGGATGACATTAGTAAATGGTAATGCCCATGTCTTTCAAATACTGTCAAGACATGACTGACAATGTAAGTGATGTTCTTTATTCATCATCTGTTTTATCTATAATTTTTATACAATTTACTTTAGCTTTATGCAGCAGATTCATTTCCCCTTTGTGAAAACCCCGTGTTGGATTCCGTTCTTCTACAGTGTCTGGTAGAACAGAACTGGTCAGAAAGAAGGAAAGAATCAAATGATTGCTGCCCCATCTTTTCAAAGAGAGCTTACCCTGTGAAAACATGTAGAAAAGAGATTAAGTAAAATTATATTTAATTAATAAAAACTTAGTTTCTGAGAGAGAATTGTAGGGAGTGTAGGGAGTTATAATTCCGAGAATGCTTGCTTGCTCAAAGTCTTAATTTCTCCTAGGACTGTAACATGGTCCCCAGGGAAGTGATCACAACACCAAGCCTCTCAGAGTTCAGGAAGTGTTTGAGCAATGCTCTCAGGCACATGGTGTGGTTCTTGGGGTATTCTGCTTAGGGCCAGGAGTTGGACTCAATGATCCTGATGGGTCCCTTCCAACGAAGCAAATTCTGTGATTCTATGAAAGTGTTGCAGCCTAGAGTGCTTTGGGAAGCTGGTTATAGAACCTGAAGTACTATGCAAGCAATAATTTATGCGACAATTGGCAAGAAAAATTTCAAGCAAACATTTTACTGTGATCTGTCCCCAACCTTGTCAATGTCCTTATATTAAGAGCGTACATAAAATGATTTAGAAAGTAGAGTTCTCCCCAACATCCAAGCTGGTCAGTTTCACACATTAAATGACATGACATTTCCATTTCATTTATGTTCAGGAGAGGTATTCAAATAACAAAACTTAAACACTCAGCAACAGTCCTAAATTAAAGAGACTTTGTGTGAACTGCCCATAGAACAGCTCATCTTTTTGTATGTGTTTAAAATAAGAAAGATAAATTATGCCCTAAGGGGTCTTTTCAATTTTTTTAAGTAATGTACACCACCTGGGGGAAAAAAGATTAAATGCTCAATTAACAAAATTCTGATGGGCTTCCCTGAGCCAGCTCACCTGGGGTGATATTACAGGAGGTGTTTGCTTTACTAAAACAGTGTCAGGCTACCGTAGCAGAGTGTAAAAAAAGAAAAAAAAAAGTCATAAGGAGACTTTAAATAGGGTGGTCCCATTATCATCTGGCACTTTAGTTGCTTCTCTGCCAGAAATCTTCCCAATATCCACAGATACTGAAATATTTCAGGATATATTACCTGAAAGAGTAAATAAAATGCAGGATTCAGACTGGAGATACATCTGGTTCAACATCAAGCTTCTAGCAGTTGTTAGTCTGACAGACTGCAGACAGTGACGTAGGAAACACTCTAAGTGTAAGCAATGGGAAATTTAATTCCCCAGGTCTGTCATTCAGGTTAATGGATGTCCTCAGATAAGGGGGTTGGCTTGTTTGTTTTAATTGAGTCTCACAACTTCAAGCAGTCTTGTACTGGACACCTTGTTCAGGGTGTGCTATCATGTTAGCTGTGCTTTGTGCTGGCAGGCACATCAGTCAAAGGTGGGACCAGCTGCACCAGACACTTAGCAAAGTGCTACAAGTGCCCTGTTCCTACACCACAGAGCTGATAATCTAAGCAGACTCACATGGATAACCTCATTAACTCAATTACATTTATTCTCTTCCCCCTGCCTTTCACCGCTTTCGCTTTTGCATCACAGTGCAGTGAAGAGGTATTTGATGGACAAATATCAGCAGCCTTCCAGAAAGTATGAGCTAGAAAAAGATTCTTAATGTGGAAAGGATAGACATCCTGGCCTAGTAAAATTAAGTGATTGTTTCATGTTTATAGCAAATATGTGTAAAGTGGGAAAAGAGAGCTCTAAATCTGTCAGTACTTTCAAATCAAAGGACAGCAAGCTACAGAAGAGCTTAGGCAGTATAGATCATAGATGTCACTGACATGGGATGAATATGACATGAAATGCTCAATCACTATATAGCGTTATAAGGAAGTGTAGGAAAGTAAAGGAAAAATTGGAAAAGGAAAATTGAAGACTGATGGAAGATCTGTCTTTTCTGTAATACCTCATAAAGAAGTAGTGCCTTGAGCTGCCTTGAAATCTTTGATTCCTGGTGGTTTAATTGTGGGGGTAGACATTAGCCTCATACTCCCATTCCATTCAAATACATGAATTCTCAAGCTCTGAAAAAGCAAAGACAACCTTTTCTCTCTCACAGATACCAAAGTGCTGGATTTCTCCTGCACAACTGCAGGAAGATATAATTACTCATGTGAATGTACTAAGCATTATTTTCAACCATTACTGTTACCAGTGCTACTTTTGTGGTAAGATACTGTAGTTCAATGTGAGTATACAAAAGAGAAGGAAACTCATGACAGGACTAATACTGACATTAGGCTATAATGCAGACCAAGGGCTCACTGTGCACTAAGCATCCTGTAAACAGAGCAGAAGACAAGGTTTGGAGTTTTGGGGAGTCTGCTTGGTGATTTTCACTAGTCATGGGTTTGGTTTATTTTATTTATATACGTTTTTAAATTTAACTTGGGGCACAAGACAATTATCAATAAGGCAGAAATATGCAACACTCAAAAATACACCTTATTTTAATCTTGTCAGAGAAATATCTTATACCAGTCCGAAAAACAAGGAGAAAAGAATTTGACAGGATATTTACAGATCCTGCTTTCTTTCTATTCCACTCCATTGACCTTACTGGTATTCACTCCCATTAGGGACTATTCATGACACAATTGTTTTTCTTCCACCATCATGTCAATATCTGATTAGACACAAATAGGCTTCTTCTGTTCCTTTTAATTTGGTGCTAATAAAAAATATATCAAGTGCCATAACAGGCTTCTAAGCAGTCCAAAGTTTCTGTATGAAATTTTATATTAACAGTCTGACATTTCTCCCTCTGATGTGGAAATCCAGCTGTCCCAGAGAGAAAAATCAGATGGCTTTCCATTAAAGCACAGCTCTTAAGATCGTCTGCACAGGCAGGAATAAGTCAATTGGAAATAGCTGTGAATAAGCTTCTTTTTAGCAGTTTGCTGGATATATGATTTTTCTGATAATAAAAGTTGAACAATTTCCATATATATCTCATAATTCATTTTAAAGATTAAAAAAAACCCATAAAATTTATATTTTTAAAATCCAATTCCTATAGTTCTCAGCACAGTACAGTTCCTTAAACTGGCATTAGCCCAAATCATGTATTAATAGGGCTGCTCATGTTGCCAATTAAAGCCCTAACTGCACGGAAGATTTGGGGGAGACCTTAAGGCAAACCCACAGCAAAGCCATCTTTATTTATAAATATACCTGTATCTTGACACAGCTGCCTTGATCCCTCAATTAGGGTCTGCTCCAGCTGTGTCCTAGAACTCTTGGTACTCCTGTTGTTGGAGTTTGGAATGAGGATTCTGCCCACAGTTTTCTGGGGAAAGCATGCAGATAAAAGACAGAAATACCTTGTTCATGACCTAGAAAACCATTTCTTACTCAAATATTAACATGCAGTATAGCTTATATTTCAAAGAGATAGAATGTCATGTTACTTAAAAATTCCTCTAATAATAGTGGCTGCTGGGAGTTATTCTGTTTCGATTATGCTTCATTCCACATTCTCTTCTAATTCTATCCTGAAATTTAGTGCAGAGAAGAGAGTCTTGAAATATTTATAATGAGTATATGCAAAGGCAGCTTTAGAGAACACAAATTAAAACTCTTTTTTGAAATATAGTCTGTATATGTTACGGAGTATAACATTCAAGAAAGTCATAAAGATCGGACAGGAAAGATCCTAAAGGCTCAGGCTGCTGCATGAAGCAGAGAAACCTCCAGACTGGAATGTAATGATTAAAGCATTGGAAAGAAACTGAGTTTTCTTTTGTACATTTGTGAAGACATCATAAGGAACTTAGCATAGGTAAGGATTAAAATTTTGAACATGTATATATTTTTTTTTTACTTCAAATCTTCATATGGAACAAAGCATTATTTTCTCATGCTGTAAAAGGAATTTAATTAAAAAAAATAGGAAGTTTGATCGAAGTCAGGGATGTATGTACACATAAATAACAAAAATCCCACATGTTCAGTATGATGATAAACTTTGAAAACTGCTGGGTTTTGGGGGATTTTGAGTTGTTTTTATCTGATGACTCAGACCGATGAAAAGAAATCTTTCAGATATTTTGTAAACACCAAGAATTTCAGTAACTGGAATTGATTACAGGACTATTTCAGATCTATCTAAAAGAAGTTTTCATTACTTAAATGTGCTTTTACATGGCACATCTAGATTTTTCTGTTATAGAACCATTTGCATAAAAACTTCCTAAAAGAACACTGTCTCACTTTTTTCAGTTAAAAAAATTTCTTAATAAAACCTCAAAAGAAGATGCTTTTCAATTCTTCTGTTCTCTTGAGTGTGACTGGTTTCTACAGGCACGCAGATGTAACTTTGATTATTAGTTACTTCAACAGTTTGTGGTTTTTTGCACATATTTTACACTGTTTCTTCTTCTAAAGAAATATCCACAGAACCAGGGTTTATACTGCCACCTCATTTATCATCTCAAACCAGATAAAACAGTTCTGATGTACTAAGCCACCTACTTGGTTGGTTATTTTTAAACACTGGGGCCATAGCTTTTTGTCTGTGGTAAGATTTCCCCCTGCTTCTCCCTCAACATCTCTAGACAGCTCATAACTTTTTATCAGTTAAAAATGGTAAGATAATGATGACAATCCAGCTCAGGGAAAACACTTGCAGATCTTGGAAGATTGAACATGAGCTGCTCTAAAGCATCATTATCTGCTATTTATTTATTTAACACACTCATCATGTTTTTCTTTGAGGATTTGTTTTTAAATCAAAATCCACATCTAGCATGAAGGATGAGCACAAACAGTCTGACACTACACCAAGGCTGTTTTAGAAATAGTAGTCTCCTTTGTCAAATTAATTGACACCTATTTTTCCTAGTTTGCCCCTACCATACCTCCTCTTGGAGGCCTGTAGGAAAGAACTTTTTTCATGAAAGAAAATGATAAAAAAACCCCCCAAGAAATCCATCCCTTTAGTCAGGTAGCCTAGGCCACATAAATGTAAGTCAGAGCAGTGTTATGTGGGCAGCCTGAAGAGCCTGCCATGTAGTTACACAGGAAAAGAAGTGCTGTCCTGCCAAAGCAGCAAACCTCCTGTGCAGTGCAGCTGCTTCCCTGCCCTGCTCCTCTCCTACTTGTGCACATGCTGTAAGCAGGATGCAGAGCAAAGAGGAGAGAAACAAAGCACAGGGGACTACATCTGTCATGGTGTGAAGCTGCTGCTTGCTTCCAAGTAGCCAGGTGCATGCAGACAGTATGGGGTAACAACAAGAGAAGATGGGTGGAGACTGGGGAGAAAGAATTAATTACTCTTCCCTGTTTCTCCTTTCAGTAAAGTAGTAGCTTAGCATACACCCTAACGATCTGCATTGGCCATCCAGTGTTTAGTCTTATAAAAGGCTTATTCCTAAATGATAGATAAAGTTTAGAGAACTCATCTGAGCCTGTAATTATGATCAACCCTTTTACAACAGCAAAAAAAACTTTTCTTTTTCGGACTGTGAGCTTCATTGGGAGTCAGGAATTCAGTTACAGATCTTCTGCTATGCTTTTAGACCTTCCAGTTTCTCTGAAACTATATGCACATGTCAAGTCTTATGTCTTAAATATATTTAGCACCAACACCTTTGGAGGCAAATGCAAGTGCAAGTCTGCAGCTGCTCCTAGTCCAGCCATCTCTGACTGACACAGTTTTCTGTCTTTGATACCACCCATGCAACACTCCAAATAAATCTCATTCACATGTGCACAGAGTTCAGTTTATCTCTTTCAGTCTTCATGTGTAAAAGTGCCCTTTACCCTTATGCACAGCTGGTTGCTGTGTGGCATTCCTTCTACTTAAAAGGTGGAAAACCTCTTAAGAGCCTAAGGCTGTTCAGAACTGCTCCCTGAAGTGGCTATAAGCTAAAACCCCAAATTCAGCCTTCTATCCTGTGAGATAATTCCAATATAATCCCAGAAGAGTTTCAGGTACTGCCAGCAACATGTGAACCACTTAGCCTTGTGTCCAGCCAGAATCCTTTTTTAGATCGTTGTGTTTTTCTTCAGCTCTTAGACCATTTATTCCCCAAACATAACTTTATTAAAGGTAATAATGATAATAAAGTGGTCATAATGCAGCCTTACCTTATTTCCTGCCAAAATGTATTCTGATGTGAACTCAGCAACTTCTACTTCTGCTCAGAGAAACATTTCCACACCGACTATACTTATACGAGAGTCAGAACGTCTGGCTTTTTTGCTCTGGGCACCATTTCCAGTCACATGAACTGGGAACAGTTTGATTCAGATGTTAACAGCCACTGACATTTGCAGGAATGTTAAAAAAAAATAAATCATAAACGCCTCAAGAAATTTCACTGCTTAAAAGACTTAACACAAAAGTTATTGAAAATGTGGTATGTGTTTTCTTTGGATGAACAAAACTGTTCATAATAATATGCCACATAACTATCTGTTAAGTTATGGAGCAAATCATATTTAATAAAGTTTTCTTCCCAACTTTTATGTCTTTATGGTCTCACTGAAGTAGAACTTGTGTGCAAACCAGGGAAGAATCTGACATTTTAGTTTTAAACAGATATTGGAGTTTAAGAAATTAACAAACTGACAAAAGTAGTGGATTTGAATAAATCTGTGACTGGTACCTAAGCTTCCAGTAAGCTCCCTTCCCTCCCTTTATTTATTTTAAGCATGGTTTTTAATTCTGTAAACTGATTTGTTTTTATTGTTATAATTTGAAGGAGCTCTGCATCAGGGGGAGGGGGAAGATGACAGATTTGTGGTTTACATTTCATAGGACTCTGATAATGGAGACACTCAGAATACAGCTCTCTGTTCCAATTCATTTCATGCTCTGAGGAAGTCTCATGCTCAGAAGGTGACCTTCAAGGGGCATTGCTCTGTCCCTGAATCACTGTATTACAGGATAAGTCTTAGCTGACAGACTCTCATTCCTCTCAGAGTAAATGGAAGTTACACAGATTATTTTAAGCCTTCCTCCCACCTGAGATACTTTCTTTCTGCACTCTCTGGATTTTTAACGTGAACAAAAAAAAAAAAAAAAAAAAAAAATCAAAGAACCTCATGAAGCCTACAAGGAGTGTTCAGAAGTTTTGAAAACTTTTCTCTTTTAAGATCAGTGATAGAGGAAGAAATTACTCCAAGGCAGCTAAATGTAGAAAAAAGCAATACATGCACATTGCTGCTTTACAACTCCCACATGGTTCTGGGAGCAGAATATTGGTATTTTCCTAAGAAGAAAAAAAGGAAAAGAAGCAATGTATTTCCTCTTTCCCCATGATTCCCATAGCTCTTGCACCTTCACTAAAGAGGTAACCAAATGATTGGCAAACCAAGATCCTGTGCTATGTACAGGAGGAAGAATTCTTTGGTAAGTGGGCAGTGACAAATTGTTCTAACGCAGCTGGTCAACTCCTGCTGTCCAGTGCAAGTTTTGCAGGAAAAGCTTATACATATTTTGTGGCCCCCAGACTTCCTAACTAGGCACAGATCACCTGAATCATACTTGGATGGACATGGAGTCCATCCAACATTTGTCAGAAAGGGGATTTTTGTCATATTTTTTGTGTTTGGATTAGCAAAAGACAGAAGCAAAGGGTATCCCCTTGTAAATGACATTTTTTTTGTTGTTCAGAAGATAATGGTAATCTAAATTAATGATCATGATCACATTCCTCAAACGTGAAGTACTGACAAGAAACTGCCTCTTCCATAAGAATTTGGGACACCAGCAGCCTGCTGTACTGAATAAGAGTGAGCTACATAGCCAGTGCTGGTGTTCCACAGACATGGCTGGGGTGTGGTGTTTCAGCAAGAGCTACTATCCTTTTGGTGTAGCACCCACACTGGAAAATCAGTTTGATGCCTGCAAGTAACTGAGAGTAGATATGATCTTGTAATTTTTTTTTTTTTTAATTCTCCTGAAAGATATACAATTTCTGAGAATCACCCTTCATGTACATCTCAAAAGTTAAATGTAATGAGGCAGTGAGGAGAACAGTTGATAGATTTAGTTTGAAAGCATGAGATGTTACTATTCATTTGCCATACTTTCAGTCTAGATTACAGCTAAAATGTTTCTTTACAACAATATATACTTATAGCCAAAAGGGGGAAAACTTCCATACTCTAAAATAAAGAATTCCAGCAACCTTCAAACACAGCCATGTGAACATCACAGTATTCCTGCTTCATGAGATTTCTTCCCCAATCTAAAATTTAAAGGACTAGATCTAAAAGATATTAATGAGCTCACTATTTTCTCTACCCTCACATTGACTGCATCATCTTTATTAAGACACAGAATTAGACCAATAAGACATCTTGACCATCTGAAAACTCCACAATTCAAAACAGGGGGAGTTGTCCTGCCAGAGTGGGTTATCTAGAGTAACTTAGCAAGATTATCATGAAGATAACATTTGAGACTGTTTCATGAAGATAGCTTATGAAACAAAGATATTGAGAAGAGGGAAGATAGCATAAGCAATATAAGAAGCTACAGGAGTGTCAGAAAAATAATAAAATATAGTTTGTTGAAAAAAAACTGAACACCTTCCACCCCCACAAAAAAACTCCAAACCAAAACAACAAATGACACCCACAAATCATGGCAAGATTGCTTTAGAAATTGAATGGGAACATTTCCTTTTGACTTCATTTTGTCTATAAAGCTGTCACCACAGCAAATTAAGCAGATACTGAACCTGCTTCATCTCACCAGCCTACAGAGCTCCCTCCACTTCAATTCTAAGACTTTGTGTGGGATCCCCTGAACTTACAATCCTGGTTTCAGCCCTCTGCGGAGGGCTGTGCCTTGATCATTTACTGAGTCACATATGGGTGGATTTTGTATCTTTAGCACTACATAAGTTAATTTTACTTCAGGTGCAAGTCAAAGAAATTGCTCCTGAACCTATTTTCTTCCAATTATTAAATGATTCAATTTTAATGTTTAGACAAATATGATGAGAACTAGTGCCTTACAAGAAAAGCGCCTGTGTGGAGGTGGTGTGCTTTGTCTCCCAGTGTTACAGTCAAGAGAAGAAAGTGGATTTTGGTTTTTCCTATCTGCCAGGAAAAAAAATATTATAGTAAAGTTGCCATATTTAGTAACATTGCCTAGAAAATCACAGCAGTGGGAGACAGAGAACATAGGATATAGGGCTTTGGATTTCTGATTTTGTTTTTTTCTTGGCTGGTTGGTTATGGGTTTTTGTTTGGATTTGTTGGGGGTTTTTTGGTGCCTTGTTTGTTTGTTTGTTTTGGGTTGTTTTGTAACCTTGGTGAAATGTAAGTAGAAGGCAGAATGCATTAATATTGTGCCCTGCCAAAAGTCATGCCTAGGGTAGCAGTACTGGAATGATTTTCCACTGCCCAAAGCAGGATCTAGAGTGAGATGAAATGGGAATAGTTGCCTTTTTCCTCCATAGGCTGTTGAAGGCAAGCTATAAATGTTATTTCTTGGAAATCGAGTCACTAGGCGCCATAGCTTTTTTGAAGAAGAATCTTGCAGAGTTTCTCAGTATTAAGAAGTCAGAACTCAGATTTTTGTATGGAATGCAATCTTCCCAGAGAAGATCCCACGTGCTGGAAATGAAACGTTACATTAGATTTTGAAGGATCACAGAGGACTTAGCTGTGACAAGCTCTAATCCTACATCCATTACCAAAATGGAGCTTTAAGACTGAAAGCCACACGTGTGACTTAAAAACTGTAACTTGGAACACATCAGTCAGGTGTTTTAGAAGTGCAAAACAGCAAACAGACAAATTTTAATATAAGGAAATATGTTCAGTAAGAACACATTCCTTCATTTGAAAGTTCAGCACTGGGCAAGCTCTTTCACTGCTCTCAAATCCTGTGATACCATATTTGATTTGATTTCTTGCTTCTGTTAGATGTGTGATGTACCAGTTCTTGTGATGGTCTAGGCACTGAAATTCTTGCGTACAGAAATAGTGAGCATTTTAAATTGAGTTGTTGATCAATATAGAAGAGGATCACACCTCAGCGAAGGCACTTCAAGGACACAAGAAATAAACAGATTATGGAGAAACATAAAGGTCTGCTCTGTCATTAAAAGTGCCCAGAAGTATATCTTTACACATACAGGGAAAGAAAGAGAAAATCTTCCAATTCGTTTTTTTGGGGGGGGCTATTTTGCCAGGAGAATAGTTTCTCTAGCACCGAAACCCATAAAAGATTAAGTGATAAATCTCTATAAATTTGTCTTTAATTTTCAGTATTTATTTTACTTCCTGGTCATTATTTCAAACCCATTTATGTAAATACTGCGGAAAATACTGCTTTGTCAGAACTCCTGCAGAGTAACTTAAGGCAGTTATTTTGGATAAGCAGTTTTTCATGTGATATAAAACATCCTCAGAACACCAGATGGATGTTATTAAATTTTATGATAGCCCATACAGAGATTACACTCATTTTATGGAGACAGAAAGAGTCATAAACCAATTAGAGCATCAACTCAGTCTCTACATAATGTTCTGCATTTTGAAGGCAGAGGCAGAATTCCCAGTGAAGTCCCATCAAAGAGCACAAATGGCCAGAAATAGTACAGAATATGTCTGCAATAACTGTACTATTGAAAAACATGCAATTCTTGTCCTCAGCCAGAGTCAGCAGCTTCATTGCCCTACTAGCTGCACTCAGCTGCAGGGAAAAGCACCAGGCAGGGGATTCTGAGGAGAATCATAATCCCACTATATGGGATAATACCCTATTACCTCAGAAATAAGGTGCATGCCAGTGAATATACTCCAAATTTTAACACTGTGCCTACTGGGTCTTTCATGCACCTTCTAAAGAAGAATTTGTGTAATGGGAGAGAGAGATAGCAAGAAGATAAAGAGAAGATGAAAGCTGATAATGAAGAAAATAAAGCTGTTGACTTTGTTTATAGGAAACAATAGAGTTTCTTTTGGAAAATTGTCAAGGATTGGGAAAGTGTTTCACAGTTCAAACTGAAATTTAATTCTAGTGACTGTCATTGTTTTCTTGGCAGATCCTGGGTGATTCACACAGCTGAACTTGTATGTAATGCTCCACACACTGGGCAAACCCACAAACCAGGAAGGGTCCAGCAACAGCAACCTCACTGACACCTCAGTATTGTTCTGTCCCTTTTACAAGCATGGACAGACAATATACCTTGCCAAAACCTGTTGAACAATTAAGCAACAGAACTGCCTTGAGCTCAAGGCCCGTGCCCAAGTCACTGAAGACCAAAATCCTTACCAAAAGCCCACTGCCTTAACTAAAGCTGTATCCCTGCTTTGGGTCCCCAGCTGGCCCTCGGACTCCCCTTGTCAGAAAGATCTAAAGCTGTACCTGCATGGTAGTGCCAGACAAGTTGCACCAGACAAGAGAGACACTGTTTAGGGACCGAGGAAGATTGAGCTGTAGGTGCATCTCCGTTTGAGTGTTTCTCAGGAAGGAGATGGAGATGCCATGTGCCAGCGGCCACACAGATTTGTGCTCTCTAACGTTTGTTACAAAAGCATATCTTGCCTAAGACTGATGCTACAAGTGCTGTGATGGATTTTCTCACATTGCTTTCCAAACTCACCCACCAGCCCGAAGTTTTCCACTGACAAAAGCACATTGTTTTGATGTACAGGTTGCATGTCTTATACACCACTTCCTCACTCTTCAATTATTTTCCCTTCATTTAGTGCTCAGTTCCTTGTTCAAAAAAAAAAAAAAAAAACCCAACCAAATTTACTTATAAACATTTTCCTCCCTCTGCAGCAAGCTCTGAATATTTTAAGATATGTGCATCAATGAATTTTTCCATAATATTCCTGTTCTTTAGCTTGATGACCTTCCTGTATTTTAGTTTAAAATAAAGCAAGTTATGTTTTGCTACCAGTTAAAAGGTTCCTACCCTTAAGATGTAATGCATTGGCTGTATACATATTTTTAAAAAGCCATCATTATTTCTGTTAGCAAAAGGCTTCTTTTAAGACATCTTTATGGTGTAAATATAACTTTTACAGAGATAATATTGTCTAAAAATTATAAAAGTATAAAAATACCTTCTGCAAACATTTAAAAAATTCTGATTTTAATAAATACATGAAGATACATTTCTTGAAATAGTCTTTAAGACCCAGTAGAAACCCCAGGAATTCACTAAAGTGACAGGAAATCTTACCTTAAGAAGAATCAGCAGAGGCTCTCGTTTTTCTCTTACCTCATATTCTATCAAGTGCTTATGGCAAGACTTAATGCTGGCTCCTTCCACCTCTCTAGTGGTCAAAGAGCAGATAGCCAGAATCTAAGCTCTCCTATAGGTTTGTCAAACTGAATGGGAGTAACATCTGGCTTTCTGCCTGAAATTATTGGAGAAATGTATTACAGGCTGTGTACTTATCATCAGCTGCCAAGAAGCATTTAGATAACGCTTCTTTACAAGAGGAGAAAGGAAGATTTTTCATTTCATTTCCAGAGAGATGCATGAACAATGTCAGGCAGATAGCAATTAAGGACTGACTGGTGAATATCAGAGAAAAAAAGTGACATAATTTAGTTTTCCTTTAAAAAAAAAAGTAATAGCAAATATGGAATGGGGCACTTATGTTTTCCTATGGATTTCAGGAAGAAGGCACACCCTAAAACTTTCAGTTTTAAGGTGTGCCTTAAAAACTTTCAGGTTTTTGCCTATGTGCCTTGTTTAAGCACTGAAAGTCAGTCCTACTTTTCCCTCTTTTGATAAATCATCAGTAGAAATGACCATTTCTACAGGGCTGTGAAATTGCACCTGTGACTCTTTACCACCTCTCCTGACTCTGCCACAGATGTCTCAGTGCCTCTGTTAGGGCTCCATTACTACTGTCAGCAAAGGCTATTCAAGCAGCTTTCTCTGTGGGCTGTATTAAGATCCTTCAGGGAGGAACCAGAAACAAATAAAAACTGAAAAGTATGGGCAAAGGGGAAAAGAAGAGCTCCCTGAAGAGCATAAGTTGAAAAACTTTCCTGCTAAAAGGCCATTAGCATTACAATGTATATGGTACACAAACAGCACAGTAACCTCTGTTTATTATTAGTACTATTTATTATTTTCTATTTTTTAATTAATATTGTTCTTAAATGAGCAGCTTAAACCAGGCATACATTTGGATGAATATTGTGGCAGAGAATAGAGAAGGAAAAAGGAGAAAATAGCAGAAACAAAACAATGTAAACATTAAGCAGGAAAGAAAGAAACTAGAATAGGACATAAAAAGAGTTTGGGTACAAAAATATGGCACAATTTTTTTTTTTTATTCCCTTTGCTTCTTGGATCACAGCAGTTGTCAGGAAAGGCCTGGAGTGGTAGGCATTCCCTAAGAGCTTGCCCATCAGCCTGGCTGCCTTGTGAGGAGGGTCCCAGCAGGATGCTTTGGGCAATGGCTGCAGGAGGGTGTCCCCAGCCCAGGATCAGCTGTGTGCCCACAGTGACTGCTGGGGGATCAGGGCTTAGCCAGGCACACAAGGCTGTGTGGCAGGAGACTCAGCATTGCTAAATGAGGTGCTATGGGCTGCACAAACAGCCACACTCTTTCAAGCAGGAGGGAGATACTGAATGCCTTCCCACAAGGCTGGCAGTCCTGCTGGCAGAGCAGGAGGGTTTTTTGCCTTCTCACTGGTAGCAGATCCTCTCTGCTCTGCTTGCATTGTGAAATGTAAAAATGTGAGGGCTGGCACTGAATTTTTCTGGAGCTGTTTTAGGCAGAACAGATGCAGCATGGCTTTACAGTCCAGAGCCATTCACTGTAGGCTGGCAAGGCAACTGGGATGGTAGCTGTATGAGTCTTTTGGCATTAACATCAATGAGCAACACCAGCTTTTCCCATGCATAAAAGCTATTTTAAATCATCCCTGCAAATTTACCTTGAGCTAGTCTGAAAAAATCAAGAAAAGTCTGTTTTGTGCACAGTAACAGTGAGAGTTCTGAAACACTAGAGTTCTGCTTGGGGAGGCTCAGTAAACTCACATCTAAAAAACAGGGAAGGTGCTGTCCACATAGGGAGCTGGATGCAGGTAGAGTAATGAAGAGAGGAGATAGCTGTGGTACAGCACAGTAATTGGAATATAAATCAAGATTAATCTCCATAAAAAATATTTTTATTTGGGTCTGGGCAAATACTTTATTTCAATTAAAAGTAGTCCTAAAGATTATCAAATTATTGCCAAATTAATTTCTGCGAAGGCTTTACTATACTACTGATTTGATAATTTCATATTTTTATTCCAAAATATGGTGTAGATGAGCACACATGTAGCAGAAATTTACACCTGCATAGAGCTGACTTTTCTATCACTTAACCAAAAACATTACAAACTAACTCAGCCATGAAAGTAAAGATGATGGCCCCAGTATGAGAATATATGTATCAGCTCTTATACTTCCCTTTTAATCAAATAAAGTCTCTATATTGGTATGAAGTCAGGCATGTGGATGGTTGAACAGAAAAAATATGCAGGTTCATATATCTGATTATGCTTCTACCAGCTGCACTTTCATCAGGACATCATTACAGTTAAGCTGGGAAAAACTTTGTGCATGTTTGTGCATCTTGGGTGATACTAAGCATGCCTGTTTCATTGCTTTCATATGCATTTGTTAGGCTTTTCTGCATAGTTTGATTAGCAGAATAGCATAATGGAAAAATAAACAGTCCACAGGCATGTGTTGTCTTTTACATTTATTGATACAGCAAACTAATTAAGTGGAGCTAGAATTAGCCACCAAATTAAAAATCTAATGCTGAAATTGGAAATCAATCTCCCTGTTAGAATTGCCAGTGATGTCAGCAGACAGCACTTACTTAGGAAAGGTTATTTTGGTCCTATTAATGTTCAACATTATGTTTTTTCTTCTGCATCTAAATAAATAAATATGGCTAAACTAGAAATCTATTTGAATAATTGCCATTATTCAAATATAGCTTATAGATTTTGAATCAATTTTCTCTCCCCTAAACCACACAAATAGGAAATTTCATATAACTACCCAACTCCAGACAGTGGAGCATTAGGAAAACACTGCAGCATAACACCAAACTGATGGAAGGTGCCAGTTCTGCAGCTTTTGGAAATCCCTGTATTTCTCTTTCTGTTCCCAAGTTTTCCCTTCCTAGGCTCCTTTTCTGATGCTTTTTTTTATACCCTAAAGATGCTCTCTTTTTCTAGGCCCTAGTTCTTTGTTCTTTCACTTTGGGTCTTACTAAAAGAGTTATTTTTCTCTGTTAAAATGATATGAAAAAATTCAGACCTGGAAATGAATGTGAGACACCCCAGATATGACGGTGAGACTGTTAAGAGGTTACAGTGCTTTTATTTGTCATTTGGGTTTAACAGGGAAAGCAGGCTAAAAAAAATGATGGTTGTTTACTGCCAAGGCAGAAAGAAAGATTATATAGTCTAGAGGCTATTAGTTCCTGCATTGAAGGAAGCAATATACTAAGGTAAAGACTTTTAAAATCAAAGCATTTGTACGAGCAGGAAAAAAAATTCTTTCTTGATGTCAGTGGCCCACATAAATATGCAAAGCTTTAGAGCTTGTTGTGAGGTGAAGGTTGCTCAAAATGGTAACTTATTGTCCTATAATATTTTAAAAAGCTGCCAAACAAGCAGAAAACCCAAAGCCTGAGAAAATATCTCAACAGCTTTCCATTTCTGAGATAGGTGTATCGGTGTGCATTGGGTTCAGAGTTTCACATCCCCCCAAAGAACAGCTTTCCTAACCAAAGTGGGCATGCCCTTGTGTACAGACAAGAGTTAGCAGTGGTACAGGGCTTTTGCAGAGCAGGAATTGGCTAAACATGTAGGAAACAAGGTAAAGGTCAAGCTCCCAGTCAATATGGCCAGGGAAAACTCACTGGCCACCAGCCAGAGAAGGGTAGGAGCTGGGAGAGGTAGGAGGCAGCTCCTGCTCACTTGCTGAGCCTGGGGCACAGCCAGTCTGACCTGGGAGGGAAGGAAATCCAGCACAGGGGACTCTGACTTGCCCCAGCATGGCTAAGGGTGAACCTCTCCTTCCAGTCCTTTCTTCCACGGGTCTGTTTGTGCACTGGTTCACACGGCCTTTAGAAAGAGACACATTCTTGGAACAGGGGTGCAGATCACCCTGCTCGGGTCCATGGCTCAGCTACTCTCTTTCAGGGGCACCGGGAGAGCTGGCAATAGGGTGGAGGACGCTGTAGTAAGATTCACGTACTTTGCTTAGAGTGAAAAGGTGACACTGACCCCTCGTGGTTAACTCCTGGTTGTTCTGCCTTTGAAGAAAACACCAGAGGAACAATATTAAGTAGTTCTGCTACAAGTTTTCTTTTCCCTTGTGGCATGTAATATTCACTTTCACATCAAGAACCACAATCAAGGATTGTTTTACCAGAGAGATACCTTCTTGTTTTTTTATTCATCGAGAAGGTAGAATTTAGGAATAAATACATTTAACATTGCATACTCTGTTATTTGGAGAGTGTATATGGTGTAGGTATGTATAGATATATACAGATCCTCATATAGTTATAGATTTAATGTTAGAGACTTCAAGTGAATTTAATAGAATAAATATAATCAAATTTTAACAAGCTAAATTTTTTAAAAATTCACATATTAACTATCTTAATATATTTTCATGTTTTCTTCGCTTTCTTATATTTTTTTTCTCTCAAATGATCATGCAGTGCCACCTAGTCGTTGCAGCTGAGGTTTGCAGCACTTAACTACTTCTCTAAAGGGTTATTAAAGAAGTGATTTTCTTTGACTCTTGGGAGGAAGGGTGGTTATGTTGTTCCCTCCTACTCTCCCTCAATATTATTCTAACATAATTTGTTTATAGAATATTTTAAAAATTTACTTTCATGTTATTTTTTACATTTTAGAACGCTCATTTGTTTGTTACTATGGCATACAAAATATGTTTATCTGAACACACAAAGTTACCAAACTTCCAAAAGAAGTGATGCTTGAGAGGAGCAGTTACAACAAATATGAATGAACACAGAATAATGGTTTCCCTCTACATGTTACACGTGGAGGTAGGAGCAGAGGCAGCTTCCATTGCAGCCACAGGGAAATGTGAGTGCTGGCACGAACACGCGGCAGTAACACAGCTGCTCCTTGGGGCTGATCCTGCGGCTAATGGAAGGACACCCTCAGCCCAAACAGCAGCCATATGGTCAGCTTCAACTTAAACATGCAGGTATAATGCAATCATAAGAGGAGCCTGAATGGTTGCTTTTCAGTTCTTGAAATTGGGGTGTGCCTTGTCATAGTTGTATGAAAGCTTTTCTTGTTTTCTGTGGATCTGCATCTCAAATACTTAAGTGGTAATCAGCACCTTCCTGTAAGCAATCAAAAGGCAAACCAAACAAAAATTAGTAGGATTACAGCATGTAACAGCTACAGAACACAATTTGGAAACACAGACATCAAAGGCTTAAAACTGAAGTGTAAAATAATTAATTTTGCTTCCTTTAAATATACATAGCTATTTTTAAAAGTCCCTAATTCTGAGAGGACTGATGTATGACTTTTCCATTTGTAGTGTGGAAACTGATTGTATATCCTGGATCAAGATATTTTCCCCTCAGAGAGATGGTGATATAACAGATTTTTGCAGTGGAGTCGTTTTGTACAGGGTTTTGGGTGCCCTCTAGAATATGTAACAGACTGAAAGAGTAATGCATGATACTAGTTCAAATTCAGGTCCTTTGATAAATGACTAAGGGCTAATATTTCATAACCAGCACTGTCCATTCCATCTGACTTTTAGAGTTTTTCTTGATATTGGAATTTTTGATAGGTGACTATAAGGAAGTGTCTAACTAACACAGGACAGCTACCTGCAGAAGTTGAGAACCTCCATGCAGATATAAGAAACTAATCTATAAAAAAATCTAACCAGACCACAAAATAGGCTTTTTTCTTTATTATTTGTTAAGCTGTTCAAGAGAATCCAGTTCTTTTAAGCAAAAATCCCTAAAAATGCTTTCAGTATCACCTGCTGGTTTAGAACATCTGGAAGAATAGCTTGTGAAAACAAAAAAAATCAGTGGATGGCACTGTTGGCTTGCAAGTAGAGAATCAGCTACAAAATTATAAAATTTATATTGATTTTAAGGTTAGCTGTATATATATGAATTTGTGTTTTCCTAGTACTTTACAGATTTTGCTGTATTTGAGCAAATCCATTTTTTTTTAAAGTTTATTATCATGCTAAAGCCTCCAAAATTAATAGTAATTTAATTCTGAAATTTTGTGCCTATTTTTAATCAGAAAGTGTTTGGACTAAGTATTGGACTGAACAAATCCTCCCTTACAATCACTGCAAGGAGCATACTAGGCCTTGCAACACTGAAAAATGACTGATTTTACCTCTAGTCTATAAGCACAAAGCATGAAAATTTAGTTTATAGAAATCTTGTGCAAAACTCCACTTTTTCTCACCTATAGAGTACCTTAGAAACTTATTCATTCAGGCTCCAATCACTTTGTCTCCATTGATCACAAGTTCCCTTAGAGCCCCCGAGCACTCTTTGAAACAAGGTAAGACAGAGAAAATGATGTTGCTGGAAAAGCATCACGTGGTTGGTGTGGAGAGGCAGCACAAACCTGGTGACAAAGCAGTTGCCTTCCCCAGAGCACAGGGCTCTGAGATCATTTGCTGCTTGGCAGCATTTATTCTGTGCTGCAGCTCAAGCCTTGCATATCATAGGGAGGGGGAAGCCTGCAAATCTTTCTGCTGTGGATCATATGGGTAGGTGAAGAGAAAAGGAACTGCCAGGTTCCTCTGCTGTGGATAGAGAGGCTGAGGCTTCCATCACTTACAATGGAGTGAATTCCACTGAAAATAAGCACACCTGAAAGTTGTACCTTGGCTTTGAATGAAAACCAAACCACAGCCTCAGTGTCAACCTTAGTTTGAACCTACACCGTGGACACAGCGTTGGACACTCCATGTGAGAGCCTGCTCACAGGGGAGAGATAAAAATGCTCCTCCCTGTGCGATGGATGGACCAGGAAAATCAGGTGTGCTGTGTCTGTGCTTTGGCTTTACAGCAGGATTTACAATCAAGTCAGCCAAGGGTTCCCCTGCTGGGTGAGCCCCCACATAATGGAGCAATGGCACCAAAAGTTTGTGAGTAGCCCAAAACTCACCTCCTTGCTCTGACAGTGTGGCACTTACCTGCAGGGGTCCTAACCTAAGATGCACAGGAGGCTACACAGAGCTAAATCAGGAAACCTGCTAAGGCTCCCAGAAGCTTGGAACACTTTAGAATGCCTGCATGATGATTCCAGCTATAAGGGAATAGAGCTTAAGGGCCAGAACCAGTAAGAACTGAACACAAGGGAAAGATTCCCACTGAAATTAAAGGGGTCCCTTTGTCCTTGGTCCTAAATTCCAGCTGGATGGATATCTAGCTAGGAGCAGAGGGAACAGACCTTCCTTCCCTCCTTCCTAACAGGGTTTTTGCAAAGATATTTGTGTTATTACATTTTATTGAAACTGAAATTTTTAAACTATTTGTTATTCTAAGACGGAAAGAAACATTTCACTTTTCTTTTTAAACTGAGTGCTGTACCTCTAATGTACCAGTCAAGGCCCTGGAAAGCAGAATGCAGACAGGGATTGAGTAAAGATTTGGGGATTATTTTCCATTCACTTGCTGTGGAGCTTACCCTGTGTGTCTTACATTGAAAATAATATGAGTTAACACACCCTCTAAGGGAATTTTGTTTTGTGACTCAAAGGTCTCTAAGGAGACTTTTATCATGTCAGATAACACATTTCTGGCATGTCTGTTGCATCTCCACACTTTTCATCTAGGCACCCATGGTTGTCATGGTGACAGTATCCATACTCTGAAAAATAATAAATAAATAAAATCCCCTTGATCAGAGTAGAGGCAAAGAATATTTTTTTCTGAGTACATGAAAAACAGTTTTCTGCACTAGACTTATTTTAAGATTACAATTTCAAATTATCAGAATTGTGTTGCAAATTCAGTTTTATGCCCTCAAATGTGAAGCTGGAATATACATGGGTGCATCTAGTCAACAACCAAGCTCACAGCTGGGCGCTGCTGGAATAACAAGAAACACTGAACCTTGAAATAGATCATGAACAGCATCTGTTTGTGTTATCCTGTGAAGAGAAATCTCCCCCAGAAATTTGGTAGGGTTTTTTATGCAGATGGGGCCAAGATTCCTTAATCATGAAGATCAAATATTTCAAGATGCAGACAGCAAAAGATTTCTTTAATGTAACATGGGCAGTGGGGGCAGAGTCTGTGGTGTAACTCCATTAGAAATTGAGGGATTCCGTTTCAGGAGTACTGAATTAAAATGACGCGTTTCCAAATGTAACCTCGGAATAATTCTGCTAACCAGTAGATGACTCTGCCTTGAGCCAAATCTTCTAGCCTCAGGGATTGAAAATAAACGTCACAGAGATTTAATTCTCTCACTATTGAGTTTTGTAAAGCTATAACTGCTATAGATTGACAAGGGCATTATTTTGATCTAAGTTTACATAAGGCATTGTGCCTTATCAGACAAGGCAGACAGTCCCTGCTGCCTCTCTCACTCAGGGCTGTTGGGAGGCTTTTGTGAAACTCAGCACACTCTCCTTGTCACGCCATCCTTTCCCTGTGGCTGCTTGCAGAGGTCTCCACATGAGTCCCACAGCCAAATTCTTACCTCAGCTGTGCTGTTAATAAGCAAATGCCTTTACTGAGGTGCATAAGGTTAACTGCAAATAGGGTGTGCAAATTGCACAGCTTGCCCTTGCTTGGTGCTGTTCTTCCCAAAATGTTCAGAGGAAGCCTGCTTACATTTCTGGTTGTCAGAGTGTTTCTGTGAGGTCAGACCCTGGCTACCACTACGCTCGTGTAGATCTCTTCCTTATTGAAATGGAATGGCTCCTCTGCCCCGTCAAATATAAACAATTCTGCCCTGGATATTGTCATAGGTGTCTGATTCTGAAAGATTTCATTTCTTGCTGGCAATAGCAAACCTACTTGCTAATACAATTTAGTGGAGTTTTAATCAGCAGCACCAGGCTGCTCACATAGAAGCTCCCAGACATCTGCCATACATTTCCCATATCTGACAGGACTTTTCCCAAGGCACATGCCATTTATCAAGGAAAGCATGTGATGCTGTCTCTTACCAAAACCTGTTTTCTTAATGCATGTGTAATGAGGTGGCTAATGCTTTGTCAGTAGGAGTGCCCAGCCTTAATAAATACTGACATGCACTAAATGATATTGTAGGCTTTGGAGTTATCCTGAAAAAAAAAAAAAAACAAAAAACCCCAAAACAAACCAAAAAACCCCCCAAAAACCCTCACATATGTATTTGCACGCAAAAAGAAGTTCCCAAGCATGATTAAAAATTGAATATTTTTGTTTAATTTTTTTTCTGCTGCTCTCTGTTAATCATATGAAAATAAAACAGAAATTGCAGTCTCTTGCTGTTGTAGTAATATTAACACAAAGAAGTCCACAACACCTATGCCCAAAGAATGCATTATAACTAAACATTGTAAAGCTGAAAGTAAACATTAACAGAAAGGAAGGAACAGTTAAACGCAATGTATAAGTTTAGGGGGAGACCATGCTTATCTGGCCACTAGCCTTTTTCAGCTCAATACTGCAGACAGCAATTCTGATGCTTCTGATTTTTGTGTGTTCTGAGAGAACTTCAAGTTCTTGCCTTCTGCTATAAGCAAGAGTTGAATACCTAAAATGCTTTTAAAGGCAGTCTTCACCTTCTCTCTCATAATCAAAACACATTTTCCTTTGCTTTCTTTTTTCTTAGAAGGTCACACCACTGACTCTTCACCTTTGCTGTGCAACATTTCTGCAGGCTAAAGCTGCTGTTGAGACTCCACAGTCCCCCAAATCCAAAAGCCCATTCTACTGAGCACTTCCTTCTCCAGTTGCATGGCTAACAGCTCTGCATCTCTCCAGAACCACATCCTGTGATTTCCTGTTTTGTTCTGGGGTTTTTCTACAGCTATTGACCACAGGCTGCTTGGTATGGACAGTTACAGCCCCACTCAGTGATTTTACCAGTAGGAAGTCCAACATAGCTCTGGACAGAAAGTTTCTTCCTGAGAAAAACTACTCTACCCCCACACAATTTTGTCCAGTTAGGGCTAGGGTCTCTTATTCCCTTCTTCACAAAACACCTATTGTACAAAACCCCAAGAGCCACAGCATGTGCCTCATTGGGTTCTCCCTGAGATGACATGCAGGGCTACAGCCACCAGCTTGGTTTAGGGCCCTGGACAAACTGCTTCACTTCTGTGAGTTGTTATCTGTGAAACTGGAACAGTCTTCGAGACTTCAGAGCCGTCTACCACTCCCTCCACAAGAACAACTATGTTAGCAATTAACTGATCTGTATGTTTACAGGATTAAAGGATCAGGTTTCTCTTACTAGGTCAGTTTACTCTGCTGTAATTAGCCTTATCCTCTTCTTACAATTAGTGTCACACCAAAGTCTCAGAGCTTAACATGGTAGTGATCAAATTTGTATTTCACAGATGTACTTGAAAAGAGAGTTTGTAATCTTGTATAACTGCATTTTCTACTTGAACACATGCAAGACACTTTAAAATGGTAATTTAGGCTTGAATGTAAGAGATTTACCCAACACAGGGATGCTGAAAGTGCATAGGAGTTTCCAGAGAAACCTGTGTGAAGCACTACAACAGGGGAGCACACAACCCACTGCTGAATGACCTACCTTCACTTCACCCAAGCAAGCTGGCTAGATGTGAGCAAGTTCTGATTTGAAAGCAAGTATACCACCAGCAGGATTTATGGATGTGCTGGAGAAATCAATGCTTCTAATACCCATTCCTACTGATGCTCTCTTCCACACTGTCTGGGGCTTTACAACCTTTGCTTTGTGATTCTCTTGAATGATTGATCATTTACCTCCTCTCTCTGGATAATTCTTGACTCCAGTATTACATGTCCCACAAAGCTAAACCACGAGCAGCAAACTGCTTAGCAGTGCTATTCATTCTAAAGCATGTGAGAAGAGTTGCAACTGCTCTGCTCTCTGAGTAAGGAGGTGCTGAGAGAGCATGCTCTATCACCAGGTATTGGACACATTTATCAGTTGTGACGTTATCTGTGTTGCTCCTTATGACAGAATAATAGGGCTGTACAGTCTTTATAAGCAATCAGGGATGATGCCATGTATATATGGCATATAATCCTCCTCCTGCCCAATACACTTGTGGCTGGTGACAAAAAGTGCTGAGGTAACCCAGTCCCCTCCTTGCAAGGGAATGGGCTCAGCAGAAGAGCCAGACCTCTTGGTGCTTCGTGTGACACCTGAGCTGGCAGGCATCCCCTGTGTAGCAAAGCATCACAGCTTCTGATTCTTGGGCTTTAATTTTACCTTGCCCATTTGGAGTCACTGTCCTAGCTTGAAAGCAGCTTCAGAATCTAATCTTTCAAGGAGCTCCCTCATATATCAGGAAAGAAGTCAAAACTTTTCAGGATTAAACCATTGCTGTTAAGTTTAATTTCCCTCACCTCCCTTAACTTTTGGCTGTCCTGTCTTCAGGTCAGTTAGCTCAAAATATTCCAAGTTTATAAAAGACTTTTGCCCCTGTTTCTGTAACTTCACAAAAACAGTAGATTAACTGATGGCAAATTTAATTTATCCAAAATTTTTCAAATCCATTGCTTTAGCCATTCTATGGTGTAGTACTGTGCTGTTGTTAATAGATAACAGTAGCTGGAAGCAAGGCTGTAGAATTCAATATTATGTTGTTAAAATGGTGAATATCTGCAATAGGAAGGAATTCTTGAAGAAAGTGACCACATGTAGATTAGATGATCTGCCAGCCAGGTAACTCTAAAAAAGTCCTCTGACAAGAAACTACCAGCAACTGGAAATCAGCTGTTGTTAGACCACTCACTGAGCCTCATGGGTGTTCCACACACCACTCTGCAGCAGCTGAGAGACTGACCTATGGATGAAGGCCTGTTCTTCACAGCAGGGAAGGTTTATCTGTCTGATGCTTTTGCAGCTCCTTTCCTTTTTGGTTTCCTCTGGAAAAGGCATTCAAAACAAGGTTAACAACACCCCATATTAACAGACAGAGAATTCAAATCACTCAAAAAATTATGAGAACAATCAGAAGACCAAAGACAAGAAGACTGAAGACATTTTCTCTTGCTTTCTATAGCAGAACCAGTCTGTAGTGTAATAGACTCTGTCTCCATGTGCACTTCCTATATTTTTGCAGTTGATTTTTATTACAATTAAAAAGCTCTTACCATTGTAGATATTCCATCTCAATTAACCATCTGCCATCTAGTCATTCTCCTTATTTTCCTAAACACACTAGATGTGAAAGGCTGGGCATTTTATATGTTCTATTACTGTTGCAAATCACTCAAGCAAAATATATTCCTATATATTCAGGAGGGATCAGACTTAAACTTGAAAATTAAGAAAAATTAATTTCATTGAACTTTAAGTCAAAAAAATAGCTGCTGAATCTGATACTGTTTCTTAAAATGAAATCTGTGAAAGTCCTGGATTATTTATTTCCATACACCATCCTTTTCTTCTTTTCCTCCTTCCCTCCAGTTCAACAAAATGCTGGTGTTCATTCTCACAAGGAAAGATGCTGGCAGAGAGTGCAGAGCTTCAAAAGCAAGGCAGCAGGCTCAGACTCATTTTTGTATTATACAGCTACAGTAATTCTGAATAGTAAAAAAGATAATAAAACCATAAGTATACATACAACTGTAATTGCTCCATATCATCCTCCTCTCTGCACTCAGTAGATCTCTCTTGTTAACAGTTATAGCCACTTCTCATTTTTCCCTGTTTTCCACTGAGTTTCCACAGGGAATTCCACTATGATTAAAGCAATGCACAGACTTTTTTTGCCTGTATGGATTGGATCTGTGTTTGGAGAGTCCTGTCCTGCCCTCAGTCCTCATGCACATCAAGAGGAAAAGATATTTGGCAAAATCTTCACAGCTTGGTACATGCAGTGAAGAAAAAAAAAAGCTGTTTCCACAGTATCTGTAGACTTTTATTGCTCTAGACAGGAAAAGCAAGAGGCAATTATTTCCCCATTTTTAAAATCTTTTGATCACATAATTAATAAATCCAAGGGACTCTTGCAATTGTTCTCATATTCTGTTCAAATAATCCAAAAGCAAGGCACATTCATACTGTGCAAAATTCCTCCTAGCTTGTTTTCTGCAGAACTGCCATTAAGGTAATTATCTTTCAGACTGGCTACAATCAAGATGACAAATCTTTAAAACTGCAAAAAAGCACCAAAAACAAAATTGAGGGGGTTTTATCTGCATCATATTAACTAGAGATTTTTGTGCTGCTCTTTCTTTGTATCCCCAGTGGATATTTTAGGGAGAAAAAAATCCCATCTTTTCTTCAAGTTAAGCACATTTTAATTTAAGCCATGTAAACATTCACTAAGTAGCAATAATTCAGAGCTACAAAAAGATACCTATCTACCATATTTCAGAGCAACAAGTCTATTAAATTAATGATGATGCAAATAGTTTCTGAAGGAACTGCAAGAAATTGTGTGGTAACTTTGGGCAACAGACTAATGCACTCTCAGGTTCTGTTTGAGCAGCATTAGGAACTATATTACTTTTTCTTTGACCTCAGTTGAATGGAAGTAACAAAATATTGCTGTTAAACCTTTTCAATAAATCAACTTCCCATGCTTCCCTGCTGACTTACTACTTCATGGCAGAATAAACAGCTTCAGAGAAGACACAAACAACTCACTAGAATTCACATCTAGTTGCATTAAGTAGCACAGCCAAAAAGCTGTGAAGAGTTGCACCAGCTGTCTGACATAAGTACTGAAAAAACACAGCATATGGATATTTGCACAATGAAGCAGAAGTAAATTTCCATTTTGAAAGTATCATCAGGAAACAGCTTGCTGGCTAGAGGAAAGTGAAATGTGATTTTACATTTTCTTATTGTAGCGACCAGATGTATTTAGTTGCCATAGTGGCAGCTATAACTGGTTACAGAACATTATTTATTGTTTTATTTGACAAAGCACCCTGAATGATATTTAAAATGAGAGCAGCACAGCATCCTTTGCATTAAGGAGAAGACTGAGGATGTACAGAGAATTAGGAAGGAATAACTTCATAAGGGCTATTATCTGGGCTTCTGAACAGGAGCTGGACTTTACAACTTCAAGCTACATGCATCAGGAGCTTGCTTTGGTCCCAGTCCAGAGTTTCTTTAGAAATGCTTAAAAACACCTTTGAAACTTTAATCCAAGGTTTTAATCTATAACTGCTTTAGCCTTACTTGAAGCAACTGACCTTTGAATGCAGCAACAAGACTTTTCAAGACAGGCCTTTCCCAAGCATCCCATAGTCAGGCTTCTTTTAGGTGGTGCCAAGCAAACTTACCTGCCCATTTCAGCCACACAAGGTACTGTAAGAAAAACCCAAATCCCCCTTTCCTTCTCTCCCCTCTTTATTTCATCTCTTGCAGCATAAATAGGTCAGTTTGTATCAGCTGTGGAGGCACTCCTGTTCTGGGTGCAGTGTTACCCCTTTCAGCTGTGACTGGGAGCGTGTGCTGCTGCTCATCTCCCTCCTGAGCCTGGCACAAGCAGCTCACTGTAGATCAGCTGGCTGGGGCAGGAGGAGTGGCACCCTCAGCTGCTCACTTCATCCAGCTGTGCTCCAGCTGCTTGAGTTATTCTGTGATCACAACTCACACAACTCCTGAAAGGGTGACAATAAATCTACTCCATCCTGTAACGAAAGGAAGGAAAATGGACAGGTAAAATTTGATAGTGATGAAAAAGAAAGGCTCAAGACACAAGCAGATGCCAAATGACATTTAACAATAAAATAATCCACTTTTGCAGTAACTATGAAAAGCAAACACACCCATTTCACAACATAAATTTTTCTTTTTTATGATGTGTGGTCAATGTCCAGGGCCTTGCCTTTGCCCTTTTGTATTTTAATTATTTCCTCTAGCACTTTATTGCAGAGAACATCATATAAAGTGACATTTGTTGTTTCTAGCTCCCTTTACACTTGTATTCCTCAGACCAGCAAGGAGAAAAAGAAGTTGAATCACTGGAGGAAACCCCTCCAGTTAAGTTCATTCCTCCCATGCCCTTTTTATCATAGTGGCTGTTGATATGAAACTTAAATGTCTGCAGATGATCGCATTTCATAGTAACTAGTGGTCCTTGATGTATGGAACTCACATTTTGTACCCTGTTACACACCTGGCATTTGGGCTGGACCAAGAAAAAAGTTGGAATTGTGCAACCATTCCAAATGGCTGTGAATTTGCAGGTACATCCCATAGTGTACAATGTAAGGAAAGTTATTAAGACCTCTAAAGGTTGTGCTTGTGGAGGAAAGTTTTAAAGCCTTTCTTTCAACATGAAAGGAAACTGGAGAGAAGTACTATTTTACTGAATGAAATCTCAACAGTGGGCCTGATATTTTAAGGTGCTCTGCAACTCTGACCCACATTCATTGTTGTAAGAGGTCTGAATGCCCCACACTTCAGAGAGCCTGAAATGACACGTGGTATGGTGTGGAAACCATCGGTTAAAAAGTAAAACCAAACTTTGTAGGAAAAGAGGAGGAGTTCTGACTTTTTGCTCCCCTTCACTTCCTGATGTCCTCTTGGCATGATGCACTGAAGTGGCAATCCCTTTCCAGGACCTCTGCAAAGTGTATCCCCCCATGTATTCACCGAGAACTGGAAGGCATACAGTTAAGAACTCAGTACACACTCTGTTTTAGTAGGGAACAGAATTAAAAGTATTAAAATAATGTACTGGGTATAAATGACAGCTGTGACAGAAAAATGAGAACAACTTTCATGTTTTTATTGCTGCCTTAGAAGCAATTGATAAACAGTACACTTCATATATAAATGAGCATGTGTCAATATATGACAACAAAAATAAATTACAGTGACATAGTATTTAACTTTACAAGGTTGTACAAAATTTCCAAATATGAATAGATTTCAACTTAAAAATTTGAAATAAGTTAAAACTTCAACTATTCTGAAGACTTAAAAATATACATACAGTTTCACTCAATCACATCATTTACAGTATGATTTTTTTTAAGCTGTTTATTCTTAGACACCCATATATTTTTGACTGTATTAGTGGAATATATCCTGCTATATGCAGCTTTGCTGCAGTGGGATAAAGGGGTTCCCTGAGGGCACAGAACAGGCTTTGAGTGTTTATATTTTAAATAATTTGATTACATATATTAGCTAGAAATATAAACCCAAAGTTTTATTTATCTGTCCTATAATGAGAGACTGATTTATCTGCTCTTTCTACAATTCCCATTGATGTTAATGAGAATTTTGAAGAGAGCTTAACAGCAGGATTGAACTAAACTAAGTCTGTTTAGCCAGGATGAATTAGGTCAAATTATTTAATGAAGTATTTGAAGAATATCTGTTTAGTATTAGATGTCATTATACACTACATAGCTAGTCCTGGCTATGCACTGGCATATTTTCTTCCACAACTAATAGGAAAATATATTTGATATGGTACTTTGAAGTAATGGGATGGATTATGGATTGGCATTTTTAACACCTCAGTTATATGCACATGATTACTTTATTAAGTATTATGAAGATTAAAAGCATTTCCCCAAACTCCTTGGCTGTTGAGTATGTGACAATTGAGAATTCCAAGGATCTAATTCAAGCTGTAAAATAAGGTAAGGTGGAGGAAATTCATACTGTGGCTGGATCACTCCTGATAACTTAAACTAAGGCTGGTGCAAACAGACTCTGTGCACCAGCAAAAAGGCAAAGGCTTGGCAATTCAGAAACCATTCATAAGAAAACAGATAAAGAAAGAAATTTGAACAAACTGGCACATGTGAGAAAATTGCTCAATTGTCAAATATACAGGAAGACACTTGTGCAGAGGTGGGTTTTAAACTGCCTGCGATTAATTTGGTAAGAAATAAAAAAGAAATCCAAGATGTCTATTTGTGAGACTGAATTTTCTCTTCTCTGAATATGTTAAAATATCTATCAGAATGCTGCACCAGTAATCCACAATCTTTCCTCCAAACAAATAAATGTTCTGTGTACATCATTTAAATGAGAAAGGAAGAAAAGGAGTCATAAAGAGGCCAGAGCTGTGCAATTCCTCATTTCCATTTTTCTCTAATGTTATTGGTAATAAAGACCACTGCAGTCTACAATTCAGCTGGAAATTATTTTAGAAGCCACTGTTTTTGTTGTGTGAATATGCTGTCACTGGGCAGCAGGAAGGAGGAAGGGAACTGTATATATGTATATATACATTTTATATATACCTATACATATACATATACATATACATATATATATATATATATATATGTATATATGTATATATACATTTTATATATACATATACATACATACATACATACATACATACATATATATATATATATATATATATATATATATATATAAATATATACACACACACATACATTTATATATAGGTATGAAAGTGACTGGGCGTGTTTTGCTCTGTTTGCTCTGTTTTCCAAGAGAATTTCTTTGCAGGCTCATGCCCAGGGAGTGCAAGGTGAGGGCACACAAGTGGAGGTATGTTATGCTGATGGGAGGCCACACAGTCCAGCCCCACCCTGTGGTGCAGGGGCCTGGCTGCCTCTTGCTTTTCTGGGGAAAAATGTGCATTTCAGAAGCACAGAGGGAACCTTTCCCTCTGGAAAAGCCAGCTGGAGCTGGGCTTGGATCAGCCCCCAGAAAAGGCTGTTTTTCACCGTCGCTAGGAGAGCACAGAGCAATTTCACTGAGCAACAGACAGAGTCATTAAGTGAATTAATAGCAGTCAAAGAATATTGTGGCATATGACTGGAGTCAAAATTTCCTTCTACAAATCCACTCCTAAGGGGTGTCCTCCCACACTGAAGTTTCTCCAAAGGAAAGCATCTACATGATCAAGACTTCAAAAAACCTTCTAGATTGTCTACCCCTCTTGCAACTTGCAATCTCAAATTACTTCAATCAAAACAATTACATTTCTCTTAATTGATTGTTCTGTGTTCTGCCCCTGTTTTGGCTCCTGATAGGAAAAAAATAACATGGAAATATATCTCAAAAGTTCAAGCAAAATCTAGCAGTTATGTAAACCTTACCTCACCGACTGCTTGGCACACAGTGTATTACTGTACAATCAGATATGTCTTTTATATCCCATAATTTGTTTTTATCTTAACTAGCAAGCCACTCTATGAGCAGCAACTAAAGAAATGAGTTTATCTCCTTATATTAATGCAATTGTTATCAGGGGCATACAGGGTAAAAATAATTTGTAGATTAGAGTAAGGTATTTGCAAGGAAATTTCCACACGGGAAGGTGCCACCTGATTAGTTTTCTGTGGAGAGTTTATAAAAAAAAAAAAAAAAGAGGAAAAAAAAAAGGTGTTAAAGCATCTTGGCAGGAGAAAATCTCATAAGAGCACAATGTTCCA
Organism: Leucosticte australis; assembly: GCA_025504685.1. Classification (NCBI taxonomy): domain Eukaryota; kingdom Metazoa; phylum Chordata; class Aves; order Passeriformes; family Fringillidae; genus Leucosticte; species Leucosticte australis. The sequence goes on from JANIJU010000002.1 coordinate 66,614,700, forward strand.
CCGTGATAGTTCAGTGGGAGCCAAGTTTTGACAGCACATTTTGGGCTGATACCCATGCAGTGAAAGGAGGAATGTGAGCTCTCGTGGGACACCTGACCTGGACCGAAGCACTGATTTTTCTACCAACACATAGCCATCCACCTCCTGCCCTCAGGACTGAAATGGTGGCAGTCATGCCAGAGGGGAGACTAAAGCATTTGAATCTCCTCTTTCTCTCATTTTTATTAGCTGCAAAAGGGAAGGTTCCTCTAAAACACTGAAGCCAAGGAAAACGATTGCTCGTCATCATTATCTGCCTCTACTCTTCCAATTACTGTGCTAGTGTTTTGCAAACTGCTGTCAATATGAGCTAGGGCCAATTATTCTTTCTGAGTGTTTACCAAGACATAGAATTTAATTAGATGGCAGAAAAAATGCTGCACAGCAAGGTAGGTGTTAGCAAAAAAAGATCAACTTGGCCAATAATTTAAAAAATGTTAATTTTCTGTCTAGTACCTGAATGGGTAGCCATGACTGGATCAATAGACACCAGATTTTGAGTGAATGCTCAAGCACTTTCTTTTTACACAGCAGAAGTTGAGGGGCTCTTTCCTACTGTTTCCTGTCATTTTATGAGTTTACAGCATATTCAACTCCACTGGTTTTGATGAAGGAAATCAGTTTTATAAGGTGCAAAATTCCAAATTCTTTTTCACGAGATCTATTTCTGAGATGCTTATTTACTGCATGAAATTTCTTCATATATTTCAAAATCAGAAAGCAACGGGCAAAAGTCAATTTATTTAAAATTTTCAGGCCTTAAAAGTATGTATTCAGATATTGTCTCTGGGACTTGTTTTGCTCCATAACGAGAAGAACAGAAAGCTTTCAAGTAATAGGAACATATCAGGAAACACATAAAATATGTTCATCAGATTCCTGCAATGTTATCTCTATTTCTATCACAAAAATACCCGCTATCTCCAAACAGAAGCAGGAAGCTTATGGCTCTTTCTTGTAACAGCTTGCCTGGTGTGGCCCACACCCTTCCTGCTGTGGGGTGGCAGGGGCAGGAGCTCAGTTCCAACTTCCCGTGAGGCAAAAGTCCCATGACTGCTGGTCAGCTTTGAGGCAGGAGGAATTGGGTTAAGAGGCAACTGGGTGATGGGACACCTCTAGAAACCCAGGGATGATTCACATTAAAAAAATTACATCTTCACTGACATCTTCTAACATCTATAGCTTACAACAGAAAAACTTCACATTATATTTATAATTCTCTTACTTCTTTTGGAAAGCAATGAATTGTAATTCAGGCATTTTAAAGCTTTAACTAAGAGCTCTTGTGTACAATTACTGTACAAACTTAGTGCTTGGACTTCAATGATCCATCCCTATGCAGCTTGCTTTTGGGAGCAGCTGTCCATCCTTAGTCTTTATATTTCTCTAATGATGGATTCTGTGCCAGGCAATATGCGTTGCAAAGACTAAAAACCAAAATCAAGCAAAACCAAAAGTGGCACCTGTGCACATTAGTTTAAGTCTCTTGGCATATTTCATGCTGATCCTTCCTGTCTCACAGCAGGAGAAATATGCAACTACGTAAGGTAGCTGCACTGTTTTGAAAACAAGTAAAAGGACCTGAAAGGACCTTCCATCATATTTTGTGAAGGGCAGGGGCAGAGCAGGAGATAAATGCTGTTCTATTCTTTACACACAGGATTTTGTTCAGATTACCCTGGCCAACAAATCAGATTCATTTTGAATAAAGTGACAAAACATTTACTCAGATATACTCCTACAGCCTGAAATGTGGAAAGTTTTGGTCCTAATATCACTTGTAAAATAAACATCATTAATGGAGATATGAGGCAAGAAAATGGAATGTATTTCTGAGTCGGAAAAATTCATGCCAATGGAGGATAAAAGCTGCCTAACTCCAGCTATATCTGATTTCACATAGCTTTGCAGATGCAAAGAAATGGCATATTTATATATTGGTGGCAGAGGGTATTCAATTGATATAGTCAATAAATCTATGTGATTTGGTGATCTGATGTGTTCAATAGGAGAGGACTGATCTCTGTGAAGGATAAAAGTAATGAGTGGAGAAAAGTACTGAGCATCAGGATATACAGCACAGGCCTATTTCTTGTGATGTATCTGCATGAGCAGAGTGCAGCACTGTGTAGGGTTCAAAGTAAATTGGCTCATTTCTTTTGCCCCATGGTGTTAATTAGTCTGTGCCACAATGGTAATTATAATTCTTAATGTGGACACATTAAGCACAAATTAAGGAAGGCCATTTGGCCACTTCCTCATCCCTTTGGCACCTCTAGAGTAGGTAGCATTTCAGGAGTGACTACAGTTGCTTTGTTACCCAAAGATTTCAATACAGAAGAAAAACAGGCTCAAGAAGACTGGATGTTTTGAAACATCCATAAGGAATCAGATTCTTGTCCAGAGACTTTATTTCCATGATAGTGTAAAAATTTTCAGATCTTTTGAGTATTTTCAGTAAATTAACTATGTCTGTATGAATGAATTGAAAAATAAATTTAAGTTCTCTTGGTGCAATAATATCCTGTGCTTCTCTGATTGTTAGGCATGGTTGAGTGATGATCACCAGATCATTTCAAGAGTACTTTCATTCCAGAAAGTGCACTAAATAACTTTGGTCCAGGAGCCAGAAAGAATCTCCCATCCAATTCCTGTAAAATGCATATGCACCCAGACAAACAAGCCCTGCTTACATATTAAGGCCTTATTATTTAGTCCTAGAGTTCTAGAAGGATCTCTTCAAGGAGGTCTGAGGGGGTGTCAGGGTGCTCTGCCAACAGTGTAGCTGATGGTGACGTGTGCTCTTGGCTCACAGAGCCATTCATACACTGAACTTTTTTGGGCACTGTTTACATGTGTTTATTCACCCTTATGCAAGGAGGATGTGCACATCTATAAAGCCTTTAAATGTCTTGGGGTTTTTTCCTCACTTTCTGCCAAGTTTTATAAATTTTATAGCTTCACTAGCTTGGGAAAAAAGTTCTCTCTCCTCACCACCATTAAATTGAATGGTTTCATCGCCATTTTCGTAAGACACTCCCTTAAGCCAGTATCACACAGTCAAGGATTTATTGTTTGAAAACTCAGAAGGGGGTGAATGACCTAGATATAGTGGGCCTAGTATTTCTTAGTCTTACCAGGCAAATGAGGTTTTTAAAGCCTGCAAAATTCCACCCATGAGACTGGCAAATGAAAAGCATTATACTATGCAAAAGAAAGGGCAGAGCAATAGGATGGGATGAGGGAGGATGATTGGTTTTTTCCTCTAATTTCTAATGGAAGGAGTGCTGTTATTACCTCAAAGAATTTGCAGTGATGACTTGCTGTGTTTGTGACATTTGCCTCCAACTGTTTTCATAGTGACTGGATTTCTCTTTCAACTTTGAGAAACTGGCAGTGATCACATGGACATAGAAGTTTCTCTTACATGAACCTAGATAGAATCTAGTCTGAGAGGCCTTTTTTTCATTTTTGAAAGAAGGCAGCATGAGTTTGGGTAATGTAATGGAGTTAAACCTAGTGCAGCCTTGATGCAATAGCCCAGTAAGTGAAATATGTTCATGCATTTCTAAATTTTGGGCAATGCCTAAAAAGCCAGCTCAATACACTGAAAACACCATATCCAGAAATAAGAACAATGCAATTGTAAAAAATATGCATTAAGGAAGGAAAGATGTGGAAACTTTTCTTGCAGATAAGCAGAGGAGACTTAGGCACAGTTTCACTGTCCAGTTACAACTGAAGAGCCATCAAAGGCAATGTTTACCATGGCTGACAATTTAGCATAGGTTTGTACATCCATTGCTCTAGGTACACCTCTCTGTATGTGCATGCACAGTAGAGTCACACATATCCTTCTGAGATATACACAGTGCATGGAGATCTATAGGTACAATACACACACCATACAATACATGTTGGAATAGGCCATGAAATAAGTAGCACTTATATTAATTTTTTCCCATGTTACCTGTGCTCCTTCCATTAAACAACCCCTGACAGGGACTGGGTCTCTTGAGCCATCTTGATATCTAAAATTAAGCAAAGCATCCTCAGGCACATCTAGGAATGCATCTGGAAATAACTACAATGATATTTCTTGAGAAAAAAAATACAATCTATGTTATTTTGAATGTGCAGTGTGAGTGGTGAAGAGCAAAGTCCCAAATGCCAGTACAGCATAGTTCTTCACAATCTTAGCTGACATGAGTTTGCCAGTTAAGATTGTGAAGAATTGCCAGTGACCTCAAATACTGTAATGCTCAATCTCAGCCAAGTTGCAGTGCCATGGTGTATGAAATGAAATAAACATAGTGTAGAATTCCCATTCACACTCAATTTGTTTACAACAAATAGCATAACTGCATTATCTCTGCCTTACTTTAAAAGCTGAAATACAAAAATTCCCAAGTATCAGACATTACAAATTAGCATTTTGCACGATATCTTTCTGGCAGCACAAAAATGTAGAAGTAGAAAAGTGCAGATGCTATAAATGATCTATGACTGCTACAAGGAAGAACATCCTAATTAAATGAAGTTTTTAATTCCATGAAAACCTGAATGTCATGCATGCTTTAGCTAAGCTTCCAAACTGAAGTGTTTGGGTATCATGGGAGTGCAGTGCATAAGTCAGAAAAAGCAGCCAGCACTATGAACACCTCAGCTCCATCAGACATCTCTGCATACCCTTCGGGCTAACAAGAAGCAACCTAAAATATGTGTCACTTTGAACTGCTCCCAGAAGCCAGTGCAGTGGTATTTGAATGGGCAAATACATACAAGATATAAAGAATATATAAAATAGAAAATTGCAGAGGGTGGAACTACCACAATGAATATCTATCTTTTTTTAAAATTCCCAAATGCATTAAAATACATGATGATTCATGATTCATGTGTGAAGTTCAAGCTAGTGGGGGTTTGGGAGAACATCCCTAGGGAGAGGTCATCCCCTGGTCAGGCTTGGTGAACAGACCATTTGTGGCATAGACCAAAAAGTTCTGCCAATAAGAAGCTGGCAAATGTGAAGCCTTCTCCAGTTGTTTTTGATATGTTTCATACATCTTTTGAAAAGAAAGTATCAGACCTGAACACTTTACAACCCCTGAAATTAGTAAAGTGTCTTTTGATAATGTAAGATCAGATAATTTTGCATAGAGGGACTGTAAAAGGAAAAGAAAAAACAGCTGATAAAAAGACAAGCTTGTAGAGCATATTTCAGCACAAGAATCTAGGAGCCACCTGGAGGAAAGTGAGGGTTTAGAATCTCGAATATAATTTTGAATAGTGATGTATAGTCAGATGGGAAAGGGGTGAGTGAAAAGCAGTTTATAAATAGTATGACACTGCTTGACCATCCCTACTGTATATAGGGTAGCATGATGATAACTATTTTTAAAATTATTGATGCTGATTAGGGAAAAAAAGCTTAAAACTTCCTTTTTCTTCAATATTTGCATTCTGTAGAGGCAAACCAAGTGTACTTTGGGACCTCTACTCACTTTTTAGATATACAAGGTTGATAATGAGCCAAGACTTTTAGAATATTCTTGCAGAAAAAGTGAAGAAATATAATAATCAAGACAGCAAAGTAAGAAAATGAAGCTGCACATAATTGAGAAAGGTCACCAACTCTCTCAGAATATCTGTGTGCATACTCCTACTGCCAGAACCCTGTTGGCTAATTATGGTTTAGGTTACACAGATCCACAGGTTTAGATCCTGGGAACTACTCAGGACTTTTCTATATTTGTTTAGCTTTAAACAGTGCCAGATTAATCTGCAGTTCACTTTTGTTGAAAGTGTGTTATGCTGGAGTAGGAAAAAGTGCTTCATGCACCATGGCCCCTGCCCTCAGATCTTCAGATCAGACATCTCTCACTGCCTATACCAGTACAGAAGTAATAAACTTCTATCACAATTTTACATTGAAAAAGCCAAACATATTAGAATGCATTTTGTTGCCTGTTCAGAGGCTGGCAGTGATTTGGTCTGTTCTACAAAGCTTTCTCCAGACTACCCATTGGCTCCTCTCTGGCTATCCCTTCTGACTTTTTGGTCCTTTTCATATGGAGTCTAATCTTATATTATTGCAATTAACAGAGACTGGTCTCTGAAAAGCCAGCTTTCAGAGCTGTGAGGAGAGTTAATGGGACTGAGCTGTTTGTCTGCCTCAGAATGAAGCTTTCTACTATTATGTGTTTCTGACATAATTTTCCTCAAAACAGATGAAATATTACACCATTGTACTTCCTCAAAGTAATTCTGTGTCATTGGTCTTGCATTGTTCTTCTTCTGCAACCTATTATGTGCGCCTCTGTTCATAAATAATATATCCACTAGTGCATACAACTAAAATTTTTGTGTGTGCATGGGATTAAAGCAAATACAGCAACATATAAAATACAAATTAAATTGATGCCCACTGTACTTGTAACACAGCCAAATTCTTAATATTTTATAGTGCATATTCCATTAAATAAATAATAACTAAATTGATCTATGCTACAATATGTGTATACATACACATTTTATGATACCTGGAAATAACATTTTAAAGCCTGTTCACACATCAAAAGACAGGTTGTTTATTTCTCTGTTAGAACAATCCAAGGATTTAACTCTTCCTATTATGTAAACAGTGGTGACAGATGCTTTCAAGGAAGCTTAACTTCAATAGAAATAATAGTTTCCCATTTTAAAATCAATACTAATATACCATAAATCCCCCGATGAACTCTGGCTTCCTTGCATGCTCTCACATTTTGTGAATTAGGGGCACAGCACTACTCTAGATATCAGAATATAATAATATGGCAATATATATAGATATAGATATATATTTAAATGTTAAAACATTTTAGGTCAACTTGAGTAATGAATATATTTCAATTATATGCATCTTTCTATAAATAAAGGTAATTAATTTTCTTTGCAACATGGGTGCCTTGTCGTGGGTAACAAACCAGCAAAACAATTCCGGTATCTTTAGTTCAAAATGCAATTGTGACATAGATGAAGCTTTAACTTTTTTCTTTTTTGTACTAAAATTGTACTTGCAGTAGAGTTCAATATAATTTATGAGATTACTTTAGGGTAGACATTTTAAACAACTCAAACAAAAGAGTGGTTTTTTTTTTTTTCATGACAAGAAAGCTAGGTATAGTCTATTCATTTCTCAAGCAGACCTTCATGAATCACTTTAAAAGGACACTACAGCTGAAGACTGAAGAGCAATATTTATCAACATTAAATAAAACATTCGGTGAAATATGTATAAATATTTCTTTATATGAACATAACACAAAATTAAATAGTTTAGATACACAGACACCATTTAATATATTTCCACTGTTGTCAAAATCATCTGTAAACACCATCTCACACTGAATACAAAAGCAGCTTTAACATCAGTTCTGTATTCACAACACTGATGCCCCTTTGTAAAATATGATACTTGTTTTATTTTCAGCAAAATAAGAGTCTAAGCAACAACAACAAAAAAGTTTTGGTCAGCTCAAAGGAGAATACAAAATAATCTTTCAACATGTAACTAAATCAGATTTAGAGCAACAGTTTAAAGTACAATCCTTTCCCCAGGGGACCTCTGACATTTATAAATCATGTTTGGTGCAGACCACCTCACAAATACCAGGAATTACTGGTCATGTCTAAACTATAAATATTAAAGCCCTTTTAAAATTGTCTTTATCAAAAATTGCCAGGTTACAAATTGGCAATATCACATTTTTCACACCACTGAATAACCTGGCGTCAAACGGATTTAGGTGCACTTCTCCTGATGATTTTTAAAACAGGTTGTGGAAAACAAACACTTTTTAGTGAGCATCCTTCACATGCAAAAATAAAGCATTTCTTTGAACCAAATAATTTGCATCTGAAGATCACCTGGGCCGACAGTGCAAGCAGCAGGGCTCCACCAACTTTTATCAGAAAGTTACAACTTGAACTTTTATCGGAAGCCACAGAGATGCTGCACACAGGATCTGAGCTGGCCTGAGACGGGCGGTGCATCCCCACGGTGCAGCTCAGGACAAGGTGTAGCAGGAGCCATGTGAGCTTTGACAGCGGCACAGCCTTCCCAGCAGGACACGGGGCTGCTGCTGATGGTTGCGCCTACCTGGCTCCCGAGCAGCTCCCTCTGAGCATTGGTACTGTGCAGCCCAGATCTGGGATCTCATTATCCTATGCCCTGCCAAGACAGCTTCATGCTCTTCCCTGAATGTGGCCTTCAATTCTTTTCCCCTTTGTATCGTTTAAAGAGGCACGATCACTTTGAGGAGAGACTCTATGCTCAAGATTAAGGTTTTACTGGGCAAGTACCCAATTATAAAACTCTGTAAACTCACAGGCTATGTTTTGGTTTTCTCAGTTTGAAATGTGGACACCATGTTTTGGTTCCAGAGATAAACTTGAATTTCAGGTGGCAAATAATGAGCTATATACTTATAACATGGTTTTCGAACTTTTAAAAAGCTTCAATCACATGCAATCGTGATGGGGGGCCCTGTAAAACCTATAACAAATAGGTCACCTCTTTCCTGGTGTTGTGTGTATTTTAGAGGTGTGAATGTATGCTATGCATACATACACACTCACACACACACATGTAACATCAGCTGCACACACAGATACTCAGAAATCAGAATCAGGGGTACAATCAACAATATATCAGAAGAGAAGTAGACAGGAAGCTCTACCAGGACAACAAGAGGCAATTTTTCAACCTATACAGCGTCTCAAATAATTTCATAATCCTGTTTCACTAGCTTGCTACATCTGTATGCAACTTGAATTGAAAGTTGTTGGATTCCTTGGAAAAAAAAAGTTGGGCTAGTTAGATGTGCTTACCTGAGATCCCAGAGTTGATTATAATCAAAGAGCTGGGCAGATCAGTAATGGGTTTATAATTGCTATACAGCTTCTCGCAAATTCATAGGAAAGCTTTATTAAATCTTTCACTCCTTAGTAAAAATGTTGAAGTTTCTTAGTTTTTGCTGACTGTGGATTGATTTTTATATTAAACTGGATTTATTGAAAGGATAAATAAGCCTGGCAGCTGCTTTCATGTCTTGATGTTTAAACCATAGAATCAGAACCCTGGAACCACCTTCCCACCCCAACCCATCCTGTCTCATCCCTTACTCCCTTGCCTATCCTGCCCTGTCCCGTGCCATCCTGTTCTGTCCAATCCCACCCCATCCTGTCCCATCCCATCACGTCCCTGCTTCGTTATTTTTTATTTGTTTAAAAAATACTATTCTATGAAGCCTCCCTCGGGATCCGCTTATGAAAAATGACGGACTGCCTTTGCTGATACTGCTGTTTGCGCCGTTTTCGTTTGTCACACTGGCACAGCAGCAGCATCTTGAAAGTGTTTCTGAATGTTTTGTTACACAGTGCATAGCACATGGGGTTCACTGTGCTATTGATGTAGCAAAGCCAATACCCCAGGTGCCAGAAAGTTTTGGGGATACAGCTGCAAAAGGTGTTCACCAGAACCATGATGTTATATGGGGTCCAGGTAATGATGAAGGCAAACAAAATGGCACTGAGTGTCTGTGCTGCTTTCTTTTCTTTGATAAGTGACATTCGTTTTCGTTTTGTGATCTGACTTCTGGTCTTCAAGGCAAACTTTTTTGCCAGGGTTGCTTCCTTAAAGGACAATGGCAGGGCTGTCGATGTCTTGGTGACTGATGAGATGCCATCAGAAGCTGTGGTTGTCTCTTCTGATTCCGGCTCAATTGGAAGCTTAGTAAAGCTCTTTTGGAAATTTCCACCATCCTGAATACCTTTGGGAGGGTGCAATTTTTTAGGTTTCTTTTCCTTTGATTCTGCGTCGGGTTTCTGCAGTTCATCCCCTGACTCATGCAAATCTTCCGAGGAGGGTAGTTTTGTGGAATTGAGGATAGCGCTGTGACCAGGAAGTTTCAGCACAATTGAATAGATGGCTCTGGTCTCTGCAGCGATGTCTTCTTCATCAGAGGAGGCTGAATTTTCAAGGGAGGCAGCAGCATCATTGTTGTTCCAGCTGTCACTGCTGCTATGCTCTTGGTCCCCCTGATCTGTGCTGGGTTCCCAGCTCTTCATTGTGAGCCAGAAGTGGCAGCGTCTGTATTTCTTTCGGGTGGAGCGTTTCATGTTCTGCCGCTGCAGCTCGTAGCTGCTGCAGCTCCGGGAGCTGCCTGTCTGGTGCACGAAGCGCGCTGCCTCCGCTTCGCTGCCTGAAGCCTGGAGCCCTGCTAACTCTTTGGTGCGTTTCTCCGTCTCCTTGTAGATCCTCCAATACAAAATACTCATAATGGTGACCGGCAAATAAAAGGCAGCTATGGCAGTGCCAAAAGTGATGATAGGTTCACTTAGAAACTGGATGAAACATTCATCAGGAGGCACAGTCCTCTCCCCAACAAAATACTGCCAAAACAAGATGGCAGGGGCCCAAAGAACAAAAGAGACGATCCATGCTAAACCAATCATTACCCCAGCCCTTTTGGTTGTTCGTTTGGCTCTGTATGTCAGTGGCCTAGTGATGGAAAAATACCTGTCAAAACTTATCACAAGGAGATTCATGACAGAGGCATTACTGGCGACATAGTCAATGGAGAGCCAAAGATCACAGGCCAAGCTTCCCAAAGCCCAGTGGTCCATGATGATGTATGTGGTATAAAGATTCATGGAAAGAACACCGATGATCAAATCTGCACAAGCAAGGCTCAGCAAGAAGTAGTTGTTGACTGTTTTCAGTTGTTTGTTAACCTTAAATGCAACAATCACTAAGATGTTTCCTATGATGGTCACCAGTGCAAGGATCCCAGTGAGGAAAGCAATCAAAACTACTTGCCAGACAGTGTGTCCACCCAGAGGGTCTTTGCTTGTGGCATTTAGGGTCATGTTTGTTGATTCCACAGTGGAGAAAGGAAAACTCTCTGTGGTCTGAGGGAAATCATAGCTGCCAATGAGTGATGCTGCTTCATCAAGGAGTCCCGGTCCATGCGAATCTCTCTTCCAGAAGGAGCTCACATTTGGTAAAAGAAGCGAGGATGAACTGTTACTATGCATGATCATTGTGGTTCTCTGACATAGTCTGTAGCAGAGAAAAACCAAACAAAAATCAAGTGAACAGGTGAAGATGTTAAATAACTGTCTTCATACATGTACATAAAATCACTTTAGCACTTTGAAAGATGTCTTTAAAAAGCCAAGCTGCCTGTGACACATTTCAAGTCAAACCTGTATGTGATATCCAGACTGTGATTAATCTGAACTCTTTATAGTGTTTCCTCATAAACATTCAATTACAGAGGAACCAAAATCCCAGGAGAATTTGAATGTACAGTAGTATTAAAATGCCCCCGAACTCTAACTCTGAATTAAAACGTGGCCTGCAGGATCCGTCCTGAACTCAAAATAGCAAAAATCCTGGAGCCTTTAAAAATTAAGTTCCAATCATATGAAGCCACAAATCTTCCACATTCCAATCAACACTGGTCCCCACTGCTATCCTGGCTCTAGCACAACAGAGCCACAGTCTCTCTGCTGCTCCAGCTATTGCTGATGACAAACAAAAATATTGCTCTGCCTTTCCTTAAACTATGGAGATACAAGCCAGCATACTTTCACTGCGTCAAGCTACTCTAACCTGTGAGGCTGCAAAACTCTTCCCATTTTCATCTACCTTTCAGCTATCTGATAAAAGTAGTAAAAGTTCTCATTAGCATTTTTTGCACATGTAACTATTCATTTTTTTCATGCATATTTTTATACTTGGACCAAGGATTTTGCACATCTAATGACTTCAAAATTTCTTTGGGGGCAACACGTGGTAAAAGTGACTTTGAAATTATGGTCTCTAGAGTCAGGAAAAAAAAAATTTGACAGATGTATGTCAAAGCAATCACTAAACACTTTAGGAAAATAGCAGAAAAAAACATGAAAAGAATTCATAATTAAGCGTTAATCCTTTTCCCCCAGTACTAACAAAATGAAAACTTGCTCAGACTAGGAACTTGCAATTCTCTTATTTCTTAGTTTCTCTAGTCAGTTGACTGGATCCCTAGTAGTAAATGAATTATATCATCAAGAAGAAGAAATTCAGATGAAAAAGTCCATCATTGACTGTAAACATTGAGCAAAATATGCTGTCAATGTTTGTTTGTTTTCTAAATGTGAATCCTTCCAGAGTCAATATATAATGGCATGAGATAATAATGAGTATCACAATACACTGATTTTACATAAACATATTCAACCAAAATAGGAGAGTTTGCTTATATTTTTCTAATTAATTTCTAAATTCACATTTCCCTTGAAATGTACTTGGTTTTGTTATGAAGCCATAAAATACTGTGGGATTTTAAATGGGGCAGTTTCCTTGATATATGCAGTAAATAGATCAGCAATTCCTTTCCTTTGCTCATGTAGGATAACTAACACAAATCTCTCCCCTATTTCAGTATCTAGTGCAAATGAGGTTTTATTAGGTTATGATGAAGATGCCATATTATTATCTAATTCAGTCCACTTTTAATGCATTCATCATTGCATAACTCAGAATATGAACACAATAATAATGAATAAATATTGCTCTGGTAAATCACACAGCTAAATTTTAAGTCTTTTGCCTGATAGAATGATTGAAAACTCAGAGCAGCTTAACTTCTAGAAAGAAAAATGGTAACACAGGGCTGCTGGAAACCATCCTTTTTGCAATGTTTTATTTAGGAAGCAGGCATTTTTTCCAGAGCTGTCAGACGGGATGAGGTCAAAACCAGAATAGTATGAGAGATCTCAAATAATGATATTTGCTAAATATATGCCAGAAATTATTAATGTTATAGGGTGCAGACCTTTCTCCACTCACACTGGGGATGGAGAGCAGAGGATGAAAGCCAGAGGATGAAAGCTCTGCAGCCATAAATTTCTGAAACCTCTGTAGGGCAACAGCCAATCCAGTCAAGTATTGGTTGAGAAGTCTGATTTATACATTTAGATAGCAATGATATCATTATGCTACTTTTTCATAAAAAAAGACAAGTTGGTATCTTCTAACACACAAGAAAAAATCAGGAAGAATATATCAATAAAGGAGATCAAACTTCCACTAAAATGGATAGGAAAAAAAAATCACTTAGAAGTGATGGTAAAAAATAATGGTATTACTTAAGAAATAAAAACAGATAACAGTTAGGTATACATATTCATTGTATAACACAAACATGAACTAATCTGAGTGTTAACCTTGGAAGTCCAAAACAAATACCATAAGAGATAAGAGATACAAATAATCTTGCAAAATTATTATGTAAATGCCACACTATCTATCACTAAGTCCATAAATCAATTGTGAATTCTATTAAACTGTAGACTTTGAAATGGAGTTCCAATGGAAATGTAATGATAAATCCTTTCAGAATTGCCATGATTCAAAAGACTCATGATAAGGAGTCCTGGGATCATCATAATTCAGCTGCAGTCTTTCAGACCCTGAAAAAGTGTTGGAACCAGACCTTCCTTTCTCAGGTCAGTTCTTTCACGTCTGGACTTTAAAGGAGCTTCTCTAAGTCATTGTTTCAATGAAAACCTGAACAGTCCTTAGCAGTCCAGTAACTGAAGAAAAAGAGAAACTGAGAACAACCCACCCTCTGTCTCCTGCTGTCCAGTGCAATCCTGCATCTGTAATTTGCTTTTTTAAACTCCACAGGGATTAGAGGGAACCCTAAGCTCACATTGGCTGCACTATTTGATAAAATGGAAGTGCCAGTGGGATGATGAGTACAGACTTTTGTTATTCTACCTCTTCTACAAGCTCCTGTAATTGAACCATTTAATTCAAGAAAAAAATGTATTAACCATATGTCCATCTGCACAGAAAAAAGAAAATATCACTACCACTTCCACCACCACTGCAGCATACCAGATCAGCACAACTGGATTTTCTTGCCTTTAGGAAACCAAGGCAAGCTACAATATCCATAATTTTCCAAAGCTGCCATGCAGTTTCTGCTTTCTGTATAAGTGCTGCGGGGAAAGAGTGTCCTGGGTTTGACAAGATGACAGCAGGATTCGCAGCGCAGCCGCCAGCACCTGCCCAGCAAGCCAAGCTCTGACAGAATGATGTGTGACCAAGTGGGAAAGCAGCCACACATACTTCAGTAAAACAAACAGTGCAGCACTGCCTGAGTGAGGCAAACATATCAAACTGTGAAATGATTATAGGTTTACATACCATGATAAGAATTTACAAATCATTGGTATGATACACTACATTACTATTTCAAGGCAGGGAGTAGCAAAGGAAACTTCTTTTAGCCTAATATATAATTACTTACCTAAGATCATAGTAATGGTATTCCCTGTGGGTTTGAGAATTTTTGTTCTTGTTTTTGCTTTTATGAAGGGTACAGGCCAGAGATCATCAGACACAGTCTACACTTCCCAGAATTATTCAGGAAAAACCTAGGCCCAGTACAGGCAATGGCTATATAGACCTTCATACACATCCATCCAGCAACCCCTGCTCTCTGCCCAGCCAGAGGGAGTGAGATTTTGGATATCTCATTAAGACCGACTGGAAAGGTAGGAGAAAGCATCTACAAAGATGGTCAACGATTTCAATAAATGGGTATAACCTAGACTTTGACTAGTCTAATTTATTGCACGTTGCTGTAAATAGAAAGCAAAGTAGAATAAATAGTAGTAACAGTTCTGTCACACATTTTCAGCGCATTTAATTTCTCTCTGCTTATTTCAGATTTAAATGCTTTTGTAAGTACTCCACATTTTACCAAAGTTTTCTTTTACTTAAAGCTTTCTATTCAAGAAGTCTATTTTTCTTCCTGTCTTTGAAGGGCTCTAAGAAGCATTTTCTGGGAAGTGAGAGGGCATTATATGGGCTTGGCTATCTGCGAGCTCAAAACTAGCAAGCCTTTATGGCTGGAGAATTTCACATTGCATCTGTTTACACAGACAAGAAAATTGCTTACCTTGTTTTTCCATTTTCTTCTGCACTGCTCTTATATACACATTAGCCTAAACAGCAGAGAGCTCCATACAGTGATTTATAAAAGTCTTTTCTAACACAGAGAAAGGAAGCCTTCAGAATGCTTAATACAGTTACCTAAACTAGCACATACACTTTGTTCCAAACCTATTATTTGGTAAAATAAAAATATATATTTGAATTATTAGGTTTTCCTAAGATTATTGGCAAGACTATGTATAACAATATTTCAAAACACACAGAGGGTTTTTTTGTTGGTTTTTTTCCCTCAAAATACAGTGTATTTTTTCAAAATACAATAAAGAACTTTAAAAGGTTGTAATAGAAGACTAAAACATTCACAGTTCTATATTTATAGTACCTCATACCAATTGAAGCTAGTGTAGCACAAAGTAAAGGATTCCGTATGAATGTTTATGTGGCAACAGGAAGCACAGTGCAATTATCAGTGAACACAACCTCAGATTTTATGCAGTTTATGCATTACCATGACTAAATTACACTTATATTAAATACATTACACTAAATATATTTTAGCTTCTTTGAAGAATGAGAATACAGAACCATAGAAATCAAGCACACCAGGAAAAATCCTGGCCACTGTCTTGCACCTTCACAATAGATAAAAACAGATTGTCATATACTTATATATATGTGTACATATGCACATAAGTGTATCTACACACAAATGTACATCACATATAATGTGACGAGTACATGTAGAGCTGCAGATGAAAGTATATGTGTGTGTATATATATATATACACACACACACATATATATATATATGTGTATATATGTGTGTGTGTGTGTATATATGTATATATATATACTTTGTATATGTATATATACTTTGTATATGTATATATATGTATATATACACTTATGTCTATACACACACATATATCTGCAGCTATATATACACACATAATTTTGTCACATTATTCCAAATATTGTTATAAGGGAAGACTATATCTTTCACTAATTAGCTATCAACTAGAGAGCTTTCAACTTGATACAGATAATGTTCAAACATATCCCAGTAACATTTCAACCCAAATGCTTCCATTTTGTATCCATAAATAGTTTTTTTCTAAATTCACCTAAATTAAATGCTGGTGTTTAAAATTAATGAATTAGATTTGCTCATTATTTGCTTACTCTATTTGTGCTGCTAGTGTGAAGTCTAGCAGGAGCAAATTAGGATCTCATTTCTCTAATCATATGGATCCTTTTCATTGATGAGTGTATAGAGAACCTAATGCATAGCACTGAGCTACCTGATCCATCTCCCTTGCAGCCCTGCAGTCAGAGGAAAGGAGCATCCCTCCTGGGGGGCAGAGGCAAGGGGATGCTACCTCAGTGTTCCTGCTGGGACATCTAAGGATGGCAGGTTAGGAGTACCTGAGTCTGTGCACCTGGCACAGCCAGGAAATACACTCTAAAGCTGGGCCATGGCAAGACCCTCTTCTGTGCCTTAATTTGCCAGTTAGCTTTTGCCAAACATCTACCATCTTCTTTGCTAGGAGTGAGAGACTTATGTTCATATTGCCCAGCTGTACCTGCCACATCCTCTGGGGACGTGATTGCTTAAACTGCGTTTGCTTTTAGAGAATTTGCTCTTCCAAACACCTTATTTCTTGTAGTATGAACCCTTCACTGAGGGTTTTTGTATCATGATAGAAATGTAACTTTGAATAGTAATGTATTTTAATGGCCAGTGACTTCAGTGGAAACATCTGCTTATTTACATGGTCTCAAAACTAAGTACCTTGTTGCCATTTGGACCAGAAAAGAAAAATCTCAGACGTTGCATCTGTGCAAAAATCCAGATATGCATTTCTGATCTCTTTCACTTAAGACTTCCATCAAAGATTGAATTTATTATACAACCTGCATAATTTTCTTGCATAACAATAATACATATTTTTAACAAATATGCCATCTATAACAAACATACATCCTTGTCTGCATAGTTAAAGGAGAGTGATTTTCACAGATTTACTGAATAAGTGTTTCTGTACTATTTATTATTTATTTACTCCATGACCCGATACTCATTCACACCATGAATTTCAGTTTCAAAATAATCCCATCTTGAAATCCTCTAAAATGATTCCCAGAAGTTTCAGAAATGAGCTACTGATCTCACCTGTGACAAGCCTCAGGGCAGTGCAGGTTTCTCACATGTAGCAGCAGCAGACTTGCCAAAAGAAAGGCACTTGTCTTTCTTGGACAAGTGCACTTAGTGGCTATTGTCTAAACAATTCATACAGAACAAGGTGAAATATTCAAAAGCCTGAGTTTGGACATGTCTAGAGTTTTCAAATGCTTGAAAACAACAGCAAATCAAGCCTTGCCTAATTATGATTACAGTAAATATTGACTATCAGCTCAGTTAAATCTATGAGGTACAATTCTTTAAAGAGAGGAAATTATCTAAATTCCGGACAGTTTCAGTGAGCTTTATTAGAATTACACCCCATCTGTCTAATTGACATTGGGGTAAACAGACATGCAGCCTGAAGCTAGTAAGAATTACAAATACTAGGAGTTTTACTCACTCTGAGCAAACCACTGCAAACTGACTTTGCAGGTATGTGGGGACAGGAAAGTTTGGAAAAATGATTTATTACTACACTGAATATAAATATGGTATTAGATTTAAATGAAAAAAGAATACATGGCATTCAATTATATCCTCTATTTGTGAGTTTTTTCCCTTGGAATAAAACCTTCATCTTAAAAATTTCCTTTCAGTCTTTTATTATGCATGCACTTTTTAACCCAGGATTGATTAATATTTTGTTCATTAGTATAATGTTGGATCAGAGTTGTGATCTAGATTTTGAGCTCTCTCTTTATGAAACACTGTTCATTGACTCCATAGATAATCCTCCCAATGAGATATTTAAAATCACATTAAAATTTTCACTATGTGAAATAAAGTAATGGCAACTCTTAGGCTTAATGATATAATTTTCCCAGATGTTGTTAAATGCTAGAATGCCTTGAATCAACATGGAAAAATAGTGTCTAAAGAGAAAAAAATCAAGCCTTGTAAGTGATTTCTCCTCTTTTACTGAAATGGCATTGTCCTCTATAAAATAATCATGTTTGAACATATCTATATTGAGAAGAGCTTGTTATCAATTCTAGATAAAGCAAAAAAATGCTGTTATATTTCTAATCCTGCCCTACCTTTAGTAATACTTGCATGCATTTAAATTCCATATTTAATGTGAATGTTAGCCATTAAGCACCTTCACAGGGAACAACAAACCTCATAGGC
Organism: Leucosticte australis; assembly: GCA_025504685.1. Taxonomy (NCBI): domain Eukaryota; kingdom Metazoa; phylum Chordata; class Aves; order Passeriformes; family Fringillidae; genus Leucosticte; species Leucosticte australis. The sequence continues at coordinate 66,633,053 of JANIJU010000002.1, forward strand.
AGACCTCTTTACTGTCCTAAATGGTGCTGCTTTAAAATGAAGTCATCAACTGATTATGCCTTAAAAAGAAATAAAATTTTGCTTTTTCTCTTTGCTCACTACACAATACACCTCCAGAGAAAACCAGAACACTGTACAAACACTTTTCAGGTATCAAAGAATTCAGAGAGCCTGGAAACTGAGCTCTAAAGAAGCTCACCTGACACCTGACACAATCTTTTCAATTTCATTTGTCTGCAAGAAGAAAATGAAATGACAAAATGTCGGTCAAGCCTTGAAACAAGAAAATGGAAAATATTTTTTTCTGGAAATCTTTCTCATGGTGGGAAAAGAAATAGCCCAAACAAAAACAACAACAGAACTGAAAAAAAAGCCCCCTCAAACCGCAGATTTTCTGCTTTTCCAAACAATGTTTTTTACCCTCAGAAACTAATTTCATTTTCTCTCAGCTTAGAGCTAAATCTCAGATATTTTGTAACAAAAAGTGTTGAAAGAAGATGAGCTCTATTCCATTGTTCATTGAGTGAAAATTATAAAAATGTTTGTGTTTCCATCAAGGTCTGGCACAGAGCTATCCAAGTCTCTGGATACAAAGTCATGTTTACCTGGTGCCAGGTCCTGTTATACAAAAGATCTCCAACAAGCATCATTTAAATATGCTAAAAACCATGAATTTGAACTTCCCTGGAGTGTCAGAGAGTCTGAATGTTCCTAAATTGAGCTATTGCTGACCACTGGGTTTTCTACTGTAACTGTGGCACTGCATGCAAGTATTAAAAGAGCAGACTATCTACTTTGGCTTTTGCTGATGATGGATAGTGTGGCAACTTAACATTGGATGCATAAGTGAAAAATGCTAGGAAATTCTCTGTTAAGAGAAATTTACTGTTACTGGCTTTGGTGATTGAAATATTACTGCTATCTACTGTGGCAAACCCAATACTCCCACACAGGACAGATGGTTTACTTAAAAAGTGAAAGAAAGAAACATCACAACCCTGTTGAGAGGTTTCAGCTAGAGAAGAGAAATCACTAAGAAAATTATACTGGCTAATGAATCTACATAGCTTTTTGGACACAAACTATTTATATGGAAAAGGAAATTTGATGAGAAACTTTGTGTAAGAATGTTATGATTTTAATATAAAACACTGCTTATTATTTTGTCTAAATAATGCCTTAAAGCATGCAATCATAATAATGTGTTAAAACATTTTTTCTTGGTGCCAAGTTATCACAGTTGGTCAGAAAATAACATTTTCAGTGTATTAATTTATTGTTTCACAGAATGGAAATTCTTATAATCTGAGATTTGGGGATATCTTTTCACACTGATAACCTTATGAATTGTGCTAGTAATTATTTGGAAAGGATTTATTGCTGGGGAGGTAAAGAGTTCTGTGTGCATCCTTTTTATGTATTAAATTTCTGTAATACACTTGCAAACAAAATGCTATTTTATGGTTGAAATGGAATATTTTTTACCTCAGTGAGACACTTTGGTAAATAATCAAGAAAAAGGGAAGACACTTTTTGCTGCAACATGTCACTCAAAATATTTTAATAAATACTTTGTTTCTTTATTCACCAGTATATTTAAAGTCAATCTTTCCATCTATTTAAAAGTGCAGTTTAACACTCACTAGGTGGCACAATAGTTATTCAGAAGCAGAAGTGTGGACTTTGCAACAAAATCTTAACCAGTCTCTCATAAAGCCTTTGTCTCATACATAGAAATTACAAACCAAATTATATCTGTTCCTTGATAGGGACAGCAGCTAAAGTAAATGCATGTCATTCAAGTGCTGGTCTCAATCAAACTAGGAGCCAAATTGCAGAAAACTGTGTTCCCTGATGCAGTTCAACTTAAATTCTTTTTTTCTTCCCCATTGGAATAGACACATCTGCAAGTCCTAGTGGAATTCCATAGATTAATCAAAATTGCCCATTCCAAACTTCACCCCCCTTTATGTGTGCTGCCAGGAATTTGTAAATCTCTGGGAAATCGATGGTGGCAGGCACTGTGGATTTTAATGCATGCAAGCAATTGTTCTTTAGTGAGATACAGACAAGTAATCATATAATGCTCCAATGCCACGCTCCTTTTCAGGCTTTGATTGCAGGGCTTGTGGGTTTCTTGTGGTTGTTCATTCTTTTGAGTTAACAGAGGAAAGATGTGCCCAAGTGGGCACGTCACTAAATGGAGACATCTCCAATGAAAGCAGACTTGACAGAGAGGGAGAAGGCACTAAGGAAAAAACACTTTTTAGCTGTTCTACATAAATGCCTGTTGGTAGCCCTCATGACAGGGTCTTCTTCCTACTAAGATTTAACTGGGTTTGCTTGGCTATCTCCTTTTCTGCCCATTTGAGTTGTATCCCTATAATCTAAAGGTTTCAAAGTACAGTTTTAAAAAATCATTGCTAGTATAGAGAATACACATTCACAAGGCAGTGATTTTATTCTGTGTGCAAAATGGATCTGCTCCAGCAATTCACTGCAGTTACACCACAGAGTATTGATTTCTTTAAGACCCTCTTGTCTGATGGTTTTAGGAGTTTTGTAGTAAAAGAGGCATAAGGCTGAGGAGGGAAAATGAAGGACTCAAGGTTAAGAAAGTTCAGTGTGGAAGTCAGTGTATTCCTAATTCTGTCTCAGGAACTCTATGCACTACAGGAGGAGTGATGTATACAGATCTTTAAAATAATATCACCTTCCCTTGAAAGCGTAGTGCAAAGCTGAATTTAGTAAATCACAGGCATTCCTCAACTTCCATATTTGCAACTTTGTAAAATGAAGGATCTTGAACTATATCTTTGAAGGATTTTGTCCACACAATTCTAAAATTTTAGGAACATTCCATCAATAAAAAAAAAGACCATTTTTAAATCCAGCAACAATGTTTACATCTATTACACCACAAGTTTTCTATTCACTATCTAGCTAACACAGTCATGGTACTCTGCAGTCCCTCCTTGTTTCTGTTTCTGAGGATCTGGGCAGTCTGCACATGGCAAATAGAAAGACATGGAGATATAATTACATTAGCTGTAAAGGTTGCTATCTAAGTAACAGGATTTTGCTTCTAAAATAAGAAGGTTGAGTGGACTCATGATTGTTTGCATTTTTCCTTTCAAGCCTATAAAGCCTGCATTTTGTAAACCCGTTACAGTCAAGGAGAAGCAAAAAAAGACTTAAAATTAGGAGTCCTTACATAAATTAGAAGGAAAATATTTCTCCTAGCTTTGACAGGGTTGCTCAAATGGCAAATATAATATGCTATTTTCAGAAAGAAAGTAGAAAGCTAGAAGAAAGAGAATCTGTACCTGGAAAAAATATCTCCTGCTCTACAAGGTCAGAAGTATTTTCATGCTTGAACTAAGAGTAGGGATACATGCTGCACATCTTTTCACAAAGTCCCATTGCCTCAAAAAAGAAGCAATAATGCTGCATTATTTCCTTCCATACATCTGAATCTTCCAGCTGCCCCACTTTTATGCTTTGATTTTCCAGGGAGCTGTACTTCTAGGCTGCTGTGGGTCTAGCTGACCAATTATTTTTTAGAATCAGAAAAGAATTCTCTCTGTGGTTGCCACTCAGGAGGGTATTTTGTTTGCTGTTCCTTTAATCTTTCTTGGCAGTCCTACAGGGATAGATGTGGCTAAAAGCTCCTAGGACTGAGTAGTCTTAATTAGGTAAGTATCTGCAACAATCCAGGGACAGACTCCAGAGAAGATAAAATGGTTTTGGATTTCTACTGGTGGACATCAGAGAAGAGGACAAATTTAAACCTCACTTGCTGCTATTGGTACCTTCTTGCCACATTTCTTGCAGGATTAAAGGTTTGCTATAGAAAGGCCAGTGCAGGCTTTGTCTTTTGTTCTCCTGCATGACCTGAGTAACAGCTCTCAGAGGTGTTTCAAACTCAGTTTGCAGGACTTGTGAGCTGGATCCTTGTGTTCAGCAAGAAGCGTGTACTGCAGTGTCACTATGTTCTTAAAACAACTGTCCTGTGGGCCAGGGCATGTCCCTTGGAGAGAATGAGGTGTGGCTGGGGTTTGCATCCAGGGCAGGGCTACCAGGAGAAGAGTGGAATGGTCAGCATAAACGGCACATGTTTGTGAATGCTTGTGTGCTAAAAGCTTCTGCAGGAAATTTCACTGCACAAACAAAACCAGTCTAGATAAAGATAAAAGGGACACAAATTATGAAATACAATATAAAGATGTGTGATAGTGTAATGTTGGAAGTCAGCAGGTAAAGCAGGGGGGGCATGCAGGCAATCCTTCCTTTTGGGATAACAATTCTTGTAACTGAAAGTAGCAACTGAATCACTTGAAGGAAAAAGGCATTTCCATTAGTTGGAGCAGCAATTCTGTCATGAGTTCTCCTTCTTCCTATGGTGCTCTCATGGGTAAGAGAAAGGCTATTACAACCACACAAAGTCAGGAGAGGAGTCCAGGTATAATGGACTGAACAGGTTAAGAACAGCTGGGGCTTGTAACCCTCTTCTACAGAAAAAAGCATCTTCAGCAATGAATTACTCAAGAGAAAGAATTGCTTGAAAATGGCTGGAAAAATGCCACTTTCCTAAGAACTGAAAGTTTTTGTTTGTCATGGCAGAAATACAGATTCAAAGAGTAGGAAGAGAAGACCAAAGGTTCTGTTAATATCAGAATTTTATATCAGAACAAGACAAGAGCACGGAGTTGTTTTGGCATATATTACAAACAAATCAATGTCTTATTTCTCCTATGTCTGACAACAAAAGTGCCAGTGATGATCTTAGTGAGGAGAAGGAAGAAGCCACACTGCCGCCCAGGCTTCCAGGAAACCCACGCTTTTTGTTAAATAAATACATAAACCCCTCACCCACTTACATCATATCTGTACCATTTCAGCTGAGACTTGAGATCTCATCACAGATGCTTGGTTTGGTAGCACCAAGAACTGAGCTAAAAAGAGAATCAGGTTTCCAAAGAGACCAGGCATTATGGCAAAGCCAGTGAAGCTCTGAGCCAGAGTTGAGTGATGGCAGATAAACATGTGGGCTTCTGAGTCAAGTTCTGCTTTCTGCCACCCCAGCTGCTGCAGACAAAGCAAATCCACCATGCTTGCTCCTGAAGAGAGAAAGGAGGCAGGGAGAACTGAATCTCAATCAAGCAGTTAGACATTAAAAGTGACAGATGAGAAAAAGAATGGATTTCCAGGCTTAACCTCACATCAGTCACTGGTGGTAGCTGGGAGCCTCAACATCTCCTTGCTACCAGGGAGGCAGTGGTTGCTGGAGGAGGAGTTTATGATATTTCAGCAAACCCATGGGCACAAAAAAAAATACACTGAATTTATCTGTGTCACCTGAATTACAGGGGCAGAGGGCATCTGGAAGGAAAAAAGCTGGCTGCTCAAGTGGCTCCATGCTGAAATACCACAAAAGACCTGGAGTCCACATCCCAGATGGCTTCCTTAATTTTTTTTCTTAGAAGTGATATTCATATTTTATTGAGAACTGAAGGCAAGGGATATAGCAATGCTATTTAGGCAAGTGAACATGTTAATGTTGTGTCAACATTTGGAAAACCTGGATCTTGCAGTGTAGTACTGGTAGCACTAGACAGGCAACCTTGAGCAGTGAAGGAATGCAGCTGAGCTGCTATATTTGTGTACATCATAAATACAGCACACAGCAGGATTTTCTAGATTTTTTGCTGTACTGTGGATTCATCATCAAAATTGTGCAAAATTTCCCTGCCATTCTCAATACTGCATGCCAAATTTTATAAATTTTCTAACTAAATAATTAATGAAAATTAAAGCATTGGCATACTTTCCCATCACTGAAAAGTACCTGCTGACTTTGAACAGCCATTTAGCAACCAGTGTCTCCAGCTTTTTCAAAAATCCAAAAATGTTACCTCAGCAAATGTGGCCCAATTTCAGAGATTAGGATTATCCTGAAGTTACTGATAAATTATTAACTAATAAAATTAATAAAAGAAATGGAAAGATTTTGAAAGAAGTAACATTATCTTAACTACAGACACTTCAGAATAATAATTGTTGCCAGAATACTGGTAAGACTTTCAAAAGGCAAAATGCATCCATGAGGGACTGTGTTGAATCACAGTTGCTTGGATATGTATTAATGTTTGCCTGAGCTTTTGAAATAGAGACTAACACTTAAATCTCACTGTAGCCTCTTTTGACCTGAGCTTGCTTTTCCAAATGTCTCTGTGTCCCCATCAATCCCTTTCACTAATCCTTGCTGCTGCTTCACAATTTTTCCAGCTGAAATGTATCCGTGCAGGCAGTATCCTCCAAGCTCTACATTATTAGTGAATACAAATAAGCTGTGACTCTTTAGGATTCATGTAAACCTATCAATATTCCCATGCTGGCTGTGCTTTCAACTGCAAGAGAAACACTCCACACCAACAGCTGCAGCATATTAAAAGTCAAAAATGAGGGTTTTGATGGCACTTGCACATTTCTGCCCTTTCATCTATCCTCTATCACTCATTTACTCACAGGAGGAAATGACTTTTCCTGCCAAGGTAGAGGTAAAATGTGTCAGACAAGGGCAAAAAAAAAAAAAATACAAAAAAAAAATCATTAGTGCACCAGAGGAAAAAATTTCTGAGATACAAAGTGTCAGCAGAAATGAGTTTGTACTGTTGCGTTCCTGTGACCTTCTTCAAAAAGGCATAAGACACTACCCATTTTTTGCTACTAGAAATAATTTTCGAATCATAGTACCTAGATGAATCAATGTTTTACTAGAGTGTCTCTACTTATCAGTACTTCTTTTTTCTTTCACAAAAATGAGGAAAAGTTTTTCTGAAAACTTGAAATAAAAATTTGTGCTTGCTTGTAAAAAATCTGAGAGTTGGGAAATAATAAATGCCAGTGTAATTGGAAATATCATCCTTAATTCCAATGCTGCAAGATTCCACACTGAATTTATTTCAACACACTACACTCTGTTTGCAATTTAAGCTTCTTGTCTATTTGAGTAATTTAAGCACATTTCCAAAACTTCCCATTTCTCTTACTTTGTAAGGAAAGAAAAAGAAACGAGAAAAGAGAAGAAAAGAGAAGAAAAGAGAAAACAAAGGAAAAGAAAAGAAAAGAAAAGAAAAGAAAAGAAAAGAAAAGAAAAGAAGGAAACCTGTATAAATCAAGCCTTACTATTACTTAGGACTAAAAAAAATTGGCCATTAGAGGAAGGTGAACTGGAGCCATGAATATGCAGATTTGCTGGCATGGAAATGAAAACGTCATCTGGAAATGGGGTGCCCAAGAAGAAATGGAAGAAGAAAGAGAAATACTTGTATCAGAAGAGGGAAATGGAAGACATTTACAGCTCCAGCCATATTAGAGTCTCTAGTACATGAGAGTTTTAGGGAATGATGGGGATGTGGCTTACAGGGAGCTCATGGTCAGAGACAGCACACAAAATCTCTAGAGCTGTTGCCTCATTTGCAAGCCCTCATTACCCCAAGGAGATGAAAGGCTGGGATTTTACTCTGTGTGTGCCAGAAACAAAAAACAGGTATGGGAAGCCAGTGCAGCAAGGTCTCAGTTTTGTGACCTGAGTGCCTGGCTCCCACGTGCTAATTTCACTGTGCTTTCCACTGGCTGCAGCTCTTCCAGGTGCACTGCTGGGTTGGGATCCTGCACAGGAAATATCACAATGTACCTTCCCACTGACAGCCCCCACAACACAGCAGGTCAGAGTTCACTTGAGACTGCCAGTATTTGCTAGGTTTTTTCATTTATTCATTGAAACTTCTGTCCAGAAATCAAGCCAATCAGAAAACCAGGAGATCAAATCTGGAAGCTGTGAACCTGACTAAATACATTGCAGATGATTACACTTACAGTGCCTTCCACTGGCCTAGTCAAAGGCAGGGAGCACCTGTCATAACCTAAACACATAAGTGAAGAGAAAAACAACATTGCTAGCAAAATATTTGGGGATAACTGATACACAGGAACATTGGGCAGGAGTTTGGGATGCCTCATCTAGTAGCTATTCAGGAAGGAATTCATAGGGCTTTTACTTTACTATATATATATATAAATATATTTTTCATTCATTTTGCTGGCTGCATCAAGTACTTTTTCTTTCCACAGTCTGATACATATCAGTATAATCTAATGCCTAACTATTTTCCAAAAAATCTACATCAGTATTAAATAGGAATATCTTTTTGAAAACCAGGAAGTTATACAAGACTAATTTCTCTGTTAGAAGGTTACTAAAAGACAGATTTTTCCATTAAATAATTTTACTGCAATGTATACTTGAATTGACAGAAATGAAATGCAAGCAAATTCAGACAACTTAATTCTCTAAGAGCTGTATATGAAAAGTGGATGGCAAGGAGATTTTTCTTTCTTTAGGAAGATACTTTTTTTTCTTCTACCCTATAAAAATTTTTCCAAACAGCCAACATTTTTGTTTCCTTGATGTTGTGAAAACCAGTTCATAAATCAATCCTTTCCAGTAAAAAGACCCATTCAAACATCTTCCCCTGTATATACTTAAGCACAGAGTACTTGTGAGTGAATTATCACATGGTTAGAGAAGTCAACAGGTTACACTCAGCTCCATTCTCAAAAGGAGACACTGGTGTGCCATTCTGTAAATCCCTTTAATCCCTTATTTTTATAAATGGGTATAAAATCCATTTATATACCTAATCACTATGTCCAAGTCCCAGCTGAATTATTCCGCAAGACATATTCATGCCTTTGGAAGAGAAATCCTTAAAGCTAAGAGGAAACAGCTAACAGCTATTTAATTTGACCTTTTCCTTAAGGCCAGGTAAATATCAAACCCTCTAAATGCAATTTGACTTGAAAAACCCAAGTGGAATAATGATACTTTTCCCAGGTCTTGCTATTGCACCTAATTAGGACAGCCACTCAACAGGACCCTGAACTGCTCCCTTTGCTCATCTTCAGGAGTGGACACAGAAAGCGCAAGTAAACCTAGTGAAGAGGGGAAATTCAGACCATTCAGCATTGCAGAGGATTGCCATCAACTGGATTAATAAATTGGAACTTTTCAAATTGGACTTTGCAGGTTTCCCTCTGTGTATTTGCCTCCTGCAAACCAATGAAGCCTGAAACTTAACCTCCAAGGGAGTTGCATGGGAGACTTCCCCTGGTTCTGGGAGCAGCCTGTTCCATGAGCTCAAAAGCTTCTCTGAGTGACCTTTCTGTCCTTATGAGGCTTCTGTTAGACCACTCATGTTCCTCACTTCCAGGCTGCTGTGCACTGTCATACCCTTAATAGACTTTGATGTAGCCTTTTAAATAACAAACAGTCCTGATTTCTTTTTCATTATTTTATTCTTCTGTTTGCCGTAAGATCTTCACCTGAACCTGTTCTAAATATACCCAAATGCCAGAGTTTCTTTATCTGTGCTTAATATGACTTTTCTAAAAATTTTTATTGACCTCTTATTTTTCATTCAGTTCACTTCCATCCATGCAAAATGGGAATAAAGCCCTACTGTTCTAGTTTATGATACATTCTAATAACTCACAGAGGCAAATAAGTTCAGAAAGTATAAAAGAGTGAAGAAGGATTATTTTTCAAGTATTTGTTTTCTAAAAAAACAGTATTAAGTCTGGATGATAGTAAATAATGGATAGCATTTATGTTTTCACTCAAAATGCTCTCAACAGGAAGAAGCAATTTCCAAATATGTATGTCTGTAAAGAGGTCTTTGTTTCCCTACAAGCTGAGACCTGCAGCTTATAGAATGGATTCTAAAAAATTAGTTACTAAACTGAATTAAAATTGCATAAAACATATAAAGTACCAAAATGGTTTTCTGTATTTTCCACATTTTTACTATGCAGAAAGAAAATTATCTGTATACTTTCTATATGCTTGGGTGATATTTGACATTATAGGTAAGCCAAGATCTGAGGAAATGTGGGATATACACAACAAACAACCTGTTTTGCTTTTACACTAAAAGAACTGGTAGCATATATCCTTTGTTTTTTTTTTTTTTTTTTTTGCTGTCAGAGAATGATGAGGACAATTAGCTCTGTAGCAATTCACCACTGGAAAAATAGAGATGGTTTAATTCTGAACTATGTGTCAGAGTCGGGTATTAGATGGGTGACACTTGAGCGTGGGAAACCACCTGGACCACTGGGAAACCTTTAGCTCCTCAGTGCTGTGCAGCTCAGCCTTACAAAAACCCCCTGTGCTGGCCTGTGTTCTTTGTGCATGCATGTTCTTAAATCTGGTTAAATCTGCTGTGGATTTAATGTGCCTAAGTCTACTTATCAGGAGAGAGCATGTTACCTATAGAGACCACACACCTAGTCATGACTGATAAACCTGAAAAATAAAGCAACCTGAACATAATGCTATGCAATTTTAAAACAAAACAAAAATTACTCTGATTCACATGTTGTTTTTAAGCAGGTGATTTTAAGATTCCAAGGAAATAAATTCTGCTGAAACTGTTTTCTACAATTGACATTGATCTGAAAATTTAATATATAAAGCTCCCAACAGTAAGGTGTAACATATTGATTACTTCTCTGATTAAATGAACACTCTATCCCCCAGACCCAAATGATAAAAAAACCCATGATGAGCCCCATTCATAACCCAGCACATTTCCACCAGTCTGTGGCATAACTGATCCTAATCTCATTCGACAGATTTAATATGGTTTATTTTATTTTTTTTTTTTAGGACTGCATGTGGTAGGTTTTTGCTGCTATTATTTTGGGGCTTTAATCCCTTAATCTCCTGTAGTTTGTTAAGGACTAGAGAAGCATACTACAAGGAAAGCATAATCGTTAAGCAAATAATTGAAAAAGTTAATTCTTCTTGCTGAGGACCAAACTTTGACCATTTACCAGCCCTGACAACAATATGGTCTGTGGATCACTTTGCCCTTTCAGCATCAGCCTCTGTGAATGCCCAGCCACCATTTACATGTTAAAGAGCTGTTCCTCAGTGCCACATCCTCTCCTGACAATGTGATGGCACTTTCCAGCAAATGGAAGGAGATCTCCTGAGCCAAGCACAGCTGCTTCTTACACAAACACTGCACAAAATCTGGTGGGGGTCCCTTGGTCTCCTTAGCCATTGCATGGTTAACCAGGTATACTAATTCTATAATGAGAATGCAAGAAATCACAGCAAATCGATAACAGCTTTCTCAAATTCCATGAAAACCTCTCCTCATAATTTCAGTAGTTTATCTGAGAGGGATTGGTCCTACATCTCTAATGCAATTGATGTCTCCAATGAAATAAATGCCTTGAACTTACAGGAAGTCCAGCTGCTTCCAGAACTCAGCATGGAAAATATATTTCTCTCTGACTGTGAATTACCTATTTCTACTAAAGCTTTTGACTTCTACAATCTAATTTAAATATAATTTTGTGATTGATGGAAGAGCTTCAAAATAGTGCTCTATGAACTATGGAAAAATACTGTCTAAATCTAAAGATAGTTGTAATTTTCTTAGCTCAGTGAAACTAAATTTGGTTTCTAGGTATTCCTGAGGCATTAATTTATGCATGTCTTCTGGCAAAGGGAGGGTAAAGCACACCTGGACTTCTAAAACTATAGTTTGAGAAACAGCTTTCCAAGTGCAGAGTTTTTTCTGGCATTCTTAATGAAACTGCAAAAACTATAAGGACTTATCAGTGTAAAAATGGTAAAAACCCTGTGACTTTGAGCAGAGAAACCTTTAAAAATACTAATTCAATAGAATGTTTGGAGCAGCTCAGGACAAACCATGAATAAAACTGGGCATATGAAAATTCCTTTTTTTCTCAGAAGAAATAGTCTTTTTTCTTCAATTTTTTTTTCTTGGAATGAAAAGGCAATAGTTCAAATTCAGACAGGTTTGGGGCTTTTTTCTATTTTATTTTATTTGGAATCCAAGCAGGCTTTTGTATCGACAATGTAGTAAAACTATTCTAGCGTCAAAAGACTTTACTTTCATAATGTCATTGCGTGTTTTAAAGATTTAAATTTTAAAAATATCAGTAGTTAATTAATCATTAGTCTACATAATACATTTGCACTCTTTTACATCCAAAAGATGTAAATAGAATTGCTAGATTCCAGAGAAAGTCTTCCATTTCCTGAATAATGTATTTAGCAAAGGAAATTTCCTTACTTGGAGCTTTCTGGCTAGCTCTCTTTGTAAGGCTTATAAATGTGAAGTTATGTCTTCCTCTGGTGAAGTGCAGGCACAATCCTATTAGAAATTGTTCAAAGTAGAGTTTTTCTACATCTCTTTTTTAAAAGGCTTGTATCAAGCATCATGTTTTGTTTCCATCCAGCACTGCAGTACTGACCTAAAAGGCCCCTAGGAGATTCAGGAGAACAGACTGAGTTACAAGAGAGTGTGTTTCCCTTGGTCCTCTAAAATATATCCATGCCCAAAGTGAAAAGTTGATCCAATAGCACTCATTTTTGATCCACCTGAAGAATCAGAAAAACTGCCACCAAAGGAATTAAAGCATCAGTGCTCCAAAGATGTGACAGAAATCTCTGTCTTGATGCACAGAAGAAAACCATTAGAGACAATATGGGAATACTGTCCAGTGGCAGAATCAGATATAAGGTTATGCTAATTACACTGGTATGTTTTTAGAAACCATTAACATGTGGTTTATGGCATTCAAGTGTTGTCCCATAACTGCATCTCATACTCACTCATATCATTCTCATTTGAATCATAATCAAAACCAAAACTTTCAAACTTCAGCAAACTAGATGGAGCTGAGGATTTTCCAAAGTCCCAGGGTTTTGGAGGACCATTTTATCAACTTCTAAGGAAAAAGAAGTTAGCTGATAATTTTAGGCCTAAACTCCCAAATCCCCCAACAAAGGGATTCTGCCACACAGCCTTTTGAGAAGGCAGTGCTCCCATCTGACATGGCCAGCACTGATGAGAGTCAGGTCGACCATCTAGTTTAGTAGTCAAATTTTTTTTCTAGTTCTTACAGTGACTATAAGATTTTGAAACGAAATTTCTCCTGATATAATTTCCAATGGTGCTAGCAAAAGCTTTGCACCTTAAGCTATTGACTTGTGTGTATGCAAAGTTCAGAAGATTAAAGATGACTCAAGGTGAATGTCAAATGCAGACTCATATAAACTTTATGATCTTGGCTTTTAACTGCTTTGTGCCTCAGTTGCTCTATTCAAGTAGAAAAAAAACCCCTAAATGTATTTAATTGTCAAGGCTATAGCTAATTATTTACAAAACCACTGAGTCTATACAATTAATTTTTCATTTCCTCAACTCTCAAAGAATTGCTAATTTGTCTTGAATTTTTTATTATCTCTAAACATCTCAAACTACTCTGTCCAAGCAAACATAAAATATAGTTTCATTTGCATTGAAAATCTTAATATAGAGTCTAGCAGAGTTATAACAAGTACCACAACAGAAGTCATGGATCATGTTATTCAATAAAGCAAAGCATTAGATGGCTAACCTTTTAAAAAAAGTTAATGCTGCAAATATTGCAGCAGGGATTTTTTTTTTTCCTGACAGAACACTTTTCCTATCAAGGGCAATTGCCCAGGTCCTTGAATTACCGGCTCATCCATACTTGGCAACCTTGCCAGCTCTATACCTCATGGTGTTACAGCTCTGCTTTACATCCAGGAGGAAACCTTTTCCTCAGAGTGACATATTCCTGTTACCCCACTACTGCAAGGCAGCCCTGCCCTGGTATCTGGCCAAACATTATTTTTCACTCTTCCAGTCTGGCAGCATCCATGCACCAAACAGATCGCTACTTTGATTTTTGCCAGGGATCTGTATATTGTGCATTTTTGCATTTATACAAACACACAGTCTAGCTTGCTGAAATGAAGAGGTTTTGGAAAGTTAAAAGGTCATCATACAGGAGGGAAGAGAGGACAGCTTCATATATTGATTATAGGAGTTATTACTACCAATGTCACTGCATAAGTGTATTTACAGAGACTGCTGGCAAGATTGTCTCTTTTCTCTCAGACCACATCTTTAACTCTTTCTACCAACAGTTTATTATCAGAGACAGGTTTATCAAAGCTGTGCAGTGCAGTTATGAGTGAAGACATGCATATAAGAATATGTGCATTCATATGCAAACACACCTCCTTTCTATTAGAATATATATATATATATATATATATATATATATATATATATATATCTTTCTATTAGAAAATTTTCTCAGGGATTATGGAATATTCACTAAACAAGAACAGAATGGTTATCAGCTTTTCTTATGGCTCCCCCAGTTTTCCTGTACTATTTATGCACACCAGATTTTGCTTTTTTTCATAGCCATTTTATGTAAAACAAAAGAGAAATAGGAAACAACTAAGAAGACAAATCAAAGAATCCGAAGATCCACTTCATGTAGCCATCCAACTACAACCATGCTGTGAGCAACACTATATCTATCTATATAATCTATATCTATATCTATATCATCTATATCAACATCAACATCTACATCTAATCTATCTATATCTATATCTATATCTATATCTATATCTAATCTATATCTATATCTATATCTATATCTATATCTATATCTATATCTATATCTATATCATCTATATCTATATCTATCTATATCATCTATATCTATATCTATATCTATGTCATCTATATCTATACCTATCTATATCTATACCTATCTATATCTATATCATCAATATCTACCTATATCTATATCTACATCTATATCTATGTCATCTATATCTATATCTATACCTATCATCTATATCATCAATATCTATATCATCTATCTCTATATCTACATCAATCTATATCTTTCACTGAGCTTCTACTACAGCATTCCTTCTTTTTCTGTGTCCTTAAATGAAAGGAAAAAAATTCTCTATAGCATGAGTGCTCGCCTGTAGCACACTGTAGCTTTCTCTCCTCCTGAGGAGGCAGGCTGCACTGAGATTTCTTACTGGCTCTCTGGCACAAGAGGTACACTGCCTGCTGAGAAACAACAGGCTTTGCTCAGCTTGCTACTTTCCAGGAGACTGGTACCTCTCTCTGCACAGGTATCACACACATCTCGCTCAGGGAGAGCAGCAGCTGGAAGTGTATCTCTGCACAAACAGGGAGACAGCAGCTTTTTGCAGTTTCTGTCCTTCCTGCTTTGAATGCCTGTACAAGATTAGCAATAACACAACCTTGACTAAGATTTCAGCAACTCTGAGGAAGAAGCAATTTGCATCCCCAAATTGGTCCTTCACACTTAGGCTTGCAGTTGCCCAAGGTGCCTAGTTTTCTTGCATCAGCTGTAGCATACTAAGCAGTACCTGTAATGCCCAAATACCTACAATTTTGAATAAATTTAGGAATTAGGCTGGGTAGATTTCTTTCATGGATGCTGACAAAGCTGATAAGGATTTTCTGGGTGGCGATGGAGATCCTGTACACAAAGGCTAGGAGCTTCCTTTTACTTTTATAGAGTGCCAAACGATAGGGATGTTAACTGGAAATGAACAAATAAACCAAGCTCCAAGAGAAGTCCTGAGGGTGGTCAGTCCCCTTCATTTGAACACTCCTTTTGGTTTACTGCCAATTTCTCATTTACTTTTTTCCTCTGCTTCTGTATCTCCCTCTGAGATCCCAAGGGCACTTTAGCAGAATCCCTGAAGCTTCTTAGATCTTTTCCAGACATGCAGGGCTGCACACAGGATTCCCTGGCACAAAATGGAACCAGCCATATGTAGCAAGTTTGGCTGCTTTTTTCCTGACAACAACAATTGTCAGACTGCAGTCTACAGGTATGTGCAATGGTTGGTTGGGAGTATAAATGGTTACTGAAACTTTACAAAATTCTAGGAAAAAGTTCAACCAACACATACTTTACATTTCTATTACAGCAGCATATATGCCTGCAAATTCCTCTTGTAGCTAACAGTATCAATTAAAAAAACAGAAGCCATCAGTGAAATGTGAACTCTCTCTTCCCAAAGGAATTTCTGACATGCTGTGGTATTTAATTCTGGCCCACCTTTAGTGGACTGCAGTGACTTACAGCACTTTGCATCTGTATCACAGACAGTAAAACCATGCAGTGCTTGCTAGTTCCATTTTTGTTTTCTGGCTAGTACAGCTTCCTCAATATCCAGAGGCAAGAAAATTCCAGGGCATACTGAGTCCAGATGAAAATGAAATCGAGTTACCACCTATAGAGTAAAATCTACCTGAAAAATTCATATGGATTTTAACCAAGACAATACTTCTACAAAACGTTTTAATGCAAATATTTGTACTTCTTGGAAACTGTACTTTTACAGGTTAAAAATAAAAAAAAAAAAAAAAGAAAAAGAAAAAGATTTTATTCTAGGTTTCCAGTGAGCCAGAATACAACCCCAGATGTTAAGTATTTGAGTTAGAAAACTGTTCATACAAAAAAGTATTTCTGCATATTTTATATATAAAACACACACACTTGTAACAAACTACTTTGACAGATGTTTGGAACTGAATTGCATTAGGAAAACTATTTGACTAGAAATATTAAGGTTCTTTTCTCCCATCTGTTCATGAATCAGAATCCTAAATTCCAGGCAGCAAATAAATGGTGGGCAATGGCTAAAATAATGGAAAGAAAATGGATACTCAGTCATTGCTAGTGGATATTGCATTAACTTCTTTACTATATCAGTGCAGTAACAATGGATAGTCCCTATGCACTACCAAAATGCTTCCCAGTAGCATCTTTTGGAAAACCCACTGGTCCTGGTCAGAAAAAAATACCATGCAAATATCTGTGCAATTGCCAATGTGAAAAAAAAATTGTCTATGCCACTGATTTTGACTTCCACAATGGAATATCAGTTACAAATCTGAGACTACAGAATAGAGAGTATAAAAAGAAAATTAGTGGGAAATGAGAAAGAATTGACAACATCATTCTTCTGAGAAATTATTTTTTACAATTTTTCTATACTTAATAGTCATATTAATTTAAAATATTAACTATCCAAATTAAATTGGTAATTCATAATATTAATCTTGAAATTTTCAGGAATTACAAAAAAAAAACTTTGGGAAAACATCAATTTTTGATGTGTTTCTTTTTATTTAAATTATTCTTATTTTAGTAATTTTTTAACAGGTGAGCTCAAAACATCTCAAGAAGGAATAGACTTCAAGGTAAGAGTTTCAAATTGATTCTGCAGAACCTGATATCCTTAACACTTTAAGCCAACATGGGAGCTATTTGCCTCACTCTACTTCAGTAGCAGTAATAAAATAGATTGCAGTTAAGGGAGAAAGGTTTTTCGAGGTTCTGAAGTTTTGACACATGAACAAAAGAAAAAAAATTACATTACTTTTTTAATTAAAACAAGATTTTACTTTTTAGTTAATTACATTAATTTACCTTGAGTTAATTTACCTTTTAGTTAGTTACATTAATTTCAGTTTACCTTTGACATCTTCATGACCCACAGCCTAATGTGAATTTCTATGATATTTCATATCGAGAAGACTGAAAGGTTGCAAGATACATCTGGTCTTACCACAGTGTAATAAAGAGTTTTGTTCCAGCCAAATTAATCTGTACAAGATACTTACAAAATAACTAAAGATTAAATTAAAAAAATAGAAAAGTTTGAGGAGTAGAAGTCCTTGAGTTATGGGAAGAGTGATGAAACATTGTTTAAACAAAATGAGAAGAATGGGAGTGATATTTAAAGTGTAGAAGGGCACGAGTAATTTTGGAAATTGTAACAGAATAAGTGAAACATTGTTATTCTCACAGGTTGTGTCAACATCTTCAAAAAGAAATTATTCATAGCCATGAAGCACAAGTGTCTCAAAAATAATGAAGAGGCTGACAGCAGGGGCAAAACCCCCAACAGTGCAGCTCCAAGAAAGGGAGGACTTTATTTAGTGTTATAAGGAGGGTACTCAATTATATCTGAGCAAAGTGAAGATTATTTCCTGGTGTCCTGGTTTTGCTGGGGCTTGTACTCATGACATCTGGCTATTGGAGAACTATGGAACTATTAGTTTTTAGGATACATTTGAAGTTCTAGAGAAAGGTCTTAAAATGCCAAAATGCTAAACAACTCAGACTAAACTGGCAAGTGAGAGGTACTATAAGAAAGAAACTCTTATTAGCAAAGGGGTGGACTAGAGGTCCAATGTGTTTTAGCTGTCTAAAGTATTTTCAAGTGTAGAAAAATGTATAGTTTTTAATTTTATTCTGAGAGAAAGACATATTTGTCACCTAAATATTTTGCAATGGAAGAATCCAATATTAGAGGAATTAAAGACTTGTTTTCTGCTATTATAGACTCAGAGAACATATTTACCTTGCCAGATCAAATGTTATTTGTATTAGGAACAGCTGTAAGGAAAAAGGCTTACTTCACAACATTCACACCTAAAATTTAATATAAATGTGATCACAGGTTTTAAAGTTTTCACCTTCTGAAGGTCTCTTACCTACAATAAAAAAGGTTTACAACAACTTTTGTGAGGAATCACATTTTTGTGCCCTTTTGTGCTTGTAGGAGCCTGTCAGTTTTCATTTCCGATGAAAAATGCTTTTATTCCTTTAGGGCTTTTTTTAGTCAATTATGGTTTGCTTGCATTCATGCAAAAAGTACTAATAACAGTAATTTGAATAATTGTTCCCACCAATGAACACTTAGACTATATCCAGCATAAAAAAAATCCTGTTGCTTTGAAATCTACAGATGCAGCCTGTGCTATAGGACAGCCAGCCTGAGACATGAAGATCTACTGAAATAGGAGCTGAAAATGATGACAATGAGAGCTAAAGCACTTCTGTACTAGGAGTAGGGATATTTAGGGACAATCATTTTGGACTAGATCCACTGATGAAGATCAGTGCTTAATAATTTCTTAATCCCACACTTCCTCAAATTTTTAATTCTGAGTCTGTTCTTTTCTCTTAGCCGGAGCTGAAATTGCTGTGAAAACCTCAGGAGTGCAATCAGTGAAGATATATAATTTTATTTGACTGGTGGAAGTGAGGAGTTATTGAAAACCTGTCTCAGCTTAATAATGAGGAGAGAGTGAGAGGTGAAGATGTCAGCTCAGAAAGGCAGAGACACTTTTCATCTTCCTCAGGTGAAGTGAAAGAGTGTGAATGGAAGTGTCACAGCACTGCAGGGGGTGTGTCACTGCTCTCCTGCTGTTAGGGCCACACATCAGCTGACCAGTCAGCAGGAGATTCCAGAGAGCTCTGCTTTTCCATCAGCCCAGACCAGCAACAGCCCTCAGGCATCACAGTCACACATAAACAGCAGGAATCCTGGGAAATGCAGCTCACTTGCCTCCTGGGAATATGAGAAATCCAGATTACATGGACAGGACCTACATCAGAGATATGATTCAGGGTCTGGAAACAAGCTGGTGGAACAATCCAATAACACCAGGTGTTCTTACCCTGAGTTATACTTCAATTAGTCTGTTGAGACAAAAGTTTAGACCACAGACTAATTTTAATTACTAGGTTTTGAGGGTTCATATTTTGAGAGGAGTTATTTAAATAACCTTTGCAAATTCAATGAACTAAGTATAGGATGATCAATAAAAGAATCTAAAAGGCAATTCTGAAACTCCAGTCCTATCAGTACTATTTCATACAGCTTGTCTTTAAAAATAAAGCAAAGCAATACTGAAGACAACTAGTAAAATACACTTCCATCAATAAAAGTACTGCATTAATGAGAACTTTATAAACTATGGTCTGTGTTGTAAATGACTTTGGAATACAGCTATTACTGAGTGCAGCAAGTCAATACAAAGTTTTATTGAGTTCATACTGGCTTCACAAAAGAAAACAGTTTATTTATAGGAATTATCTCTAACTGCTGATAGTACACTTTTATGTAAACACTAGCACAGCTATATTTGGAAACTAAGTAGGAAATGCACTGGATGTCCAGGTAAAGCCTCTATTGTGCTTGATATGTGAAACTTGATGAAAGTATAATAATGCAGTGATGAATCATTTTAGGCAAAATATGTTCATCCTTTAAAAATGCTAGGAATAAAAGCTTTCCTTTATTAGCATGCCCACAGACAAAATGCTCAGCACGTGGTAAGTTTTGCTGCCCCTTCACTCCTACTTGCCTTCCCCCCAGTACTAGAAATGTGCCATCACAGTGTATAATTGTATTTTTAACTGTGGTTCTTCATAGAAAAATAACAGATATCACCCACAAAAATATGTCATCCTAGTTTTGGCACTACATTTCTTCTCAGTATATTTAAACCAAAAATTATGAACATATCTTTAGAGTCTGTGTACTTAGGGCTTTAGATTTATGACCAAATTCTTATAAAGATTTTCTTCACTGCAGAAAGATTTTTTTTTTCATTTGTGACAAGCTTTCTTGTTAGTTTTGTTGAAAACTTTGATCCTAGACATCCTTAACACATTTTCTTCACAATCTAAAAATTGATTCATTCTACTGTAAGTGGCATGCTTCTTTTATGCCAGCATATAAACAGACTGCTGGTCTAATTGGAAATATCCTTTAAAAAGGAAGTTTGAGATACAAAATCCCTGCAGGTATCAATTACAATAACAAGCTATTCCAAAACAGAAGAAAAATAAAAACTGAAAGACCCTGCTGCAAATAATAATGGCTGAGAACAGTAGAATAATCACAAAATGTCCAATGACTTTACATTTGTAATCCTTTCTGTGAAAGCAACTATTTCAATAATATTTTCTATTTATTTGTGAAACAAAAAAAAGAGAATGCAGCTTGTTTGCTACCAACACTGCAGGGTGTTAAGCTGTGTGCAGATTAGTTACGCTCAGATTTTTTTAAATGGCAAAAGTGAAAAAAGTGGTAGTCTATTCCTTTTAAGATATCAATTGACATTGTCATTGTAGCCTAACCTGGAGCAGATGATGAGTAGCCTGAACAGATGACTTTTATATCCAGAGATTTACTAGGAGATGAGATGTGATGTAGACTTGATGTGAACACTGACTGACCTCTAGCTAAAGACTGTGGCTGATTGTATGTGAGCTCAAATGCAACCCATGTGATTTGGATCTGCAGCATTTCCTAAAGCATGGTAAACACCTTGGCTGGATTTTTGAAAGAAAAGTTGAAAACCAGCGATCCCTCACATCAGGAGTGGCTCTCTTTCCTGTGACTGCTGCACATAACAACCAGTTCCACTGATTACAAAGGGTAAAATACTTACTGTAAAATGCTCCCTATTGCTGACACAGTCATTAGAAGATTTTAAGAGTGTGACTTCTCTCAGGAAGGTTTCAGAAAGGCAAGGAGAGACCTTCAGGGTATGAAATACATTAGGAGACAGCTCACAACCTGAGCTGGAGAGTTTATTTCATTGCATCTCATCATCTCATGTGAACATATTGCATGATTTTTATAGCTTTGGACATTCATCAACAATTGTCTCCCATTTGTCCTGCAGTGCTCTACACTAAACAAACCATGTAGAGTGTGGGAAAGGCAGGCCTGAGCATCAGCTAAAAGCACCTGAAGAAAGCTGTCTGCTTTTTTCCTCAGGGCTTTCTCTCCCTACACCTGGACTGCTACTGTGAGCCAAGGCTGGATACTTGTTTTAGAAGCCCACAACACCTCAGAATAAGACAAATCCGTGTATCCAACAGATACTCAACTACCTTTCAAATGGAAGTGGCATCTGCACAGATTTCACCACAAAGCACAGAGCAAATGGCAATTTTCCATCAGTGAATGGGGTTGATAAAGCAGCAATCAGCCTCTCATCCAGACCCAGCTCTACATTGTGCCTACCAAAAGGCACAAAAAATTGAAGAAAAGAGGTCAGCTTTGATCAGCTGCAGGAATCCTGGTCATTTACAAAGTATCCAGCCAGTCTCACACCCACGTCCTGCACTGACTCATATTGACCTGGGCATATTTAAATCCATAATATCAGAACACAAACAGCATAACAGAGGGGCCTCTTTGGGTGCCACTGGCATCTTATACACAAAAGTTGTCAGAAGCACAGGAGGTGCAGGATTATTGGATTCTATGACAGAATTTAGTGAGAAATCTGAAATATCAGTAGACATATGTTTTATCAATCTTTGATGGCTTTTCAGGAAGAGAAGAAATATAAGAAAGATCAAGAGAGAGGCTTGTGAGTGAAATCAAGCCAAATAAAAAGTCATTTTAGTCCTAATGAAACAGGATTTATTTGTTTAATAAATACATTCAAGGTATTCAGTTCTGTACATTGTACTAAGATCTATATTGAAACTGGGCTAAAGGCTTTTAATTTGTGTAAGCAAAATGAATTTAGGAGGAGAATGCTGCTGGGGATAAGAGCCAGAAAGAGTTCAATTTTGCTGTGCTGTGCAAGATTTCTCTACCTTTCTCCCTTCAAGCTAATTTCACCTCAGCAGGGACCCAGGGGTGTTTTCTATAGATTTGAGCCTATATTATGTTAAACAAAGCTGAGACTTGAGCACAAGGTATGGGCCACTTTAAACTTCCCCCTGCTTTCTCAAACAGGCAACATAAGCACCACAGTGGGGAGTTAGCAGGGACTGCTCCCCCAGGCAGTGTGGAGGTGAGCATCCCCCTGCACAGAGGGCTATTAGGCAGTGGAGGGCATGTGAGGAGATAAAGAAGGGAGACACTTCTGCATCAATCCATCTTTAAATCTAAATCTGTGTATTGAGAAGAGGTTGAGGAGGAAAGGATGGCCAAGGAGACTTGAAGATATGTCTAAAATACCCCAGGCAGCAAGCAAGAGATTAATTCATGACCTGTGGAGAGCAGAGCTGGGCAAGTGAGGGTCTCAGTTTAAGGAAACCCAATGCCTGTGGTGCTCTTTCAGCACAGTGTCTCCTTAGGAGGATGTAGAACCTGAAGCAATAAGGAACAGACCTCCAGCAGACCCAAAACATATTTTTTTTGCAAAGAGTGGAAATGGATAGCAGCCAAATTATACTCCTTAAGTCTCAATGCAGGTCCCAGTAGAGTAAATCTAATTGTAAAATAATAACTGTATAAGGAAATTTTAACAAGAGCTCAGGTATTAAAAATGTTGTACTTGATACATCTAAGGTTCTCCTTGCAAAAGATGCATGATAGATGTTTTGTATGCACAATGATTTTTCCACACCTCAGGGATTTCTCGAATTCTTGACTTTAAAACACAAACTGAAAACAGAAATAGAGACATATATTTTAAATAATTTTAATATATAATTTTAAATATATAATTTTAAATCCCCTTCAATTTCAAAATCAATTTCAAAATTCAACATCTTTATGCTATGTTTTCAAAATGGAAAATATGCTAATTTTAAAAGGTAGCAAAAATATATGCAGCAGCCAGGTCCCAATCAGTTCCCAATATGACTTTAACTTAATTTTTTTGCTAAAGCTGTATTAGTCTTCTCAATAGAGCTTTATTTCTTCCTAAATGAATGCTTTAATTCACTAATGGAAGTGAATGTGTATTAACAAAAATGCAGTTTCTCTACAAAAATATTGAAACAGTACCAAACCAGTATTGGTTTTTACAAAACAGATTTTATCTCTATAAACTGCCTTCACCTTATATACTATTTAAGCAGCTTACATATGTCTGTGAAGCATATTAAGTTTCTAAGATAAAAGCATTCAAATAAGTGTATTAGGGCTGTTACATACATGGGATGATAAAGGCACTGTTTTTCATTTATTACATTTTCCAAAGATATTCAAACTACATACAATTATCACCTCATCAAAGATGAAATAAATTAAAAAATCAAATAAAAAATCACCAAGCCTGCTCAGCTTTCAAATATTTTATCACACACTAATGAAAGGTAATTGGAAACTTATAAATAAAAGTAGAAAAACAGAACTGTGATAGCTAAAATTAATTATAATTTAAAATAAAAATTATAATGAATTTTAATTTTAAATTCATTTAAGTTACAACATGAATACATCCACAAGTTCTGAATTTTGTTTCTTGAATATATAGTGAGAAGGCTGGCATATTCAGCCAGGCTTGCTTGGAACTTCACAGCTTCATTTCACTAGTCCTGAGTTTTTCTGTAGGATTTTCTTTTTTTACCTATAAATATAGGCAAAACTGTGCAATGGCAATCTTAGGAGCACTAGGAACAGTTGTGACTGATGGTGCTGTTATATTAGGCTTTCTGGCAGCAAACTGGGTCACAGTGAGAGACCATTCCTTCATTCCCTGTTCCTACAGCAGCTCCCTGCAGGGATGGCCCACCCTGTGACTGCCTCTGCAATAACTCCAGGCACAGCTGTGCCTTCACTCTACAGCTGACCTAATGCTTCCAGCCAAAGGAAAAAAGCTTCCTGAATCTTCATGGTGCTTCTCTAACATGTGGAAGGTGGTAAAACCTGTCATCTCTGCTTTTATCTCAAATGAAGAGAAGGCATAGTTACACATTTCAGAGTTCAGTTTTCAGATGTGGAGTGACAAGTCTTCTGAGCTGTGATTAAAACTGATTAATCAGTTTAACCTCCTGAGGAAAAAATATTTCACCTCTTGCTGCCCACATCCTCCCTCCCCCTTCTCCCTTGGAGATTCCCATGCCTCTGCAGAAGCAACAGAACATTAAGAAAACCCAATCAGTTTTCTAACAAACTTTTAAAATCCTTATGTTCTGGCTTCCTTTCCCATGATTATAATTATTAACTGCAACTGCATTTAAGTCTTGCTCCAAATCAAAAATAGGAAGCACACATTTTGTTCTAACAGCTCTCCTGTTGTTATTTTTCATCTAGTTATTAGCAGTAAGTGCTAAATAGGTTCTTTTACTATTATTAAATGTCAAATTTTACTTTGCAAGCATAAAAAGATCCTATAATACACCAGCTCATTTAAAACATCGTTTAAATTTAATTGCCACAGCCAAAATAACCAGTTCTTACTCAAGACACAAAGACATTTTTCATTAAAACAAAGAACTAGTTTGTTCTTGTATGGAAAAATTATGTTTTCTGTATACCACCAATAAGTATGCAAGGAATACAGTGTTACAATTCAAGTTGTGCCTGATGGGAAAACCACACCAAATGTTTCAATTATTTTCTGGTTTTTACCACTACCTGTTCAACTGATTGCCTGATTTCAGAGGAATCTAGGAATCAGGCTGACAAAACCTCTGGTTATTTTAATACAAAGTGAAGTCTGATAAGCAGTATTTCTTAGTACCTGATTGCTGAAACTGAAATAACATGGGCTGAAATGGTGGCTCTAAAAACAAAGTAGCAATAAAAAACTAAATGAAAAATAATTAATTTATATTAATAAAAAAAAAAAGAGATTAAATCACCTTCAAGGAAAGGCAAGAAGCCTTTATTTTAACGTTCACATTAATTACTCTGAATTGCATTGCAAATTTCAGGGTAGTGGCAAGACAAGCTCTGGGATATTGAAAAAAATATTTAGGACATGCAATCTTAGGAGTCAATTTATTTCCTGATTTGTATCCCTGCAAATTTAGAGTAATCTTACTAGGAAGGCAGGAGTCACTCCAAGCTTAAGTTGATGTGACCTAAAGTAAAATCTAGTCCCATTAATCTTTCCTTTCCTTGATTTGCCCTGTAAAAAACAGCAAAGACTAGAGGAAATCAAAGTTATTCAGTGCATTTCATTTCCACAGGGCTCGGCAAATATGTCATTTTCAAAAGAAAAATGAGCTGCCATTAATTTTCTGCCCTGCTTAGAGGTAACTTGGAGGATGGGTGCTGGGAGCTGAAGAATAATCATTCTCCTATGATCAACCCTTGAAATCCCAAGATGAGTGTGAATAATCACAGCTAAGGACATGTGAGTAAACATACAGCTGTTGATATTTCCTCTAATATGTGACTTTGGAAGATGGGCTAAAAGACTGTAATCCATTTCAGCATCACCTGGTTTGATGTTCATGTTGGTAAGACACCTGTTTGTATGTTCCTTACAAATATTGCAACTTCAACCAGCTCTGATTTAATTTAAATTCTCAAAACATTGCTCCCTCCAGTCTAAATTAATTTTCATCAATGTCAAGCCTTGTTTGCATCATCAAGTAAAAACTATATTTTACAGTTGCCATCACGAACCGACAATTAATTTTCTTTCATTATCAGGATTATTCATCGTATAAGGTACAACTTCTGCCTACAGATCCACCCCTCTAACCACATCCTAAACTGCATCCTGCCAGACATTATGCTAAAATTTGCTTTCCAGACTAGGAGTCATACTCCTAATTTCTTCATATTTGATTGTGAAGTTTCCATTTAACTGATTTGGAAGGAAGGACACTCATATAAAACCTGCTGCCTTCTGCATGTACTCTTTTCTTCCTTTCTCCTTCTCTCACACATTTATATCAAATGTCCTGCAAAGACAAAATTTTAAAGCTCCATTTGGAGGTGAATATATTTTTATCATATACTTATGCAAACATTTTTTTAAGACATATACTTTGAACCAATACAGCATTTCTTTTCTAATTTCACTAAGTCATCCAATCACCATGGAATAACATTAAACAAGTACATGACTGCTGACTATAGACAACAAGCAGGAATAAGGACTTGGACTGTGCATCTTCCTCTCATTTCTAAAACTATCCACTGCCAGCTCTGGTGGAAAAGGAGCTGATTGGCATTAACATTTCCCTTTTCTGTCTGCAAAGAGAACCAGGCAGTGCATGCTGGATGTTTCTGTGGATATACAGACCCTGTCATTGTGTAGCATTCATAACATAAACTCTGACAGCTATTTCTACAGGTTGGCAGAGCAAACAAGATTGGTTATAGCAACTGTAATTGGGGTTTGTAAAGAAACTTGGTGGAGTGTTGTTCAAATAAAGAAAGGTCCTATGGTTATTTGCACTGGCTTATTCCAGGAATAAGTATTTTTTTTTCCTTTTAGTTATGAATTCTCCTTGCAAACACAATGGAAAAATTGGTGGGTTTTTTCCTTATTTCCATAAGAGTCATGTGAAAAATTGAGAATGACAGCCCAGACTTTTATATAATTTTCTTTCATAAAATGCAAAAGCTACACACAAAGAGTCTGCCACACAGAAAATACTAATTTCATTTTCCAAACCCTAGGCAACAGAGCTTCTGGTCACAAAAAGAGACATTACAACATAGTTAAAAGTTGTACTGATATATATTAATTACCATTAAATTACCAAAGAAGTTTCCTGGCATGACGCACAGAACTCTTGTCTCTTCTGGAAATGGCACTGGAGTCTTCAGCATAAACACTGCTCCTGGAAGCAAGGGACTTTCACTTTCTAGTGCAAATATGGGTTCTGTGCTTCAAAGACATCCAAAATCACCCTTTTGGATGACTCTGAGGTATTTCACTGTGATGAAGAGATTCCTGCCTCCTAACCCCTATTTATCAGCTTCCCATATGATGTCTAAGAATTCACACTTGTAGGTTAGACATGTAAATATTTTCTTTGGAATGACAAAGGAGGAGATCAGCTGAAGGATCAGCAGGCAGCACTCCCCCACTGCTGCTGCCTTCTGCTTTTCCTGCCCTCTGCTTTCCCCAGAGCCTCCTAAGAGATTGGGAAGTTTATGAGCACCCTGGAAGCACTGCACTATCTGATGATAGCAGATGAAACTTGGATCTGTGATATTGTGGGATCTGTCTGGTGACTCTAGAGGCAGATTATTATCTGCTATCCCTGATGCATTGATCTCAGTTTTCACTGTGTTGCCAGGTTTTCACGGTTGGCACAGTCAGAATAAATTCTGAGTTTGGGCAGAGCTCAGCTGCTTTTAAAATACCTAAATAGCAGCCAGATTTTGCTTCCACACAAATTGTATCCACACTGCTAGTTTTGCTTCAATGCTTAGATTATGTGGTTCACATACAAATGTTGCAAAGCCCCTGTAAAGAGTAATGTTTATTTTCTGAATTGTCCTTTCTAACAGGACAAAGGAGGAGGAGCACATGAAAGAAAGAGTTTCTTTCTCTGCTTAGCTGGAGCACTGTGCAGGAAAATGGAAGGATCCTGAAGTTTGGAAGTGGGTGTGCTACAGCATGACCCTGGCAGACTGCACAGCAGATTGCAAGAGCTCTGCCAGTCAGAGCTGGCTGCTCCTCTCCAGCTCTTGAAAGATTACCTCGAGAGGAAATTTTTGTTGTCTTTCAGAACAAGTTGAAAAATTAAAGCAGAGCAAGAAGCAATGTGGAGAGGGCATGGTGGAGGATGAGGGTAGGGGTGGAAAAAGGGAATGGGAGCAGTAGAGGTGAGAAAGGCTTTAAAAGCTCAAAGGAATTATTCTTGTCACCTTTCCTCCAGCTGCTCTTTGCAGTGAGGTTGTCAAGCATCAAGGCTATGTATCAATATGCACAAGTCACCTCAGTTTTGACACTTCCTATTTTTGCAGAGCTTTTGATACTGGAAGAGTAATAATAGACCTTTTAATATGGAGTTCTGCACATAATTCTGATTTCCAGCTCTTTGAAGATCAAAAGTCTGAGTTGTTTGAAAAATTCTTTCATTAAGGATTCTTTCCTGATTTGTACATATAAAAGTATATTTACAATTATACACTGTATTTTCTGTGTAGTGCTAGTCTCAGTATATATTCCATCCTTGTTAGACAGAAGACAGTCATACACTGTGATTTTAATTTACTGTAAACTTAATAACAAACTTAATTGACAGCAAATCAATATATAAATAAAAAATAGTGAAGGTCAAGGATCAAAAAGCCTGAGAGAAACCAATGCTCAGAAAACTGATTTCTGATAAACAGTTATAGCACTCAAATATTTCTTAGCCTGACATTTGACTGAATGTTGAGTGTTGATCATACTGAAAGGATTTCACAAGACCTTGTTGGGACAGGCAGTTTTAATCAAAAAGAGAATGAAAACCTCTAATAGGAATTTAATCTTTTCAGTAAATGAAGGATGAATGATTCTTTACAAGCTTTTAATTGTTTCTAAATCATCAGCAGTCTTTTGACAACAAAGGTGCTGGATTATAAAGGTTGGTTTAAATGCAAAGGAAAAAATCTTTACCATATGAAGGAAACATGCATTATTGCATGCCTGTATGGACCATGCAGAATGAAGATGTTGTTAGAAACAACAGAGCAAATCAGCCAGTTTGATAAAACATGTGACAGCTCCCTGAATTTGCTGGCTACTTTACATAATTACAGTAGCCCTTCAATAATATCACTCTCAATAGACCATTTTGGTAATTTTCCCAAGGCACATTATTTCTTGCTGCTTTTCCAATTCATTTATCTCATTCCTATTTATTCAAGTTTACTCCTTTTTTTTACCTTATTCTTGATCGTTACCTACTGTTTAATGCAAGCCAGTCCTATGAATTCATGGCAGTCCTTTCAGGATAACAGAAACCACAGAATCAACCAGGTTGGAAAAGATCTTTGAGATCATCCAAGTCCAACCTATGACCAAACACCATCTTGTCAACTAGAGCATGGCACCCAGTTAAACACCTTCACCAACTCCCTGGGCAGTCCATTCCAATGCCCAATCACCCTTTCTCTGAAGAGCTTTTTCTTATGTCCAATCTAAACCTTCCCTGGCACACCTTAAGAGTTTGTCCTGTTGTCCTAAATGTGAGCCTCCACTTATGTAAATATGGTACACAAAGCAGCAGAGCTGCTGCTGATGAGCTCCTGTTTCCTGAGGAAATAAAGCTCTGTGCCAAAACTGCATGATAAACCCACACACGTAAATGCTGAAATGTATGAGCACAAACTCAAGTGGCTGATTCAGAAACTCCGAGTCACTCCGTAATTGCTGACCTCCCAGAGCACACAGACAGCATACGGACCTGAATTCTTCATCCAACCAAACCAGAAAACTCTGCTGCCTTATCTGGGTGCCCAGACTACTCTGGACTCATCTTCTGCCTCTAGGGAAATGGAGGGCTGGCTGCATTTCATATAGCAGGAGAATACATCATGATAACAATGAAACTCCCCATGAATTCCCAGGAAACCTCGAGGGAATTCCTGGGACTCCTTTGCCAGTGTACCTACTTCCAACCTTGTGACAGTCATTTAATACCACAGAATCACAATCCAGAATGATTTCCTTTCAGGTTATAATTACCTTGCAATTGGCTTTGTTTCTATCTACCGCAAACAAAAGGCGACTTTTATAAAAGGAGTCATTGTTCACAGCAATTCTGTGTGCTGAAAAGTTTATGGGCTCCTTCTGCTTGCCTGGCACAGTGTGCAAAACAAATAGAGAAGCTGTGGCAGAACTCCAGAGCTTTGATGGTGTTATATACTTGGTACAAGCAAATACTGAAATCTTTTATGCCCAAATGTATTTTTGAGTGTTACCTCAAAAATAATCTCTGCACCACTTGCATAGGTTAATCATCAATTCCATTTTCATTCAAATGCCCGCTTTTTCAAGTTCAAAAACTATTGGCTAAACTTTTTTCCTAGTATGCAGCTATCCATAGGCTGGGAACCTCACAAAGTAAAATAATGGAATGGTCTAATTTGGAACAGACAAGCTAGCCCTATCATTCCATACATTAAATGACAGGAAGCCTGGTGGCAGACAAAAACAAGAGGAAGTGTAAATAAAATGAGTTTCCAAGAACCATCTCAGTATTCTTCTTACAAATTATCTTGGAAATGATATGGATTGTTTGGTGCCATAAGCAATGTCACCAGCTATCCTGCCAGAAATCCCAGGGCTCAGGGATGCTGCCAGTTAAGAACTTGTCATACAAATGGCTGCTTAAAAATTATCTTTATTAAAGAAACAAGAACAGTATGACAAGCTGAGAAACCACACTAAGAATGGTACATTGCAATTCTCGTCCCTGCACCCACATGGATTCAGAAATGACAACCAATGTGTGCTGCATTGTACAGTGGCTGCTATGGCTGTTCTTTGTAATGCCTCAAATAAACTCACGTGAGTAGGGCACATCATAGCAAAAGTTGCACCAAATGCCATTTTCTCTCTGAATTTACTGTGGAGGGAATGGCATAAGGGGTTATAACTTAGAACATCATGCAATGACCTGAAAATTATGAGTTTCAAAACATTTTCCTGAACTTAAAAGAGTTTAGCTTCTACATTAAAAATCTGTGCAAAAACTGTGTAAATATATGTGTCTGAAAGACTTGCTTGTAACAGGCAATTTTGATAATCTAACATACCTATTAGAATCTGTTTTGCTTAATTTGTTGTGAAATTGTGATTTTTTTTCCCCTTAAAACTACAAATCATACTGCCATATTTCATTCCTTTCTGTCATTTTTTCCTATTGCTAGCTTAAATAAATTATACATGCAATTATGGTATGAATTTTGGTGGAACGTTTCAAAACAATTTCCAAAGAATCATTCACTTCCTTGCAGTATTTCTTTTTGGCTAAGGCAGCTATTCAGCTTCACTAACTGTCCTGTCTTCAAACTAATCATACCTTACTCACCTGTCTTCCATCAACAGTTAGAAAAATAATGGTGGCTTGATCAATAGGCACAACACCAAAATCTGGTAAAATTCTACCACTATCCATGAAAGGCTCTGAGGGGCTTCTGACTTTTAATTGAAAAGGCACATATCTGTGCAGATCCAAAGTACTTCAAAAAAACTTGAGATTCATTAAAAATAAAATATATATATATGTTAGCATAATATAAATGCAACATATTTCACTATCCATATAATCATTATTGCCTTCTCAAAAACTAATTTAGCAATTTTTTAAAAAAATAGCAGAGGGTTGATCAGAAAAATAATGGCCTCATTTTTGCAGGTGTCTCAGTAAATAAGTCAGAGAAGCTGATTACAAAAATAAATTACTTTATAAAAAGAGAACTGATATGAAATGGGCTTTCATTGAGTATCAAAGATTTGCTAAAGTGATTTAACATCAGTGCAGTTTGACTTTCAGCTATTCTCACTATGCTGTTTATTATAACCAGTTCTGATCTCATAGCATGAACTGTAAACTTCAGATTTACAAGAAAATGAAATGTGGGAAAAATAAACAGGAAATGGTAACACAAAGGCATCCATCTGCAGCAGGAAACTGCCTCTCAGAATATATTTGCTTAGAAATAAATAAATGGATATCACAGAACATGACACTTAAGGTAACTTGCATTGCAAGCTAGTTAAAAAGGGAAGTAGACCCTGGGTGAATTTGTTTATATTCAAACCTTTCCTTGGAGACTTCAGTGGCTCTGTGATCTAATGTTAATACAATTTTACTCAAGCATTACCCATTCTACCTTTAGAGTGAGTTTTGTACCACTTAAGCCTCAACAAGTGGTCACCCACTACCAAATTAAGATACAGCTGCTGCCCAGAAGGGCAGACAGCTGTGATTTAATGTGACATTAGAAGCATACTCATAGAGTGAAAAGGGGATTGAGTAAACAGAAAAGAAGGACAAGTGTCAGTACAGTAAAATGACAGAAGGTTATCTGGAATGTTATGTCCTAGCTGTCCTACAGAAAACGAGAACTGAAAGGCTGGAGGCAGGAAAAGGGTTGAGAAAGATTTGTATCTGAAAACTGCATAGAAAAAACCAGGATCATTCAAGGAAAATAAGACAGTCAAGTCGATATACTTTAGTTTCAAACATTCTTGTGTGTTCTTTTTTCATTTCTTGATTTTTCAATGAGATTTGCCTTATATCTGCTTTATACTGCACCTTACTCCTTTGACATCAAACCTGAGCCAACATCTCATGACATATTTAATCTCACAGGGTAGCTGTGTGTCTCACCATCACTTGCTCCTGGGCCCACTCTTTCAGCCTCTGCCTCCAAGAATAAATTAACGTGGGGACTGCCCAATGGCTCCAGAGTGGTGACCTGGTGATTTACCCTTGGAACAACACAAAACACTGAAATAAAATAAAATAAAAAGAGGCTCTGAACAACATACTCATCTCTACAACACTGATCTCATGTAATCATCCGAAATTATAAATCTGTATGAGCAGAGTTAGCCTTTCCTAATGGATGGGTTGTCCAAGACACTAGGTAGGACAGTAAGGGACTCTCTTTATTTTTCAGGCCTCATTTCAGTCTCAGTTGTGCATGTGTTCTCATTTTGCATTCATGGGTACTGAAAGTGTATGAAAAAGTTCACTCTAAAATTTTAAATTGTTTTACCAAATGTCATCCAGAAAGTGTGGCTGGCCTTAACCTTCTGTATTTTACCACCCAGTGGTTTTTACTGAGGTAGGCAATTCTTTCCTCAATACTGCAAGCATTGCAAAGATCAGAATAAAAAACAAAACAAAACAAAAAACCCCTTTAAAAATATCAAATATAAACTTTGCCTGAGATCATGCTAATGTATACTGTTAATGATTAAACTAATGTAGTATTTATAATCTCATTAAGCTGCTTATTAAAGTCCATTAACATTTTACTTTTAGCACTTCATCTTTTATTAGAATGGTAAGGTTTCTGGAAGATCTGACTGCTATTATCTGTATCTTAATATGTTTGGCTTTCTTACATTTATCATGGGCTTGGAACTTTCCTTCACTTATGGCTCTGCAGTTTAAGTTGCTGTTTTACATTCCCAGTTGCAACCTCACCTCAATTTTATGTGTGAATGTGTGTCTGGAACGTTGCTGCTTTCAAACTTCAGTGGCACACTCAAAAGTTAACAACCTCTGTCTTGAATTAGAACACCTCAACCTATGTAAACAAAACTCAGTCAAATTTCAACTCACTAAGGCAAGAATTACAGTCTCATTCATAAACATATTTGGCCATGCCCTGGTGTGGCAGCCTTCAGATGTGTCTGCATATTGTTGATTTTCTGGACTCTGAAGAGGGAATGTGGAACAGAGGGACTTGAAAGAACAAGCCTTCACAGTCAGAGCTGAAACAAATCCATATCAGAGCAGCATAGAAGTGGTTCTGAGATCCTGTCAAATGCTGATTGGCATCCTGCGGTGCCTGTAAAGAAATTGTTTAAGTCTCACTGCAATTCCCAGAGCTGTAGGAAAAAAATTCTTTTTTTCCTTCAGCTTGATCTATCAGACTTATGAGAAAACCTGATGATTACAGTTTTCTTTTTTTTTTTTCTGTCTGCTCTCCATCCTCCCCCTTCCCCTTTTAGAATTACTGTGTGGATGAAATTTGACAAACCTCACCATTTATCTCAGCAAGCAACTAGCTGGGCAAAGCTATTCTGGAAAACTGTGGTATACTTCTGCTGTGGTTGATAAGCACCAAATAAACAGGGGCCTGGCATGTCATTCTGGAGAACAGGCTGCATGCTGAGGCTCCAAGGATTTGTCCCTGCACGAGGAATTGTCCTGCAGAGGTGAGAAAGCTGGCTGCCAAGGGGGCAGAAACCAGCTTGTCCTCAGTTGTGCAGCTCCAGAACAAGCCCCTTCATTTGAGTACATCTCACTCTGCAGCTAAGATGTCTTGCTTCCATTAGT
Source organism: Leucosticte australis (assembly GCA_025504685.1). Taxonomy (NCBI): domain Eukaryota; kingdom Metazoa; phylum Chordata; class Aves; order Passeriformes; family Fringillidae; genus Leucosticte; species Leucosticte australis. Next base: position 66,667,529 of record JANIJU010000002.1, read on the forward strand.
AAAAGAACGAGCTGCTGGCAACCTTCCTCTTCACTTCCAGCCTTCTGACCTCCACCTTGTGTCAGCTGTTGTAGATAAATTCCATCTATCTACCTGTGAGATGAATGTGTGGTTGGATCGGGTCGCAGAACCACTGGTGGAGCCCCAGGGAAGGAGAGGCAGGGACAGCCAGGGCTAGCAGAGGAGCACTGCCCCTTGCAGCTCCACCTGGCTCTGTGAACCTTGAATGCTCCAATGCTCAGAAAGACTGGAGACCTGCAGGCTGCTCCAAGCTGCTGATCAGGTTTTTGTGTCCCAGGGATCATTGTAACCAACAGGGCTGTGTCACTGATAGGAGTGCTACCCATCATCAGGGACTAACAGCAGTGCAAGCAGTGCTTGACAGAAGACTGCAGAACATAGCAGGGAATACTGTGCCTGAACAGCAAAAGCTCAGGGCTTTCATTGGATCAATCATTAATGTGATCTACCTCAAACCTTAGGTGCATGACATTTGCTTTAAAACAAACTGCCCTCAAGAAATATCCAGAGCAGAGGCTTGGTAAATAACCTGAAATCATCCACCCTTTTAAAAGCTGAATAATAATGAAATAAATACACTCTGTAAAACAAGAGTGATGAATATTTCTTTTCAAATTTTAGAGATGTTAGATATGCTATTGTAATATTTCAAGATTCAGCAACACTAGCAGACTTCCAGGCTCCTGATAGGTGAAAACTAGTAGCATAATAATTATATAGGTTAATGAGACAGCACTTGAAATTCCAGTCAGAAACATCTAAAAGAGATGCATTCTATTATCACACACTCTCTGTGGGAGTGCTGTGGACTTCACAATCAGAGAATTTTAAAAGCTAGGTGCCGGGACCTTCAGAGTCAGTTAAAATGATAGCACAGTTCTGAAGTAATACAGGAGAAAAATAGCAGACTTGAAGCTAAGTCATCAAGCAGCAAAGTTAAGAATTACACAGACTTTGGCTTCTTATCTATATTTCTCTTTCAACAGCTAAGTAAGGGCTGGATGCAGCAGCAAAGGTGATATTAACCTCTTCCCTGGGATGTGACTCTTCCCTATCCCATTAACCCACATACAACCACAAAGGGACCCCAGCAAGGAATGTACAGCGGGAGGATCAGAAGATTCTTCTGAAGCAAAGTCATATCAACACCAATGACAACATCAAGGCAAAAAATATACTGTAGGAGGCATATAAGAAGCACAACTGCACAGTAGTTACCAACTGCACAAATAAGATATTTATGTCCTCTGAAAAATTCTTAATGTTTTGTATTTGATTTCAACCTACATTAATGCAAGCGGAAAAGCTTTTCAAGAGGTTTTGTAAGAAAAGGGGGAGTGTGAGAAACCACACTGTGCAGGACTGCAGGCCACTAAAGGACAATGGAAATCTATCTCTGTTGATCTGGTTTGCAAGTTTGGGTCATGCTCTGTCTCCCCTTAAGCAGGCTCTCCATGCTGCACAAAATCAGTGACTGTATTTTTAAACCACTTCAGTGTATGTTTCTCCAGCTCTGAAGACACAGCAAAGAACTTGAGATATGGAAAGAGAAACCTAAAACTTGTTGAGTTTGGGGTTTTTTTGTTTGTTTGTTTTGTTTTTTTCCCTCTATCTAGCTCTTGTCAGGTGCTTTAAGGGCTTTATCTTTATCCAGTTCTTTAGTGTGCCATTACTTCATTACCATAAATCATGCTACCCCTGCATCACAATCTGTTAACTTTGATTTTTGTTGGTGGCTTTTTTTTAGTTTCTAAACAATTTTCAGCCTATAATCCTAAAAAATGGTATGATCTATAGAAAGGTTTCTCTAACTTTTTGATATTCTGATTCATCTTTTTAGTTGTCTGCATTGATCCCATAGAAGGCCTGAGCTGTCTCAGAAGTTTTTCCAAAACCTTTTCAGTAAATCCCAAGGCCTTTGTGTTCTTCAGGAAGTGGTTACAGCTCACTGCTTTAAAAATACCTTTTTGTAACCAAATATATTCCCAACCCTTCCTTAATAATTAAATGGGCTTAAAATCTGATAATACAAGAAGACTGTGTCAAATTAACTTCAGGAAAAGTTAAAGAAATCCTCCAAGAAACCACTTTGATTGGTACTCAGGTTAGTCAGGTTAGTCATTCATTAATTGCCTATTCACCAACCTAATTAAAACATTTTATTGAAATATCAATGAGGAAGCATTACAGAAAATTTTATTTTAGTCTCACATTTCCTTTTCAAAGATTTTCAGTGTTTCATCTTATGAAAGTTTATTAGGATAGATACATAACATAGTGTAATATAGAAAACTGAGCTGAGGCCATTTGATTTTTAACAGCTGGTTCCCTTGTACCCAAGAGCTTAAACAGTTCTCGATTTCAGCTTTTTGATTACTACTTTTTCCTTTTGGAACTATCTATGGGGTTTATTGATTTTTTGAGAAATTATTTTCTGGTTTTCCATCAGGCTATAAGACTGTCAATGTCCTTATGATAAAATTCTTAACTGAGCTTTACAAATTGCTCTTGTTTCTCCTTCTTTCACTCCCCTTTACATGCCTCGAGAACTTTTTCCAAAGGCACCCAGATTCTTTTCTCTCCAAATAACCTTGAAGCTCCTGCTATACCAGCCCTCAGAACTTACAGGATGTGACCCTGTGGCAGGAGTGAATATGAGCAGGTTTTTCACCAGAAGCAGCTCCCACAGCTGGAGAGGAACCTGGATGATTTCCAGCTGCTCCAGTCAGCTCAGTTCACCAATGGTTATTGCTGAGGCTGCACTTTCCCTAGAATGATTTATATTAATAAATAAAGTGTTATGACCTCTAAGGAGAGGATTTTAAAAATTTATGGATCTTTTGGATGTCAGGTGACAACTCTCAGAGTAGATACTCCTTATTGTTCAGTGCATATCAGTGTCTCTCTTGGGTATCTCTTGTACAAGATCATTTCTAGGATAAAACCAGGACAAGAATATTGATCCAAAAATGGGAGAATAAAGTTCTGAGTCTTCTGAAATATTTACAGCTTCTTTTGGAGTTTCCAAAATGTTCAGTTATAAGAAAATCTAATTAAAAAAAAAAAAATAGAGACACAAAAATATGTGGGAAAATATGCCCTGTCCCAGGAAATCTGGGCACCTAGTTTCAGCTAAATTGGAGAAAATCCACAGGTTGCCATCTGTGCTCCCTGCCCAGTGAGGATAGGAACCTGGCCAAGTGGAGTTGGCTGGGAGTGGAACAGATGAAGAAAGGATTGTCTCTCCAAAAGACAGTACAGCTGCCACTCCTGCCTGCATTCACTCCAGACCCCTGAAGGGAATTCAGCCAGAACTTCTCCCATGGTCTCCACTGCAGTAATGGGAATCCCATAAATAAATGCCATAGCGTTAAGCAATTATCTAATCCTAACTGCAGCTTAGACAGATGTATAAAGGAAATTGTTTACAAGTCTACAACCAGTTTAAAAAAACACAGCGAGATTTTGAGTTGAAAGAAGTCAGCAAGCATTCATTTAAATAGCAAACAATTCATTTAAGACATGAACTTAACAGATTTCTCTTGCTTTTTTTCTGGCACTTTTTTTTTTTTTGGTATGAATAAAATAAGTTTTCTAGTTCTTGGCGTTTTTATATTGTGTGCTGGAAAAAGTTAGAAGTATTCAGACATGAGATTTCCTACAATTTTCTGAATGCTGTATGTCTTCTGCTAGTTAAAAAAGCAGTTAAATGCTGAAGGTACTGTTTTTACAACCGAGGTTAAAAAAAAAGGGTCAGAAAATATTTAAGAATTGATCTAAATTGTTCTAAACATTTAAAAACCCCGATGAAGCTGAAAAATTATTGATTTATAAATTAAAATTTCCCTATTCTATTTTGCATTTGAAAAGTTAACAGGGAAAAATGAAATTCTCTATGAAAAAATAGTTTAGCATATCACTTTATCTTTTATTTATTTTATTTCAGAGGAAGCTCCTCAGCTGCCACAATCCATGAGCAGAAGGCTGGCTGCCTTCTGCACCTGTTTAAGAAGCTGCATGCACTGCAAAATGCATCTTCTGACTTAGGCAGACATCATAAATGGTCTCTGTAGTGGCTGACAATACCAATACTTCTTAAAACATGCAAACAGAAAGCCTCTGCACTATTTTTAAAAGTAAAGTTTCTACTCAAGTTTGATAATTATGTTGTTTCTTACACCATATGTTAGTGGAGTATTTGGAGAAAGCACGATATTCCTCCCGCCAGGCACTATATAAATCTGATTCATACAAGTCGGATTGCTCCATGCTCCACTTGAAAGAAACAGAAGAATTTAGAATGATTTTTCCTTTAAGCCTTATTTCTAAGCACTCTAGGGGCATTCCACAGATGCTGTGAGGCTCTAGGTTTTGACATTAACAGTAAATAAAGGTGCTGTTATATGCACATTTGCAAGCTGAAGTGTCGAAACCACTCATGTACAGAGAAAATAAATGTGAATTTCCTTGCACTACATTGATCTTAGCAATAGAAACATGAATTACAGACTCTGAAACAAAGCCCCGTGTGTTTGTTTACAACTGCTTTTCCCTTTTCTGTGTTCTTATTTCTTAACCAATTATATCATCTGGGGTTGAACCTTGGCTTGGTGTTTCATGACCTGCAAGTCACAGCACAAAGAGGAGCTGGTCTATGAATGCACTGAGAAATGTCACAAAGTTTCATCCTTGGTCTCCTGTGGCAGAGGCAAGAACCAACACAGGGCAGCAAACATCCAGTGTAAAATATTTCCTCTACAGCGCACCCAGATCAAAGGCTCCAGGCAGCCCTGGAAGAGATCCTCTCTGTCAATTCTCTTGTTTGACTAGGGAGGTTGGTCTTCTAGACCTGCAATATGAAATTCAAACTATAAGTGTAGATAATGTATGCTTATTGCTCTGTAGGAATGCATTTCTGATTCATAGTCTACTGATTAAAAAAAAAACAAAACAACACTTTGTTTTCTTAACTTCAAGATGTCAGGCATACCAGGGACTTTACATCTGCAAAACTTTCCCTTCAGGAAAGACTAGACAGAACATTTCCATTTTGATGTCATAAAGGGGGATGCTTTGCCCAAAGACATCAGTATTGGCACAGTTGCAGAAGTGTGGTATAGTTGGGAAGAAGGGAAAATGAAAGTGTGCTGCAGCTATGTGAAGATGTGTGGAAGATGACAAGCACACACTGTGTGCCAGAGATTAGAAAAGAAGTAAAATGGCAAAATATAATTTCCAAAGTAGAAATAAAGTAGAAAAGAAATTGAGAGGATGGTCAAGAAAAGATGTGATATTAAAGACAGGAAATATGTTCTAAACTGAAGTAGGATTATACTTATCCCATAGAAGAAGTAGCTGTACTTTTTTGCTGAACAAAATACCTGTCGTGAGGCCACATCTCGAGCCCTGTGTCCAGTTCTGGGCACCTCACTACAAGAAGGGCATTGAGGTGCTGGAGTGAGTCCAGAGAAGGGCAAGGGAGCTGGTGTAGGGTCTGGACCACAAGTCCTGTGCGGAGCAGCCAAGGGAGCTGGGGGTACTTAGCCTGGAGAAATAGAGGCTCAGGGGGGAACTTATTGCTCTCTAATACTGCCTGAAAGGAGGCTGTAGCCAGGTGGGAGTCGGTCTCTTCTTGCAGGCAACAGGCTGCAAGAAACCACAAGCAGAAATGTCCTAAAGTTGCACCAGAGGAGGTTTAGACTGGATAATAAAAAATGTCTTCATGGAAATGGCTATTAAGCCCAGAGAAGTGGTTGAGTCACCATCCCCAGGAGTATTTAAATAATGTGTGGATGTCACACTTAGGAACAGGGTTTAGTGGTGGACTTGGCAATATTAAGTTTATTATTAGACTCAATCTTAAAGGTGTTTTCTAACACAAAATATTCTATGATTCGACAAATTTAGCAAAAATGGTTTGGAATATCTCAGGAGGTTCTGGCCTCCTGTCTTCAAGGAGGACAAACCACAGAACACAGCAGTAGCAGAGACAATCTGTGAGGAGAACAAAGTGGATTCATCCTAGGCATGGAGTTGTGGTGGAGACTAAGGAGTGCGACCTAGAATCATAGAATCATAGAAACATCAAGGTTAGAAGAGACCTTAAAGATCAGGAAATCCAACCATCAGCCCAGCACTGTGACTAAGGACTATCAGTAAGGATTTCTGCCCACGAACATAGCAGCAGGTATCTCGTTCCCCCTCCCCTAAAGGGGAAAATGCATAGTACAATGTTATAAAAAACATGTAAGGGGAGTTACAGTGGTATTTCACTATAACCATACAAAGGTCAAAATATGCTTAAATCTCCTCTCCATTATACATTCCAAGACCAATTGAAAATGTGACTTAATATGCTGCTACCCTTTTTGCACAGTACATTTCACTTGAGTCTCTTGATATACATTTCACTAGATTTATAGTCTTAGTTAAAGAGCCGTAACTTCTTCAGAGTGAAGAAGCATCAATTGCCTACCATGAATCTGCGCAACGATGTGCTCTTTCAAGATTAAAAGATGCATTAAATGCCCTGGACTTGAAAGAAAAAACCCAAAAGTTAGCTGGGCCATCCATTAAAATTACTGTTCTGTTTACAAATAATAGAGCAATGTAGGAGAATTAAAATAGGATTTTTGTTCCCAGAAAGTCAGAGAGTGAAAAAGTCCTGTTAGTGCAATAGGAAAAGGAGTTGATAATCAGTCAAATTTTTGTCTGGTGATGCTTGTACAGGCAGCCATGTCCACAGCACGTGAGCATATGGGGGAACCTTCTCCATGCACAGCCATATGCTCTCATTCTGACACGGTCTCTGCTACCATAAATTTCTGTTCTGTGAAACGAACACATCAACTGTTTAATGACATGCAGTGGTTCTCTTTGATAGCCAAGGATAAAATGCAGGAAGAAACACAGTATTGTATTTAACATTTCCTATCAGGGGTTTCCCTGTAGCTGTCTCTCTTGCTAAATACAAGGATGACCGGGAGCTGCACCTTTCATCCTTATTTGCATGCATAATACTGCAGCTTCCAGACCAAAGCATGGCTTAATGTGTATGGATTCACAGGAAAACATACAAGGGTAGGACAGAGGCACAAATATACGTGGATATTTCTTTTCCTTAGGTCATATGACTAGCTGACTATTTCCCCTCTGAGAAAACCAATTAAATAACTATTGAAAAGACTGTTGTAAACCATTCCTTTCTCAGACCCCTTTCCTTAGCCTCCAGAACTTCAGACATAAAAAGGGGCTATAAAACTGATGAGTCAAACTAAAGTGGCTATAACTTCATCCTCTGCTAGTAAACAAAGATGAATTTGACAATTTGTAAAATGTCACCATCTAGTGAAATGAGAAAGGTCTAGTGAGCTTGAAGCATATTAATCTCATACTTTAAAAAAGTTTTGAAACCTTAATAGCTTGGAACTCAGTTAATTCCACAGCCACAGGGAAAGATGTTACACTTCATTTAAAGCTATAAATCCTTTTGAGGGTATTTAACCATTTGAGATATTGGGCAATTTCCACTCAGTGTTGACAATGACAGTAAACCAAAAAACAAACAAACAAACAGAAAAAAAAACCAAACAAAACCCCCCTAAATGAAACTAAAATGACAGAAATAATAAAATAATTAAATACCTTTGGCTGCATTCTGGGGACATGAGCATGACCTTGTCTCAATGCAGCATCAACATTAATGCAACATTAGGACAGGATACCAGTCACAGAGCAATTTGTGCAAGTTTGTGTGTAAAGGAATTCAGAGAAAAAAGAGGGAAATGCCAAAAATGTTGAAAATACTGACACTAAATTATAAGGTAGTGAAGAGAAACAACTGAGAAAGAGAAATCCCATTGTTTAGTTGAACAGTCAATAGCCTCCAGGACTGCCTTTTTACAAATGCTGAGGTTCCTTTTAAAGAGTGCCTTTTATGAAAAGGAGAGTTGCAGATTAGTTTCCCTCTGAGATGGTTTGGTATCAAAAGCTAGTAATAGAGGGAAGAATTCCTGAATCCTCTCTTAACCCAGAATGACTCGGATGGAGGGCTCTGACTTGTATCTAGACCACAAGTAAACTTTGATGCAGCCAAGTTCACACGTTTGTGATGCTTCTGCATTTTTGCAGAAGATGCTGCCATTTTCCCAGTCTGTCTAAAACCAGCTGTGGCTTGCCATCAGATCTGCCAGCTACAAAAGTGGTTTGCTCTGCCTGGTTTGCTCCATAGAGACAGGGCCAGCACTCTGCTTCATGCAGAACAGCTCTTGGCAAAAATGCCCACCAGACTTTGCTAGAAACTGGCAAGGGAAATAGCAACAATTCTGTTGGGTAACCTGACCCTTTACCTTTCCCATTCCCCTTCAGCATATCAATTTATATCCTTTTGAAATACAGCCAGTAAAGACTATTGGTCTGCATACAAAACCGTGTGCAAGAGCCTGAAAAATTGATATTAATAGCTGAAATTCTATCACAGAAAAACCCTGCACCCCCTATTTTTATTCAATCCTCAGCAAGAGAAAAAGCCCCAAATGAGAAGCATAGCTGATGGCCTGAAGCTTGGGTTTGCTGAACAAGAGAAAATGGCTACTTCTTCTCAGAGAACTTTTCTACCATTGTGTTCCTTTTGTACTAGCTAGAGAGCTCCTCCCTTGCCATGTTTGTGCAGGTACAACTACTGCAAGGCATTGCAGTGACAGAGGCAACACTACATTGTCCAGATCACAGTGGAGGTGTCATACACTAATTGAAGTTATCTCTCAGTATTGTATCTCCTGGAAATCAGTATGAATTATATGAATCAAATGTCATGCTCTCCCTACAAGAAACAATTTTTAATAGACACAGACTGTTAGAGAAAAAATAATAGATGGAAGATTTTTCACTAGAAAATGTTATGTCAGACTTGAAATATCTGTAATATTTTTCTTTGATTACATCGTTGGGAACATTTCAAAACAACTTGGTTACAATATACAATATTTAATTTTGATCAAACTTTCATTCAGCTAAAGTAATGTATGTGATAAAGTGCATATGATATGTTAAATCTCTACTTTATATATATTTTATTGGTCACTAAAATTTTGTGTTACAGTACAGCCACATTAATACTGAGCAAAAAAAATAATTAAATACAAGATTGGATTTTAGGTCTGGAAGCCAAATATCAAAATATCACTTTCCCAGAAATAAAATTTGTCTACCAGTTCCTTTGAGAAAACAAGACAGCCCTCATGGGACCTCTGATGCCCCCTGGCTGAGAGCTTGAATTTTCAAAGAGGAGGCGAAAGAAAAAGGAAGTGGGTGTGAAACATGAAGCACCTCTCCTATGAGGAAAGTCTGAGAGGATTGGGATTGTTCAGCCTGGAAAAGAGGCAGCTTTGGGGTGACCTAATTGTGGTGTTCCAGTAACAGAAGGGTGCCTATATGGAAGATGGAGAGAGACTTTTTACAAGAAATGCAGAGAGAGGACAAAGGGGGATTGGCTTCAAACTGAAAGAGAATAGGTTTCGATGCCATGTTATAAAGAAATTCTTTATTGTAAAGGTGGGGAGGCACTGCAACTGACTACCCAGAGAACTTGTGGATGTCCCACCCTTGGAAGTGTTTGAGTTCAAGTTGGATAGAGTTCTGAGCAACCTGGTCTAGTGAAAGGTGTCCCTGTCCACAGCAGGGGGTTGGAACTAGATGATCAAGGTCCCTTCCAACTCAAGCCATTCTATGATTCTGTGATTCTATGATTGCTACTTTAAGATCTGAACTCTGTAAGGTTTAACAGCTGAAACTCACACCCTACCAGCCCTCAGGAGCTCTTGACCAGTGTGTATCCTGCATCCCTGCACTGCAAGAAACTTCAGCCATGTAAGAAGTGGGGCACCAATGGGGCAGGAAGACTTTCTAAGGTGGATCTTGATGATCCTGCTCAAACCCAGGTAAAGGAATCCAAAATAAACCTTTCCAGATGGACTGTGTCCTGGAAAAAAAAACATGTTCAAAGGTACTGCTGTTTGTATCTCTGGGAAATTGTAGATTAGACTAACACAGGACTTCTCAGAGACAGTTGGGAACATCATCAGTATCCACCAACAAGCATTCATGTTAGCAGATAGCAACATGACTTCTGCATAGGGCTGTCAAGTTTTATGTGAAATATCAGGCTGGCTTTACTCAAAATGATTGTCTTAATTATACAAACTCAGAATTTTTGGGGTAGAAAGCCAGCATTAAATTGAGGGAGCAAGTCTCCCTCAATATAGCTTTGATAAAATTGAGATGCAAGTTTGCCTAATTCCTAAGGTCCTTTTTTTTTTTTTTTTCCTTAGCAGTAACTAGAGAAAGCCAATAGAAGATTTGACTTCAAAAAAACCTCACTACCAGCCCTCTCCTGCACTGTGGCAGAGATGTTGTGTACAGAACTGTGAGGAACCTGGGTGACAAATATATTTCAGAGAATGGAGCAGAACTAATAACAGGGATCAGTGGATGTAAAGACCCTTGAATTTCCAGCTGAAAGAGGTGGCTTGCTGCATCTCTGCTCTGCATTACAGCTACACCACATGGAGAATGGGTGCAGGTCTGAGGCCAAAGCCTGTATGAAACAATGCTTCAATTGACTAGACAGATAAAGGCATCATATAATTCCTATAATTATTCTTATTTCTGGACTTCACACTTAATAGGCACAATCAGTGGTTTTAGATTGAAAATAGATTTATAAAATTTGAGCTCCCTGTGCTTGTTTTCCAGTTATATCTGAGGTAAATAATTTATGTAACTCTGCAGTCAGGGCACAATAATGCCTGCATCATTTAGGTGCTGTCTCCAGTTTCTAAGGGTGCTTTGGCCTCAGGTATAAACCCATATCACATTCATTTTTCTTGTTAAGTAGGATTCTTGGTTTTCTTAGTCTCTTCATTGCCCTTCTCTAGAACACAGGAAGAATAAATACATTCAGGACAGACCTGGATTTGGAAGGACCAAAGGCATTTAAGAACTGGGTTTGGGGTTTTTTGTTTGTTTGTTTTGGTTGGGTTTTTTTTTTGGTTGGGTTTTTTTTTTTTTTTTTTTTGAAGTGCAGTTTCTAGCCTTGCTTCTTTGACAGACATGGCTTAGGCATAAAACAATACTTATGTGTACGTGTATGTGCTTTTTCTGTTGTCCTTGTACTTTCTGTCCTCTGTCTTCCTCAATACTAATTTAGTTCACATTTGATATGGAAGAGAAGACCTCAGAGATAGGAAATGCCTACACATTTCATGAAAAATTATTATCTATTAAAAAGAGACACTGTTCCATGGCAAGCAGGAGAAATAAGACTCTAAACTCTGATTGCAAAGAAGTGTTAAAAACGTATCCACTATAGGTAAAACATCAGAACCTGTATCTTCAAGAATCTCAATCGGAACACATATATTGACTGCATAAAAGCTTCACTCATTTCACTTCCTATATTTTTTTTTTTCTTTTCCCTGCTAATATGTATGCCATATTCTCTCTTTGTTAACTTGGGTGGCATACAGCTACAAATGAAGCATGTATTTACCATGTGGCACCAGATCCAAGTTCTCCAGAAATTTAAAATCAGACCCATATATGATGGCACGACTCATTTCCATTTGGTATTATTTGCTGCTATGCTGAGCATAACTTCAAGGAAGACAACAGTCAAGCATAAAACATTGCTTAGTATTTTTAATATTTCTTTGTGCAGAGATAGTGTGAAAAGTGACCAAAAAGCATTAAAACCCTGAAGTCTTGAAGAATCAAAAGAGTTAATTTAAAAAATGGGGGAGGTAATGCAAAAAAACTGCTTAGCAACTCGAGAACAGATAGCAAATGTGATGGACCAAACATGGAGCTGTCAGAATAAATTTTCATACAGAGACCTGAAAAATCTCAGAAAACTGCTACAGTGGAAAAGCTGTCTCACTAGCTTAATATGATGTAGAAAGGCATGCTTTGCCAATAGACCAAGTTTCCAGAGTTAATACAATCGTATTTCCACAGGTGTAATAATAAATATATTAGAAGTGCCTACTTCTAACTAATAATGTAATCTGTAATTATTGCCTCCTTTTTTTTTTCTCAGAAAACAGAAAATTGTCCAACTTTTCATTGCTTTGTATCAGAATAAGTGAGGACAGAATATAATAATCTCAAGAAATTAAAATGCTTTAGGTCTAGATAATGAGCAAGAGGTTATTAGCTCATGAGCCAGCTCTCTCAACCTCAATTTCTGTCCAGCCTTGAATGGATGTACAACTGCCCTCTCTCAGAGTTCTCTTGGATTTTAACTTCAAACATGTATGTAGACCCAGTAATATATTTCTATGGATAATGAGTGCCTGTATCTCTCCTTACACAACATGAAGATCCAGGTTTTATTAGGTGAATCAATGTAACAGCTATTCAGCTTGATTTTGCACACTGTCCTGGTGCTGATTCAAGTACAGAACTGGGTTCTGAATCCTTCTCATGCCTACATGATTTAGATCTGCACCTCCTTTAATCTGACTTCTGAAAACTCACAGTACTTCTCTAGCACTGGTCATGAACTCCCATAAGAAAAATCATATTCTGATTACTTAGGAGTTACCTAAGCAGAGATATAATATTATCAGAAAATCATCTCATTCCCCCTCTGGCTATATAAAATTAATCCTCTCACATCCTCTACTGTTATTTAAAACTTTTATGATAAAGCTTTTATTGTTTGTTTAAGTAGACAGTTAACACCTTGAAGATCCCACAGCTAAAAGACTTCCTTTCCCTGTCAAATTCAAATCCTTTTTGTCTATTCCATTGCATCTAGCCACATCCATCTGGAGTATTTTAATCAGTTATTTTAATGCTTACACCCATCAAATGCTTGCAGATCTTATCTTCCTCTCAGAAAATACATTTGTGATTTGGTTGGCTATCCCCCTGAATTCCTGTGATTTTGATCAATAACTTCCACTAAAAAGCTTGCAAAAATCCACTCTGGATCATGGTAAAATATGCTATAGCACACTAAAATAGTGTCAAATTAAAGACAAGAAGAAAGTGTACAATTCCCATAAATGTAACACCTACAAGATGAGCTTTTAAACTTGCCTGTGAGTGGAGACACTGTATCTTGGTGAAATTATTTTATTTAGGAAAAAAACAGAACACTGAAGCTACAGGAAAGACACACAGCCCCTCCTCCCACAGTCCCCATCTTTGAGCCAAAGTACAGCCAAGAATAATGTGTGATATTATCAGCAACTATTACTGCACTTCTCTGTAGGTTGCAAATGTAATACAAGCATTGGCAACTCAGCAAATAAACTAAGGGCAATTTTCAAATGCTGCAATGGAAATGCCAGGACAATTAAAAAAAGGTCAGTAAAACACATACACAGTGGCAAGGATCCTAACACCTATAAAATAGCTTGAGAAAGATAATAGAGAGGTTCTATTAATCTCTGAATATGCTATCACTGAGTGACAATCATAAAATGATAAAGAAAGGTATGAAAACACAGATAATAATTTATGCATATACCTAGTTATCACAGGAATGTTTCAAGGATCTGATTGTTTTTTGCAATTTCAGAAAGAAAGGCTTTGGACATGAACCAGTTGTGATCTATTTTTATTTTTAAGCGCTTATATGGTCAGGGCTGGTCTGCAATCTGCCAAAGAGAAAGTTAGACAAATCTAAAGTTAACAGATCCCCAATTCTCCTTTAACTGTGGATCTAAGGATGGGATTCCAAGATTTCATACTGTTTAAGTACACTTTTCTGTAGTTGGTTTTGAGTCAGATCTATCCCCTGTGTTCTCTCTCATACAGCTCACAATATATTTTTCTATCAGGGACCGACTCATTGGCCTCTTTTCCCCACAGGGATGAAGAAAAAGGGCACTCAAAAACCATCTGACTTCCCTTTGGGCATGCATTCTTCAGGAAGCATGCAGAGGCATTTATTTCTGCTCCTTTGGTCTTTGGCTGCTGTACCACTGCAGCCAACCGAGGGACAGCTCCTGCATCCCGCATCCTGCATTGGGAGCTCCCTCCCTTCTCCTCACTTAATGGATGAAGCATGTCCCTCATCATCACACATGTCCAAACAACCTGTATTGGCTTAGCTTCTCTCCTTACTGTGGACTTCTCCAGCATGCAATAACACACAAACATCTCTTTTAATAAAGAATGGCTTCTCTCTGCTGTTTGTAAAGCATAAAGCAAATTTGCCACAAGAAAGTAGCAAAATGAAAAAGCTCATGTTCCAGTCATTTGGTTCAGTGAGTCCTTTGGTGTATTGGTCTCATGAAAGACACAATAATAAAACAAAAATACGAGTTCACATTTTGCAATGCTTAAGAAGTCCCCAATAAGACCACAGCTGTGAGAAAGTTAAACTGTTTTTTTCTCATTGTTCCTCCTGAAGTTTCATGTTTTCTGTAATATCTCTGCATAGAGTTGAGGTAAGGCATACACTTGTGTGAAGGGAAAACTAATTTTGCTTATCTGACAGATGTGATTTGAAAAACAGTAAGAGAAGGCAATATCCTGAATCTAAATTGATTGATACCTAAGATCACAAACACATGTACAGGGTAAATGTGGCACTGTGTGAATGTGCCATGTGGCACTGTAAATGAAAATACAAGAGGTTACAAAGCTTCAAGCAAAAATCATAGTTAGAAATGCTAAAGAAATAATTTTCATCAACTAAAAAAATTCTGTCAAATGATATAATAGAAATCTATGAAATTTAAATGAACTGCCAATTTTTAAAAATCCATTTCAATGTTACCAACATTTCAAATGTTTTTTTTCTTTGGAAGATGCATTTAAAGTATTAATATATGCAGTAATAACTTATCCCAAATAAAATTTAGTGATTCTCAATTTGGCATTATATCTGTTTTTGATAATTGCATTACATGTTAAATTATAAACATTAGAGAATCTATCAAAATGTCAGATGATAATGCTGATAATTTCAAAGAAGATTTTATATTTACTGGGAAGTATGAAGAATTTGGACAGTGAATTCTGATAGAAAACCAAACCACAATTCAAAGCCCTCAGTAAGGTTTTTCTGCCTTTTACATAGTAGCTGTTAATGTCATTGTCTTTGGTCTGGTGTTCAATCACATAAAATTTCAGATATTCTAGTATATTTTAATATGGACCATCCTACCAGACAAACATTATTGACAAATATATTTGAATATATTCAAAAGAAAGAACAATGAAACAGGAAAGGAAAAAAGTAAAATTACTTAGAGTAACAGCATTGGTGGAAATCACTGAGGACAAAGTGAAAAACACCTAAACCAAAAATCCCAATAAATTTTATTGGGATTTTCAAAATTTTTCATTGCTAAAAGTACTAGCTTAATGGGGAATAACTCAGTATCTGAGCTAATTTTACAACTAACAAGAGCAATTAAAACAAGCATACATTAATTTTCATCGTTTCTTTAAAGCATTGTGATAGGAAAAGAATTAAATTTACCTTTGCATAGTCTTTTAAGAGAGGGTGGTGCACTTGGAAATGAGATTCAGTTTATACATATCTGCATACCAGATAATCTGCCAGACAGGGACAGCTGCAGCATGAGGGGGGAAAGGGGAAACAGCCTCCACATGGGAGCCCCAGCAAAGAGCCCCAGCTGCTCCCCTCCTCACCACCTGGCTGCTGCAGGCTGCCCAGCTACCACCAAACTTTTGCCCCCTCCTCACTAAACTCAGCCCTGCTGTACTTGCTGTGCTTCTCTTTCTAAAAGAAAAAAAAAAAAGCCTAAAAAACACAGGGCAGACACACAAAAATGCATCAATAGCAGAATTGGATTAGTGACTGCTGACAGGAAAACTAATTTCATATTTCTAACCTTACACTAAGAATTGAATCAATGCTAATATGAAGGAAGCTGCACGTGATGTACCCATTACTAAGTGAGATGTTCATAATAGGGGATTAGAGCTCCAGCCTCCTAGGATTTTATTTCAGATGAGAAATACAAGTACAGATTATGAGCAAGCACAAGGTGTTTTGAAACAGCTTGCAGGGTATGTTCAGCAATCTTGCATACATTTTTACATGCATATTGATAGTGGGAAAGGTACTACTGAAGGTAAGCACAACAATTTTGGATCTGTGAATTTTAAGTCACCTGCAAAAATAAAATAGTGACTATACCTGATATTAAGTAAAAAATAATTTATAAAATATCCAGCTTTTTCTTCAACAAATGTGGGTCTTTTGCTATTAAAATTACTATTAATCTAAAAAATTAATTTGAAAAAAGTTTCAATTTTTGTTAACATAGCTTTTCTGCAGCTGTGATGGTGTAAGTATGGAAAAGAAACAGCCTGAAGGCATAGGTAATCTCTTTATTTTCTAATCTTCTATTAGACAAGTTGAGATAATTAGGAAAAGCAGGTAGCTTTCAGATTCAGGCTTGCATGAAACATTTTCTTTGTCAGAGAAGCTAATGTGAAAAATATTCTAAGCCTTTATTGCAACTCCTCAAACTCATCACTACTGAACTGCATATGGGCCACAAAATGCATTTTATAACTGATGTAATCCAGGTTAAAAAAATACCCCTGTTACTGAGAGGTGGCTTCTTGTCTGCTAATGCTTTGGAGTTTTTTGGGGTTTTTTGGTGTTGTTTTTTTTTGTTATTTTTCTTGTTTGGGTTTTTGTTTGTTTTGGGTTGTTTGGCTTGGTTGTCTAAATGATTCACTGATGGGGTTAAGCTGTTGAGTTAACCTCATACAAAATAATTAGATGAAGCAAAATCCTAGGTTAGAACAAAGAGTCAGACAAAGAGTCCTAGCTCAGACAAAGAGTCTTTTGCTTAAATTAAAATGTTCTTCAGTCACTTGGGTAAAACAGGCAGGTGGCACAATTAAAGGGCAGAAGAACTGATAGCCCAAGAGACTTTGTGACAGAGAAGGAGATTTTTTTGGAAACAGAGAGTAAGAGATGTGGCAGCAGAAAGACTGTAAGTAGACACAAACCCAAGGTCTGTACTGAATCCATTATATTTTAGTAACCTGGGTAGGCTTGAATTTCACTTCCCAGACTCATCTACTAAAAAACATTTATATGCATCTCATAGTGATGATGCTTGGGTTTAACCCCAATGGAAGGTCTTTACTTGGGGAGAATTAGCCTCAAACAGTAGCAAAGTATTTTTATTCTTTTTCTGTCACTTGTCTGTTGAAGTAGTCATAACTGATACTTTTCTAAAATTTCCAAGAGGGCATTGAATATGCAAGACATGACATAACCACTGGGTTGAGCATATGCAGGATTCATGGATTGTAAACATTCTTTTGTAGGGAACACGTGTTCATAGATTTTGGGTCGTGGCTCTGGTGGTTTAATTCACTACACAAACAATTAAGGCTTCAGTGACTACTGGCAACACCACCCTTGGCCATAGCAGAAGATTACCTGCTCCATTCATTTGAAGTCAACCACCCAACTAAATTTATGTTGTCCTACTCTCATTACTTGCACATGAAGTATGTTTTTTCTTATAATTTTAAATTGCTTCTTAAAGCATGAATAGTCATGGCTCTTGAAGAAGGATCACAAACTGGAGCCCACCAGATCTGACACTGAGCTTCTGAGATGCTATCAGAGCACATGTAGTGGTGGAGAGACCACAGGCTACCGAGGCAGATCTGCACATGCATGCAGGGATGGATCCAGCAGGACAAAAACCCTGGAGTGGGAAGACAGGTGGGAAACAAAGACTTTGCTCAGTTCTCATGCCTGTTATATTGGCATGATGTATAGCTGTGTGGGAAGAACTAACAAACACCCAAAGTACAGATGAGCTTTAAAAGCTCATTTTTAAAACACAGACTTGCACTGCAGAGTGAGACTTTACAAGAGGAAGTTTTTCTTTTGGGTCATCTTTTGTTCTCAGTGTTTCCAGAACGTTTGTTCTGAAATCACTGAGAGATAATGGAGGCTCATTATACAATTTTTGAGTTACTTGCAGCACAAAGCCTCACTGGAATTGCAATGGTGTCTTTAATTAGCTTCTTGATTTGCTATTTGGGATTTCTGTGAATTAGGAGAGAGATTAGGAACTGCTAATACTCTTGCATGTGACCTTCACTCTCACATTTTAGTGGCCTCTCTAAAGGGCAGAACAAGGAAATGTGAAGGCTGGTTATAAATGTATTTGTGGAGTTTCTATTTTATCTTCTGAAGTATGCTTACTCTTTCTACTTACAGCATTTATTTGCTAGTAGTTCCCCATTACAGCTGTTGTAATTTCAAGACATAATGCAACTTTATGTTAGAAAAACAGAACAAGAATGCATCTCCTAGATCACAAAGGTAATGTTAAGAAATCAAATAACGTAATTCCTTCCTCCTCTCTGCCTTCAAAAGAAAGGCTACACTGAAGCTTTGCTGTCTCTCAATGGTCTTCCAGTCTAGTTCCAGCACTCTGAAAATCCCTCCTGTGCACGTGAAAATCCCTTTCTGAAGCAGCTCCTGCTGGGCTGTTCCCCTCTGCAGGAGGACTATGGCAACATCACCCACAGGCTAGAGAACACTCCTGAACATGAAGGAACCACACTGACAAATTTGGTTCACTTCAAATCTAGAATTAATTTTAATTAAAAAAAATAAGACTGTTGATGCTATGAGAGGGAGGCTCTGCTTCCCATGCTATTTCATTCCATTCCCAAGGTGCCATGGGCAGTAAAAATAGTTAAGATGGCTCAAGCAGGATAAAAGTGAAACTAATGTACCAGGGGCAGCACTGTCTTGCAGCCACAAAGCAAGTTGCTTTGTAAATGCGTTATAAAAATAATACAAGGTTCAATTTTACTTATCTTAAGGTCAAGTAAACTTTGTTTGAACTTAACAAATAGAGTTTCCCTTTAAAATTCCTGCTTATTACTCAGTTGTCACATGTAGAAAACCTCCTGGGTAATATGAAAATCTCCTTGCTGTCACTGCTTCCTCCATGAAGACAAACTGAGCATTTCACTAAAAGGATAATTCCACTTTTCTTATAGTAACTGTTTTTGTTTGACTGTGCACCAATTTTTTAGACATCTTGAGAGCAAACAGCTTTAATTTTCTTTTTCTTCCCCTTCACAGAACAGTAACAGAGGCTTTACTCAACTCAAGCATGCTAAAAACTTGATACTGGTAGAGATAAAAACAAACCATTTAGTAATTCTATAAAATGACTCATTTCAAGGCTGTTGAAATAATATAGAATTAAAAATTCTACCACAGTTTATGGTAGATTTTTTTCTGGGGCAATGAATCACTTCCATTCTTCTCTAAGTGATTAATATTTTTCCTCTTATAAAGGAAAAATATAAAAAAATATACTGCTAAAGAATCTGAAATGAGCCAAACTGGCCAGATACCTCATGAAAAAAAGTTGTACTTTATAACTTGTGTCTTCTGTGGAGAAAATGCAAGCAAGATACAAATATTTAAAGATAAAATAAGAAAATGCAGGGATTTCACAGGCATACTTTTAATTAAATTTATCTATAAAAAGAGAATATTCTTTAAAGGTATAGATAAGGCTTTCACCTTCAGATCAGTCAAATGTCTGTGGCTTTCCAATTAAGAGAGGTGATCCTACCTCCTGTTCTCTCTAAGGATATATTAATGATGTTTTTTAATGTGAGGTATCAAAAGCACTCTAGAAGTTAAATTATTGGATCACTGATAATTTTATTTTTTAAAAAAATATTGTATATTTCATATATTTTTCTTCTAATGAAGCATTTGTTATTTCATTACCCTTCATTTCTCTAAGATACACAATAGTTAATGTAATGTTACATGTTTGGGTTTTTTTATCCCTGAACATTCACAATTTCCAGGGAACAACCTACTTCCTGTGAAATTTAGTTTTCTGAAATATGACATCATTCCACTATTACTATGGTTATAAACTAAACTTTGTACTGAATTGAATATCCCCAGAATTAACATGTTTATTCATCCCAAATAAAAACGAACATGTCCTTCACCACAGAGTAATTCAAAATTGCAAAAGGGCTAAATCCATTTGAATTCCCTGTCTACTGTGAGGTGAAGTGTTTCAATATCCCACTCTGAAGCAAGGCTCTGAAGCACAGTGCTTCACATCAGTTGTTTTCCACTCAGTCACAATTAGCCAAAACACGTGAGCATCCTTATTTTCAAAGTAGGATGAACAGTATATATAGTAAAAATATAAGCAGACATTTATTTAGAGGCAACTTTCCTGGTCACATTTACTGGAAGACTAACCAGTCTCTAGATCAAGGGGGAGTCCTTTAAATCTGCCTAAGTTCTTTAAACTTTTGTTTTTTTTAAATCTTTTCCTCTTTTTTCCTAGAACATTACCAGCTCCCCAGGATTCTCTTAGAAACAGCTTAGCTTTGAGCCCACTTGTTTTACCACACTACAGACTAAACCAGCATCTTCATGGGATGGATACAAATTAAACACAGATGGAGTTCAAAGGAAAGGAACTAATTTTTGACACTGAATCACCAACTGTGTGTTAAATTTAAACAAATATTTTGAAAGTAGAGCATGCAAATACCATATGGAAAACCAAAATAATACAATTAAGAACCTAAACGAGACAAACATTAGTTAGTTATGTATTCAGAACACTACTTGGACTAGAGAAAAATTTTCTTCAAATTATTGCTTGAATGCTTGTTTTTTTCATTTTTGTCATCTTAACCCATCCAATGATTGTGTACTGGAACATTTTAGGTATTTAGAGTGATATTTTGTGTCTCCTCTGGAATGTGTAGGTAGGAACTGAAAGAACTTTAGACAGGTCATTTAGCCGCTAAACCAAGGTTCAGTCAATTTTCTTTTCTCCATACTAATTCTTTGACCCAGCAAGGCAGATTTCTAGTGTATTACATTTCACACATCTACCACAATGTACAGCACTGCTCCTGCTATTACCTACTTTCAATGAATGCTCTTTAGGCTGAGATTTCAGCCCTTTCCAGGCACAGGAATGGGTGTAACACACATAATCACTTGTTAAATTCCCATTTCAGAAATACCTTACTTTAATATTTGCATTAAAAAAAGCTGCCCCTGCATAAGGATTTTCAATTTAGAAAAAAGCTTCTATTTTTTCATATGCTAGTATATGTGCTTTTAACTAGAAAAACACATTAAAATGTTTAAAAAAATAAAGGGGTTTAATTTGTGAGGTAGTGCAAAAAGTTCTCCAAATACCTGGGACAGGAAGTGACTGCTTTGTCAAACACACAATGCAGAGGAGGAAGGAACTCTTTTTTGCAGAAAGATTTATGTGTAAATCAGCAGTAAAATGCACCACCCCTTTACAAGTGGAGAGTAAGCAATAATTTAAAGTAACCAAAAAGGATTCCTGACCAGAATATTTTCATCCTGTTTGTACAGTGGAATACATGAACTGTCCCACTCAGTCCTCAGCCAATCACAGTTTCATACAAAAATCCTTCGAAAGCAAAGCCCTGCATGGACTCAGATCAGAGACAGTACCTACAATACTGCACAGAGACCATGAGTGTGATTTTTAACATGATTTTCTTTCTTCATATGCACCTAATTGTATTTCACTACATAAATGTGGTCCTAACAAATACATTTTTTTTCCAGCATAATATCTTCATATGTCACCGACATGTTTTATGAAAAATCTTTTCCTTAGGATTTTTCCTCCTGAGAAGCTGAGAGGCCTCAGGAACAAAATGTATCTGCTGCTGTGGAATGCAACAGGTGGATCTGTGGTTGGTCTCATCTGGTTGTTTCTAATTAATGGCCAATCACAGTCCAGCTGTCTTGGGCTGCTTCAGTCAGACACAAGCCTTTGTTGTTCATTCCTTTTCTATTCTTAGCTAGCCTTCTGCTGAAATCCTTTCTTCTATTCTTTTAGTATAGTTTTTAATATAATAAATATCATAAAATAATAAACCAAGCCTTCTGAACATGGAGTCAGCTTTCTCATCTCTTCCCTCATCCTGGGACCTCTGCGAACATCTTCACGTTTATATAAAATAATACACTGATTTTGATCCTCTAGGGCAGACTTCTAGTCATATTTACTGAATGGGAGGTTTGGGTTTTTAAGAGAATTAAAGTAATACTTTATTAACAATCCCTAAACCCTGCTAGAGTTTTAGCATCAGGTTCAGCCCCTTTTTCCTGATCTGATGTAGATTAGTGTAATTAATTTTCATTTGATTCTCACTATGGTTCCAAAAGAGAGTTTGTTTAAAATCAAGTAAATTTCATCTTGGGAAAGCATCCCACAGGCGAAGGAGATAAAAAAATTTTACTTGCAAATGCACAGAATATTAGGACAGAATACAAGCCCTATCATAAGAGATGAAGGAAATGTGAGGAATCTGTCAGTATTTGTGATGCTTAGGCTGGACTTCTCCCAAACTCCTGCTCTACATGGTCCTTGCATCATGTGAGTGAAGGGGAGAAGGGCTGTGGGACCAAGCCTGCATGCCAGCAGAATGAGAGCTCTCATTCTCTCTCAATGCCCTCATGTGAGCTGTGGCAAAACCCAGTGGTGCTGCCCCCCCTTGTTTAGTCCCCATTGCTTTTGGCCTTCTAACTGCTCAGGTTTACTGGCAGGAGACCATGAATTACATCTATATGGCTTTCACATCCACTGGTTAAATATGAACACAAATGTGCACACTGCCATCAGATGTACTCTGCACAGATGACTTGCGTACTGCTTGCCCATCAGCGTAGGATCCCATACAGAACTGAGCTCTTTAAGAAGTTTTCAGCTCCACTGCTGTGCTGGTTTCCACAACATCACAGAAGTGAAAAAGGAAACATTATGGAAGGTTGGACTTTGGCAGCTCTATGAGGGGTTGCAATACAATCTCAGTTGTACAAACAGCAATCTCAAGCACATTCCTTCTGTGAAGGTAAATGAGGTTGTGTGTCCTGATTCATAGGAATGAGGGGTATAAAACATCCAGAGCATTCCAGGTCATCATGTTGAAGCAAGACAACCTACAACAACTACAAATATGGAACAGTGAGATATTGGGTTTTGATACTGCTGTTGCCAAGACTGCTTGGAACATTTCACTGGCTCATGACTACAGCTCCTGACTCCTTTTAAGTGCAGAAAAATGAAGTAGCATTTTAGTAGATATTCCACTACCAGCTGGATATCCTCCCCAAATGGACAAAACTGTAACTAAAGTAACCACAATGAGGGCAGCTCTTGTGCTCTGACCCCAGTCCAGCTGCCCACAGGCTGGGCGCCAGCAAATCTGCAGCATATAGCAGCAAAAGAAAAGCATGCTGGATCAGGCTGCTCTTTCAAGCTGTTGGGTTCATAGGCCTGCCCACAATTAAGCTGTGACACAGCATGTCACCTTTCCACAGTGCTCAGATGTAAGCAGGAAATTTTTTAGATGCTAGTCCAAACCTGTGGGGACTTTTTCCCATTTTTCTGAATTGATTCAGAGAAGGAACAGTGATGCATAAAAAGAAGAAAAATTGCCTGAGTAACTGCAATGTCTATCCCTTGCAATCCCTCCTGGTGTCATTTTCAGGGCATCTTTAGCCAATCTCATTAGAGCTCTCAGAAGAGTTTCATTCCTATTGACTGAGGAAACGTTCTAAAGACAATTGATTAGGAAAACATATTCAAGAACATCTCCTGTGGAAGTGGAGTTATTTCTAAGCCCATTTTTCATCATTATCAGGTAGCACTTTGATACCTATGTCCAGGTAGTTGAAATGATGAGTAGCTGATACAGATGAGACTCCAGACATTATTTGTGGGCTGGATGACAGAAATCACACACTTTTTCACTACTTCTTCAGTGAGTGGCTGCAGCTACTGTAAGGCTCAGATTTTCCAGGATGGTATGGCAAGTTTAGACTGTTGTTTTTCCTTCCCTAAAGGCTGACCATACAGTCACGCAGCAACAGTCTTTCAGCAAGTTTCCTTCCTTGATTTCTTGTAATATAAATAATACTATTTATAACATTTATATAATAATTGTTTTATTGTGTTCACCTTCAGTATAACAAACAAGTTAAAATAGGCTGGACTACAAAACAAACAATATGTCTGAAATGCAGTATGATGCAGCCTTGACACAAGCAGACATAAATGCTGCCCTACTTCAAAGTCTTCTGCTTGCCAAGTTTCTTTCCTAATATCTCCAAGAATTCAGTCAAGCCAGCTCAGTGCCTGTGTTCAAGCCACTGCTGCTATGTGGGTATTTTCCCAGTGTGAACCACACTGACAGAAATAATGCAGGAAAAAACCTCACATTGCTTTTTCATCATTCAATCCCTTTACTACACAGACCACTAGTTCTACTGCAAACACTAGTGTGAATAATGTTTTTTTAAAGGTCAGCAGTTCTACCTAATACTACTAAGTTCTCCAAAATGCTCACTCAGATTTGGTGTCTCTCCTGATGGAGGAGAACATAGTAAAGGCACCACATTTCAATGTCACTCTACCAATAGATTTGTAGATAAATCACCCAGCAGATACTGCTTTTCTTGAAGGCTGGCAGATATTAGAACCTTCTTTTGTGCCCAAATGGAAATAACAGCTTGACTCCCAGCATGGTTTGATTATTCTCAGCAACTGGAAACTCACAGTTTTTCCAAAGCATCCTCCTTCCACATTGTGTAATAGTGATCAGAATATTCAGGAAATAGCAAAGTACTCAATAAAAGATCTAGAAGTCATGCTTCTCTGCCTCTCTCTGTGCCTAACTCCAGATACCTGTAGGACCCAGAAACTGTGGTGCTCTTAAGGGTTATTTTCTCTCTCTTATATATATATGAAAAACTGTACAAGGTTCAATTTGCCAAGGCCATGGTTACCTCCTATGCTCTGAACTCTCTGCACTGAGGTGAACTAAATTTTAAAAGGATCTGGGTAAATGTCTACAGATCACCTCAAAACTACTTCAATTGAGATCATTTGTCAGAGCAAGTCCCTTGGTTTAACTGACTGAGCACTTGGATGTGAGACACCAAGAGGAGTAACATTATCTACCTGTACCAGGTACAGGTACCTGCCAGATGCTGTAACCAAGGAAAGTTGTGACCTTCCAATCAGATGTGCCTATGATAAAACAAACAGGTATGAAGCAGAAAACAACAGGAAACATAAGGCAACTCTCTTCATCTAATAAAGTGAAATGATGACATTTGTGTGTCCAGCATTGAATCGTGAAGGAGACAGTGTTATAAGAGAAAAGGGAAGAATTCATTTATGGTTTCGTCTTTCAGACTTTAAAAGTTCCTGTGCTGCTGCTTAATGAAGGATACAGATTTTTATCTGTGATTTCTCTCTGTCTGTGTTTGTAACATCACATAAAATATTCCAGTGATGGAAACCTTTCATTTTATTACTACCAACTATCCTGGAGCTGAGAAGCAACTTTATAGATCCAGTGTAGTATAGTATGATATCGTGCAGTATATACAGTGTAGATACCATTGACTGTCAGTGTCTCAAATACAAACTAGCAGGACAACTACAGCTATCTAACAATCAGAGAAACATGGAAGGTCCTGGGTTGGAAGGGACCTTAAAGATCATCTAGTTCCAACCCCCCTGCCATGGGCAGGGACACCTTCCACTAGACCAGGTGGCTCAAAGCCTCATCCAACCCGGCCTTGACAGCTTCCAGGGACAGGGCATCCACAATCTCCTTGGGCAAACTCTTCCAGTGCCTCACCACCTCACAATAAAGAATTTGTTTCTTATTTCTATCATAAGCATCTTTCCATTTGAGTCACTACATGCCATTGTAAGAAGTACTTTTCATCTTCCTTGCAGCTCCCTTCAGGTATGGGAAGGCTGTAATTAGGTCACCCTGAAGCCTTCTCTTTTCCAGGCTGAACAATCCCAATTCTCTCAAACTTTCCTCACTGGAGAGGTGCTCCATCCCTCAAATCAACTTTATAACTCTCCTCTGGACTCCAACATGTCCTTCCTGTGCTGGGCACCCCAGAGCTGATGCAGCACTGCAGGTGAGGTCAGAGCAGAGCAGAGCAGAGCAGAGGGGCAGAATCCCCTCCCTGGCCCTGCTGCCCATGCTGCTTTGGATGCAGCCCAGGACACACTGGGTTTCTGGGCTGGGAGCACACACTGCTGGGTCATGTCCAGCCTCTCATCCACCCCCACCCCCAAGTCCCTCTCAGCAGGGCAGCTCTCCCTGCTCATCTCCCAGTTCCAGGCGTTGCTGTGACCAAGGTGCAGCACCTTGCACTTGTTTAATCTTGCTTTGTTAAACCTGTCTCATGGGCCTTCTTCTCCACCTTGTCCAGGACACTAACTCTTACAAGCAGTATCTACATCTAGGTTATACAAGAAAAAAATATTGAAAAATCATGGTTTTAATCTCAAAGTAATGTTACCTTACCTTTTAGTATGCACAATTCAGCAAGACCTGTCAATCCAGCTTTCCCTCCTAAATGGGCATCACCCAGACTGTTGCAGTCAGATTATCTGTCAGGGTGCCAACATGTGATGTCTGGAATGAATGGTGCACAAACAAGGCTGTTCAATTCAACTTTGGAATAAATGGTGCTGAGCGGACTGTGCTGGTAATTAGAGGGAGACAAAACACTCCATGGGAGGAGGTACCTGAGTGAGGCCTGGGAGTGATCTCACTGTAGAGAAAGAGAAGATTTATAGTGCTGAATGTCAGTAGTGGGTTATGCAGACAGATTCCATTCTCACTTTAAAGTAAATCTAAGATGGCTTATGTTAAGCTAATGGTGACACAATTAATGAAAAATGGCCTAAGAGGGGATCTGGGTAACTCAGTTTTCTAAGATTAGGCTTTATAAAACCAATGAACTCTTTCTGACTTCCACTTCTATAGCACTCAGAAAATGTTAGAAAAGGAATTCTGTGCTGTACAGAGATCACCTTGTGAGCCATTCTCTTTAGTGACTGCATCTGTTTGCCACTTTCTTGTTTATAACACTTGCAAAGGGAACAATAAGCAAGAATTATGCAATTAATTGTTTGTTTAGGTGTAAATTTCCACCATTTTTGCCAAAGAGATGGTTCTATGAAATGCAGTTCATATTTCTTAATTAGAAATACTCAACTGAGGGCACTTTGAAGAAGAAAAATGGAACCAATTTTGAAAAAAAAAAAAAAAGACTGGAGAAATGGTACTCTTGGGTTAACCTGGCAGTTGGAAGTTGTGAATGCAAACTCTTAAGACATCAGGAGTTACATAAAATAAAAAATTTAACATAGAATCTCATTGAATTAAAGAACAGAAACAGGTTGCAGAAACTTCATTTCTAAAACCAAATGTACATGACTATTGACTGTACATGGTAATAGAAAGAGATGCTCTAGAATACCCAAAGGAATAAATAGTTTATGGGGGCTGTAAAAGCAGAGAGAATAAAGATAACCAGGATGCTGACGGACTGAACTTGAGCTTTATTTCCATTTAAGAATTCAAGACTTCCTGCTAAATTCGAGGTGAATGCAAGGCAAGATTTGTTCCATTCTTAGAATACATTCTGAGTTCTCAATTCCTTAGGATATATTCCCATTCCAATGATCCACAAGTGCTGTAGCAAACAGGTATTAGTGTAATACAACAGGTTCTGGCTGCACATCCACTGCTGTTATCTGCTTACAAATATTTAAATTGATAAGAAGCCCAGAGATCCTGTATCCATACTGATTTAGCTTTGAACTGCTGGAAAGTGAAACAGCTTGCAAACCAATGTCCTGCTGCCTCTGCTCCCCAGACTGCACAGCACAGGCTCAGAAATAGCTTTGTGTGTTCTTTTATGGATTCTTGCACTCTACTTAACCTTTCACATAATGCTACTGATACTGATGATGATTCTTGTAAAGGATTTACATATGCCTCAATTTCAAACAACTATTAGAAGTAATAAACTAAAAAATACAAGAGATTAGAAGCAATTCCTTTTACTTCAAAGCACATATTCCAAGTATGTCAGCAAAAAAAATTCATCTATAGCAAAGACAGAAATTGCCAAAACTGTCATGAATTTCAGCTGTGGTCAGGAAAAATATAATCAATTGAACATAACAGAAAACAGTGTCTCTTCAGGAGATGAAACTGCAGGAACATATGAACTTTATAAAAGGAGGTGCACAGTTAGGCTTGGTCCTCTGAAGATAATGAGAATAAGAATCTCATCAAAAGTGTTATGATGGAACAGAAGGAAAATTGGACTTGATGTGGATTGCAGACAGAAGAGACGATTTGAGCTCAGAAACAAAGAAAAGTCTGCTCAGCAGCAAGATGCTTTAAAGAGGGGCAAAATAAATTTATCAGTTGCATGGAGATAATCATGTAAGAGACTATTTTTATAACATAAATCAAGACATTTTTTCACGTGGGAAATTAGAATGTCAGAGGGAAAATACAGCTAAATTATTTCAGTTACTTTTCTCTTATTTTCCTCCTATATTCCCTTTGAATGCATTTCTTTTGTATACTACAGGAGAAAGACCAAAAAAGCAAACAAAAAAATATTTCTGTTTCTAAGCATGTTGCACACAGTGTGCCTGCTTCAGTGAGGCCAAGGTAGAACACAGGCCTAAAATAACATAGAGGAAAACAGAAGTTTTAACAAAAATATTTGCAAGAAAGCCCACAACACTTAAGAGAAAGGTATAAACTAGGTTGTGCAAGTTTCCTGTAATCACTTAGATCAGTATTATGACCTTGCTCTGCTCATCTGGCATAAACCCCTTGCATTAGTCTTTGGTAGTCCCTTCTGTCCACAGGTACCTAAGTCACTTGCTCTCTGTAGAGTCCAGAAGTTAAACAAAATCCTATTCCAGTGCCTTTCAGGGATTTGTCTTTAGTAACAATAAAGATAAGGTAAACTTCAGCCTAAAAATCCTGTTGATGCTGTTTCATTTCATTGAGCCTGTTGCTAAGATGACAACTTTGGGACTTCTGAGCCCACACCCTAGATTCTATCTTCTCAGGCAGCTACTTCCTCTTCTTACATCCAGAAGTTATGAGTCATCTGCCTCACTGAGCCAACAAATGTCTCTTAGCCTTTTTCAGGCCTGAGAGAATAATAGCAGAAGGAGATCTTCACACAGATTCTAATAACCTTTAAAATCAGAAAAACTGTGTGGGACAAAATTTGGTCTTAAAGGTCTTTCAGAAAACACACGTTAGAAAGTAAATGCTAATTAATATGTCATTTCAGATGGCATGTCATACTGAAACACTATCTAATATCTACCAAGGAGAACAGTTTCCAAGTCTGTCTAAACTAAGCTAAAAGAGTGAGGGTTCTTAAGGATTGGTGGCAGGGATTTATTCTAGCATGCTGAAACTTCATTGTAATTTTGCATTCAGAGTGTGATCTTGCATTCCTCTTCCATAAATAAAGTCAAATCACTCACCCTGCAGAAGCTGTGGAGCCAAATTAAGGCTTTTAAATTTTAAATTTCCTGAAATGCCTTTATTCTAATTTGCAGAAGTTTAGAACATTTCTCATAACCATGCTACTGCTGCTGCAGGAAGCAGGAGATGCCTTAAGCTGTTCTGTGAGCAGCCAGTTGTGGGCTCTCAAAAGCATCACAGGCAGGTCCTTTTTCAGAAGACCTGACTGTCAGGATGCCTGGAGAGATGGAAAGTAGCAGAATGCTGGATGGATATTTACAGTCTGCACTAGAAAGAGTTGTTTCCCACCAGACAGAAGGCAGGGAAATTTCTATTACCCCACAATACAATACACACCCATGAGAGCAAGAGAATGTTGTCTTCTCACTGAGCATAAAACAGAGTTGCAGAAGAAAAGGATATCAAGCAATGGATCCATGGTCTGATCAGCAAGACAGCTATGATACATTAGTTAAAGGAAGCCTATTTAGTTCAAAACTGACCAGCCAACAGAGCTATCTGGCAGAAAGGTATGTTATCCTTTTGAGAAAACATACAAAATGTAACAGCAAGCATGTCAGCTGGAGAGGAATATCATAGACTATCATTAGGAAAGCTTAACTGCCAATTTGCTTTCTTACATAAGAATATAAAGGGTGTCTATCCTGATCACTTCAGTTATCTTATGTAACTGTAAAATGCCTGTGAAGTATTTAATGCTAATTTTATCCCCTTGTTCACACAAAATATCACACCAAAACTACTGAATAATCAGAGAGGGTCCTTTTACCACAATAATTATTACGTTCCAGTGATGCCTGCAGAATTTTAACTCAAATTCTACAATGTGCTTCTCATGGGTGGGACCAATTAAGCAACCTGAACTCTGCAGCTGTGTCTGTGATGCTCCATAATCTTGTTTTCCTACACCTGTCATTTGGCGTGATTGGTGGCATGTTTGCAAATCTGTCATGATATCCAAAGGCAGGAGTGAGAGGCTATGGGCCCCTTGCATTTCAGCTCATGACATTTTCCATTTCAGAACACTTTCACAAGATATCAAACAATTAATTTTGTATTGCACTATTGTAATGGAAAATAACTGGGAGGGTTTTTTCTACCTTGGTTCCACCACAATTCTGAGAGCAAACTTCTGACTACCTGGTTTGAAAGGGGAAACAAAGCTATCTCCTTTCTTGGTCTTTCCACATCCATTCTTTATCTTCTACCTTTTAGTGGATTTATTCTCAGAAAAGCAGACACAATTCCCTGCTGTCAAAGAAATCCATAGAATTAATTTTTTTCTTTTTCACAGTGCTTCACACTGTTTGTATTTTAAAGGCTAGAATACAATCTGATGTTTTACTTAATGCGTCCTGTCAATCAATAAATGCAACCACTGTCAAAAAAACCCCAAACAAACCAAAACTGAATGATCTGCAACATTTAAATATAAATGCAATCAATAACAGGTTGTAAGCCTGCAAATGCCTGTAAATTTCATAGCCTTTAAATTGGAGTTATTAATTTTATGTGTCAAAGATAAGCATAGGGAGTATTAAAAAACTTACAGGTTAAGGTGTTTGGACTCTTGAACATTACAAAGCATATTTTTTTCTTACAATTAAAGCATTAGATCAAGACTGAAGATACACAGATTGCTTTTTGTAAGCCAGTAGTCATCTGCATCACCTAGGAAAAATATTTGCATCTACTCTTCAGGTGTCTTATCAATGACATTAGAGCCAAGGACATTCTTCAGCTTGGCAAACTGATATAAAAAAGTTAAAACCATAGATATTTATGTTTTCTTAGTGTAATTGAACAAAATAAACAAGCTTCAATAATACCTTCAGAGTGAAAAGATATTTTTTCCTAACTAAACTTATGTGGAGAATGTATGTAAGGGACTACAAATATATTAGGATACTAGAACATATATAAATGCTCATTAATGGGAAGCCAGTGCTTATGTCTGGCTTCCAGCCCTAGGAGGAAATGGCTCAGAGACCAAACCTTCCTTTGGAAATTTATTCACCCCACATGCCTTCGTTACCATGCCTTGCTGGATGGGCCACCCGTTCCACAAGCACTTCTCCTAGGATGTCCACATCTGGGACAAGATGAGACCTTTTACAAGAGAAACACCAGGAACATAAATTCTAGACTAAATGTCTGTCAGAACACTCATGATACAAATATCTTGGGTATACCTACCATTTTTCAGGCCACCTACATTTATTTTCTCATGTGTATTAGCCATAGAAGACAATTGAATTTTAAGGGAGCTCTAGTTGACATTTTATAAATTCCTTCTCCCACATAACCTGAAACAAGATTTAAACTTTTCTACCTACATTTAAAATAAATAAGGAATAATGCTAGAATCTTAGAGAAGCTATAATGTTAACTCATAGTTTTAAAGCTTCATTTCAATTTTAAGAACCCTATTGAAAATAGCAAAGCTTAACTATTTGGGAGGGGAAAAACATTTGGAAAGGGCAAAATATTTGAAACACATTTCCAAAAATATAAGAACTCATATCTTTGGGCCCATTTCTGTACTTATTAATTCATTTTAAGTTAAAATGGTTTCCATGCAATGTTTTCTGTATTTTAGCTCCTGTGCACCTGATGTTCTTAAACTATCTTTATTTACCTGCATATACTGTACCCTATGGTGTCAGTCTGAAAATGTATTGTCTTATTTTTGTCATTTATGGAAAACTTCAAAAGTCTAGATTTTTAATTCAGTTTGGAAAAACAAATCTGTGATTTCTGCTTCAGTTGTGGGCAGCATATCCATCAGTAAGATCTTAACAACCGGTCTGGTTGGCTGAACTTTAGCAGGAAAGCTGCATGAATTCTCATGCACTTTAGACATGACAATTGTGCTGCAGTCCACAGGATTTTCTTTTTAGATAAGAATCGCTTTTTTCTTAGTGAAGTCATGATTTCAACTGGACCAACACCACCACAAGCAGCACTTTGTACCAGTATTCTGAGTAGACTTGCACATGTAATACACACAACATATAAAGATCTATATTAAGGACAGAAATTTATTTTCATGCTTTCATGCTTGGTCTTTGATATTAGAAAACACTTGTGAGGTATGGCGAGTCATTTGCTTTGTGTGCTTAAAGAGTTAAATACAGATGGGATTTTTGGCAAATATTAATTTCAGTATTTTCTTTAGAACAACACGGCAGCATAATTCAGTTTAAAGGATATTAATATTTTCCTAACTTTTCCCCCCCAAAAAAACCCCAACAAACTAATACAAGAAGTGAGTTCTGTAATGGCTTGCAGCAAGAAACAACAACCATGTTGTTTTAAAAACAAAATCCTAAAAATACAAAAAATGAACACATGAGACTACCTTGACACAAGAGGAGTACTCACACAGGGTGAGTATGAAAGTTATGTTATTCTTTTGAGAAAACATACAAAATGTAATAGCAAGTATGTCAACTTGAGAGGAACAGCTATGATAGGACTGTTAACAGAGCACATAAAAGGTTACCATGACTCAGGGCACCCCGCAGCACTCTGAGAAGTAGACAGGTGTGGGTAATATGGCAATGATGTAGTGCATAAACTCTGCTTCTGTGTTCAATAAGCAGCACATGCAGCTACTGAGCTATCTCCAAAGGGAGCCATACCAGCTCCTTTATAGTTCAGTTGTGATTAGCTGGAGCTAATTTCACCGTAACTTAGAGTACAAAGATGTGCCACATCACAGTGGGGTCTCTGTGAGCCCACAGCTCTTCAGTGCTTTGCAAAGGAACACTGAACTTTTTTTTTTTTCCTAGCTAGCATTAACAACTCTTAAGGTTCCTGGAGTCAGTCAAGTTCCCTGATAGATGAGGTCCTCAAATACTTGGGATAGCATTAAAGAAATGATAAAAACACCCTGGCTTAGGCTCCTAAAAATGTCTCTAGTTTTCCACCACAATAACAACTTTCATAAAAACCAGACAATGTATGCATCTGGTATAGGCATAGGGAGTAGTTTTTCATTGTTTCCCTAAACTCAACTCTAAGCCCATGGGACAGCTCATCTTCTTTATATTTTCAGTATTTTTATTGTGTTTTCACAAGAAAGCTCCTTGACAAGTTGTTGAGACTGCCAAAGGAGAAGGCAAGTGAAGTGAATGTGCAGAAGTGAAAGCCATCCGACCAGAAGAAGAAAAGTGCCCTGTGCTCTGGGCCTGTAGTGACTCCTGCATGGTGGCTAATGCCCAGTGCAGCTGCCTGCAGCAATGGAAGAATTGGCAAGGCAGGGGGAAACCCATCTGGGCTGCTGCACTGTGGCCAGACACCACTGCAGGGGTAGAAAACATGACTCTGAAGGGACATGACAGAGGTGCCCAACATCTGCACCACTAAAGAACATTGAGATAACCAACAGGTAGATAAGGTTGGCAAAACTGAAATAGCTCAGACAGACTTAGACTGGGAGCAGAAGTAGGAGCTGTTTGTAGCCTGATGGCTCTGTGAGACACCTGGACATCTAGAAAGAGACACAACACACACACAGATGGGCTTGTGATCGAGGGGTGGGTGCTGCTTTCATCCACTGCTCTGGCTACAGCCAGCAGTGCTGGCACAGCATCAGAGCTGTCTCTCCAGCATTCCACCTCCCATCTGGAGGCTGGCTATGGGAAAGTCCTGGGAGGGGACACACCTTGCTGACCCAAACTGGCCAAGAGGATATTCCATGGGGGGACATTCCTTACTTACAGTGTTTGCCTTCCTGAGAAACCACTACACATGCTTTCTCTTCCCAGGTAGTGGACAAATATTGTCTGATGATGGGGAAATACTGAGTCTTTTTTTTCTCTTTGCTTGTGCATGCACAACCCTTTGCTGTTGCTTTAGCAAACTGCCTTGTCTTAACCTATGAGTTGTCTTCCAACTTATTTTCTCTGCTCCTTTGCATTTCCCCCTGTCCAGCTGAGAAGGGGGACTGGTAGAGTAGTTTGGGGGATACTTGGCATCTAGCCAGGGTCACTCCAGCACACATTGTAGGAATACTAATAATTAAACAACATTCTAATGGCCAGACAAGATATTCCACCTGATTCAGGGGCAATTTAATGAAATTCAGTGAAGTCAAACTAGTTGGATTCACTTGGTTTAAAATAGCTAGGGTACAGATCAGTGTTAAAATTTCAGCCCAGAAAAAAATTAGAATATTAAACTATTTTGCAGGAGATATCTACAACTACAGTTGACAAAATACAAAGTACAATCAGTAGCTGTGTGAAGAAGTAATTTCCCTTTATGGTACAGTTATAAAGCAAGTACATTACAATTGCTGTTACATCATTAATCATTTTTACTACAGTAGTGCCTAAAACCATGCAAAAGATGAACCTCATGGGATTTGGTAGTATGCAGACACACAGCAAAAGACCACAGCTATCCTGAAGAATTTATAGACAAGGCAAACAATATAGGTACCTGAGGAGAAAATGATGCAAAAAATGAGCAGTGTGAGCAATGCAATCCCAGAAAATGTTGGGTTTGCAATGGGAACGAGCACACAAGATGCTGAAAAGGGAAGAGGGGGAACAAGGGGGCACTAAGAAGCAGAAAAGCCAAAGAAACGTAGGTGAGCAGGACCAGGATGGATCCACCTGGGACAGAAGTGAAGTAAAGCTGAGGTGAAAGGTGTTGGCAGAGATTCAGAGCAGACATTGACTAAATGGAGGGGCAGAGGCAAGCCTGTCAGAAGTGCAGAGGTAGCTGAAGACTGTAGGCAGCCTACAACAACAGCTGGGTGAACTCTCTGTACTCTCTATCTTCCCACATGGTTTACCTAGAGCTGGTGAGAGTTCCTCAGTAGGTCAAGAGGTATTTGGAAACTGGATGTATCAGAGACAGATGATTTGCACTGATTTGTTCTTGCTCTTATGTAATTGCGTTTATATATTACCACACTACAGAAAATAATTTATTTGCCATTTTGGACCACAGAACTATAAAAATAAAGCACATATGACACCTGCCTTAAAAATTATACTAGCTGTCACTCTTTGATTGAAACAAATCAGCTTTGTAATGAAAACAAAGTGAAATTAGGGACTTTATTTCTGAACAGATATTACCAGTGCATCTCAAAGGATTAGGATAACTGTCAGTCATAATACAGTTTTGCTTTTCAATATTTACTGATATATTTTCTCTGCCCTAAGCACAGAGTGAGGAGGCAGTGAAAATCAGACTGAAATAAAATCTTTTCAACAAACAGGAATTACAACTGACAGTGCAAAATTAAAAAGAACATTGGAGATACTGTGGGTTGGGTTTTTTTCTCTCCTTGGTGTCACCAGATGTGTTACACAGCAGAGAAGCAAAAGGGCATATTAAATATAGTACTGCATGCAAATTCATGGTAAAGCACACATGGATACAATTTCCTAGGAAAAAGCCTCTTCCTGTGATCTGCTCCATGAAGTGAAATCTCTGATTCCACAGAAGTCTGCAGAACTCCTCTGGTGGGGCATTGGTCTGGAAGGCTCTGGTTTCATGACCTCCATGAAAAATTATTTTAAAGGTGTTCTTTATCTACTGAGCAGGGACCCAACCTAGAAATAGTGAATATAAAGACCTCTTGGTTCAAGCAGACTAAGAGATGTTCCTAGAGCAATCCTTTCAAAAAGGAATGTAAGATCAATAAAGCAAATCAATAAGGGATGTGGTTGCACAGATGTATATAGAGGAATTATTCTCTGTGGCTAAAATTGAGAAAATACAAGAAAAAAAATCCATTCTGGTAGTAATGTTGTAAAAGAAACAGAAAATTAAGAGTAGCTTCAGAATACAGTTTTGGTTTGTTTTTATTTTTACCCCTGAACTTTCTCTGCCCTACTCAAAAGAAAAAAGATCCATAATCTATTTAGTGCATACATTCTATCAAAAAGATAAAATAGTAAAGCAATCTTCATTCTGTCAGCACTGCAGTTAGTGACCTGGAGCTGAAATAAATGTCTGGAAACAAGCAAAATGCACACATTGTCACGGAGCATGGTCATCCACTACAAAATCCATCAAAATAAGCAACCAATCCTCTGTCACTTGATGTCTCATTCATAATTCAGAAGGTCACTCTTTAATTTAAAGCATTTTAGATCAACACAAGAATAACTTGGTGAAATTTAATGATTTCTGGATTTAATGTTCTGAATGTTTTCTTAACAAAAATATCTGTACTAGGTACAAAACAAAACAAACAAACAAGAGATGGATGTACATCAGGAATTACTTCTCCCACAGCTGAGGAAAGTTCTGCTTTCTTGCAGCAATCTCCCTGATACTTCCCAGCTTTTCACTGACCTTCCCTTTCAGTTCATCCTCTACTTTTTTTTTTTTTTTTCTTTTAGCTCCTTTAAGGAAGATTCTTCTAATATGACTGCCATACAACTATTTAACAATCTCAGCAAACTGCAGCTGAAGCTAAGGAGTCTTTTCTGATTGTGACTTCTGCCATTCCCTTGACTGTTTTGGTAAAAGACATTTCTCCTATGTAGATGGCAAGAGTCTTTCTTTCTCTACTTTATTCTTTGTTACCAATAGCTACATGACCACCTCCAAATTTACCACCTTCTACTGAGGCAGAGTGCAAAGCCAAGCTGAAGAAAAAACCACTGCAGAGTTATGAAAATACATTGTATTTTCTGAATTCAGTGCCAGCTTCTGTGTGTTTGCAATCACAGCAAACCTCTAGCAAACTAAATTTTACAGATTTTTGGATAGAGAAAGAAAAGCAATGAAGATACTTAGGAGCACCCAAGCAAATAAAAAATGCAATCAAGCAGCCCACCCAGTAAAAACTCTCAGGTCCTGTCCAGTCCACAACACAACTGCCAAGGCAGAGAACAGAGAGATGAGGGAATATCAAACCTTTGAGGTCTTTGGGAAAGGGGTGGAGACAGCAGTGCAGTGAACAGTTCAGAGGTTCCAGGGCAATGATCACAAAAGCTGTCAGTTTGACCAGGGATAATATAAGGAACCTGAAGGCAGGAAAGGTCTTTTCTGCTTATCAGATATGGAAGTAACAAACATAGGGGAAAACTTCATTTTTTTCTTACCAGCTTTTATGAATAAGTCACATGCACAAAGTCTTATTGTCGTGTGACCTTCTGCTTGCTTTTGAAGGTTAAGTAATAAGTAATGAATTATGAATAATTCATAATTAATGAATAAGTAATGATCCTTTTCAGAGTGACTGGGATTGACTTGCTGATAGCAGTGTTTCAGAAAGAAAAAGCTTACAGTGAAAACAGGATCATTCTGTTCAAAGAACGTGAAGAAAAGATAGCTGGATAAAGGCTCTACATAAAACTCTTAACAGAGAGGTGGAGGAAGCCAGGTTTATTTCTAGGAACTGTTTTAGAAGCATCTCTGTGGGAATAGGGGATTAGGTATAATTTCAACCTCCAAACTAAAAAGCAAGTTCTAAAGTATGAAGACAGAGAAACTCTGCTCCTGTTTTCTTGCAGAGCCTTCAAAAAAGGGAGCTTGCTAAGAATACATGCAGGGAGTACTGAACAGAGGCAGGTCCCAGTGTGCCAGCAGCATGTAAGCCTGTGTAGGTTTAGCAATGCCTCAGGCTGGCTACACAGGAATGGTACTCAGCATCACTGTTCCCAATTCAGGCATGTTTTAAGTTTAAGTGGGGAACACCACTGTTCCCCAGAACTACAAAATTCTGCAGTACTTATCTCCAAAAACACTAGAGAGATGATTGACTGCTTTGTATCAGTGTAAGGCTAAAGGAAATGCCACTAAACAAATTTCCTCTTCGAGATCAAGGAACT
The DNA here is from genome assembly GCA_025504685.1 of Leucosticte australis. Taxonomy (NCBI): domain Eukaryota; kingdom Metazoa; phylum Chordata; class Aves; order Passeriformes; family Fringillidae; genus Leucosticte; species Leucosticte australis. The sequence continues at coordinate 66,705,793 of JANIJU010000002.1, forward strand.
AGGATAAGCATTCTTAGGCCAGATAAATGAGAAAGACATTATCAATGTAAAATATTTCTTCTATCTACTCTGTTCTCTTCCCACTAATTTCTCCTACACAACAGTTCTCCTGTATCCCTAGCTCCTATATTGGGCTCCCTATTACAGCTCTGACGATGTCCATTACCCCTTTTTTTTGCAATAATCATTAATTTGAAAACACATGCCATTTGTCCCTCCAATGGACTGAGATACATTGCTTATGCCACAGACAAGCAGATTGTTGATGTTCTGGGTAGAAGGTGCTTACAGCTATTGGACGGAGTGCTCTCCTACCCAGGCTTTGGAGAAGACTCAGCACAAACTCTGCAGCCACTCCACTGATGAACTTTACATCACACCAGTGGGCCAAGAAGCACTCTGCCCTTCACTGCAGGTGAACAAAAACAGGCACAGGCATGAGTTTCATCTAGGGGGGAAAAAAAAAAAATAATCAACAGTCTGCATTTCTGTAACAGGCATGAGGAAAAGTCGTGGGAGAGAACTTAAGCTTAAAACGTGCCTGATTTCCTCCCTGTATTAGTTCTGTCTGTGTGAAAGAATTTCAGATTTTGAAACACAAATTGAGGTGAGTTAGGAAAGGAACAATGCTTCTGCAAACTCATGTAACTATACGCATATTTACTTATCTTACTAACAGTCTTGCCCAGTGTCATGAAAACTTGCAGCTATGAAGCTGCTGAACAGTAACTCATTGAAGCTGGAGATATTTTGCTCTCCTTGCAGTTCTTCTACTGTTGAATTCACTTTCCCTTATTTTTCCATGTGCTGAATGTCACCAGGATGTCTACTGGGTAGTTTGAGAAGCAAGTCACTCTGTAACGGGCTTTAGGAAAAATCCACAATCTCACATTTGATTTGCTAGACCTACACAACATGAACTCGTGACATATGAAAAATGACAAATAGGTCATGTAGTTAACTGTGAAACAAACTCCACTGAGTATAGTTTGAGCAAAACATCTGCCATGTATAAAAAAGGTTATGTGATGAGTTTATTTATACTTTTCTTAGAGAAAAGCACTCTGAGTCCAACTTATAAATAGTATGAATTTATTTCACGCATGTGATTTTAGTTTTGGATTTACAGATTGCATCAATTTATCGCATTTTCTTCACACCAAATAAGGAAAATGAAGTATGTATTATGCTAACATGAAAGATGTTTCCCTCAAAGCACTTTTTCCTGCCCACAGTAATTAGGGTGGCAGCACCATTATTGTGTGCTGTTCCCACAGCTTCTATTTTCCTACTGAAATCTAAATTTGTTTTTGCTGTTGACTCAATTACTCAAAAAAAGTTTATTTGAAACTTACTTCCAAAAGACATTCTTAAAACCAGAGCCAAATTAATTTTCAATGCCCTGCGGGTGCTAATTCAAAGCATTTTTTCAATAGATCATAATGTGGAGTCATTTTCCCAATTTCATTTTTTTGGTCAGTAAATTTTATGTTCTTTGATATTTTGAGCACCATGAAATATCACTAACTTTTCTCCAGTAATACAAACAAAAAGATAACTTTTAATGTAATTGTCAAGTCTGGATTCCAAACTTTAGCAGAAACAGCATTTTATCTCAGCCAAATACTAAAAGTGCATGCATGTAAATATTTACACATATATGTATGTGTACATATACATATATACATTTGTATATAAGAATGCAGAGAAAACACAGAAATTGACTAATCTGCCTATTTATACTTAATTGTTATCCCAATATCAACCAGTAGCACAACGTTGCTAAGAATCTTTTTGTGATCTAAATGTACAGGCTTAGCAAGAAAAAGCAGGATCTAAAACAGGAGTAAAGAGTAAGAGAAGAGGCTCTCTTGGGATATCAAAAACTCTTTTTATTTAAAGTATAACTAAAGACATATTAAATATGATCTCTTTACTGCACATAAAAATATTTCATTCCCTTTTTCAAAACAAATTCTGAAGCTACATCATTAAACATGATTATCTCAAACCAGTTTAGAATACAAGAGTATCCATAGCTTCAATATTTCATTAATCAACAATGATCAACAAAGAAATGCACAAAAAATGCAATAAATGAATCTTCATAAAGTTGTGTGTCCACTGTACGATAAAAAACTAGGTTTTATTTTTTTCATTAATTCTTATGTATAGGATTTGTCTTTTTTGGCTCCAAATCCATACACAATACAGGTTAACACAAGGCAAACACTCGGAATTAACCTTGTTATTTTTTTAAAGAGACACACAAAAAAGAGTTTCCACATTAATTGATTGCTTTCATTAGAGACTATGAGCACAAAACAATCTCTTCTCCCCCTACCAAGAGTACTGCGTGCACATCTGGCATACCAGTCCATGCTGAGAGGGAAGCAGTGATGCTTTCCCCACATCAACATCCCAGACTCCTGGGAGGACGAAGGGTACCACACATCTATCACAGGCATCTCACTACACAGTTAGATATGATGGCCATCACCTCTCAGGGCTGCCATTAAGGTCTGCACATGTTTACTGATTTCTTTTGCCATCATGTGCATATTAAGTGCTAAAATGCCATCACTGCAGGCTGTGCACTCCTGCTTTCCATATTTCAGATGTATCTGCTGGTCTCAGGAGTGCCTTCTGTCCCTGAATAAGTGTTGAGGATGTGTCTCATCCTCAAGCCTGACAGAGCCCAAAGACACCACTCCTTCTTTCAGAGATACATCAGTAATTCTTACACAGTAAAACTGCCTTAGTCTCACAAACTGTGTTTCACAAAGTGGTGCTGAGCTCACAGGCTGGGGAACATGGGAAAGCAGCAGCTCATTTTATCAAGTAGATGTCAGCTGGAACACATAACTACAACCAAAGAAATGTGTAAAAAGGGTTTTGGGATTGATCTCACCATTTTCATGTTTTATTACTTCTTCAATGCAATTCAGTGAGTAACAATCCATCATAAAACCACAGTAAATATGGTTAATTGACATCTATTTCACTCTTCTAATATAGCACATTTCTGTATCTTAAGGGAGCTCCTAGAAGATGAATGATTTTTTTCCCCTCTCTCAGACTAACAGATCTTGGGCATTTTACTTTCTGAAGCTCTGAATGATATTGCATGCTGTACCATAACTGATACTACCCATAACACTCCTCACAGGAGAGATACATCTTTCTCAACATGTCACATATACTTTGGAAGATGCTCTAAAATTATTTCCATATAGGAAGTATATTGCAGATATTGTCCTAAGTGTTTTTATCACTCTAAAGAAGGACTAAACTGTCATACAAGCATTTCTTTTAATAACTCAGTATTTTGGGAGGGTGTTTGGTCTGCTTCACCTGGAATTACTTCATCAGTTTTATGCAGGGTGTCTGATCAAACAAGAAATAAAGTCACACATCAGCAGACAAACTTAATTCACTTGAGACACTAAATTCACTTAAGACACTGACAGTGAACTTCAGGCAGTAAGAGTTGCAGAGGGGGAGATAACCCACAGAAAACACCTACACACTAAGCAAAAGGTGTACTGTGATTAGATTAAAAAATAAGGTAAAATTTCCTCACTGACTACATGAGTCAGAGAGAGAAGCATCCAGTACAAATTCCACCTTGTCCTCTTCTGAATGTGAGTCTCACATTTTAATAGATAATGGTCTCAGGGCTGGAAGCTCCTGAATTGATCTATATGGCACTAATTTAAAACATGTTTATCTTAGAAAATATATAGAAGAAATATTGATCAACCTAACAGTTCTGAAGAGATTTAAAATGAAGACAGATGGAATTGAAGAACCCAAATTTCAAAAACTTTTACATCCTTGGAAAGAGCTTACACTGAGAGGGTTGTGAGCTGCATGGGATTTTACTTCTTCCTCATCTCTTTCTCATGGTAGGAGACCAGAATATCCCTAATAAGAGTGATATAATTAGCAATCTGTGCTGTTTAGTCATTCTTCCTCTCATCTGCTGTCACACAGCTTACATAAAAAACCAAAAAAAATCCATTTTCTCCCATATTCCAAACTCCATTATATATCTCTGTACTTCTAACACATTAACTGTAGGCAATCTTTTTCTTAACTCTTCCTAGACACAGTGTTTTCATTTGAAGTTTCACAAATAATTAAAAGAAGCACAAATAACAGTTAAACCTACTGAAATGTAAGGTACTTCCAATCATAGTGAATTGAGGAAAACAACGAAGCAATTGCCAATAACTGAAAACCCTTTTCAGAACTCCTTTGGCTACAGAATACTCATTTTTTCTTAATAATTGACTGAAAGTCCTCAAAATTGTTGCTGTTATTGAATTCTCAACTGAAGGCAATGGATAAAGTGATAAATGATAAATTGATAAACTGAACTGAGTTTACTCTTCCATAGGAACCAAAATGGTCTATTAGAAAAGAATGATGAATCCAGAACTTAATAAATAAAAAAAAAGCTGTATTGCTTTTTGGTATATTAGTATTTCCATACTTCAAAGATCATTAAAATATCTTTATTAATAGGAATTTTACATAAAGAAACAATTGTAAACAAACTTCATTTTTATTTTAGTATTTCACAAGTAAAATAAGAAAATTAAAAATTATTATGTTTAAAATATTTTTTATCTGTTCTTGCATTTTTCTGTTAAAAGCTGAAAAGCATTTTGCAAATATTAAGTACCCCTCTAAGGTGACTCTTTCTATTATTGACATATTTAGAAGAACTGAAGCGAGAAAAGTACAAGTAACTGCTGAAAGTTAGAATGAATGGCAAAAAAGAGTATTTTGAATTCTAAAGTCCTGATTACCCACCCACAGTCTTCATCACACAATGATGCTCCTCTTTCTCTGTGAAGACAAGATGATTTACCACTGCCTTCTCAATAATTGGAATATTCATAAGCAATTATAGCTGTGTTCATAGAATGTTCTTGGACTTAAGCTCTTGAATAAAACCATTAGCAAGGATTAAAAAAAAAAAGAAAGAAATCACATTTTCACAGAAAATAGCACATGTTCACTTTACCAGGGTGTTTCAACTCTATTCATAAAATTCATGTTTTACAGCAAATTTACTACATCTTGTGCACTTTTAGAGAACTGAAGTCTGATAACACCCATGACAACTTGGATTACAAATAAGAATTAAAGTCATTGTGACCCTGTTGATGCACAGCCACAAACCTAATAAACTACCAAAGAATATTTCCAGTTTTACATTCAAATCCTCCAATAAGCATCAAGAAAAAAAACAGCAACAAAAAATATTCAAATTTATCAGAGGAAATGTAAACAATTCAAAATTCCAGAGTGAGTTGAAAGAGTCATTACTTAGAAAGCAGGCAACTTTTCAACTTTTAAAAGTTATACTTTTAAAAAAAGCTGTATTTTGTCAGCGCCTCCTCTGGAACGGAAAAGTAAGATTTTGCTTATTTTACTTCAGTCTAAATGCACAGAACCTCCAAAGGGGTTTCACCAAGTTTCAAACAGGCCCCTGGAAATCCAGAATTGAAAACTGAAATAAAAATAGGTACAGTAAACAAGCTGTTGCTGCCATAGGATTGCTTCTCAGTGCAAACCAGGCTGCTCTGTACTGGCGCAGCAGACCCGAGCACCATCCTGCACCGGCACAGAGCTTGGACCTCCCTTTGCTGCACTGAGAGCTTCATCTCAGGCAGAGAGGGAAACAGCAGGGCAGCTCTGTGCCCATTCCACACTCCAGCCCTGGAGCTGTTAAGTGAACACCCAGGGCCAGTGTGTCTGGCAGTGTCTGGGTGAAAGCAGGGGCACAGGGCAGTGCTTCTGCAGCCCCTGCCAGCACGGCTTTTCCAAGCAGCCCAGCTGCTCTGCAGCAAAGGGAAGCAGGAGCCACTGATGAATGGCTGCTTTCCACACCCAGAGACTGCAGCCTTTACACAATTAATATGCTTTTAAATTCCACCCACACGAACCTGGCTCCAAAGCAAACCTGGAAGACTTTGTGCCAGTGATCCTCAGGCTGAAAGGATTTGGTTTAAAACTCAATTGCACACACTCAGCCTGGAAGCAGTCCAAGACACCTCCCTCCCTGCCAGATGGCTGGGCAGTGCAGTACCCTCACAGCATTCCCTAAAACATGCTGGTGACACCCAGTGAAGAGTGGACATCAAGGTCTCCTGGGGACAGAGCCAGAGGGATGTGGGCAGCACTGCTTCTGGCAAGCCTGAAAGCAGCCACGCATCAGGATGCAGAACTCAGAAAAGGCTGATGCTAAGACCTGGGAGCACAGCAAATCCACTGAAAAGTGAAACAAAGGGTGACATTCCAGCTTCAAAGAATGTGTCAAAACCCATCATGAATATCTCTAAAGTCTCCTTACTTTAAGAAAAAAGAGATGTGCTGCTTACAAGCAAGTTAAATTGAGCTAAACTTTTGTACTATCAAAAAAGTGAACTTCTTGTGTCCTTGCATGGGTACACACTGATAAACTTTACTATGAAATAAATTTGCAGAAGGTAACAGGAAATTATAAGACAGCTATAGATACACACAGATTCTTAAATTTGCATGTATTCTTCCAAAGAAGTGGATGGTGTCTTTTCTCTATCGAGTAAAAATGATGCATTCTTTCAAACTAACTTTAATGACTTCTAAGTGGTAGAACCTGATAAAAAAGGACTAGTAGCAGGTTGTCTCTTCAGGTATGTTTATTCTCAGGCAGTTTTAAGAAAAATGAGATTTCCTATGTGGATTTATTTCAGATGTTTACAATAACCTGACTTACAGAAAGTATTTCAGATGGGAAATAGAACTTACTGATACCTGCTTAATGATCAATAGAATTTCTGCTTTCAGCATCTAAATGTAATAATGGGCTTATTTCTCACTAGAACTTGCTCTTAAAAATGAAATGGATAATGGCAGCCACTGAAAGCCATGAAAATTTCAAAATTTCAACTTAAGTTCAATATGCTTTCCATGTGAACATGTTTTATTTCATCCAGAATCACATTTAAAAATCCACAGGTAAATAAAGTGTTTACCTTAGTTTTGAAAAATCATTGTGATTTATTTCCAGCAAAGAATGTAATGCTTTTTTTGATCTATGTGACTTGTGTTTTCCCCTGCAAGGACTGTGTATCCATCATTCTACACATTCTGGAGCATGGTGCAGAAGTAGTAAAGCATCTGCTATACAAGAACCCCTAAGCTGGCAGCTGTGTTTTGCTGACAGACCTTGGAAGTTAGATGTTTATTGAGCTCTTGCTGGTGGATAGGAGCATGGTTCACAATAATGCAGGATAATCTCTGTGGACTCAACTTTTGCAATAAAGCAAGATAGACTTTGGCTGTAAGTTGTAAGAAGAGTAACAAATATAGACTCTTCCTAAAATTTCATCATGATGGTGAAGCCATTGGAAGGGGAAAGTACTGGATGTATAATGAGATATTATATTTTACCTCATTGCACTTCAGTTTTAGGAATTTATGATCCTCAGTTTTTCCTTTAGAGCTGAATGAGACCACAGATCTGAATTGACACAACCACCATAAACTGAAAGAGTGTACAGACAAATTCTTTCAATTTGAACAGAAATACAGGAAGCCCACCTTTCAACTTTTGGCTTGTAAAATTACTGTCTTAGAAAACAAATAATCAAATGCAATCAAATAGAGAATTGCTCCAGATTTGGTGGTAATTTGTCACTATATAAGAAGCAGTGGAGCAATAAATATAATACAAAGGAAAAACCTAAACTTTTAGCCCAATAGAAGATCTGAACTGAAACAAAACTGTCTATGGGGTTACTAAAGAATTCAGCTGATAATTTTCTCCACACTTCAAGGTTTCATTTCCACAGTTAAAATTGTTAAATCAATGGAAACAGTCTGAAGTCATTGGAAGGACTCACAACACGTACATTGTTAACCTCCAATTTCTCCATCATCAGCAGAGTCTGTTTGCTGAAGAACTGGTCCAATATGTAGTAAAGTTACAGTTAAGTACAATATATGCACAGAAAGTTATGTAAGAGGATATCCAAGGTAAAGCAGAGATACAACAGAATTCAACATGTAATAATTATAACTGCATAAGGTGATGAGTACTTCTACAGCATTGCTCTTCCTATTTGTTCAATGTATTTGTTCTTCATTGACTCATATTTAAGCAATATGTAAAGTGACTCAGCCCTAGGGAGTTCAGTTTTGGGGAAATGACAAACACATGCAACCCTGAGAAAAAGATAATGAAGAATGAGTCCCAACAGATTGAAAATTCAAATGCAGTTTAATTGAAAAAGTTGAAAAACAAGGGAAAACATTTTTTTCCAATTATTTCAGCTTCCGCTGTTAACAAAGATGAATGTTTCTCAAGTTTTTGCCATTAATATTGTTACTGTAAAGCTCAAGTATGCAAAACAAAATTAAATAAACAGGACTGATTCATCATTACACTCCAGTTGTTTTGCAGTGCTCTGGTGAAGCAGTAAATGCAGAAAAAACATGTTGTTAGACCAACTTTATGGCTGTTCTGCATCACCAAAGTGGCACAGAGCAACTTATCACAGACAAGTAGCACAAAGCAATTTGAAAAACCCTTTCTTATTCTTCCCCTCTCTGTCCTCTCTCGCCTTCCCTAGCAGTTGCACAAGACTAAGAAAACTAGTTGCCCTCCTGCTCCTTTGATCCCTTCTGTACTTAAAGCCATATAGAATTACTTCCCTGTTGCTACTGACCCCTGGAGCTGCTGCTCCTCAACACAAAGCTGGTGAGCCCCGCAGACGATGGCTAACCCTGACTCCTGTCCCACAGCTGTGCCTGGCTGCAGCCCAGCACAGAGCCAGGGCAGGACTGGGATCACTGATTATAAGCTGTACAAACAGATGAACAATTCTAACAAGAACTGTAACTAAAACAGCAGTGGGGGAAAAAAACCCCAAAACATAAAACTGAAAGGCAAAACCTCTGGAAAAGGAATTGCCTCTGATGCAGACCTGCAATTTGTAAGACACTGCTCAGCAAGGCACTTACACTGCCATGGCTGAAGCTGAGCTTCCTGAAGCAACTTCAGCACACTTCACTTTTGGGTGAAAACTCTTATGAACAATGACAATTCAATGTTCAAGGTGGTGAGAAAGGGGCATCCACTTCTGCACTAAGCACCAAGGAGATGTGGAAAGCAGAACATGCAGCAAAGGTGGCAGGGAGATGGCAAAGGTACTAAATGCACTTTAGGCCTGTGTTGTGTGAGAGAAACTGATCCACAGCTCCTCAGTTGCAGGGATGCAGTTTCCCTTGATATACTTGTCTGGCTGAGTGCCAGCCCATTTCTGAGGTGGGAAGTGAGAGTGAACCTCTTTACCCATTTATTTTCTTTAGAACAGTGACAGAAATTATCACCTGTTGTCCAGGCCAGGTGGTAACAAGGTGACCTCCCCACCTGCAACTCTGCACTCTCACCACTCTCACCTTTACATTCCCAGCCTCACTGTGGCTCTCTGCTTTGGCACTTGTATCCATGGTCATATCCACAGATACACAGAAACACAAAGCCCACGTTTCCTTATGCTGGGATGACTTTTTTTCAAGTTCAGAACCAATTAAATCCACGTCACCAGTTGATTGAAAAAACATATTTTCCTCACATGTAGGGATTAGAAAAAAGTGCTTTGTATATCCTTTATCCCCTTTATTTCAAAAAAAAAAAAAAAACAGCAGGAAAGATCCATTCTTATCAAAATCCAGAGGAGATTAAAAGCCATGGAAAAATATGTAGTTAAACATACATACAACTGCAGCAGGGGTAATACACAGCAAGATTTAGATGCAAATATGATGGTCTAGGACCCCACATTAAGACTTTAAATCTATACAGACAAGGGAGACTTCCACAATGATCTCCCAGTGAACGCTTTTCAAAACCATGTTGGATACATTTACCAGCTAACACTTAGGAGATGACAACCCTTGACATTTACCATCTAATATTAGACTACAACTCTCCAATGCTTTACACCTAAAGGATAAACTACAGGCTGGAGAATGAAGACAGGTACAGGAATGTACATAAGGAGGCTGATACTGAAAAAAATTTTGAAAACAATTTCCAGCTCTCACATCACCAAAGCTTGCACTACATGTTCTTGATGCTCCTGGGGATTTGTCTGAGGGTTCCCAGTCCCAGGTTGTACCCACTCAGGCAAGGCTTCCATTAAATTCAATTATAGTTTGATATTGGTATAACTAAGGTATACCCTAAGACACTGGTCTGTTCAGTCACTGGCAGCATTTTCAGCTCAACTGGTAGATAAATCTACAGCATTTGAAAATCTGAAAAGCATTTATTTGGTTTTCAAGAAAATTATGCACACACGCTGAATCATTCCCTCCTGACATCTTTTCATTGGCTGTGATCACACTCCTTTGAAATGAGAAAAAATCACAACTGTGCATACATGATTAACTTTAATTAGCAAGCACCTACAAATCAATTATTAGATTGTCACCTAATTAGTTGGAATAGTAAACTGTAAGCAGCTGACAGAAATTTCAGAGAGGAATGAGAAAACAAACAGTGCCAAGCACACATGAATTCAGAGCCAAGTTCAGCACCACTGAAGAGGAGCTGAGATGGGGTCTAGGAAGCTTTGACTTGTCTTCCAGTTCAAGTAATGAGGACATTAAATAATTTCTGTGAAACTACACAGGTCCTCACTCTGAGCACAAGAACCAGCTGTACCTAGATGCTGTGTTACAGAACTCTGCTGCTCCACAACACACAAGCTGAGGACTTAGGTGATTTTATTGTCTATGTATTTTAAAAATGTTACATTTTCTGAAAGATTATTTTAGCCATATTTTACCAGGCTGCAGAAAGAGGAACATATTTTACCATCCTGACCTCTATTTTTCCCCCATTAGATCTCCCATCTAAATCTTGGCTCAGATACAGAAATATCAAGAGGAGTTGGTGGGCAGGACAGACAGGCTATTGACACAATTGCAGTTTCTTTTGTTGAAATGGATGGGCTCCTTGAAAGAATTCCTATGATCCCAATTTTGGCTGTAATAACCTAATTCATAGGCAATATAATAAAGATGGTCTGAGCCACTTCATTGTGACCACAGGTTTTTAACATTAGAGAGTGCACATCATAAATCATTCTAGTCTAGGATGAAAAAATTTTATTAGAATTTGCATTTCCTGACAAGGTTATTGCATGAGCATACGCATCATTTGCTACTCAGGGCGGAGAGTAGGTGCTGGTTTTGGAACAGGGTAGTTGGATGTAGGTTCCATTCAGGTGATTTGGCCCTGACAGCAAGTGTTCTGCTCAGTTTCCAGAAGGAAAAACTCCCAGATCACCCCTTGGTGGATTGGGTAGAAAAGGAATTGAACTTACATCTTGGTTTTGAAATAGTTTAGTAAACAACTAATGAAGAGGAAAAAAAACCAACCAAACCACTGAACCACCAAATACATTTCCTTTTCTTTCCTTTTGCCTTTCTCAAATGAAATACCTTACAGAAGGATCTTTATAAATCTTTTTTTTCCAATAATGTGATTGAAAACATTATCTTTCTTTATAACAAATGGAAAAGCACTACTCATGTAAGTGGGGAGTTCTAAAAATTCCAGAGTGTGGTTGCTCTTTATATGAAAAACCATTTATTCTTTTAATATGCAGTGCATAGAACAATTCCATTAAGTATTAGTGCTTCTGACTTGATATGAATTGGGCTTTCTTCCTCTCTCCTCTGTTTTTCTCATCTAACAAAATTGTGTCAGCACAAATGGCATTATGCAATGTACCTTATAATGCTCCTAATGTAAAAGCCTGTCTTAGTCTGGAGACTGGAGATTTCTGTCTATGCTTTAACAAAGGTAAATGAAAGAAAAATTTGAAGCATTTGAAAATATTTGTAACACGCTTAATATGGCATATCTTCCTAACAGGGGAAAGTGAAAATCCATTTTTAGGAAGTGAGTACTTCAGAATTCTTTGGCTAAAGTGTAAGTTCTAAACCAGACCCAAAGCCTGCCAGCCATTGTTATGAAAACCATCGGGCAGTGAAGACAGCCATGAAAATGGCTGGGGTAGCAGCTGGCAATTTCAGCATCACTTAGGCTTTCTCCTTGCTGAACTGTACATCAAACCTGGCTTTCAGGTAGAAGAAAACTTTTTTTTTTTTAAATTTCTAATCAAGGATTACTGTGAAAACTACCAAAGTAGGTATTTACCATATGATCTACATTTCCCATGCTACAGAGAAGATAAAAAACTAGGATCTGTAAAAGGAAGTGCTCTCAGTCTTGTAGTATAAACTAGTGCCCTTTGTTCTGAGTGAGGCTATCACCAGAACAGAACATTTATGCAAACCATATGCTAAGTTCAGAAACCCATTCTTGACATAAATATATGGCAAGGTATATGACAAGAAGATCTTTAATGCAAAAGCCAGTTCATTAACTGACTGCCTCAGTCTTTAGTTGTAAAGGATTGCTGTGAGAATTTCCTGGATGATTCAATGCCTATTTAAGAGCATATTTTTATGCTGTTTTCCACAAGCTGATTTTGCTAATGAAATGATGTTTCTTACTGAGGACAGAATTTTTTTTTTTCACAGTGTGAGAATGATTCATAACCCTATTTTTGCCTGGATCAGAATTTATTATTTTTCTTGATGGATCTTGCACCAGACTGAAGGTCAGCCAGACAGAATGTCTGTCATGCTAGAAAAAACATATACCCTCCTGTTATATTGACAATACAACTGTTCATTAACAGAACTCATGAGCAAGATAAACTAAAGCAGGTGGAGAAAAGATTTTTTGCTAAAACGAGCAGCTGAAATCCCTTTCAGGCTTATCAGCTTGAATTGAGGATTATCTACTCCTCGTGCAACACTAAATATGATAAAGGAAAACATACTGTCTGTTTCAGCATTCACAGTGAGAGAAAATGCTTCTCTTTGAGCTGAAATAAAAGCACCAAGAACATACTGCTGCTGCTAAGTACTTTGTACAGGCATACCCCTTGATACAAGGAATAAACAGTTTTGCCACATTAGATTATTGCATTCCCAGTACTGTAACAGATTTCAAGAAGAACTTGTCACGAATTTCCTTCTGGATTTAAGAACAGTGCAGTGAGAATAGCATGCTATCTGCACAAAACTAATGTGATGCCATGAGATGCCCACACAGCTGCTCCTTCAAAGCCTTCATAAACTGAGAATGAAAACAGAGCTTATCCCCTAATTCCACATAACACTTATTACATTTTTAATACACAGAAAGCATTTCCCTCTCTTACCTTCGACAAGCCTGTGCTGAAAGGATGCTCCAAGATATTTTTCAGGATGCTGGTTATAGAGGAATCCCTGACTTACATAGGTCAGCTGCCATGGCATAATACTAAAAATGCCAGACAATGCAGTCAGAATTACCCAGTGGCTTGATAAAAACAAGCTTACTTTGGATCTAATCTAGAGACTGCGTACTGATAGGTATGTGTTAGAGAAATGGCAAATATGACAGGACCAAAAGGACAACTGAGGAACAAACCATAAACTTAGACTGCTATGCCTACTAACTTGACCCGAAGAGAAAAGCAATGTTACTGTTCCTGAGCCTTGCAAATGAGTTCTGTGAAATTTATCATATCCAGAGTCTTCTTTCAGCAATTCTGCAGAGTATTTATGCAAATACAATTACAATTATTTTGAAAGGATTATCATAACTTCCAAAACTGTCTCTCCAGAGAGGAATCTCCCAAATGAGCTTTAGGTGCTCAATATGAAAACAAAATTCTATTTAATCTTTCCTTTCTTACAACCTCTTAAATTTACTAAAATAATGAAAACACCATCCCAGAAAAAAGAATTCCAAGAAACGCCTCCATAATATAGCCTGTGGATCAATGAAAAACACAGCATCCCTAAGGAATAAGCAGTGAAATTTTTCAGAAGAGTGAATAATCCAGAAAAAAACTCAAGAAGATTTTGCACAGACAGAAGTATGTATATTATCAAGCAAGTCAGTGAGCCCTATTTTCTGCACCTTCCTGCAAAGCCATGAGGCTTCTGCTCCTGGATGTAGCCATGCCTGGGATTTGACCTTTTGGACAGTTCCCTTTTTGAGCTGCAGAATTTTGCATCTGCTATTTCATTTGGAAAATGTTTGCATTTTAGGATCCAATTATACTGCTCTAGTAGAAAAAGATAGCAAATATTACTTTCATATCCTGTTGCTGCACTCAGCAACAGTGGGACAATTGTTACTTTTCTGTATTATATTAACTGCATTATGTATAAGTCACCAAAAAAAACCCACAGGACAGAAATATGGTTTTGTTTTTTGAGTTCTTTTTTTTAAGAAGTTATGATGAGCAGTATTTCACAAAACTAGAATTAAGCTTCTGGACATACAACCATAGGATTTCAGTGTCAACATCTATGGAAATATTACACAAACAAACATTCTGCCATCATCTCATGAGAAATAAAGTTTAGCAAAAAACCAGCATACATTGCAATACAGCTAAATAATTTGTCATGTTTGCATAAATTAAAAGGAAGTGAATTATTATTATAAGTGCTAATGTGCAGCAGTAAAATAAAGATTATCCTGGCACTGGTGTAGCAGGAGCGATTCTATGTCTGCTCTTTATTACCACTTGTAGCACTGCTAACACCAGTGATTAGGGATAACTAGATACATTTGCCTTTATTTAAGAAGCAATCCCTCTGCTTAGTATAAGGAATAAATTCAGAACACAGCAAATACCATAATAAAGTGTTTCCTTAAGTAGGCTTTGTCTGGAACAGCTGGAAGGTCATGAAAGATTGAACTCCTGTCTGTCAACCTGAATACAGCTAAAAATCCAAACACCATAAACTATCTCAATTCTCAGTCACATGCAAATGTGGGTACTACTGCACACAGTTTGTGGAAAAAAGACAATCACTTCCTTGGCAGAGACAAAATGAAGGAATATCTTTCCAGGGTCTCTGCTGAGGAATCTGGACAATACTCAGTCCTTATAGTTTTTTATTAGTAATCTTATAGCACACAGTAGTTCTGCAGATACTTACTAACCCACAAAAATATGCTGATGAAGTCCTGTTTTGGCACTAGATCTTCTTTTAAATTGAAGGTGAAGACAATTTAAATCCTGCCACAAATTTTTTGTATACACGTCAGGCTCCAAATCTAATCCAGAAGACTGAAGAATTATATGCATTCACAGAAATATATAAATACCCTGAACCTAGTGATACAGCCATGTGCAATGTAGGTACCACCCCTTTTACTCTAGATTCAGATGAAAACTGATATTTGTCTCTGGGTTCCATGCAATGATAAAATTTCTTGTGAAAGCCCAGATAAGTGGTCAGCCCAGAGCTTTGTTCATTCATTCAAGCCCAGCAGTCAGGATTTATCAGAAAGGATATCAGAATGGATTCTTTCTGGAGTGTGAAAAGAAATGACAGCACATCAGTTCATTGCTGTGATGTGCAATATGTCCTGTGCAAGGGATATCTACCTCTACTTTAAAAAAAAAGACAAGGGATAAAGGATGTCACATAACCTTGAATCTTGGAAATAGGGAAATAGAAGTGGAACTTCTCTTTGGTGGCAGATTATTTGGTCTTTCAGCTTTCTCCAGGTTCAGAATGTAAATTTTTAGTGTGGCTGCACAGCAGTTACAATTCATTTAAATCAAGGATACCATGGGCTTGCTTCTGCTTCCTCAAGTCACTAACCTCTGTCACTGAAGCATCACTGACATACCTGTGAACCAGAGGAGTGAACTGGAAACTAATCACTGTTTGTAGGATTGCACTGTCCCTATTTGAATGCAAAATGATTCCCAGCCTACTGTTGGATGTTGACATTAAACATAGTGTAAGCCTTAAAGAGTTGTATTCAGGGAAATTCAGTTGTATTTCATGGAAAAAAAACCAAACAGGGCCACAGGCTCACACAGAAGAGCTGAATGCAGAGGGACTGTGAAAGCAAGTGCTCTCCTGAAGAAGAAATGGGACATGCTCCTAAAGTTGAAAGAGTAGCACAGATCTACCATGAGGAATGCACCCCAAGCTCCCAACCTGACACCTCAACCATCAGTTTTTCATGGAAGATTTTAGGGCAGTTTAAGAAATATCCCCTGCCCAGTCATGAAAACACTGTGAGCAACTAAAAGTTACTTAAATGAAAGAAATAACAACTTAAACACACTGCAAAAA
This sequence comes from Leucosticte australis, assembly GCA_025504685.1. Classification (NCBI taxonomy): domain Eukaryota; kingdom Metazoa; phylum Chordata; class Aves; order Passeriformes; family Fringillidae; genus Leucosticte; species Leucosticte australis. The sequence goes on from JANIJU010000002.1 coordinate 66,722,035, forward strand.
TGTAAATTTAGATACAATCTCTAGGAAAAGGGAAGCTTCAGATTTTATAACCCAGTTTAGGGAACACAAGAAGGTGGAAGAGTAAAAGCCAACAGCAAAACTGTATTCCAATTAATTCCTTGTGCAGAAAGGATCGAGAAGGGTCTTTGAGAAACACAAATGTGGGAGAGGAGAGGGACTGCACTTTCAGGAGGGTACCTAGAGTAGATGTAGCCCCAAACACGGCACAATTTAATTGAAGAAAAGGTTGCTGCAGTCCCCCACCCCTGAGGCCTGAAGCAGTTAATATTGAGCCTGGTCAGCCCCTTGCAGCCTCCTGTGGTCTCACACAAGGCGGGTGCAAGAGCAGGGACACAGCACAGGGCTGAGCTGGGGCAGGGGCAGAGGTGCTGCTGAGACTGCTCCTTCCAGGAGAGCTGCCAGGGCAGAGCAGCTCTGGGCTGGGCATGCCCTCACCACATTCACATGATATCCATGGCAAACAAGAAGGAGGCTTTGCTTTTGCACAGATAATACATTTTTGGTGAAACTTGATGAGAGCAGTTGTGGTCTAACCTGAGAGGCTGGATGCACATTGTTCCTCAAGAAGAAAGTATTTCTCATAAATAGTGTGCAGGACAAAATCCTTGCAACTTGGAGCAAACCTAGATTGCTCAGTAAAAAAGATGCATCTCTAACCAAGCCATGAGTGTAAACAACTCAAAAGGTCAAGTTCCAGCATATAAAGAAATCTCTCTCAGGTGTGAGCTAAAGCCCTTCTGCCACAGGCAGGTGGATGGATGCAGAATTAATTTCTGAAATGCTCCCTGGGGATTTGACAGGCTAAAGTATCATCCATCTTAAAAGTCTGCAGAAACAGCAGACTTTTTTTTTGGGAAGCCAAATAAGTGAAATATTGACCATTCCCTAAACAAAACTTCCATCCTATTTACTGAGATTTCAACTGAGGTTTAGATATAATTTATTGAAGGAATTCAAGCTCATTTATTGTGAAGCCTTAGTCACAAGATTTTAGTCTACATCTTTCAGCCCTGTCTCATTTGTTATGCTGCTCTCACTCCCACTCCTCTTCCTTCTCTAGATCAACAGTGTTGTAGAGGGATAATCAGGTCATTTGAAAAGAGCTTAATTTTTACTGAGAGCTGACAAAACCCCTTCAAGTGCATCAAAAAAGTAGAAAACACTGATACTGGAAAATGAAAAGCTTTCAAAAAGAAAAAAATAGTCCTAAAGGAAAAATAAAACCTTTAAATTATTCTCCTGAAGACCTCAGAGGATAAAATCCTTTAAATCCATTAATATTTTGGCATCAGTTTGCAGTTATTAAAATCACGCTTGACTACTAAAATAACACTGAGTATAAAGACACTACACAGGGTTCAGTAACCTTGCTTGATTATGTGCTACTGAGTTCAAAATGATGCCCTAAAAGAAAGGAAAACCCAAACCCACAACTCCCCTCAAAAACATATAAAATTGCCCCCTAAAACTCCCACCCTTCCAAGACATGTAAAGAGGAAGAAGCACAGAGCCCTTTCTTTGGCTTTCTCTGACACCTTTCCCTGGGGTTGGGATTTCAGAGGAGTCACCAAGACAATACAAAATAAAACAGATGATACAAACTGCAGATCTTTTCGTTTACATGAAAACATTCAAGTTACTCAGGAGGGAGGGGAGCCCCTTGCTCTCTGAAGGCCACGGTGCTTTAGATCTGCAAGCACTGCTGAGCGTTGGTGCTTCAGGCAGTGCAGGGCTCTGCTGGCAGCACTGCTGGGGAAAATCCAGCAATTGTGCTGGGACACTCTTTGGGAGGGGGAAGAATGTGTTCTCTTCAAGCAAAAGATTTTCCTCAAACCTGCATTGCAAAGATAGTTTTTTCCTCCAACTACACTGAGTGCCAAAGGCTGCAGACTGAACATGGCAGAAAACACCTGAGTGAAGATGATGTTTCCCTGTATGATGCTTCCCTTTATCCTGCATGAGAGATGTGCTACAGATCCCACCTCCCTACTCAGCATGTTCTTTTAGGGTGAGTCTCACACACTGTGATGGCTTTTTAGGTGCCTTTTCCCATTTACTGTAGAAGGTTCTAGGTTTACAGCTTAAGCTCTCCTAAGAAAGTATAGCAGCCAAAAATTCAATTTTTCAATAGACAGTGTCCTGCAGAGAACAGCTGGTTAAGACTTGACATGTCTAGGGCTTATGGTCTTGCTAAAAGATTATAAAAGAGCCTGAATTATAAATCAAAAGCAACTATTTTATATAATTTTAACGTTGAGGCAGGAAATATTTTGTATACATGTATTTGATGTATGGTATTTGGTGGAATCATAAACCATGCAAGATTATTTGATCATTATGGCCTTTAAAATTATTCAATGATTATAAAATAGTTGGCCAGACAACAATTTGGTCCTGATAATTACATCTTTTCCACCCCTGTGATTGAAACTAAAAAAATACGGAATTAACTATGAATGATCCATAAATAAGTTACCATCAAAAACAGGGATTTGAAAATATATATATATATATATATATATATATGTGGATCTAAATCAGTTCAATAGATACTGTTTTGAGGGTTTTAAGATTAATTGTAGCATCTGGAACATGTTAAATATAATTTGATAAATCCTGAGATTAGGGAATTTTAAACTTTCTTATTGCAGATAATATATAAGTTCAGGAGCTAAATTTTGGCTTTCTCTTTGTCCATATAAAGCAATACATTTCAGTTTCAGTGAAATAAGCCTTCAATATAAACATAAGTATTACTTGAGAAACCTACCATAGATTAGTATCTTCATTGCATATACTCACTTATATAATCATGTCCTGAACATTCCAGGCAAAGGAAAAGATGAATTTTCCACACTAGGTAAGATGAATTATTAAAAAAAAAAAAAAATAGAAAATTTGGGATTGTTGATTAGAATGCTAACTCCTTGCCCTTTGCACTTTGTTTAAGGACCCTTCCCCCACCAAAAAAAAAAAAAAGTAACAATATAAAACTAATGTTCATAAATAAGAGTAGTAAGAGATAATACTAATTGTAATCTCTGCACAGATTAGAAAACCAAATAAAACCAAATAAATAAAGAAGGCCCACTGCAAACAGCTCATGGAACATCCTATAATGTAGTTTCAACATGTTTGCCATGTCAAAATCTAGGAAAATATAACTTTGTGTCTTGAAACACTTTCTAATGGTGAGTTCTTCAGGCCCGCCACATATTTTTGTAAAGTCTGCTTTCTTTTTAATATTTCTATGTTTTTAATCAAGAACAGATTATTTTGAATGATATCTAAGGAATGGAAACATGCTGGATTCTTGCACAAGTGTGGATGCAGCAAAAAATGATGCACCAGCCCCATCCTGCAGGAGTATGTTTTGCAGGCTGTGCTCATGCCCAGCGCCCTGCTGACACTCACTGCTGACATCTGAGTCTGCTTGGGGGTGTTTCTTATCCCAGAGCTGTTTGATGCCTCCTGATGCTTTCTGGCTAAAATAACAGAATAACTTAGATGTGTTTATATAATATCAGCACACAGTAAGCCCTAACAAACAAAATCAAACAACCAAAAAATAAAAAATGTACTCCAAAAGCAATATTTAGGCCAAGCTTAACTTTCATCAAAGTTCGGTAAAACAATGGTTTAGTTTTGGGGTTTTTTTAAGTTTTAAAATGTTGTAATTTTATATGAATACATATGGGTTATTGAATTTTTAATTTGTAATTTGAGATGGAAGAGCAGGAAAGATCAGTAGAAAGAAGATTATTTTACATATCAGTTTTGTTTTGAGACCACAGTTTTCCCTTATTTGCACCCAGGAAGAAATATACAAGGGTTTTATTCCCATTTAATGAGAGTAAAAGGGGTAATATGTTCCTCTGAAATGGAATTTGTAAGGCAAGAGGTTATTTGGTATCTACAAAGGCAGAAGATATGCTGTCTTGATGACACATATGAAAAATGTGAATCTAGAGGTAAGTGTGTTTGAGAATTCTTTAAAAACCCCGAAAAATCTCAAAGAATAAAAATAAAAGGCCAAATAAATCCCATATAGATCCTCTTCTAATTTGAGAAGGCCTAGGCAGGAGCTCTCCTTTATGCTGAAGCCAAGCATATTTTATTATGAAATTCTGCTTATATTGTATCATAAGATTATGAGGGGAATTCACAAAGAATCTTCCCATTTGACTGTTGTAAAGAACTGCATTTATCACAAAGGCAGAGCTGCTTCCAAAGGCCACCAAGTGATGATATAAAGTTGCAACTTGTGCACACCAACCAGGTACCAAACTGCAGTCCTCATGAGCAAGACAGAAAAGCAACCAGCATGCACATATAGATCAAAAAGCTGGAAAAGAAATGTCTCTGGAAGTGTGTAAGACCACAGAGAACCTTCCTGCTGCAACACAGTTCTGAATAGTGTCAGGGGGCAAAGCATGTCTGCCATTGCTGCTTAGCTGGAAAAATCTAACTTCTGAAGCTTGAAAACTCTAGAAGAGCCATATTTCATTCAGTCTGGGCTTCCTGCTGAAACAACTCAGACTTTCTGTGCAGAGACTACAACGTAGCTCACTTTTTGTAGTTCAAGGCTGAAGATCCTAAATGAGAATGTATTCTGGGTGTGCTCAGAATGTAGATTGTATGAAGAATGTATTGTATGAAAAATAATGTATGAAAAATAAACATGAGGTTCTAGTACATTCCCTGGTCTTGGTTTTTCAGTGCCAAAGACAGCCTAAGAGAGGCCTGAAAAAATTCCCACGCATCGCAGAGTAACCGGCATAATTCAAAATCCAACGTGGCCAACGTAGGGTTTGCAGAGCACACTGATTTAAATTCAAAGGAATCCAGTGTATTACCATCCTAAAGACTCTTAAGGGATGTTTATTCATCTTGCACCTACCTTTAAGCATAGCTATAAAGTTTGATATTAAGGAAGAAATGCAGAAGTATTTTATAATCGTTTTCAGTTCTAATGTCTTACCTGTCTGATTCCATTTGGTTAAAAATCCATTGGTGTGATGGTGAGTGCACAAGCCACCTAAAATCAATGCAAAGGCTGTTGCTGATGGCCCATTTCCCATTCCCTGTTCAACTGGAACTCTGGAAGCTTTACCAGTTCCATGGGCACAGAGGCTTTACTGTGATGATCTGAAGGTTAATGACGCCTGCAGCGACGTGAGCCCAAGGTCAGTTAACACACGGACTGCACAGCCTGTCTGAGAAGGTTGGTAGATATGGATGGGGGCTGCTAACTTGAACTGAACACTAATTATCCCAGATCCAGCAATTCTAAGCGAGCTGTGAGGTGTTTACATGAGGCACATTATCTCGAGTGATTGCACTAGCAATAGCCATCAGTTTATCACAGTCTGGTGGAAAAATACTCCATGGCCTATTTTGAAAACAGACCAATATACATTTTGCAGGACCTTTCACGATGCCACTGTGTTCTCGTCACCTTGCTAACTGAAAGCTAAGGAAAAACTGGTAATTAAAATTTTAAATTTACCTTTGAGATGAAATACACATAAGACAAAATATCCCTAGACTGCTAGAGTTGCATCACAGTTTCATTTTATCAGAACTTAATTTGCAGATTTCTTTAAAACAGCTTCGGCATTTAACATGCTGGCTTATAATGCTGAGGACTTTAAAATACCAGGTTAATGGGTGGACTTGATGATCTTAAAAGCGTTTTCCAACCTAAACAATTCTCTGATGCTGTATAATTATTTTTTAAACGCTCTGATTCTCCTTACCTTAAGCACCAATGGTGTAGACCAAGAAGTTTAGCAAAATGGAACCAACTAATCTCTAAACAATGAGACCTAAGGATTTCCTGCTGTTTGCTTAGCAAACTCTCCTCTACTCACACCTTTTGTATGTGGTACTTTCATACTATTACTGTAGACAAGGATGCATGCTGGAGATTTCTCTGCAATATACAGTGCAGAAAGCAAGGTATTTACAGCTCACAAAGGTATTTGTGAGCTGTAAAACTGAGAAATGTCGATGATATGGGCAAAATTTGATTGTGTGTGATTTTTTAGCCTATATAAGAGACTGGAATTTTTATCAGACTAAAATTTTTCGCTTTTGCTCTTTGCTAGGCTGACAGCTCAACCTTGTTATTATCCCTTTGAAAATATTTATCTCTAAGGCAACACCATAGTCCAATATTACAAGTATTAGGACTTGCTTTCCTTTAAATGAAAAATCTTACCAGCTTCAGTTTTTTTACAGTCCTCATTATGATGTCTCTAAAAGTCAGGAACACCTGTAGCCATTTTTTTTTTTTAGGTGTATAGTCATGTCAATAAACAAGTTGCACTCATTCCTACAATTCTTTCAGTTTATTCACTGAACAATGCTGACTGCAATAATCAAAAAGTAATAGCTACTATTTTCTGAGAGGGGCAGCCACTTGTTTCCAGTGCTGCCACCAAGGATCTCATAATTGCTTTCATTCCTCCAAGAAGCTTCATAAAGGGAGCATCACAGGGAATTACTGATTACATGAACTCTGCTAGGAAAAGGCTGAAACCAACACTAAGCACCAGAGATTCAAAGAAGCCCTTGAAAATGCAAGCTGGCATTAGGCACTTTGTAGCTCTGCAGTACCAACAGATGCTGCCCCTCACTCTTCTCCTTCCAGAGTTTACAGTGCTGCAGGACTTGATGTCCCTCTTGAGATATGTTTGCACGTGGCAAAAGAGGAGAATTACTCTTCCCTCAATGAAAGATGCCAAAAAAGTATTCAGAGGCAGAACTGCAGTAAAATGATAACAGCAGCCAGTTTTGCCAATTTCTCTACAGATAAAAATTCAGTTTACTCTTACGAAATGTTACAGATTAGTGCAACTTTCACCTATTTTATAGATTTTAAGGAAAAAATAAACACCAAAAAATTTATAACTGTTTTTCTCTAAATAATAATTCAACAGGAAATAGAACTTTACTACAGAGACCTGAACAGCCACCTGCACAAAAGAACTATTAATAAGGAACACAAAATATACTGTGCTGGTTAAGAATAGTAGGCATCAAACTGGGCCTTTTTAACTGTGGCAAAAACCCCCTAGATGTCTGCAAACTATGCTACTCCAGTTTGCAGCAAGGTGCCATTTAGTTTCCTCAATGGCTTTGTAGACTCTAGATCTTAAGACATCTTCTGAGTTACACTTATAAAATACAATTACTCCAAAAATCTCACAATAGACCTAACCAAAGTAATTATGCTTTCATCTGAAATCCCAAGCAGAAGCATCGCAAACCAAGCTTTGGCTTGGAATTTGGCCTATAAAATAAATCTGCTCCTGCTACCAACAGATATCAATGCTGTCCCATATTATTTCTTCCCCTTCTTTCCCACTGATGGCTATTGCCATTCAGATTTGAAAATGCTGTTGACTAACAAATTACAATAAAAGTAGTGGAACACAGGCATAAGGAAAAATTAAACAGTGACTGACAGCAAACCAATGAGATAGTCCAAGAAATCAAAAGGATATGGAAGAGAAGTGAACCTTTTTTTTTCCCCTGATAGCATACATCACTGCCATTATAAATCAAGGACTTATCTATACTTGCCTGTTTATACTAACTCCCTCAGCTGACCACCACATGGAGACCTAGTTCCCACTAAAGTTTTCCTCACTGCATATATTTCAGTATAGACCCTCAAAGGTATTAAAGCAGCAAACTCCTGAAGAGCTTGAGAACCCAAGGCAATCATGTTCATGGGGCCCAAGAAGAAATGTAAATGCTCATTGCTTAGAGACAAAAAGTGGATGGAATAGCAGGCACCGGGTTTGAGGAGGAAACCAGCTCTTTGTGAGGTTTGGGTTGTTTGGTTTTATTTTGTTGGGGTTTTTTTTCCTGGAGTAAAATATGTATCAAACCTAGAATTTATGATCCAGTTTTCCTGATGTCTGCAAAACCAGGAAGAGATTCCACTTTCCATAGTATGAGATCATTGATGCTTTCAGCACCTGCTTATGCTACATAAGGAGAAATCAGGACAGTTCCCCCCCTCTTCTTTCGTACTTATCCAAAGTCAGTCCGCCCCTGGATCAGTCCTTGGCTAAGTTACTTTGATTCCATGCTGGCATAATGTATTACTTAGGGAAAAAAAATGTCCTAGTCATGAATCAGAAGGTCTAAAAACATTATTTAATTGTTATCAAACCAGATTTAAATCACACAGGAAAGTAATCTGGAAATAAAAGTATGTGTGATAGGCTAATCTAAACACTGGTGTAACTGGTGGTTAAATAGAGATATGGTCTTTTGGAAAATGTCCTCTTGTTCCTGGAATAGTTCTGGATGCATAGAAAAATACAGAATCTATCTTTTCAAATAGCTCTATACATATTCTAAAGAAAAAGAGTCAGCAAGAAAAAGACTCGGAGGCACACATCTTCACAGTCACATGCATTAGAACATTAGAAAAACAATGTTTTGAGTATTACAGGTATCTCAGCCTAATGAGGAAAAAACCCCCAAAATGTCTTTCAGATTTTTCTAAAACCCATCTGCTATTCTTATTTTTTTGACCCCATCTCACAAAGACAATACAAATTAGAATATGTTACTGTACATGAGATTTAAAGAAATAAAACTGGGACTTCGCTTGGGAATAAGAGAGCAATGATTTAATAAACTGTATTTATCTGTGGCTGACAGAACTGAAAAGATGAAAAACAAGGCTGAAAACATGGGCCATGCCAGGATATCAAGATTGCTTACAGCAGCACACAGAAACAATGAGATGAGTGAGATTCTCAAATGAGAATTTGAGAGGGTTTTGATTTGTAGCGAGCACACGAAAATTCATTAAGTATGTCTGCATTAAAGTGATAAAAGGAAAAAAAGTAGGAACAGGAGTAGAAAAGTTAAGAAATGTTAAAATGCTAAAACTTTGAAAGGCAGACAGTGTTTTTCTCTAGAGTAACAGAAAGATCTGTGCTTTACATGGACATAACAATGCAGTATTAAAACTTTATCTTCTGACCTCATCTGAAATTTTTTTGAGAAAAATGAAGGTCGTGGTCTCAAAATCTTGCCAGTTAGAAGGATTTGCCACATTATATTCCTGAAATAACTTTGGTCTATAAGGAAAGTCTGAAAATGGCTCACACACAGGCACTTTTTAGATACTGTTTCATTCTCAAGGGATGTGAAGCCAGAATTAGCATTTTTCTTATTTAAAAGGTGACTTTGCTCCAACAGAAACAGCAAGAATAGAATTGATCAACATGTAAAATATGCCTTGCTTAATACTTTGTTTTTTACAAATATTATGTATCTTCCTTCATCTCATCAAAGGTTAAAATCTGGTGGAAGATGGGCTTCTAATGGCTAAGTGAGTGGCAACATCATTTATATTATATCAGAGATTTTTCCTAGACATATAAGGAATATTGAGTAGGGTGGAGGTTTCTGATCCCTCTCCATGTGTGAAAATCAAGCAATTTTCTCCATCATTCAAAGCCTGTCCCTCCTGAATGCTTATGAGCAGCAAATGACCTCAGTGAGAAAGATCTATTTGCTTGCCATTTTCCTGAAGCTCTTCCAAAGCTTCCACTGTGACAAATTTACTTGTCCCTGTTCAGACTGACTAGGAGGTGACAAAGAGCATGGCAGAAGCTTTGTTTCTGAAGGAAAGCAATTTACTGGGAAAACATCACGCAAAATAAAAATAGGATTTCACTGTTACATGGCATGTAATTGTGACAAGAATACTGATTTATATTTTCATCTGCACAACAAAAATGTCATAAACACTAATGGCAGTATCACTTAATGGGCAGGTCCCTAAATGTGATTACATTTTGGCAATGCATTGTTCAAACTGATCCATCTGGGAGTAATATTTCAAGTTGTCCTCTAGGGACTTGGGCTTTTTACAAACATGTGACTTTACTTTGTTGGGAAAATAGAAATTTCCATGGACATACTGATTACATGGAAATTAGAGTAAATTTTCCTAGAAATTAGCCATAACATGAGGAATGAATTCCCACAGAAACAAAGAACGGGCACAGTCTTTTTTATTTTTATTGTACTTATCAGTGTGACTGCTTCAGGTAACACCTTCCACAATGGAACACAATACCTAGTGTGTTTCTTTGCATATGTGATAACTAACCAATCTGAATCCAAAAGATACAACAATACTGCTGTGGGGATGACAGCATTAAAAGAGATGTAGGACAGCATATAGGAAACCATCACTATGGTCTTGTATAAAGCAAGAAGTGGTTTGTGTTTCCAAACTTTATTGCTTATTAGATAAGAGCATGTATTTTGGTCCAAATTTAAAAAAGTTTGTAAAAAACCCTGGATTAAGAGGTTTGAGTTATGTTCTACTGTTTTACAGTTTCAGTTTTTATAACAGAAAATAGTTTATTTAAAAAAAAAATCATACATTTAGAATGACTAATCCTGACTGTAGACATTGGGAAGGACCCTGAATACAGTGTCGTTACTGCATCTTTTTTTCTAGTGGCCTTTGAAGACCATTATGCTAGAATTCACTTTTCAACTATTAAAACAGAATCATGAAATCATAGTGACATTAAACAGCTGCCCTTCTGTGCAATTTTTGTGCTACAGCAACCTTAGCCCTTGTGTTACTTGTCAGCTTGCTCTATGTCACGCTTTGAACAGAACACGCATACAGCAGGTTGATTTTGTAGAATTTTTTTCCTTGCAATGCTGATCTGTGTTAATTCTTTAACCTCCTCTAAAATCATACTGAAGCTTAGACCATACCCAGTCCAGCCCACTTGTTACAGCCCTCTGTGGAGGGCTAAGCATAGCAACAGATACAGAATCTGCACCTGTGAATAAATAAGAGAGTTCTGTGCTTACTGTCAGACAATGATGTTCTCAAGTCCTTACTACCAAGATCCCATGGGAGCTGGCAGCCTCCAGTCTATCCATGCTTCCTATCCAGCCACTATGAGAAGTTGCAGATTAAAGTCTCCTGTGCCATTTTGAGATTAGCAGTATCATAGAAACGTTCTGCTTCCTTGACCTGGTACATTTGTGAGAGATGCAGATGGGCCCATTCAGTCACTGCTGGCCAAGACGCACCTGCTTTTCCAAGAGCTGTGTTTGCACGTACACAAAGATTGACTGGGCTGGGGTTTTCTTTCTGATGAAAAATAGATACAGTGGACCTATCCCCACCACCCCACTTTTCATTTGTCTGCACAGGGGTGGGAAATGAAATAATGCACAGCTTTTCCCAGGGCAATACTGTTGCTGCTGCTTTTCAGCTCCCTGTAAATGGGGCAGAAAAATCCTGGGTTCATGTCCCTCCCACTAGCACAAAGCTCAGAAATCATGTGCTGCTCCTCACTGACCTAATCCTCACTCACAACTGAGTTTGATATTCTGGGTCAGGAAACTGTTGAAAACATATCATTTCTCTCAAAAAAAAAATCTTGTAGAAAATTTAGCATCCCTTAGCTGCTTTCAGAATGACAAAATAAATAGAATTTTAAAACAAAAAATACTGATGAAAAAATATTTGAAATTTCTGATTACCTTCTATTTTAAAAATAAGTTTTTGATGATGAAAATGAAATATTAAATTTGTGCTATTCCATTGAACCATACATTTCCAGAAAAAAGATGTTTTCATTCATGTAAGGTTTCTATGATACTATTACTACAAATCTAAATACAAAGTCCAGCTTTTTTAAATCATTAAGTTAATAACAGACCAAGCTTTTCTGTATTTCCATTATCATATGCTTTTCTGTATTTCCATTATCATATGCTTATTCAAGCCCCATAAAAAATGGAACATCAGAATTCCACACTTTTAGTTATGAGAGCAAATGAAAAAAAAAAAAAAACCAAGTGCATGTTTACATAAATAGGTAAAGAAAGGAATCCCTTTTGATTAATCTTCAGGGAACTTTGTACTTCTGATATCAAAGAAATATATTTCCTTACATTTTGGGGATCTTTATACCACAAACTGACCTAGAAAGTAAATCCAAATAAATGTATTATTTGTTCATGTGAAAATTGTCCCAAATGAAAAAAGATTGAGAAAGAAGAAACCAACCAAGAGTAGTTTGTGTTTTTCTCAAACACCTGATTCTTGATATTCTAGTTCCCTACACCGGAATAATGGAAGCTCCTCACTACCTCACAGAGATACATTCAGTTTGCAGACAAGTTTTTAAAGCAATGATTTAGAGAGATTTTTAGCCATAGAAAGTAGCTTTGAGATCTAATCACTAATGTAGCAAAACCTGGTCTCCCTGGAAGCTCAGGCTCATATTCTGGTTTGCTCATCTCAACCTTTCATCTTTCAAAGGTAGATTAAATTCTGTGTAGCTTAGCATAAAGGGGTCCTCCACAGGACTTTAAAAAAGGTGAAGTCCTATCTCCTCTAAGTGTTATTAAATATACATCTTTTCTCCTTTTTTCCCCCCTTTAGAAATGAATCCTAAAAAATCCTTGAAATCATTTTTCTAAATACATTTCTCTTTTACAGATGGCTCCCCACCTCCTTGTCTTGAAGATCTGCAGCTTTATTTCTTTGATTCTTTACTTTAGTATAACAGACCCTCTTCTATAAATTGTTCTATTCCATGGGCAACATTGGTGGATTCAGGCCCCAAAAGAACACAAGCATTTCTTCCCAGTTTAAGATGTCCTCTTTTAATTTCTTTAAACTGCAAAAAGCTCATCAGACACACTGAAAACATTGAAATAAAATTGAAATCTATCTTTATAAAGAGGAAGAAACCTCAGCAAATATCAAAATAACTACTGACCATCTCCTACAAATCCCTATGTGTACTGAGAAACAGTCTGAGGAAACTGATGACAGTGGCTACTACAGCTTAAGCTGAAATTTTTAGAGCTAAAACTGCTGATACATATTACAAGAATCAACGATTTTACACGTGTGCACTAGGGACCTAATTTAAGCATTTAATGACAACTAATGCATTATACAACCTCATAAATTTTGGGAGATACTTGGTACAGTTTGTCCCAAAGGCTCCTTCAGCAATTACAAAGAACTGAAAAATTGCTAATAGAACCCATGAATACGCAAAATATCTTGGTAAGAGAGAAAGTGGGATTTGTGGATTCTTGGGCCTTAGGTTTTTGATTTTTTTTCCCAATTAAATAAAAAGAGTAACAAGAAAATGAAATTATCAGTACTTTAAATCTTTATTGATCCTGACTGGGGTTTAGGCATATAATCCAAATAGTCCCCAAAAGAAAGAAGCCTAGAGAAAATGGATAATAATGATTGGAGAACCTAGGCTGCTCTATGGAAAAAGGAATCCTAGGAGTGCATGCATGGGAGGAAAATAAAACTCAGTTCATCAAAGAGGCATTGGCTCACACAAATAAAACCAGAAACTTGAGAGTCAATATCCTCACCCCAAGAAGCTGTACGGAATACTTTGGTATACAATGCAACATATTTTCCATCAAGAGAGAAATAAAACAATATAGTATATCACAGCCAATCTTGGTGCTCCCACATGAAATACCTTTCGTTTCTTTCCTCTGGGTCCTTCTAGTACACCTAGCTCTTTTTAACCATGCAATGTCTGCTAATATTTCAGAAGGGAACAATACACACTTATTAAATTATTCAAAGCAACACGGCCTGAAGATCTGGCTTAATGCTTTTGAAGATGAATATTATTACAAGTGTTGCTGAAAAATTTTGTTTTAAAAAGTTGCTTCTCAAGCTTTGTTTAAGTTGTTCAAGCTGGTAAATGCCAGCCAGTGAGCAGCCCAGTACTTAATTGTCAGCCCTCTCCAGCCTCCAGCTGTTCAAATCCCTTTGCACAATCCTGCTCGGGCTGCAAGAATCTTAGATTAAGTGTACAGCAGCCGTGCCTAAAGTGCACCTCAAAATCAGCCAGCAGGCTGAGATGTTCTCACTTGCAAGCTGTGTTGCCTGCAGCTCTGTCACCCAGAGATTGCAAAGGGAATGGCCCACAATTACATGCAAGACTTTGAGACCCTGGACATCAGAAGAATGAGGGAGAAGTCACAGAGCAGTGGAAAAATCACAGAACCACAGAAGTGTTAGGGTTGGAAGGGATTTCTGGGGATCATCTAGTCCCATGTCATGACCAGGGCAGGGTCATCCAGAGGAGGTTACACAGGAATGCATCCAGGTTGGTTTGGAATGTCTCCAGAGGAGACACTCCACCACTTCCCTGGGAGGTTCTGTGCTCTGCCACCCTCTGGGTAAAGGAGCTCAAAATATGAGGCAAATGCTAAAAACTGAGCACAGAGAAAAAGTGAAACAAAACTTGAAAATGCTTGGTCAGACTGCCATTTACAAGTAAAAGCAAAGGGTATTTGGTTACCAAGTCTGAGTTCTTGCCACCTTGCCACAGAAAACCCTGCTCTCCATTGAACAAATTCTCTATTGATCTTTCCCAAATCCTGCAAAACCTTGTCTTGGGCATATTCTGGGCCACTGTGTGACAATGAAAATTTGAGGTACTGTTCTTGAAAATACTTTTCACTTCACTTTAAATGAATCAAATAAGATAAGCATCAAAGCAACAACAACAACTCTTTAATTTATTTTGAGAAAGGTTTCAAATTCAAGAATCATCACACATCAACTATTTTACACCTAGAACACAACCATGCCTAAGTTCTGCTCCTTAGTGTCAGTCTGTCAACACAGGCAACCTGTTAATATAAATTAATACAAGGTATGGAATATCCACAACAAAAATAAATGTAGAGGCACGCTATGAATTTCCTCTTTTCTATCAATCCCTAGGGTAAGCCTTGCAAAGCCCTCCAACAAAGTAGTTACAGTGAATGAGAGTGTAAGTCTTCGCTCATGCACAGTGTACCAGCACATGCCTGAGTCAGTGTACCTGCTTAATTTGCTCTCAAACAGTGAGCTTCAGTCACAGCCACCTATTCAAAAGCCTCACTAAAAAGATATTTTAAAACATTTTGAACATATGGAATTTTAATCTTTTTCCCCTATGCAAACAATTGTATTAAGTTAACTTTAAATAAGTATAGGGACAGATGTTGAGAGTCACTATACCTTAGGGTATGATAATTTCTGCAAGAGGGTCCCAATGACATTCAGGCAGTTTTTCAGAAGATGCACATGCACTGGCAGGAAAGCATAAGCTTTGTAATTCCTCCAGCACCAGGCAAATCAGCAATGACCATCTTGCTAGAGTCACCTGTGAACCTCACTAGCTTTCATGCACAAATGATGTACTGTGTCTAGGAATGGAGTATAGAGCTCAGTTTTATGATGGTGTCTACAATGGAAAAAAGCTTGAAAAATCCAAGAGAATCAGGACAAATGCAGACTCTTTGTCTGAACCATTTCCTTTCTTCCTGCATTCTGTGCTTCAAAGCACATTGATCATTGACTGCAGCTGGACTGACACCTCCAATGTAATATCTGCGAATATTTATATTTTATAGCAGTCACTAACACATCATGCACAATGCATCCCACACAAAAATCATGGGATAAAAAAAGCCAAAATACAACAGAGAGATGGCTAGACACTATAAAGGTGTAGTATGTTTTACATTGCATCTTTACACATTTAGGTTACTTAATGCAGCCTGAAGTATTTCTGACTTTAATGCTGCAGTATTTCATCTTCAATTGCTCACCACAGCATTCAAAATAATGATTAAAAAAAAGCATGATTTGAGGGGATATTTCAAGACAGTGCTATAAAATCATGAGAGGCAATATGAAAAGCACAAATATGAGATGAGCACAGTCATACAGAAAAATGTAACTAGAAAAACAGAGTGGCAAGGTGTTGTCATACATACAGAGGATTGTTGTTGTGAAACTTTTGAACATTTTGGAATTAAAATATTTTCCTTTCCACATTAATTTTCCATTCAAAAGCTGACTTTACTTTAAATTACAGTGAAACAACAGATTCAGTGGACTTACAACTTTGTTTACCTATGACTTGGATTTGGAATAAATTTTCTAACAGTCCATCTACTGCCTTGCTGTCATTCAGAGCATGGGTTGGTGGCTGGGTGGCAGTGCCTATGAAGACAGTGCATGATTAAGTGCTCAACTAGTCAAGTGAACAAATTTGCTAATTCCAAAAACATCCTCACTTCAAAGTTCCTCATTAAAGGAATTCCACAGATCCTCACTGCTTTGGCTATGCACCTCTATGACAACAATATAAATATTTCAGTGCAATCCTAAGGTTATGATAACATCTGTAAGTTCCTCCCTAAGTCCTTGCACACAAAGGTTTACGAGGAGAACTTGACTGTCACCTTGTCCATTGGTCCGGAGAGGGGCAGGCAATGCAAGGGGAATACAGCTGCAATGAGAGCTGGGAGAAGGAATAAAGGGACTGCTGCCCTCCCACACCATGCCTCCAATGTTTGCTATCAACCTGATTTTCTCCTAGGACTTTTGTTTCTTTGTTATAGTCAAGCAATCAGCCCTTAGAGTACCACCTGAACCATCTTAGTCTGTTGAGTTTATTGGAGATTCAAACATACACGTGCCTACAGAAAAATAGACCCCATTGCACAAAAGTTTCTAATTTTTAATGAGGAACTACCTTTTTATACAGCCTACCACAAACCATCCCAACCAGAGAACTAAAAAAAATATGTGACGATATGTGCATCATAAACACATTTAAACTTATTAAAATAATAAAAATATACATTTGTTAAAAAATAAAATTATTATCTATTTACAGTAAAGTTGGTCAAAAGGGATAGGAGACCAGAAAAGGAAAAAAGAGTATGGTGAGGTTAATTGCTTAATGAAAATTATTTTTTAATATCTTTCATAGAATCACAAAATAATGTGTTGAAAAAGACCTTTAAAAGTCATCTAATCCAACAGCCCCTGAAATCAGCACACACATCTTCTGATTGTTCAGGCTGCTGAGAGTCTCATCTAGTCTGGTCTTGATGACTGACTTCTAGAGACGTGTCGTGCACAGCTTCCCAGGGCAATGTGTTCCAGTGTTTTGCTACCCTCATCGTAAAAAAAAGAAAAAGTCTTCCTTATATCTAGTCTGAACCTACCCACTTCAAGTTTAAAACCATTAACCCTTGTCCTCTCTCAAGGCCCTGATAAAAAGTCAATCCCTATCTATCTTTCTTGTAGGTCCCTTTTAAGTAATGAAAAGCTGCAATAAAGTCTCCCTGGAGTTTTCTCCAGGCTGAACAAACCAAACTCTTTCAGCTTTTCCCCACGGAAAAGGAACTCCAGCCCTGACTATTTTGAGGTTCATGTCTTCCCTGTACTGAGGTCTGCACAGCTGGACACAACACTCCAGGTGAGGTTTCACCAGAGTGGAGGTGCCAAATCCCCTCCCTTGCCCTGCTGGCCATGCTGCTTTGAATGCACCCCAGGATATGGATGGCTCTCTGGGATGCAAGAGCACATTGCTGGGCCATGTCCAGCTTTTCATCCACCAGTATGCCCAATTCTGGAGAAAGTTAAAAAATAATACAGAAAAACTCCCATCTTCCCCAGTACGGTATCTTTGGTATTTCAGTGGAGTTCATTACCTGTATTGTTTAACCACATGGCAACCATTTACAGTAGGAAGAAAAGCTACTTTTGAATTGCAAACAAATAATATTGCAGGGAAAAAGTTCAGTAAAGCAGAAAGGAAAAATAAATATTTCCTTAGTATATACAACAAAACTGTGATCTTATTTAAATGGTAATGAAAAAGCTTAGAAATTTACCAAAGATTTTTTTTGTTTAGATTTTTGTGATTAAGTCTCTTTACTTTTTTAATAAAATTTAAGTTCTGCATCAACAGAAAACATGTCTAAGCTTTGATATTTTGTACTACCTTTTTTTTCCTCGAGGTTTAGCTAGTCTACTTGAAACTCTAGGTCAACAAAGTTTTTACTCAATCCAGCATTAGTTTCAATTACTATTGTTTTTGTGAAAGCGCTTAAAAAAAATTATAAGTTAAGGAAAAATATGTGCATGGCCTCTTTTTATATATTTCAATAGTGTTAATATCTAGCTGTAAACATTTATTTTCCTACGTAAAAATAGTTCTAATATTAGTGAAATTAGGTGATATGAAACAAAAGGCACATTTTAGACTTAAGTATGGATTAATTTGAAGTTAATGGCTTTTTTAAAGTTGATTCTAAAGTGGAAATAAGTGTCCACTTATGGGATTGGCCTGCTTTTATTATACAACCTGCTTCAGCTCCGGTAAGCTTATATGTGCTTAGACTATCTCTACAGAAAACCATACTGCAAAGCTGTCAATATTGGAGAGAGGCAGAACAGATTTACTGCCCTCCTTGCTCTTAGGAACAACAGCCTGATTAGGTTCTGCCTGTAAAGTCTCGTCACGGGGTGAAAAAGGAAGGCAGAATAAATCACTCTTACAATTAGATAGCTCACTAAGCTTTTCCAATAGTTTCCTCTCCTAGAAGACATATTATCTTCATATCCTATCAGGCTCCCTTGCCTGCAAGTTATCTTTATGGATTAGGGAGACTAATGGATTCTGTTGCTTGTGTTGCAGTCCCTGCTCCACAGTTACCCCTGCAAACACCCTGGAAGGAGCAAGCAGCACAGTCTGGATGAGCAGACTCTAAAATATTCCTACAGAAGAAAGCTTCACCCCCTCCATTGTTTTGATACAAAACTTCAGCTGAGCTGAGAGGCTCAGTTGCAGTAGGGGTTTGATAAAGCTGAACATGCGTGACACAGCGATGGCAATCTTCTATCACAGCCGGATGCTCAGAGCGTTAGTCACTCGTAATAAAGCACTGAGAAATGAAGGAAGGCAGGCAAATAAAACTAACATCAGCTACTGAACACAGGGGCTTGGAACACAAGATGGGAAAGAATTGCTCCTGTTGCAATGACAATACTTTTAATTATATATAGTCAATGAAAAATAAACTATTAGAGAGAGAATAAAATTCTTGCAATTAATGGAAGTAATGTAATGTTCAAACTTAAATGAAGTATTTTCCTCTTGGGGGTTTTACTGTACTATTTTATTTAGCTTAATGTAATTTAAATTATAAACAGAATGGCTTTGTAAGCCCCCAGAGAAATGTACTTTATTTATAATGTATTTCCTTTGAAGTGGTTATGGAAATCATGCTCTTCCTGAAGTCTGTATTTCACATACCACCTACAGCTGCAAGCTAGGCAGTCCTCACAAGTTAAATATGATCTGTCTGATGAAGTGCATTACAAAAAAAAACCTGAGATTTTTCTTAAATGCCAGAAGAAATAAAAATTTGTAATTCTCCAACTAATAGTCTTCCTTTCAAAAAAAGTTATTGAAATGTCTTTGTTGATAAAAGTTATGTTTTTTCAGAGGGAATGGAACTCAGACATAGTCACTTCACTTGAGTTTTTAATGGACATAATAAAAAAATAATTGTTTATACTATACCCTAGAGAGAGTTTCAGCTGGGAAAAATTATATTTTGTATACTTAAGTTTAAACACATAAATACTTCCATCTTTCATTGCAATAAAAAATCCTTATAAATTTAATTCCAGTACAAAGAACAGACTGACTTTCAGGAGGAAAATTATCAAAGCGCAGTTTGTGTCACCTTTTATCCCCCAAGAAATTAAAGTTATCTATTTACACATAAATAAGCAGCTATGAATGAATAAATGGAGCTCCAGTCTATGTGCTCTCCTTACCATCAATAGCTACTGAAACGACATAGTGAAATAACTAGAAATAAAGAGGAAATTGTCTCTTAATTTTGGCCATTATTCATCTTTATAAAGCATAATAGTACCTTACCCTCATGGATGAACTGCTAGCTTAGCATGCCAGCACAGACATGCAACAGTCTAAGCTGTGATGCTTCTCCTGAAATAACATCATTCTAAGTCACTTCAAAGGGAATAGACAATTAAACACTGCAACTGCTTACAGCATGATTGCATGACAGCCACAGTCACAGATTGCATGTGCTTTGAAATGACCCTTCCTTTTGTCAAACTACTCTTCTGCTCTAACCTACTACCAAATTGGATTAATAAATTACCAGACAAATAAGTTAAAATACAAGTTTTCATTAGTCTTGGATTAAGAGCTTGAATAATTTTTCAAGGGGTAATGTATAGGAGCAAATGTTTCTTTGTAACTACTCCGTAAAACAGACTTCAGTGCTCTGGTGTTAATTTCTGATTGAGTTGGTAGATTTTATCAATATCACAAAGTTTCAGGCAGATATTTAAATCCATTAAAATATTTACAATCGAATTTATGAACAAATATGAATTAATTTTTACTGTTGTGGTAATGAGTGATGCAGAGACCCCAGGCAGGTGCAAAGGAGTGCTTTTTATTGCCAAAAAAGCAGCCTTTTGAAGCAGTTAGCAGGTTATCAGTTGACACAATTGAAGGCACAACAAGCCCAAGTGAGCAAGCCACCCTACACCACGATGTGGACACGCAGCAGTCACACAGCACGTCTCCCACTCCTCCTATTCCAGCTGAGTCCACCTCCCATAGCTCCCCTCTACTTAGCCTAAGTAACAGGCTGGAGCCATGGTTCAAGGCCTTTCCTTTATAAAGCCTTACCTATTGGTAACATTTTAAAAATTGTGTTTTTTAAAAATAATCTTTCTCCATATACTACTTACAAACCTTTTAAGAATAAACATAAACACGAGAGCAACCAGTCCTGTGGCTCAGCTCAGGATGGTTTGCTGTATTAGGAGGGTGACACGATGGGACTCTCTCTTTTTCCCTTCTCTCATGGAAATGTATGTTTGTTCTCTCTTTGTGTAGCTTCTCAATCTACAATAAAAGCCACCCCAAACAGAATTCCATTTTTGTCTGGAGAAGACCTGGCCTTTTAGTTGGATCAGCCTTGTGCAGGCAGTGGGATATCCTGCTGGATTAGTCTGTGTCACCAGAGGAAAGACTCCTTTGGAAATGCCCCTGGATGAGAATTGTGAAGTTTGGCGTTTGGTTCCACATTCCCAGACCCTGCTCTTCTTAGATCAGACATTATCCAGTTCACTCTTGAAAGTTACACCAATTGTGTTAGAAATTGCACTTGGTTTTAGAGGTCCAAGATGTACCACAACCTTTGCAAACATCTGTGCTCTGCTACAAGCTACTCAAGCACAAGTACCACTTGCATTACATGACAAATGCACATCACAGTGACCATTATCCTTGCATTTCAGGAGAGGTTTTAAGATTCTGGCAGCCCAGTCTAGCTAATGCATCTGTGCTTAACAAGATGATGCTGTTACTCTTGATGAATGTAACATGTTCAGCACACCTGACAAATTCTTTTTACTGCTCTGCACCCTTGTGGGTAATAAAGACCATTATTTTATTATTTCTTTTTAGATATGATCCCTTAAGAGGTAGCATGACAGCACAGTGTAAATCTAAAGCAAACCTTTCGATTTATTTTTCTGAATGGCTTTGTTGGCTCTAATTTCTTATCAAGAAAAAACCAAAACAACAGATATCAATGCCTGGCATTTCTGAAAATGGATTATATGGCTTGGGGCTTTAACCCTTCTTTTTTGGCTCACTGTTTCCACATTGTCATGTCAGAGTCTAAGTGATAAATATTACATGTCTATACAGGAAAAGAGATGTGGACAGTAACAAAATGTACAGAAGTTACTTTTATGAGTTTAGATACTTTCTTTATTACTTTCCTTTCAGACTAAACTGAGCACAGTTCCAGTGTCTTTCAGGTATCCTGAAATCTGGCATCAATTATAAAATTTTCTGCAATGGAACAGTTATGCCACTGACACCTAAAAAAAGATATTCTCTCGTTCTCCTCAGACTTGATATCCTCTCCAGCATAAAAAATGTCTTTTGGGATTGCTTCCTTACCCATCAGTTACAACTGGGAAAGACTTTGGATACTCAAAACAGAAAATATAATCTCTTTTTCCATTCTGGAGATACAAGACATTTATGAATTATGATCACTTAAATTTAATATTAACCACTAAACCAGAAAAATATGTTTTCAGTATTTATTAATAGAAATATTGGCATCCTAGGAAAATAAAAGAAAATAAAGAAGGAAACCCAAACCACAACCTTTCACTTTTTGCAAAATACCTGAAAAACATCTGATTAAATCTGGAATGTGCTCAACACAACATGAAAGGCAGCTGTGTTTGTAACAGCACGCAGTATACCTTGTCATAATTTCAGGATAAAAAAGCAGGTATACACATTGTTACAGAATTCATCTGAGGCACCTGCTGTTAAAACTGAAGTTGTAAAAAATTCAGCCAGTACACTCTGAAGATGCTTTACTGAGATGACTTAGAAACCTCTCCAGACAGAACTGAGTGACTGAAATCTCAAGATGCTCCAGAAACAATCACAATAAACTTTCAGTGTCACAGTTCCAAAAGGGAATGTGAGCTGTTTGTTATGTGCAGAGACTGTGCCAGCATGTGTAAGTACAGGCCATCTAAACCACTGCTACACACCCCAGCTTACAGCTAATTCCATAAAATTGGAAATGCAAGCCAAGGCAGAGCTTTTACAGTGTAAGGAATGTAAAAGAAACACCAATTATAATGTACACATAAACTCTGCAGCTTACCAATTAATGTGAATTATTTTAAGTGCCACTGCAACTGAGACATAAAACAGCATAGCATACAAGGGAGAAAGCAGTCAAGAGACAATAAATGCTGGCAATTTAATCAGAACAATTTAGTCCTTCGCCTAGATCCGCTAGCTCAGAGGGAGGTGACTCGTTGAAACTAAATGCAACTAGCATATCAAAACAAAAAGGAAAAATACACTTTTAAAGAAATTGAATATAAATCATTGGATTCACATCTCTTTTATAGCAAAACTGAATTATTCATGCATGTAAACCTGTTCAGCCTAGTACTTACCTGGCTGGCTCTTATTCTGGTAGCCGTGTGGCTGTAGCAACAAGAAGCTCAAGGCTCACTAGCTGCTCCAAAACTCATTCAATTTCTCTGCTGGGTTTTGTGCCTAAGCTGAAATTTTTACCACTGCAGCTGCTACTAAATTACCTTACAGGAATGATGGGCATCACCTGTTGCCAGCACCTGCAAGTACTTAAAACAGATGTAGCAAGAAGACCAAACACATTGTGACATATTAGAGTCTATTTTTGTGCTTCTGTTGACAATAAAACTCAACAAAAAGTTGCAGGGTCTTAATGATATTAGAATCCATAAATTCCAGAAGACCCCAACTCCACAATGTGAGCACTGTTGCCAAAATCCAGATGTTTTCCAATATGCTGAATACATTTACAGATATAGTGTGGATATAAATAGGGTTTATTGAATTTTACCTACATGGTCCAGTGAGGATCATCAGAGCAGCTAGCTGGATCAGACACTGTAATTCTGTGAACTCCTCTTTTGGAAACAAAACTGGTACTGTGTCAGCATGTAGGCTGCGAACAAAGCAAAAGATGCAACAATTACTAAAACAGATTATAGAAACATGGGGAAAACACAGCCATATAAGCTAAAAGGCCTAATTTGGAGGAAGGAAAAAGTTTTTAATATTTTTTATTGCCAAATAATACTGGTTTTTCTTTTCTTTTCTTTTCTTTTTTTTTCCCCAAAGTGAGAGACCTAGTTGGAAATAGAACAACTCAAGCAGAAATTCATCACACAGAGATCTGGAGCAGAGGTAATAACATGGTACTGGCAGGACTTTGGCCTGCTCACTCCCATCTCCAAAGGTCTATGTATGATCACAGTATTTTTTTTTTTTCAAACCTGGTGACCAAACTGGAGTAAAGATAACAGTTTCTCCAATATAGTACAAACAGTCATAGAATCCTAGAATATGAGGTTGGACCTTTCTTGGCAAAAGCACAATCTTGACAAGATAATACAGCACACTCTCCAGCTAAATTTTAAAAGTGATCAATGCTGGGGGATCCACCACTTTCCTGGGGATCTTATTATCCTAAGGCTGCAGCTGCATTAGCAAGCAAACTTGTGTAGCTTGTGTCTGAAAATGTACGCCTCCAGCATAGAGGAATGATGTGCCCAAGGGGCAGGTCACCCCAAAGGCAGCATTAAGAACTGGGGTCTCCTTTTCTTCCCCAAATTATGCAGTCTTTCAAGCTAACCACTTTAGAAAGTTGGTCTGGAATATAATTTTTCATGTAAAAAATGTAACAGAGGAAGCAAAAATACTAATAATTAAAACCTAAATGAAACATTTTCCTCTGCAGAAGTTGTAAATTTCTGAATTCAGAAGTGTAGGAGAAAGATTGACTGACCACCATGTTCCATTTCATTACATATAATAGGGCCAAGTAGAACCAAATGCCATTATTATCCCATTTATTGCATGCCATTGCAGTCTAAGGCTTCCAGACTCCTTTGAATAACTTAAACACAAAAGAGTGAATCTAATCAAGACATTTCACAGTTTTTCTTAGTGTCTCAGCCTTTACCAGAATGCCAAGGGATTTTACTCCCAGGTGTTATGAAAAGGAGACAACAGACCAGAGAGGGAATATATTTGCTACGCTGCATGTTAAGTTTCTCAGGAAAAAAACCCAAAACCACCACCAAAACTCAACAGCAACCATAAGGGGGATGTTACTAACAAAGCTGAGACTATATCCAGTTAATTTTCAGAAGGGAAGAAAATACACATTTATCACCCCTGTACATTGCTGCATGCCAGCCGAGCACTTGTAACACAGCTCTGATATGCCTTTAACCATGAAGGTCTCCCTTCCTCTGGTAAAACACTCTCCTGGAAGAAAGCTGTTCCCTCCACTAACTCTGTGCTGTCAAGAAGTGTAATGAGTCGGAGTGGGAGCCAATCTGAACACCCTCTTAAACCAAATGAACACAAGAGGGGCTGCATTTGAATGAATGAATAGAAAGGAAAAAAATCAGATTAAATTTGTCCAGAACTTGTACCATTTGTCTTACAAGGAGTGCAAAGCAATTCTTAGCTGGACATGTCAGTGCGACACCCCTTTCCTAAGAGCAGGCTTTGAGAAGGACCCTCTCAGCCCAGGATGTCTCATCTATGTTTAGATGAGAGACTATCACTCCCAACTCACTTCCTGAAACATTCTTTCCCTAGGCATCTCTTGGCCTAGCCATTACACCATAACACTGTTCCCACCACTGCTCCCAGGCTGACCACACAGGGAGAGCAGCACAAGGAAGCGCGTCTGCACCGAGGGTCACGTGGCAAAGAAGGCAAAACTCTCTGAGAGAGGCAAAGAGCAGCCAGGGAGATCATGTACATCCTCTAACCCCTCCCACCTGCAAGGGTTTTCACTCTGGAAAGCTCTGGAAGGATGTCATGGAGCCTTTGGTGCTAGAGCTCGATCTTTTGGCTCAGGAAGGATGGTCCCAGACTTCTCAAGACAGCGGTTCTGATTTTAGCACCTCATTCCAGCAATGCAGCAGTAATAATTCACTCATGTAGTAAAACTACCATTTGCACAGCTCGTACCAAATTTTGTTTAATTGAGGTCCCTAGGGGTCCTTAGTGGAATGCTTACAGTGCCAACAATGTGAAACAACAATGCAAGTTGCTCTTAAAAACTCTGAAAGTTTAAAAATTATTTGATCCATTTTTTTTTTCAGAAAGTATAAAGGTTGAAAAAACTTCTTATTTATACTATTAGTGCAGAAAAATAACTTTAAAAACTGCTACATGATGAAAGTCAGTTTTAAAAAAAAACTTGCAAACTTTTAAGACGGCAAAACAATTGAAAAGAAGCCTTTTTTTAGTTAGCTGAACCTCCTTTTAGTTGAGGAAATTAAGTTTCTGGCAATTAAAATTTAAATTTTGATAATTCCCTTCTTATGAACTTAT
The DNA here is from genome assembly GCA_025504685.1 of Leucosticte australis. Taxonomy (NCBI): domain Eukaryota; kingdom Metazoa; phylum Chordata; class Aves; order Passeriformes; family Fringillidae; genus Leucosticte; species Leucosticte australis. The sequence goes on from JANIJU010000002.1 coordinate 66,747,921, forward strand.
TATGCTTTTAGTTACAAAAAAATGAATCTGTTATTAAATTAGCTTCTCAAGCTATTTTTAGTTAAAAAAAAAACCTTCCCAATAATTTTTTACTATATTTTAGTTTTATGCCATTACTACCAAGATTCCATTTTTACCCTCTAATAATGCAGGTTGTGACTCAGAGCTTTGGAATTCATTGCCTTAATTTACAATAAACTAAGTGTCCTCAAATTATCTTGTGCTGTTTGTACATCCAGCTCCAAAGCTAATACACTCTGCTCTTTGTAGAACACTGACCAAGGCCCATTGACAATCCAGCTTGTGCAGAGCATCAAGCTCCAGGTAAACAATCCTGTCAACAAAGCCCCATGCTAGCTACCAGCATGAACCCTGGACTTATTTAAGCCATCATCAGCCCTCTCTAACCTCATTTACTATGTCTCTGCTAGAAAATTTAAGTTGAGGGGTGCTTCTAGGCATTGGCACCCAAACTGCCACAAAACTGTGAGACTGGTCCTAGCAGTATTTCAGCTTGGGTGTGGTCTGGGAGGCAGCACTGTGAGTTATGCTCTGCACACATGGGCACACTATGAAGAGGAGAGCACTGAAATCTGTGGCACCACAAATACAGGTGTGATTTCAATACCAAAAAAACCCCAAACTGTGGTCAGGACACGCAGGCACCCGCTGTTCCAGGTACAGAACTGAAAATCGTATTTCATGACTTGTACAATTCCTTTCCTAAACTCATGAGAATCCCTACTTAAAACAAGAAGAAACTCTGTGTGCTGCCTTTACCTTTTAATTTATCTTTGATAAAATCTCACTTGAGACTAGAATGTCAGAAAGACCTCTAATAAGAGAAGCACTTTTGTTAAAAGAAAAACTATGGATACAGTAATTCCTGTCCTGTTTACTCAAGAAGACAAATTTGCATGCATTGACTCTTCACTGAGAAAATTAGTTTCTATGTTTCACCGAGTAGCTTCCTATGAAAAATAAAATTCACAGACTGGTAAAACTTTATACATAATAAGGTAAGTATTTCACATGAGTGTGTATCAAGAGAGATAAAGTGATCTCACGTGTTGCAGTCTTTTAAATTAATCATGTTCAATTTTTGCCTTGTTGTGAGGACAAGAAAAGTTCTCAAAAATTTGAGCTTGTTACATATTTTTATTTTCTTGCTGAAATAACCTATTAAAAATCAACACTTTTACACATCACATTTTTTTCAACCACATTTTATTAGTTGAATGACTATGAATAATAATGAATATGATCCTTATTCCAAAAAAAAAGTCAGAAAAAAGGAAGTTTCTATTTCCAATGGACTTTAAAGAGCAGAAAATATTTTAATTCCTGAGCTTCAGACATAAAAAAGCCTGCAAGATAGAAGAAGCATCGCTGCCTTGTGCTTCTTTCAGTGGATCTCATTAGACAGAGGTTAGGATCATTCTGGGCCAAGACAATATCAAAGATGGATGGAAAAAGATTGCAACTGCAATATTTGTACACTTGAAAAGTGCCTCCCCAGTGATATGACAGGAAAACATGCAACATGTAGGTCAAAAAAGAATTTCTTTTCAGGGACAAATTCAATATCACAAATTCATCCAACTTGTTCTACTTTTATTTATTCAGGACTGCTAAACCCAATCATTTTATGCTCCTTTCATTCAGTTTAACAGAGGTAAAAACTAATGATTAACAACATGATTTAGGACAATGTTATTGATGAAGACATGTCAATTCACAGTACAGTCTTAGCCAACACTTTCAGCTGCTGAAGAACTAGAAGAAGCCTTTATTTTAGTTTGAAGTTCTGAGGAATACGGTAAAACAAAATCCAAACATTTCAGATATGATTTTAGTTTGGCAGTCTCATAGCTCAAAAATGTTCAATCTAGACATATCACCTTTTTTTTTCACTCTAGAATAGTGACTTCAGTGTTTTATTGGCAAAGCTGAGTGCCTATTATGGAAATACTCAGGACTGCTCATCATAAAGATGTTCAACTCAGTTCAGTTCATGTACAAAGCATCTCAGAAGTGCAGTGTTTAATAATCAGTAGAACAAGCAGCTAGGAAAAGGAAAAACATCAGGAGAAATACACTAGAAAAATACTTCAACCTAACTGCTTTATTACTTATATTTTCTACATAGCTGGCATATAACCCCAAAAGCTTTTTAAATTTTGCAGTGATTAGACTCTCTGATTGTTGTTCCTTCAGGTGCTTACTAATACCTGACTACTAGTGTCTTTGACAAAGATTATTATTTTACACTGAAATATATTAAATGTCATGTATAATTTTATACGACACTAAGAGATAATAATGGTTACACAGGCCAAAACAGGAAGCTCACTATTCAGTACACAGTTATCAGCATTAATAATTGAGTAAGTGGTTCCACTTAACTTTAGGTATCTTTGCAGTCACAGGCATCAACCCCTGAGCTGTAGAGGCTGCACAGTCAACACAAGAAAAGCTACCACGCCAAAGAACCATTCAACAGAGCTGATGTGTTTTAGTTGTTGCCTCTAGGATGAGATGAAGTAAGCTTTAGGAGGATCTCATGTTCACCATCCATCATGCAGCACATCTAAACCTGTTCTGATGAATCCCTTCCTGAGTGTGCATTTCTCATGATCACATATTGGTAGCTTTAATTGTTTTTACCAATCCCTTCCATCCACTGTTTATTCTATCAATATTCTGATCCATCCAGCCACTTAGAGTGAGATTAGACTCCACTATACACATGGGAAAAATAACCTACCCCTTCTTGTTTTCAGTCTTTTCTGAGAAAGATGTCCCAAGCAAACATATGTCTCCATTTCTTTCACACAGTTTTAATTTAAGAGTTACTCAGAAATTTCAGGATATTCATGACTCCCATATTGACAGCCTTTTCTCCACCCATCTCTGCAACTAATAAGCACCCCCCAATGTGTTTTTTACTGTAACTGATTACTCTAAACACACAAAAAATGTCTCACAAAACAGTAGACTTTTCAATACTTTAGAAAATATTTGGGTGTGACTTATGTCAGATACGTCTGGTGTGTTAAATCTGAGAGAGTGGGAAAGCATAAGTAAAATTTTGAATTATCATGAGGCAGCTGAATGTGCAGTGAGTAATATGCTGCTTTATCAGTTGGAAGCAGATGGACTTTCCTGAAAAGGGATTGTAAGTCTGTTAATGGAAATGTGCAGCTTGCTCACTGGAATACCCAGGTAGGAAATGTCCCATAATTTGGCCTTTCCTAACTATGCCTGCCAGGCAGTACAGGAAAATCCAAGAAATGATGGATTTCTTTCTAAACTCCATTTTGTATCATGGACACACAAAACTACCCAAAAATTGTCTTAATGAAACATCTGATGAGAAATTATGGGATTAATGATGTTTATAAGCAAAAAGAAGAGATAAACTGCTGACAAGAGGTGCAATAATCTCAGATACTCACCTGCCAAAAACCCCTCTTCCACATCCACAGTGCAGCCAACAGCCTGGCATGGGGTCACCAGCCCTCCTCCAGCCTCGGCTGGAGCTCTTGTGGAGCAGATGCCTTCCCCTACCTGGGGGCAGGACCCTGGGACACTGTGATGGAGATGTCCACACCATCTCCTGGGGCTATTCCCAGGCAGCCAGAGGGTCCCTGGGAAGGTAAGGAAGACAGCCCTGCATGCCCTAGGGACAGCAGCAAACATGGCAGCGCTGACACAACCTCCAGGGTGAATGTCACGTGAAACAGTAAAACAAAATCAGCTGGGAAGCCTTGGATTCACCTCTGCTCTGGGCATGCCTGTCCATGCTGCAGGACCCTCTGCCAAAAGAGGCAGGGGATGCCTCATGCCAGGTGCAACCTGTTCCAGCTGCTCCAAGGTAACCAGCACAGGGTATGGATCAGCCCAGCAGCCGCACTGGCAGTGCCCTGTGGCCCATGGAGAGCCCAGGCTGGAGCAGGCTCATCCTGAAGGACAGCAGCCTGTGGATGCCTCAGGCTACAACAGGGAGCAGCATGGGAAAGGAGTGGCAGAGAGGAGCTTCCATCAACTGACCACAATCCCTGTGCCACCTGAAGGAGCAAAAACTAAGAGAAAGCTTCACTGTAGGGAAATGGTCCTGACCCTCTATGAGAGACTATTGTAAGCATGTTTTGGGACTGTAACATGCCTTTTCTCATGTCTGAAAACCTATTAACCTCTTAAGATCACTTGCAGAATGATTCTCTGTGCAGCTGAAGTTAAAGATCTGTTATTAATTTTGTACTGAATTAGTATACAGAACTTCAGTATTGGAAAAAGCAGCTCAGTCATTTCTTTCTCTATCAATATATTGATTTGTTTGTTTGTTTGTTTATACAAAATAAAAAGCTAAACAGCTTTTGCCTGGTGGGGAGAAGGGGTGAGAAAGGGAAAAAAAAAAGAAAGGAATTATATGTGGAAAGATAAAGCCCCTGACACGAGGCTTTTGTGTCATGCCACATTCTTTCATTAAATTCACAACTTAAACAACAAATCAGATCCACAAAATTACAAAATATACTGTATCATCCCAATGCTTTGCTAAAACTAGACAGCCCAGGAAAAATAAGCCAGTGGCTTTGCTATCACAGTTTAACTCTTCTGCTCAGATAATACAGGTTTAGCTTTGCTCAGGATTTATTTAATTCTGAGTATTAGGAAAAGCTTGGAACCGATCACTACCGAGGGCAGTAGTAATCAACATCTGTTGTTGATATACATTTATTCAGATGAGTTAATACGAGTAAAACAGTGTAAATGGCTCAGAAGTATATAAACTCGGTGGCACAGGAGATGAGGCTCTAATGGGATGTATCTATGAAAGAGGAGGATGACCTACACCCTAACCAGGACAGAGGATCAGGGCAGACCATGTGCCCTGTGTGCTTTGACTTCCAGGGCAGTGTCAGGAGCAGGCACTTCTGACTGATGCACTGTAATCACTCCTGCCACGCAGCTCTGCTTCGCTATCCCGTCATTTCACAGGTCATTATAGCAGTGGAAGTGCTCTCACCTAGACAAAATGGGAAAGTACACATTTCTCTTGAGAACTGATGGCAACCCCAGCCATATTTTCTAGCTGGAATTAACATGGGGTTTGCCTATACATGTTTCCTTCTATATTTCAATTTAATTGCCTTCTGTATTTCAGTTTAATCAAAGAGAAAGTGTTGTGTCTATACATTCAAAATAGAAGTGATGTTCCCTAAAGCATAATGATTCTGTTTTCACAGTGTTGCTTTAGAAAGCAAAGAAAATGATGGCCTTTTTCTGATAGATTATATGACTGGAGGTGACTTGAGTTTTTTAAATATTTCAGAAAATGTAGATGCCTTAGAAACTGGGGGGAGGACTCATACCTGTTTTCTCATACCTGCTGCAGGCTGAAGTATGGAAGTAGAAAACCATTTTCATCTTCAGGGAAAGCTTAACCATACCAGACTAATCCCAAAGTGATATGAGCCAATGCTACCTACCAGCAATACTAAAATTTTCAGGTACCTAGCTAGATTCTGTAAAAAACTAAACTAAACTAGCTTTAAGCCAATAGCCAAAACTGAAGGTAAGATGAAAAGTAGTCTGGTTAGATTGGCAGCAGCCAAACTGCTGTGTTTGGCTTTATTATTGCCTTTCCCTGGACTATGAAAAGCAGTGTTTTTCCCACAAATAATGTTTTATGCAGCATCTTATCCACTTCTACAGGCACTTAAGCTATTGGCAATAGCTTTTATTTCTTACACTCTTTTCTGAAGTATCCTGTAATTGTGGCTTTTGACCCTTAAAGTTACATATTCAGTGGCCACCAGGAACATACCAAGAAAATGTTTTATGAACCTTCTGATCTAGAAATTACTGAATAATTGCAATGCTGGGGAACAATCCTTAAAACCACAGGTACTTCCATTCCTATGGTACACAATCACATTAGCTTTATGTTTCTGCTGAAGTAATGCAATTCAAGACTTAATAACAATATTAAATTGCATAATTAATTTAGAGGCACTAAAGAACACCAGGATGTATTGAGACAATTAAGATCTTTAGCAGCATTACCTTATGATATTTTCTGCCTCTGGAAGGCAACATAATACTAGCACACCACCAGCCCAAGCAAAGGCTCTCACTGGGATAAGATTTTAAATTGCTTCATGAAGACTTTAACAGACAAAAATTCTGCGATCATCTTCATGAAGTTCATAAGTCAAGTAAGGTCCTGATTTATTACAAGCTAACAGTTGTAATTACAGAAATTAGGCATCTTGCTGACAGTACAGAAAATGAGACAGAAAGCTCAGCTATTTTTCTAAGTGCAGCAAAAAGGAAAGTCAAAGAGAGAGTGAAAACCCTCAAGGCTGAGCTCAGTCTGACATTAGTATAACAAAATACCAGTGTGGAATAACCAACAGAACTCATTGTGCCTTTTGTTTTCCTTGCCAAAAATGTGTCAGTAGCTTTTGAATTAACTGCATTCAGGAGGAATAGTACCACTCCAATGATACAAAAATGATAAGTGCATCAATTAAAAAAAAAAACATTCTTTTTTTTTTCCATCAGAACTATTCCTATGACTAAACTTCCCAGAGATGTAAGAAATGCTCTGAAGAGGGCTGTTGATACCATGTAACTTAACTATTTATTTCATTCTGATGTGAATCATTATTTGCAGGAGCTTCTCCCCAGGATCATAGGAAAAAGCCCACTGACTAATTTAGATTAAACATCCAATACCTAGACAGACAACTTTAGGCAAGTTGGATTCTACCCAAAACTAAGCCAAAAGTCTGAATAAAAATCTATCCCTTTCGAAGATATTTCAAGCCAGAAAATATCACCCTCTTCCCCAGCATCCGAAAATAGTCTGAAATCTGAAATAGTCTGAAATAGTCTGGTTGCTAAACTAAATTCCTAAGTCACCAAGGTAACTAAACTCACTCATTAATTCCTGTATTTATACCTGATTTATTTTGCTGTTGTTTAATTAGCAGCATTCATGAACAGAAATCTAAAAATTAGGAATGTGTAATGAGGAAATGAATCAGATGTATATAACTTTGTAACAGGTAATATTAGATAGAGAGGAAATCATACCACCAGTCCTTGTAAACATTTGTCAGTGGAGAAATCTGTTGGCTTCAGGATGCATAGCTAAACTTTGGTTTTTGACAAGAACTCTACCAAGGATGGCATATTGTTGGAGTGAGCCCTGAAGCAGGGAGGAGAGCCAGGTGTCACTCTGCATGTCTGTTCCAAATATAATGTATCCCTTAACCACCCTTATCCACAGGAAAGAGACCTTGTGTCCATGCATTGACTGGGTTATTCTGAGAACTCAAGGCTACACTATCACCCTTTAGGCACCACTCATGCCACCCTTCTTTCAGCACAGGTTCTCTCACCTCCAGATATCTTCCTTGGTAAAGGTAGGTAGCTTCAACCAGCTATAAGGCAGTACTTCATGCCCCCCTATTTTCTAAAACAGTGCTGCCAGCCAAGCAAATATATTTGTTACAGGAAGGAACAGCAGCTCAGCAGCTGATTTTACTCTGAATGTTACCATCTTCTTTCTTCCTTTTTTTTTTTTTTTTTAATGCTGCATATCTTTTTTACAGTCCAGGGATAAGGCCATAATCTTCATGTACACTAAGTCAATTAAAGAAATCCAGTGTCAACACCCATGAAGAAAAAAAAATGTAAAAAGAGAAGCAAGCATTCCTACTCGCTCAATATTGGTACTGTACTGGAAGACTGTTTGGCAAAGCACTGCTGAAAACTGTTTCAGGTGCCACCTATTCCTTTAAATAGGACAGTTTTCTTATGGGGAGCTAATATAATAGCAATATCAGTTCAAATCATAGCGTGGTTCTTTAATAGCTAGTAATTTTCAAGGACAGCCTTTAGAACTTGCAGCAAATAAACAAATTCCATCTACAAAATTTTTTTTCCCTACTATATAAATTTAAACAAGTCAACTTTTCAAGGTTCTGCTATTTGTAAGAAAGTAGCTCTTTCTCAGCCCAGCAAATGAAAGGAACAATTGGCAAAATTTTAATAAGACTGTAAATCCAAAATGCAGTATGAAGTCATAAAAAGTGTGTTGACGCCTCAAACATTGTCATGTATGGATTAGATGTTAAAATGCCATTTATTTAAAAGCCTTCCACTCTGAAAGAAAAGAAAGAAGGGTAAGGAAACCTGTGATGGGTAATAGTAAGGGTCCAGCTGTGCAAGTTCCCAGGTGGGGCTTATAAACTTTCAACCAGGTGGAATCATCTTATTTCAGGCAGAGAGGGAATAGCTCTTGGTTGTTTAGTTGCAAATATCACTAAGGTGAATTTCAAAGCAAAGTTAGTTGAGACAGAGATTTGTGCTCATGCAGAGAACTGAATTTTATAGTGGACATGACTTTGACAATTACTTTTACTTTAAAAAAGCCTTTTTTACAGCGGTCTAGCATTCAAATGACTTGGTAAACTCACAATACTCTCTCCAGCAAATTGATGTGCAACCAATCTGTGCCTATTTGCTTTAGACATGACCTTTTCCCTAGGATTTCATACTTCAGTGAAGAAGCATGCACCTTGTTTGGGGGAAGGGGGGAAACCACTCAGCACGAATCTTCCACAGCTTGTTTCTGATTGTTTTAACAGTGCAACAGTACTTAGCAGATGATAGAGCAGACTTGCTGGGCATTACTGTAGTTTTCTTCTCACAAGCCTGAGATTAATAAAAACCCCATAAGCCACATTAGATTACAGGAAAAAAGCTCACCATCAACATAGCCTGCTGCTCTGAAATGGCTGGTTGATGCCATATCCTCGCCTCACAGTAATCCCAGTTACTACACTGCTGCAACCTAAATACTCAAGCCAAAGCTCACCTCAAAAGGAAGAGGCACAAGAAAAGCTCACTTTTCAACTTCTAAATGCACTGTGCTCAAGATGAAGAATGAAGGTCACTGTTTCTTAAAAGATTATTTTGATGAAATTTACACTTATTCACTCCCAGACGCAAAAGCTTTTAGTGAAAGAAAAAAAAATCCAAACAATTCACCCAAACCCCAACCAAATTCTGCAGAACCAGAAAGCGTAGGTGATTTGTATTATAATATTGCAAGGAATTTTTAGGTTTTGCTACAATATTTCTGCTGCACTGAGCACCCTGCAAGCCTTAATGCCAACCCATTTGTACAGCGCAGCAGTTCCGGTGGGCTCTTCACAAACCATTGAGTTATAAGCCAGGATCAGCTCCAGAGTTAACACAGGAAACACACACATGTGCTCCAAAACAAAGCCTCACAGAGAAATTTCCAGCTACACTTTTCTTTCTTTCCCTTTCTTTGCCTTTCTTCAACACTGGGCAGTGTCCCCCTAGCTTACAGTGCATGACCTCCACACTCTTTAATGCACCTCTATCTCTTGTTTTAACAAAGTATTTTGCTGAATTCTCCTAAAAGAATTGGGAAGATGGCAGGATTGCTACATGTTTTGCAGTGGCATATTCCAGAACATTGCCCTGCAAGTCATATCTGAAAATATGTTGAACAGTAACTCATTCACTACAAGGAAATTAAATTTTTCTTCTGTCAGGGAACCACTAAAGTTTCTTCTGTTCAGATTAATTGTATCTACTAACTTTAATTTCCAGACACAGGATGAGAAGATCAGCTGCTTGGCAATTCTGTATCTGTAAAGATACAAGTCAAAAACCAAAAAACCCCTTTAAGCACATATAAAATATCAAGACTAAAATATAGATACAAATAAAATAATAAATAAAAAAAAAGGGAAAGAAATTTAATCTCTACATAATATCTCAGCTGATTCTGAGGAGTGTTTTGTCTATTTGACTAGAGAAATATAAAACTGAAATCTTTTAAGGGTTTTAATGATGAAAAGCCTTTTTTGTTATCAAACAGAAGTTCTTCTATTTGTTCAGAAGTGACAAAAAAAGCAAATTCCTACCTCAGGTTTGCATACCTTTAAATGTTAACATTATAGCAAGAAAAGGAAAAAGGACAATTAGAAAATGGTCTCATTCCTCCTAATGTATTCTGGGATTTCATTTTTTTCACTTGCAGCAATAAAAAACAAGTTCCTCTTTACCAGAAAGCATTCTAATGTCATTGTACTGTTACTGTTTGGAAGATTAAAGTTATTTTATTGCTACAGGAATTCAATGAATCCAGCCATATGCAGTCTTTTCAGTTAAGGTTATTTTTTCAAATAGAACTCAAGCAGATATAAAAAATTCAAATTTTATATGTTTAATGAAATTGAAATTTTTTGAGCTTTACAGTTTTTAGCTATAATCAGGTTTGATTTATGCATAAAAATGTTTCATTTTGAAAAAAAAATGAAAAGAATCTTAGAAAACAGTTGTTCAACTGAGATGTGGTCTGGGCTTTATCCCTATATTTTTTCAAAGTTTTGTTTTAAATGTGATTGCTAAACTTCTTCTAGTCTTATCTTTATTTTTTCTTTTCTTTTTTTTTTTTTGTCAAATACTTATAAGACAACAATCTTGATTATCTAATACAATGATCAGTGACAAAAAACAGAAAGCAATTATTTACAAGTAACTGTCAAGTCCACTTGTTAGGCAACAACAATTTAATCTTATTGACAAAAAGAGATGCTTTCTATGTTTAGGTTTCCTGTTACCAAAGTGAACACAACAGCCCCTGAGACTGTCTCAGTTGGTTAGAGTCCAGTTCTAATAATAAAAAAATTGTGGGTTCAATTCCCTTATGGACCATTCACTTAAAAATTGAACTTGATGATCCTTGTGGGTCCCTTTGAACACAAAATATTCTGTGACCTGTGATTTAATACTAGGCTGGCACACGTTTTGCAGTCCTGAATAGCAAGCATGACACGTAGCTGAATTTCCATACCAAGAAAAAAAAAAGAAGAAACTAGTTGAGTTGTACTTACAGATAAACCTTCTCATTCAGGCTACCTAATCTCACTAGGCTACAAAGCACCCCTAGTTTTGTACTTGCAATGCAGAACTACAGCCCAAGATTCACACATAAAAAAGGAAAATTAACATACAGACAAAACTTTCATATAAAGCAACTATTCAGCTCCAACTTAAGTGTCTAAGCCTTCTCTTCCTTTCCTTCTACTTTGAGCCACGTTATTCCAATAATTTGTGAAATTATTTGCTACAACTCGTGTGTTTGAGGTTTTCACACGCTGTGTGAAAGACAGCAGCCATCACAACAGCGACCCGACTGTCCGCATGCCTTGTGGATGTGCAGCATATTCAAATCACACCAAACATTTCCAGCTCCCAGCTGTATAACAATCTGCATCTTTGGGCTCTCTGGCAGTGTACAGCATGCAGATCATTTCACTTCCAAAGGGCACTTGGATAGAACACATTTAAAAGGCCAAAAAGTCACTTCGTTATGAGGATAGCTCAGAAGTTCTTCCAGCAAGACGAGCCCAGCTGCCTAAGGAGCCCATCAAGAGCCAGATGTCAGAAAATATCTTTCAAGAACTTGCCCTTTGCATCCTGTGATTGCCATCCAAGAAGGAAAAAAAGGTGGATGAAGCATCTGATGGGACAGGATGGCTGGCAATCCCTGCAGAGTTGTACCCTGATCAGAAGATTTACAAGACTGAAATAAGAGATTAAAATAATGAATAGCAAATGATGGACAGCATATTTGCACCTAAACCTAAACGTTTATTAGCAAGAAAAATAAGTTTGTTTTATAATTTTTTTTTAATCTTGCCAATTAGTTACATTTTTTTACAATAATGTAAACCTAACTTATTGACACAGCTAAATTCTGGGGCATTATGAATACCTGGAATGAAATGTGATGGGAGTGCTTTATTTATTCTTTACATTAGTTTTGTGTTTGAATGTACAAAATTAACAAGGTTTTTTTTCTTTCACTTGAGCCTGGGGACCTAAACTGTGAACAAGATCAGTATTGGGTTTAGAAGCAGGTCATAAACAAATAGTGAAATGGACAGATAAACAACTTATTTGAAAGTTCTAGATAAATGTTTGTTCAGCGATCAGAAACAGCACCTATAAATGCGTAGATATTTTTTAAAAGAGACTTAAACTATACTGTCTTTAGCTTTTGCATACTTCATAAGATTGGTTGAAACCTAATTAAAGTAGGTATTCTTTCTAGAGAACTGCAACTGAATTCTACAGATCATAGATCCAAAATAAGCAGTTTGTGTAACAATTAAATTCACTAACAGAAGAAGAATGTTGCCTTGGGGAATTTGTCTTGTTACAAGTTCCTAGAGCTATACACAGAGGTCAGGTGAAGAGACAGTCCATAACCCATGCTCTGTCCTTGAACCAGCATTTCCATCAATATTTTACTACTTATTTCTAAAACAAGCAGATAACTTTCCATTTTAATTGTGACTTCAAAGCACTCAAAGTTTTGGATCTGGAAAAGTTTTCTGATTACATACTTAATCTAATAAAAAGTAATGTACAGGACTATTTAAAAAGTATTTTCCTACAAAGGATGACAAGTTCTTTGGAATCTTTCTTGTTCCAAACAACCATGGATCATCATTAAACACTGGCAGCTTAAAGATTACCTCTATTTTTTTACCAAATCTTAGTCCAGCTCTGACAAGATAAGATGAAAGAATAGAGTTACTAGCCAGGGTCAAGAGCTATGGCAGTCTAACATGCAGAGCACTTTGCACAATGAGAGGATTTTTTAAAAATAGAATTTTGAGTGGGTTTCTTGTTCTTTTGTTCTTTGTGGGTTTTTTGGCCAGTTGTTTGGATTTTTGTTTTTTTCCCCTTAAAGTAGGGTAAGAAGACATAAAACAACATAAGTAAATGGAAAAGAACACCATTTTCTAAAGAGACAGCTGAAGTAGTCCAGTAGCTATACAAAGAAATATTATAAAATGCATTGTAATTGACAGAATTTGATTTCAGAGCCAACATTTTCTTTGTGCAGTTCTCTGGTTATGTTTTTTAACACACTTGATCAATGGTGTTTCTCCCATGAGGATGATCAAAGCAAACCCATGACCAACCCAGCTGCTGCCTAGGCCACCATGGTAAGGCAAGGTAGCAACAACACTCCTTTTTCCCTAACAAAATTAAGTAGGATATATTTTCAAAGAACATTTTAAAGAGAAAACCCAGCAACTTTCGGTCTGAACCTCACTACACAAATTTCATGCCCCATTTGAAAAGGACAAACTAGATTATCATTTATAAAAATACTTGCAAAAATTAAGTCTGTGTGTTCTTTCATCCATCTTTCAGTCTTTGACTTACTTTGCCTTCCACATCCGTAAATGAAATTTCAATCTCTTAACATTTTCTTGATCTGCAGCAGTATTTTTTTGTGGATATTGCTCCTTAAGCCTCTAAATAATTTTTGTCAATTTCAATTTCATGTCCTTCCCCTCTGTCTTTCCCTGTCACTGAGATGTTCTCTGTTCCTCCTCCTTCCTCTCACTAGATCTCAGTCCTCTGAGCCATTTCTCTCCTTTAGGAATTTCCTGATAGCCCTTTTAATGATCTTTTTTTCAGCAACAAGGAGCACCCCAACTGCTGCATCAGTGCCACAGCAGTTTTGAAACTAAACATGTTTAAAAGGGATGTTGGAAACTCTTCTGTCACAGACTATTTTATTATTTATACTTTTAACTTTTGTATTTGACTGGGACTTTTCACAGGGATTTTGAAAGAAAAGCAAAGATGGAAGGAGAGACACAAAAACATCACAAAAGTGCTGGAGATGGTTTGCAAACAGCAGCCTCAAAACAAGGAAAAACTAAATATACTGCTTTTATCCTCAGAGAGTTTTCACTGTCAGGTGCCCCCAGAAGGCCAAGAAGTGCCTTGTAACTCAATCATGCCATGAAGATCCACCCCCATTGTTCCTAACAGAGCAAGAGCAGAGCTAAGCCTTCCTCTGCCTTCAAGTAGGGAGAAGAAAGGACACAGGACTTGGACATACTTCAAAAAGTTGCCTTAACTGCCATGGAGAAAGAAATGAGCTAATCATTACCTCTGTTCTAATTTACCTTTTCAGTATATATGCCAGCTATTTACTTCTGCATATGTCCCTTATAAAATATGACAAGGAGGACATAAACCTGGTGATGAGGCACAAATTGTGAAACCTTTGAGAAAAACCCTGGGAATCCGTGTTGATATAAGCATAGGAAAGAGAAAAGTGAGCCCAAGAATTATTAAATTTATCAAGGGATATTTACAGATTAATAATATTTTATAACACTCAAACAGAGAACTAGATAGGCTGTTTGCTTTCACAAACCTGTTTAAAAAAATGAAGAAAGAAAAAAAAAAACCCAAAACCAAAGGCAACCTTCCTCAGAAAATAAGTAATAAAGGCAAGAGGTTATGGTTTGAGTTATAGAGAGTACATCTGCTTCCTCAGATGATAATATGATAAATCTTGACAAGATATTTAAATTTGCACAAGTTCTCATATATTCACAGACAAATCGAGATGTAGGAATTAGTATACCTTGCCAAGGAAAGGCTCTTGAATAAAAGCAAAACACCAAAGTGGATCAGAAAGAACTACTAAGTGTCATTAAAATGGTTGAGGAGACTTCTACAGAAAGTTGTAAAAATCACATGAGCCAGTCTGGCAGAAGAACTTGCTGAAGAATCAGAAAACAGTAAAAGCTGTGAAAAAGCCAACCACCTAGCCAACTTTTTTTTTTTTTTTTTGAGAGCCTTCTCACATTTCTCTTCCTCTTTCAGTCCATTTCATTGATTGCATGCAATTGAATCTCTTATAAGAAATAAAAACAACTCTTCCCAACCACATCTAGTGTAAGCAGCAAGGCAAATCCTGTACAAAAATGCTTGCTGTTCACATTTATCTCCAATCCTAATTTCAGGAAAAAACTGACATCCGAACACTGATATTTCTAACTAATTTTAAATTAATACACTCCAAGAATACAAGTATGTGTAAGAAATTTTGCTTTGATACAAGCAAGTTCAGCTCTGCTATCAATGGACTGAATGTTTTTCATCTAAAGCAGATTAAAGCACTTAACAAAAAATACTAGTAACTAGTAAAAAGTTACTAGAATAAACTGAAAATTTATATACTGTTATTGATAATTTGATAATGTCAGTTAATAGTATTGTTTTGATTGGTTTTATATAAATTAATTTTTAGCTCCTTGCATCAGATTTTCAATCCATTTCAAATATAAAAAAAGATTTACTCCCCCTGTGCCTGAATGCCTCCTATTAAATCTGACTTTTGTTCCACAGCACTGTGCATATCAAAGAGCATGCTAGAAAAATACCATATTCATTTTCTAGAGATTTTGTAGACCTGAAATGCCTGCTCTGACAGACACTTACAGAATGCACCATTTGGTCTCTTATTTCAGTTCTCCAGAAAGGTGAAAATGACCACAGGTAGCAGCTTCTCCATCTTTCACAGAATATCAGTATCAGTAGAACTTGGCAGGAAAAAGGCATGACTGCAACTTGCTGTCTGAAGTGGGATCAACAAGCAAATATATAGAACAGGTCATGGTAAACTATTGAAATGCCTGAGAAATACATGGGCAAGCACTGACAGAGCTTGCCTTCACACCCAGCCTGCACTCCACAGCAGCAGCTGTAAACTGCTTTTCTCTCTCACATTTCATACAGCACTCTCACTCAGCACTCTCAGAGCTCCCTGTTTGATGTTGACTTTTGCTAAGCATCTGACTCTGCAAACTGTGAGGTGCTCATTTCTGGGCTAGGAATGCCTTAGGCTAGTATTTTTAACCTCCTGCTTTCACTTCCATGGGTTTCTCTATTCTCCTACATGCTGGCTGTACTGTTGTGATGTATGCAATGATAAAAGGTGGTAGAAACTCCTTGTAACATGGGTTGAAAAATTTGAACAGAAACAAACAAAAGGGTTTTGCCTCATCCTGTCACATATTTGTATTTATGGGTAATCCTGTAGGGTACAGATCAGCTAATAATGACTTTGAAAATACAGCCTGAGATACTGAACTTAGAAAGATCTCTGTGTAATAATGGATTTTTTTTCACCTTATAAAAGAAAGTGCTAATTGGTGGTACACAAGGCATTAACATTTTTTATGAGCACTACAATGCTTCAAAGGGTTTAATCGACTTTTACTTTTGCTGGTACTCTTCCATGTCTGAAAATAGTTTTCTGTCAGTTTTGGTTAACAGCAGCTTTAGTGTCAAATGGCTGCAGCAGAGTTACTCACAATTACAGCTTTGTATCCAGAGAAATAGTTTCACAACACTTTAGTTTCACAAAACTGGTTAGTTTTTAACTTTACACACTCAATTCTACACCTAATTGCAAAATGCTTCTGAATGATGCTTTAAAAATTGTAACTTACTTCACTTTTGTCAAATGGAGGTTATAACCAGCAAGCAATCTCTCTGGATGCCTACAGAAAAATCTGAAATATGGTTTATTATATAAAACCATCTCTTGGTAATTTCCTTTCCTCCATTTTCTACCTCACAAGAAAAGAAGATGAATCACTTTTCCAATCTGTTTCAGCACACAGCTGCCCAAACAGCTTTGGGGTAACACAGGGACAAGAGACAGGCACAAAACACCAGAGTTCAGCATGGCTGAATACCTGTACTGGGAAACCCAAGACTAATGCTGCTTCGAAGGGGTTGGCGCTGCTGAGAACACAGAGTATCTTTGCCTTTACATTATGTTACTGGATAAATTAATAATTAATTAATAATTAATAAATTAATTATTTAGAGTTCTTAAAGTTCACCTCTGCAGGAACTGAGACTGCACAACTGGGAAATAAAGCAGAATCTGCTTTGTTTCTGAATATCACTCTGAAGATCTACCCCTTTTTTAGTGCAGAAGCAACTTTACTACTGGCACAATTATTAACTATTGTTAATAACTCATATTGACACTGCAGAATCATCATAAGATGATGATCATCTTATAAGATGATCATCACCTTATAAGATGGATCTGGGAAATAGACAACAATTGCCTAATTATTGTTCCTGATTAGATACAGAAGAGAATCCCTTTAAGAGTCAGGTTGAACTAGAAGCAACACCAGTTGGAAGGGAACTCTGTGTCCATAAGCTACAGATATATTTCACCAGCATTATTAAACACCTGACCTTACGTGGGCCTCACCAGGAAGAATTCCACAAGAAGTATAATGTCCAATTTTATAAATGGGAAAATAATTTATGAATGATGACTTTTAGACCAGTCTAATGTAAATCAACTATTCCTTTCACACAAGACGGGAAAAGCCAGTTTTCTTCTTTACATAAACAAATGACACCAACTCTGTGACTTTGCCACGCGGCAAAACACTTTTTGAACCAAATTGTGAAGCGCTGCATTTGACAGTGTGCCATTTTGAAATTTAGAAAGATAGTGTGTGAAGGCCAACGTGAACATTTATTCTGAAAATTTACATGGAATATTTCCCAAGTAACCTGTGAATCTGTGTTTTCATGTCTTCAGCTGAACACTCAAACAACTTTTAGTGGTCGCTTAATGTCAGTCTTGGGCCCAGTGACTTGAAACAGCTGAATAAAACATTGAATGCCACATGCATGCACAAAGAAAAAAAAACAACCATTTTGAGGAGTTTTGAAAGGTTTTATTTGAGTTTCATTTACATGGATGACAAGTAGGCTTGACAGTGAAAAGGGGACAAAAGCTCACCTACTCTGTTTGAAAGTAATCTAACAGAATAATCTTATTTGAAAATAACAAATTATAAACACCAATAATTATCTTAGATTGCTGTGTTAAAAGAAAAATTGTTGTGTCTTGTTATTGCCAGAAGATTAGATTGCATGCATCATTTGTATGTAGAAAAACATTGCAAAAATGCTAGGAATCACATTAAAAAGTATATTAAAATCTTTACATCACTTTAAATTCCATTGCTATTTTCTTTGCCTCTCATAATTTAAAAAAAAAGGGAAGGTAACAAAGTTACTACAGTAGTAATACCATACTATAAACTTCACCCACTCACCAGTGGAAATCTCCCAAGATGTGGCTTAATAGCTAGTTGGGAAACTTCTGGTCACGGAATCACAGAATCATTCAGGTTGGAAAGGACCTCTAAGATCATTGAATCCAACCTTTGACCCACCACCATCTTTGTCAGCCACACCATGGCACCGAGTGCCACATCCAGTATCTCCTAGACTACCTCCAGGACAGTGACTCTAACTCCATGGGCAGTCTGTTTCAGTGTTTAGCAGCCCCTTCCGTGATGAAATCCCTTCTGCTGTCCAGCCTGACCCTCCCCTGGCACAGCCTGAGGCTGTGTCATCCCAGCCTGTCACTGGCTGCCTGGGAGAAGAGACCAACTCCCACCTGGCTCCACTCTCTTTTTCTCTCCTGTCCTTCATCATCCACAGGCAGATGTTGAGAGTGGTAAGATCACCCTGAGACTCCTTTTCTCCAGGCTAAACAATGCCAGCTCCCTCAATAAAGGGACTCAAGTCCATATTTGAAACTAGCAAAACTGTTACGTAAGCCAGAATAAATCAGAGCAAGTCAGAAACTTGGTTTAAAATCTGATGGTTCTTGGCTGCTTCTGAGCACCAACGGAAAAGTGGATGTGAATGGAAAGTACTTATGTACCTCCCCTCAGTGTTCCAACAAATCTTCTCTATGCCCCTGAAATAGGCTTTTAAAAACATCAACTACCTGGCTTGGGCAATATTTTTGCAAGTAAAATAGTTGCTCTAGCAAACAGAATTTATAAAATTGCACTAGATACAAGTACTTACTAATGCAGTATTACCTTGAGAAAAGCAAATTTATTAGCATACACTAAGAAAGAGAATGCATTTTAAATATCTGTTTTTAATAACTTGTAGCAATAACAAGAAAATTGAAGTTCAGTAAATTCCACTTGTTCCACTGAAGTTTTTCTATATGAAAATCTAATTGAATACTTCACTGATTATTGTTGCATTCAGCAATCATTTTCACCCCTTCTTGTTCAAGCTGTGAAATGCAATATTTATTACAGACATAACTCACACATAATTGTATATTTAATAACGATGTGTTGGTAAGAAGAATGTCAGATCATAGAAATATCTTGTAACAAGAAATCTGTCCTCATTTCCAATTTCCAATGCATATATATAACAAAAAAAGTGTTCCACATGAAAATCTAACCTGTTTACATTAACTTTACTGCCATCTTTAAAGTTTTGCAAAATGAAACATATTTATTTTGCACTCAGTAAATTAGCACAGATCATTAAAACAATCTGCTAAATTCCTCAAATCCAGAAGTCATTATTAACAGCTATTTTGCACTTGAACAAAATTAAAATTTGGGCATTCAGAGTCTCTGGCAACTTCTGTGTTGGCAAAAAATACACAAGCTGAAAGTGAATTGAAAACAAAGGAAAAAAGGCCCTGAGAATCGTTTAGGTATTAGACAGAGAACGACATTTAGTCACATGGCTACATCCTGGCAAAATCCTTTGAGTCTTTTGTTGGAGCGAGACATGCATTTCTGACAAACAAAATAAAATCTACTCCATTAAACATTTGTGTGTCAGCCATGCTTAGCAAAAAATCTTTGACTGTAGCTACATTAGTGAACTTTAAGTTGTGCCATGCATCATTTCAATTAGATAAAGTTTTGGAGAATAGCTCAGCCTTTTTTTTTTTTTTTTCCTTGTCTTTGTAATCTTGACTAGTTATTTGCTCACTGTACCAACAGTGGAAAATAGGATTCTCTGTAAGGAAAAAAACAAACTCAAATCTATCTGAATAGTCCAGTTTCAGTTTGCTAGCAGGAGGGTGTGGAGACAGAGGGCTCTGAGCAAGAGGTGACAGAAAATAATTCCTTAAAGCTAGACAGACAATGGAATTCTCATATTTAATAGAACCTGAAGGCTTAGTTTGAAAACACCTCATTATTTAGACATTCCTCTATGGGTAAAGAATTTACCAACACTAATCTTCACACTTATCTCTGACTTTCCATGTAGTGAAGATTATATTTCAAGCTGTCACTGCTGCTCCTATATTTCTCCATGTGTAATTGTACTTCAAGGGTACAATATCTCTGACAATGTGCAAATTCCTATTTGTTATGAGACCACTACAAAATATGAAGAATTTCTCAACAGTCATCTCAGCAAAGTTAGCAAAAGAAAAATCATTGCTATTCAAAATGGCCTCAAGGACCACTTCTCCATTTTGTTAAAACTGGGAAAATCCTGAAGCTGTAAAAACAAGACTTAAAAACATCATTCTCCACCTTGATGTTGTTTTGCCAACCTTCCCCAAACTCCTAAAGAAGACACCTGAGAAGTCCCTCTGCGTCCCCCCAGTGCTCTGGTGTGGTTGCACAACAGGAAAACCAGACAAGATCAGAAGAGCTGAGTTTTGGGAATGGCTGCAAAAGTCAATTATGTATTTGAAAACACTTGAGATACACAGACAATAGCATGTGAGATTACCCTTTTGATAGGATATACACTGTGCTCTCAGCACATCTCTGGACTGAAATATTTCTTTGAAATGACAGCTTTTCCTATCTTTTTGAACTTCAGATGAACCAAAGCAGCAAAATCATATATTTCATATCTCTTCTTAAAAGTACACACATAGGATGTAAGATACCATAAAAGTTGCAGTATAAATCAGTTGTCATCACCTGTCATCTTTAACATTGACATTGTTTCTCCAAAACAGAATAAACTTCTTGAGAATGACAGGTGATTTTCCCTTATGATATGATTTACACATACTTTGTCCCTTCCTCTTTTTTTCCCCAGTTTCACTCTAGTTTTATTACTAT
Organism: Leucosticte australis; assembly: GCA_025504685.1. Taxonomy (NCBI): domain Eukaryota; kingdom Metazoa; phylum Chordata; class Aves; order Passeriformes; family Fringillidae; genus Leucosticte; species Leucosticte australis. The sequence continues at coordinate 66,768,770 of JANIJU010000002.1, forward strand.
TGGCTGGAATGTGCACTCTAACAAAACTTAGCCAACTTGTGTTTCATGTTCAAACTTTTAGCAAAGCACTGTAGGAGCCCTTGCAGTGAGCAGGTGGGGTAAAGAGGGTGCTGGGTGAGAAACAGCAAATTAGGAGCCCAAGGTGCCAGGCCAGTCCCCATTTCCACTGCTGCCACACCAGAGCAAATGAATCACATGGTGACTTGGTACAGTTTATTTTTTGGTCTCTTTCCACCAGTAACACCTCATTGTCACAGCCACTGCTGGCTACACTGAATTAACAGGAAAGGCCCTGCAGTGCACTATTGTATACTTAACACCTAACAGCTAGATAGGACATTTACTCTTAAATATTAACAAAATCTTCACTCAGAAGGCAAAAAGATGGAATACAAATTTGTATCAACTTCAGGGAAGTCAGTAAGTTGACATCACCTCAAGAGTTCAAAGGGAAGAGTATGGAGTCCTGCCTGGGATCTTTTTGAAACTGAAATTTGCTCTGGCTAATGTCAGACCTATATAAATTCTGTGGAAGCCCACTGAAAAAATAGATATAGATATATCAACCTAACACACGCCGGACCCTATTTCAGGATCTTCTCACACTGCCTGTAGAGACACAAATGAAAATACTAACAGGTTTGCAACATAAATTAAGGGATTTTGTAAATATCATAATTTATCATGTCATATCTAAATGTCAACTTTAGTTCATGTAAATGTCACCTAATTAGTTCATATAAATGCTTTTTTCTGAAATTACATCAGTCTTAAAATTTTAGAAAGGTCAGAACTGATAAGCAGAAGCACATATATTCTCTCATAGAATATTCTTTCAATTCCCTCCTTAGAGTTACTCTGCAAAATACCTGCTAGAGAATTTTGTCTTTGGTAACTAATGTAAATAAGACAACCCTGAGACAAGGTTTAACACAGGTGTGTGTTCCAGACAGTCCTCAGTGGCAAGACACATTATTCCAACTAAATTTTTGAAAAGTAGAAAGCACCAAGTTTATACTCTATATGCAGTCTCCTCCTTACTCAGAAACCATCTCATTAGAAAAGAAAAAAATAAAAATATTGCCACAGCTTTTACATAGATCCTTCCTTTAAATATTTTCTTTCTAAATAATTTCTTTTTTTTCTAAATACATACAATTTTTTTTTCAAATAAAGCCAAATCATAGCCTGATCACAGGAGCAAATGATTTGCTGAATTTCATCTGCCTTGTCAAGTCCTTTGATTTACATTTAATATGTTTAAACACTTCAGGATTTACCTTATTGCATTTTAAATCTGGAGCCTGAAAATAAGCCCAGTGTGGAGTTGTCCTTAGGAAATGCTGATAAAAAGGCCACCAAACATGGCAAAAAATATTTCTAATCCTACATATATTATATCAAAACTCCAATAAGTGGCTTTATAGTCTTTAGTCATGCATATATCAAAACTTTCCTAAGAGGGTTTTTTGTTTCCTAGTAGACATAGATGCTTCAAGACTGATTATATTTTTTATTTCTTTTACAACAAGGATTGAAACAACTGCTCCCATAATTGGTTTTCAAATTAAATAAATCTAAAACTTCAAGCCAATGATAATGAATAAAGAGAAAAACAGATTATTTAAGATTTCAAATTGTTTTTTGTTTGTTGTTGGTTTCCAGAAAACACTACACTGAAGCCCCAGAAATAAAGACTGAGAATCTTACAAATTTATAGTTTTCTATAGTTTATTTTAGAATACTTCCAAAGGGAATAGCTTCGTAATGGGACATTCTTAATATTAATATGAAATTAAATAATCACTGAAAAATTATTAGGAGCCCTTTTGTTTTTTATACCAAAATAAATTCCAAAATCATTAATGGATGACTAGAAGGGTCGGAAACAGAAAAAAAGGTAATACTCCTTTCTGCTTCATTGGCATAAAAGAAAATATTGTGGAGCATTATTTTAAAAAACCCTCAGAAACCAAAGAAAAGGAACCCTAGGTTAATACTAATGTTTGTTGGGTTCAGATTTTTCTTTTGTCTGTTTTGGTTATTTTAATCTTTATTTCATGTGCTGACAACCACCCAGAAACAATGCAAATGTGCTGCATATGACATTGGAAATATTTCAGGCAAAAATTAAAGAATGCAGATGCAATTGTTTTCTCCTTCATCACTCAGTGGAAAAATTCAAAGTCACAAGTGAAACATTTTGAGAAAGATGTTACAGTGAATTAAAACACATGAAATACACAGAATCTACAAAGTACTTATAATTTTGCCTTCTAAACTGCACTTTTCTTGCAATTTGGCTTCATCACTTATGTCTACTTTGTATACAACGAAATGGCTTTGCAACATCAAGAAAATTGCAGAGGAGGAAATTTGCTCCAAAGGTGCAATGCAGAACCAAACTAAAACTCTCAGTAGTTCAACTGCCAGTGAAAGGTCACAGATCATTTCTGTCAACCACCTTACTCCTACAATTATTCTGCATGAAAATTAAACAAAATATTTGCATGTACAGTCACATTACGCAGTTCCTGTAATAGACTCTGACATTTAATATTTGCTTTCAACTCTGCTGAACTGAAAAGTCAAAATTTTTACTGTTGTGTGACAATAATATAGTTTATATTTGTATAAACATATAGTTTATATCTGTATAAATGACCACTGAAATCTACCTGAAAAGACCAATAATCACTTCAACCACAGACAGTTTGACTGAAACAGCATTTCCTTTTTGGCAAGACAGCAATTTACATTCTAAGTCTTTTTTACTCCTTTCTAAAACTTAGAATCAATTGTGAAGAAAATATTTTAAGCTAAAAAGCCAACATCTCCATGTCTTTCTTTTAGTGGTGTGCATTCTTTGATCAAAAAATGATCATGCACCTAGGCAGGGACACCTTCCACGAGACCAGGGTGCTCAAAGCTCCATCTAACCCAGCCTTGAGCACTCCCAAGGATGATGTCTCCACAACTTCTCTGGGCAACCTGTTCCAACACCTCATCATCTTCATGGAAAAGAGCTTCTGTCTTAAATCTTATCTAAACCTACTCTTTTCAGTTTGAAGCCATTCTCCTTCATATTGTCATTACACCCCCTTGTTAAAAGTCTCTCTCCAGCTCTCTTGTAGGCTCCCCCCAGGTACTGGATAATTTTGATTAGGACGTCCCAAAGCCTTCTCTCTTCCAGGCTGAACAATCCCAATTTTCTCAGACTTTCCTCATAGGAGAGGTGCTTCACCTCTTTAATCACTTGAGTGGCCGTCCTGTGGACTCACTCCAACAGGCTGATGTCCTTCCTGCGCTGGGACCCCAGAGCTGGACACAGCACTCCAGGTGGGATCTCACCATAGGGCAGCAGAGGAAAAGGATCGCCTCTCTTTCCACGCTGGCCATGCTCCTTTTGATGCAGCCCAGGATATGGCTGGCTGTCTGAGATGCAAGCACACATTGCTGACCTGTGATCATCAGCAGCACTGAGTTTGCAAGAGGCCACATCCCCTGAATTTGTAAGAACAAACAAATCGTCTCAGGAGTCCAAAGAAAGTGGCTGTAAAAACAGGGCAATACCCCAGTCAGGATTCCAATGCTTAACATGCTCCACATAGAAAAACAAGTTGAACATGTTAAACCTACTTTGAAACAGTCTTAAATCTCTGTTCTTTTTTTTCTGTTCATGAAGCAATTCATCCCTATTCCCTTATTTTTCTCTCCTGTCCTTCTTGTCTTATACTTAAATTGTGTAGACAAGCTTGACAAGCTTAACAGAACTCTGAAGTGATGTAATTGCTGTGATAGGCCAAAATGCACTCAGCAGCATTGCTTCAGGCCAGGAAGTCCAGTTACTGTAATACTGCTGACCATATTTCACTTATCTGTTAGAAAAGCAAACTCTGAAGTCAGATCTCTCCATTCCAACATTTCATCCCTTCACACGTTCCTCCAAATGATTAGGACATCGGGGAGAATAATTTAGAAGAGCTGTTACAGACGCTAAAAGGATAACAAGCTGATTTGAACATTGTCTCTCTTTGAGAGACAGTGCACTCTAATAAAATTACTACAGACAAATAAGGAAAGGAAAATTTTAACTTTTGAATGACAAGAATATATTTTTATGGTTTTCCTTTTCTATTCTCATATGCCATTAAGATAAATGGGGGTAGCTGCATATAAAGATGGAAAATTCCCATATGCAGTCAAACCACCTTCACGATAAACAGTGATGTGATTTCTCATATAGAAAGATGATTCGAGTACAAAACTGAACCTTCTAGCTCCATACAATTTTCTTCTATGGGCCATCAGAGGAGCTCAGTCTGACTGATTAGCAAATGAGATAAAGAATAGGCTAGGCTTTTTTGACCTAAGATAAGAGACCCAAGTCCTTACTGTTCTTTTACAGGCAACTTGAACCCAAATGTAAGACATGTAGTTTAATTTTTCTTTCACCCTCTTTTTAATAATCTCCTGTCACAAAGTCATTTCTTAATATAAAGGTTATAAATTATAGAACAATGTAACTCATATTTATTAAAAGCATAAAGCTATAATATATATCTATGTTTTAAAAATATAAACCTTCTATTTGTATATAAAGTAAAACCAATATCTACACAAATTAAGTAAAAATTAAAAACATATTGGAGAAAGTCAATAGTAAGCTGTGTGTATTTATGCAGTTTCAAGTGTTTGCTAAAAAATTTCAGATGAAAATATGGGGAGGTTTTTTGGGTTTGTTTGTTTTAAGATTTATATGGACACAAGTAATGGCTACCACTGCATAATTAATATAATGTTATAAAAAGATTTGGGGGTAAATAGTGTGTGCAATAATTACTAGTATTTACTGCATAGCTGAATATATTTTCTATAGAATATGTAAGTGAATACATATATCTAAATATAAATTCTAATATAATTTTACAATTTAGGTTCAGGAGCTACATGAATTCACTGTGGAAAAAAAAAACCCAAACCAAACCTAAAAAGTTCACTGCAAAAAGGATGTGGAAATGCTCACAACAAAAGCAAGAAGTCATATCAGGATCATACATAAGGATTACTGAACAACCCCTCTGCAGTGCAGAGCAGCATTTCTGCAAATGAGAAAATGTATTACTGCAGGTCACACAGACTGATGGAAGCCAAAGGCTCTGTGACAACACTCACTACAAGCAGCAGATGCAACTTCAAAAGCACTGGGAAATGTCTAGATAAAAGCAGTTGTTCTGGTAAAGCAATTCTGCTTGTCCTTTGCCCTGGCATAAATAACTTTGCAATCGAACAGTACAATCTGCTCTTTCTTCTGCCCTTGCCATCTGTCCTGCTCTTGCATCACCATGATAGGCACCTCAGCAATAATCAGTGAGGCAGGGGAACTTTATCAGACAAACACAGAGAACAATATAACAAGCAAAACGGATTTTTAAAAGGAATCTAATGAAATGTTAGAGGAAAGAAACCCTGCACATTTTTTGTTGGTTTTTTTCTCTAAAGAAGCACACAACCAAAATCACCAACACAATTCATGTGAATCATGCCCCAATGTGATAAAAGTGAAGAGCTGGAAAAAAAAATAACCTCAAGAATTCTCCAGGATAATGAAGTTTGGAATACTTTGCTTTATAAATTAGTCATTATTCTCTTTGCCTACTTTCAGACAGGTTTCTGTTATCTCATAATAATTTAATTGCATTTTTCTTTGCTTCTTTTTCCAAGCACTGAAAAATAATAAGGATATAGTCACATCTGATGATGCTTTAGTACAGTGAACATTCTCTCAATGTGCTAAGTTATCAGTGGTGTTGCCCCTGTACAATGCAATATAAATACACATAATGAAAGTGGCAGCCCTTCCCTTGGCATGCACAAATTGTTACTAAGAAGCATCTTCAGGGTCATGGAGGGCAAAATCCTTGAAGCACACAGCAAACTTGCAGTCCTGTATTTGACTTTTCTAAGCTGCAAAATACAGAGATGCTGACAATCATCCATTTATTTTTCCCCTGTATTTCCCTCCGGCCATTTGCTATGGGGACAGATGGATGCTGTTCAATAGCTCATTTACCCTCTGTCATTACACCCATGGAATAGATTATGGGTACACAGTGCTAATGAGACCCTCAGAACAAAATATTAAATGTCAGTCACCCTTGGAAACACATAGCAAATTAAAACTAATTTCATGTGTACACCACAGAATTACAAATTGATTTTGACATGACCAGAGTAAGATAAAAAGCTTGTAACAGAAAGCAGGAGGATCTGGACTTTATAATTAAATAAAATACAGATGTACGTTAGAAAAAAATAACCCAGGTTGGTGACTCAGCTACATCTCGTGGGTACTATTACAATGAATGAAGGCAGCTCCTGGATCAGTACAAAGTTCTTAATCAGACATTCTCCAAAATCAAATTACAAGTCAGAACAATAAGGAGGCACCTCAGAATAGACAGGAGCCTGATGAATAACTGTAGTAGGACAGAGAGGTGTTTTAATTTCAGTACATCCTTTCTTTCACTTTTACCTTTCTCTTTTCTGCCTACCCCAAAGAAGTCCATAGGGCAAGTGCATCCTTCCATCTCCTGCTGTTCTGTGAGACTCCTAAATCAGACGTCACTGGAAATGTTCAGTCAGGGTTTGGTGGAGCCCTGAACGATCTGATCTATTGGAAGATGACCCTGCACACTCAGGGGATTGGCCTAGGTGGTCTTTGAAGATTCACTACAATCCAAAGCACTCTGTGGTTCCATGGTCTGTGGGAAATGCTGAAGCAGGTTGCAAGGAAATCCTACCTACACCCATGTGTTGCCTCTGCTTACAAAGATCCGGCCTTTTATATGGAAGAAGAATCCACAGAGCCCATGAACAGAGCCAACGAACTCTCTAATTAGCATCACCACCAAGAAGATGTCACAATACAATTGTAACAAAAGAGAAGGCAGAGAACTGCCAAACGTGCTTGTACAAGGATTCTCCACCACCCCAGAACTGCACTGGTAGGACCCCACTGAAATGAGACCATGTTAAACAGAGTAGGGACAAAGATGGCTATCTCTGCCACTCAGCTAGCCTGGTCAGCCTGTATTTCTTTTACACAGCTACTGGTGGTTGATCTAAGATGAAAATGCTTTCTTTCTCATTAAGGCAGCAGAAACATCTGAGTCACAAGACTCATTTTGATAGTTTAATGGGACTTGTGTGGCTTGCATGCCTTATCCTATCACTGCTGAAAAGAGCATTTCTCTGGGAACGCACACATATCAGCACTGTCAGACTGAGAGGTCTGGAAAAGCTGCTGCTCCTGAAATATTTTAAGCCATTTCCTCAGCCCTTCTAGTTTAGAGCAGATCACTTTTCCTGAAATGACAAAAGTATTCATGATCTTGTCATCCACAAAATGGGGGCTTCTTGAAAGAAGAGAAAGTAATAAAATATCAATTACTTCAAAGATCATTCTTTAATGAGAGCTCTTCCACTTAGCAGCTAAAGTGATAGAAATCACCCATGATAATCACCTATTACATAAATGGACAATGTGAAAATGGTGTCATTTTGGTAGCAAAGCAGGAACCATAGTATTTCTTTTCCTGGCAACTCAGCTTGAAACAAGCAGACCTGAGATGAAATCATCACCTCTGGTAAACTCAGTTTTTCCTAAATTATCCACTACAAAATTATCTACTAAAATGTTTCCTAAGGATTGCAAAATGTTGCAATGAAGTGCACACAACTAGATTTGAAATGCTATCTGTCAGAAATTAACTTTTCAGCACTGCAAAACACCAATTGCAAAGGGCAGGGAAGATGGAGAGCGACCACAGCACTAAATATCTTCTTTACAAATTGCCGCAAAAAATCTAGTTTTTTTAAGTATTTTCAACTAATCTTATGCAGTTGAACATGTTTCTAACCCAGAAACCTAAAGATCATGTCCTTGAGTGAATTAGGACAAAAGGTAAAATGACTTGGAGGTATTAGGGCAGGAGAAGCTCAACATGACCTGGTAACACACACTTGCAGCCCAGAAGGCCAACTGCATCCCCAGCAGCATCAAAAGAAAGTGACCAGCGGGTCAAGAAAGGGATTCTACTCCTCTACTCTGCTCTTGTGGGACCTCACCTTGAGTACTGTGCCCAGCTCTGGGATTCCTAATACAAGAGAGCCTTTGACCTGCTGGAGAGAGTCCAAAGGAAAGTCACAAAGATGATCAGAGGGCTTTTCTCCTGTGAGAAAAGGCTGAGAGAGTTGGGATTGTTCAGCTTGAAGAAGTGAAGACTCCACTGAGACCTTGGCATTCCAGCACCTAAAGGGAGCCTATAAGAGCTAGAGAGGGACATTTGACAGGAGCACAGAGTGACAGAACAAGGGGAAATGGCTTTCAGCAGAAACAGAGTAAGTTAAATTAGCTATTAGGAAGGTATTCTTCACTGTGGAAGTGATGAAGCAACTGGTTGCCCAGAAAAGTGGTGGATGCCCCATCCCTGGAAGTGTTCAAAGCCAGGCTGGGTGGAGCTCTGAGCAGCCTGTAGGTGGTGTCCATGCTCACACCTGGGGGAGGAACTAGGTGATCTTTTAAGATCCTTTCCAACCACAGATGTTCTATGATGCCCAGATGAAAACATCAAACCACTGAACTATGATTTTTAAACTTCTTTTCAACAACCCATAATCTCTCTCCTGAGGCACGAACATTTACCTTTCCTAAATCTTACAGTTTCAAGGTTTTTCTTTACACAGCTTATGATTTTAGAATGAAGTAAAATATTAACAGCCTTCTATTCCTTTTCTGCAGAAAAGGAACACTGTCCAGAAGCCTACACTCCCATTCAGATGAGCACATGCTACTGGCTGTCCTGACAAAGACCTCTGACATAGATCCTAATAGGGAGCAGTTCTTTGGAAACATCACATGTTTCAAGGTCTAAGAGAAACTTTTTTTAGGCCTGTGAATGGGGATGAACCCTCTCTGTTATAAACAAAAAACTCAGCCATGAACATGGACAGTAAGGGATGTCTTAGGAAAAAAGTTTGGGTTTACAGAATTTTAAAAGGAAAAGACTCTTCCCTAGCCAGCACACATCATGCTGACTGGCTAAGAGGAGGCTATGCAACCCAGCCTAAACAAGGCATAAGTCAGCATTTATGTCCCTGAGCACAAAAATTCCAATGCTTCCAACTGATTTCTTTGTTCCCCGTTCTACAAGGAGACTGCTCTGTTACATATCTAAGGGAACATTCTCTACAGTGAAAAAATCAATTATTCCTTGCAAAGTGTAGGTAAATAACTCAATCTAGGGATATTATATGAAAGAAGAGGGATTTCCCCCTTTCCATATTTCCATGATTCCATCAGAGAATCTCTCTGTAATGATAAGCAATTTTTAAATCTCAGTTTAAATGTCTATTATACTTCAAAAGTCTGCTTATCTGCATTACAGTATCTCTGTATCAGATAAAAGATAAAAGCTTTAAGCCAAACATTTAAAAAAAAAGTTGGAGACAATAATCCTAATTTCCTAGCCTCTTCAGGGAGATACAGTAAACTTCCTTCTCAAACAAACGAAAACCACTCACATGAAAATGGTTTATATTACCTATTAAAAGGCTGGTGATGGCATGCAATGGAAGTAACAGAAGGCTTTGTCTTATACTACTTTACAGATTTAACATTACCACAGGCAGATTCTAAGAAAACTAATAGAGAATTTCTATTATGGTGTTAGGAAAATTACTAGGCATATTAAAAATCACTGTCCAGGAGAGAGAAAATGTCTGGATACAAACCCTGCTTTCAAATCCATCCTTCATCCCTGAGATGCACAGGACCAGTCACGATTTAAAGCCCGGCCATCAGCACTTCCCTTCCTGATGCTCTGCAGGTAGCAGCCTCTGGAGCAGCCCAGCACAGCTGCTTGGTGTGAAGTATCCAGGAGATGGTAAGGCAGCTGAGACAAAAGGAAGGTGGAGGGGTGTGTATAAAGAGAGCAAGCTGAAACCTTGCTCCCTTTTGCACGCAGGATGGAGAGTTGCCCCAGTAATTCCTTACCAGGTCTCTGGTGAGATCTTGTAAGAAAAATGTGCCTAGAGAGCCTGTTGTCTCTTGCTGTTGTATCAAGTTCAATTCCATCCAAGAAAAACATAAGTTCAGTCTCAAGGCTTCAGCAAAGCTCGAAGAAATTAGGGCACATTGCTTCCAGTGACTGATTTTAAAACATGACACAGAACACTGGAAAACAAGAGCTATAATGAAAACGAAAAAATGAGTGATACTAACCTACCTGCTTTTTGACCTGAAATGAGAGAGATGAGACTCAGCGACTGGGCCTTGCCACTAAGCTCAATTTTGGCATTGTGGGCAATATCCCTAGGTAAAGAATTTTCACTATATAAGCACTCAAAAAAGAATAAGCATCTAAAATTAAAAAGTCAGCAAGATATCACCTGCCTTGGTCAACCTACTCTTCTAAGTTCAATTAAAAAAAAGATTAAGGGCCAAAGTGGTCGGTTGGTTCAGTTTCTCCTTCTTAAACAATAAAAACAAAACCACCAAAACAGTCCTGTCATATCAGAGACAGCATTTAGCACAGACATGATGTGCAAGGTGCTTTGCTTCCAAAGTAGTTGGACAAAATGACGCTTCACCAGTATTCACACTAAGAGTCACCACCACCAAAATTAGTTAGAACAGGGTATATGGAGTGTCTAAAATATCTTCTGGTGGGGGTAGGGAAAATCTCTCTCATTCAGCTGGAATCAGCTGATGATATCACTACAGCCAGAGGATTTGTGTCATTTCAACTTTCCCTGTTGGCTTCAATCTATGAGAGATCTTCATGGTCACTTCAAATGCAAGTAAGGATATTTTATACACAAAACAGGACTTTTTATTGATTAATACATGTTTTTTCAGTCTGTAAGAAGAAGCCAGAATGAAATCTGGATCTGTGGAAGTTAGCAAGAAAGCCTGTCCCACCTCGCTAGATAAAAGAATATTATTCTGTGCTCATTATTCTGATCTTCCAAAAAGGATTTTTGGGAATGACAAATGTACTGGTGAAAAAGTACACAGGCTATTGGCAAGGCTGATTGCTAACATTAAATTACTTTGATAATTATTAGGGGTTTTTTAAATTGAAACTTCACTGTTCAGCCCAAGCAAAACTTTTAAAGCTGCACTTTTTCTCCCTGATGCTCAGACCTTTAATAAGCAACTGGTCCCTCAGCATTTTATGGGCTGTGTTAGTAGTCCTCTAAGGTGTTCTGCACAGTTAAAAACCAATGTCTCTAAGCTGCATTAAGAACCCACATCAGACATGTAATACATCTCTTAATGTTCAGAAATGATGCAAGTAGACTGTAGCCCTCTCTGTCCCTTTTATTTCCTGTATAATTATCCCCATGATAAATTATTAATATGATCCAGCATTTTTCTGACTCATCTGTACACTCATTTCAGGACCAGAGATGTAATACTTGGAGTAGTACAGTGCTGTAATACACTGTCATTACCTAAAGAGAAAGTTTTGGTTAATTATTTTTTATGACATCCACACCTAGGATGATAGGGAGAAACCTCAGGAAAAAAGATGAGCATGCTTAGATATTTCTGAGTTTCGCTTCACCACAGAACAAATCAACGTATTTTATTTTCTTAAAAAGAATCCTAGTGCACAATATCAGTAAAAGGCAGAAAATATTACTGAGTCTGAGTCATTAACTTTTCAGGGTCAGAAAGAATATCCTGGGTTGCTGAATGGGGTTCCTTGCTATTAGATGAACTGTGTTACACAACATTTAAAATCACAGTCAAGTCAAGATGAGTAATTGTAAGGGCAAATCTTACCAATTATCTTTTGTATACTACTGTCAAAGCTTTTTACACTAACAAACCCAATTGCATATGTAATTAGTGACACCACAAAAGACCCAGAAAAAAAAGATTTTAATGGAAGACAAAGTCTAGTACTTACCTGCCTAGAAAGCAATTTTAAAAATCCACAATAACACAACAGCTGATGTCCTAAATGTTTGGGTTTTTTTTTAATTTTAGGAACTATGTAAAAAATATTTAAAGAAAGATCTAGGACCAATGTGTCTGGATATCTGAATAAATTGCCACAAAGATTGTTCTAGATCTATTCTACCAGTATACTCCCTCCTACACTTACGTGACAATAAAAATATTTGAGCTGTCTGGCAGAGGTCTACAACTATAGGGAGAGAAAAGTGAAAGTCAGGGACAGCATCCAGCTGAAAGTCAGCTTGGATGCAACAGTCTGTAGAAAAGTGCCTGGGCAGCACAGCAACAGTGACAAGGTTCATGGATTAATTGAATAGACACCAGAAATCAATTAATGATCTCAATGACACGAAAGGCAAAGGCCCTGAGGAGGAAGTGGTGTAAGCACAGGAAAAGCCACTGCCCCGTTTCGAGGGCAGCTGTTTCTGAAAGACAGATACAGGGCTTGGATGCCTGGCATGGGCTTTTCATCCCTGGGATTCCAGAGAGCGCCTGCTGAAGATCACAGCTAGGCTTGGAAGCAAAGTTACATACATACACATACAGGGGAAAAAAAAAAAAAAAAGGAAAGGAAAATCTGGCATGGAAGAGACTATTTGTTTCTAATATAATCTAAAAAATATGAAGCACGGAGACTGAACAGGACTGAACAGGAGTTAAATGACAAATTCTTTCAAATTCTTTTTCTGTTTATTTTAAATGCATATTTGCAAGATTTTGACTGATTAAAAGGACTGAAGCAGACGTGAGGAATGGGAAAAAGATGAGAGAGTGAGAGAGCACCATTTGTACCCATCAGACCCACTCTTCAGAAGTAGGAGAGGCAAGAAGCTATTGTTTTCTGCTGTGAGCATGTGAAAAGCAGGATCCAGTGCTCCCATTATTGTTTGTAGCTCCCTTGACCTCTCCTGGATGCCTTCAGCACATCACACCATCCAGCAGTGCTGAGCTGCACCTGAGTGAGGGCATCCCCAGGGCTTAGGGCAGAAGAGGCAGCAGGCAGCCCAGGCCAGTGCAGGGGTGCCTGCTGTACGTAGCTGCAGAGCCTCAGGAGGTGGAGGGATCCTTGGATGGGCAGCAAACCATGGCTGGCCCAGTGTGCCTCAGAGTACAGTGGATTTTAAGCCAGAGTTTGTATCCATATTTCCTCTCTGTCCTGGGATGACAATTTTACATCTCCCTGATAGTTTTTTTCCTTGCTTTATATAGAAGTGGTCTATTAAGTTTCTCCAAATTTTCTTTTGAGGATTATTATGGAGTGTTTTGTTAATACCCAAATCAGTTTGCAAGGACAGGGATTTTTCATCTCTAGGAGTTTCAACAAGCTGAACATTCCATCCTCCCTTCTTTTCACTTGTACCTAAGCATAGTGGCACCTCTCGTCCTCCACTTATTTTCCCAGAACAGACTGCAGAAGTGGTCCTGTAATTAGTTCCCAGATTCCCAGTGTTTCTTATACAGCCTCTCTGCTGTAACACTCCGAGCTGTAAGAGGCCTGAGCTATTTTTTTCATTGCTTGTCACAAATGGAAAGTTCAGGCAGGAGGCTGGAGTCCTGCCATGCCTCCTTGCAGACTTGGACTGCCTCAGCTCGCCATTTCTCAGCTATCCTTCACCGAGGATTTGGGACATTTTTTGTGCTGGATGCCCAAGTTCTGCTCCACCTGTTTTAACTGTGATGTAGGAACTCAGCTCTGTGGAATGTGGATGAGCACACATGTCTATAATCAGCTAAGGTAACAATCACACACAGAGGTAAAAGCTTTGGATTCAAAGATCTTGAGCAAATCTGAAGTTTCCATAATGCTTAGTCACGGACAATATATTATCCTGACCCCAGCTGCAGACTGCAAGATTCTCACTGAAGACAGCATGCCATGAAAAGGCTTTAAAAGGATTCATCACTTCATCAATACTTCTGCAGCAGAAAATGACAAATTAGGATACAGAACATTTACAGGTAATTTATCAAAGGGTGAGAGAGCTTCATTGTAGGTGTTATTAAATTCTAACTGGTATTAGAGCTACCTCTGTAATAGAGATTTTGCCTCTTTTAGAAGTGATACATGATAAGAAATATAACATAGATTATTAAAATTACTTCCCCCCCAAATACTTTCTAGAGAACACACCCCAAGAATTCAGAAATTAGAATAATCTGTTGATATATTGTTAGAAAACATTTATGCGTGTGTTTTTCAGAGAGGAGTAGCAATCAAAGATAAAAAACCACAGAAGCCTGCAGAAAACACAGGGAATTTTGAATACCACTGCTTAATCTTATCTGTCCCTTTTGTGCTGCTGGAACAATATTATAAATGGGAAATTTATTTATTTATGGGTGGCTGGGACAGAGGTTACTTTTGATTTAGATTTTTAGTGCTGTTTCACTGAACAAAAGAAAAAAAAATAAATCTATGTTAAATAACCACAGCACAAGGACTTGACCAAGTAGAAAGTCACTTGTTTGAAGGTTAGCATTCAGTCAGACTCTCAAACTTCATGGAAATATCTCCTCACAACTGCATTTCTAGTATCACTCCAAAACAAACAAGATTTTTCTTTTCTGCCACATACCCAACCTCTCCTCACTCTGGAGGGGAACAGATCCCCTGGAATTACCATAAGGAAGAAGCAACAGGCCTAGAGCCACTGCTGGACATACAATGACTGTAACCCACTTTGCTCTGAGACAAAGCAACCACAATGAGGCCCCTTTACACATTTCTGTAACTTTTGCTGCCAAGTCAGGCTACTACAGCTGCTTTCTGCTAGCACTGATAGATGGGTGGCTATCAAAGGAACACTTGCTTGTACCGTTTCAGAATCAATTGTTCTAAGTACAGGAGAAAGTTCATTGTGCAATTTGCTGAAAAGAGGAAACCAAATGGCCTTCCCAGGGCACCCAGTCACGAGCAGCCTTGGAGCAATCTTTCCAGGAGAGGCAAAAGAGGACCGTGGCTATGAGGACACACTTAGGTGGCCACACAGCATCATAATCTCCTCCTAAAAAGCTAGAGGCTTTGCCCAGTGACCACTAAGGAGGAATATCAACTAGCCAGCCCTTTTCCCTCCAAGGGACAGGCCTTCCCTTGTCATCAACCCCAGCCCTCCCTGGGATCAGCATGCTTACACACTACAGCCACGAAACCCCAGAAATGCTCCAGATAATTCAGCAAGATGCTTTCATAAGTGATTTGACAGAATGGGTTGAGGCATATATGGAGCTATGGAAGGATTTAGCAGGACTTAACAGCAAATTCAGAAAACTGAAAAAAAGTGACATGAGCTAATCAAGTGAAAACTCAAACTGCTTTCTGATATTATTTTGTGGATGCTGAGCTTCTTCAGAGGGAGCTCAGTAAAAACACATTTGAAGTCTGTCATTATGTTCCATAAAAAGGAGGCAATTGGCAATGTTCCTTATGAAGGATTACTTACACCACAAGCATCACCTTACTCTTTCTTAACAGCACATATTTAGTGGTAAGAAATATTGACTATTCAAATATTAAATATCAAAAAACCACGAAAAAGCTTATTATTTTCTTACATTATTTAAACCACTACTGCAGTATCATCTATCCCGAAATATCTTGTAGGGTGGGGTGTTTGAGGGTATTTCAGAGAGAAGTAAATATATTCTAGATCCCCTGTACCACAGTGAGTTACCAAGGCTTGTGACAGAGACCAGATTGTGACTAGTGGCAGTGATAACCCACTTCACAGAGACATACAACTAGCAAAGATTGAGCTATGCTCTACATAGGCAGATTTTATTGCAATCTTGAAAAACAGCCCTTATCACAATTTATGGTATTCTGCTAAGATTTCACTGGTTAGAAAGCTCTTGATCTTCATCATAATTATAGAAGATGAAAAATTTTTCCCCTTTGAAAGATGCAAGCATTTCTTTCTAGTAAGGTATCAGTGTACTCATTCCAGATTTTAATCAAAGCAAACAGCACCTGCTGTTGGAATAAACCCACTTATTTCATCTACTATTTTGCTTTCAAATTTTAAGGTAACATTTTTTTGTTCAGTCAGTTCTAAGGTGTGCTGTTCTTTCTCTCCATCTCACAGGTTTCACACGCTCCACAGGCAGAAGCTGACTTGTCTGTCTATCTCCTGGAGATGCAACACCACGCTGGGACCAGAAGGATAAGCAGAGGCACTGCCAGAAACCAAGGACAGTGAGAGGCCCCACCCTTGGATGTTTTCAAAACATCCTTGTGGCATTCATATTCTCTGAAAAAATTTCTTCACCCAGGGTTTTTCTCCTGGGAAGCTGAAAGGAAGCAAGAAAGGCCTCAGAGAAAAGGAAAACAATTCTTATCTCATTTGCTTCTCCTGTGTTGTGCTCACATGCGGAATGTGTTTGGAGATTGTTTACCCAAGGTGATTGTTTCATTGGATTCTGGTGTGAGTTGTTTGACTCATTGGCCAATCGGGGCCAAGCTGTGTCGGGACTCTGGAAAGAGTGACGAGTTTTCACTATTATCTTTTTAGCATTCAGTAAGTATCCTTTCTGTATTCCTTAGTACAGTATAGTATTCTTTAATATAGTATAATAAAGTAATAGATTAGCCTTCTGAGAACATGGAGTCAGATGCATCATTCTCTCCCCTCCTCAGTGGACCTGCATTTACAATACATGATGGCCAAGACTCGGGTTACAGCCCCGTCAAGCTAGGAAGTTAACCCTGCCTGGAGCAGTGGACTGAACAAGGTACCTCCAGAGGTCCTTTGCACCCACCATAAAGCAGCCTTTGCTTTGTTTTTCTTTACCCCTGAGAAGTGCAAAGGCCTGAGCATAACAATATTTGCTCTTACTGTTTTCTGTATACCTATGTGCCAACTTCTATTCATGCTGAGAGTAATATCTGCTAAGGACTACTTGAACAGCATACAGGAATATCTCCCTAGAGACAGGAATGTGTTTATTTCTTACCTCCTAACCTGTAGATTTTGGCAAGCACAAGTCACAGATATTAATAAAACAGCTTAATGTTTAATAAATGCCTTTTTGAACTTTTTTCCTATTTTTCATTTTTGACAACTTTTCTTCATCCAATATTTTTATTTGCAAGATAAAAATTTTCTCACAAGATCCCTGGAGCTCACATACATTACTTCTTTTCCCATCCTTTCAGTGAAAATAAAAATAATAAGTAAAAAACTGTAGAAAGAAGGGATTTGATCTCTGCTTTAAAAGGGAGCAGGTAAAGAAAAAAGTAATCAGTAAGATTCAAAATTACCGTGGAGAAATAGGGGTGTTTGGAAAGTACATAATGTTGCCGAGAGCACAAAACACCACACAAAGCCTTCCTTAACAGTTGTTATTTCACTAGCTACAATATCTGAAGAGGCAAACTGTATGCTCTGTTTATTTTCATTCACCATAAGCACTCTGCACTTAGCAGATGCCAGCATATGTTTTCACTAGAAATACACAATTAAACTCACTTGGAAAAAACCAATAGGTGGGAGCATAAAGACATGTTGGGCCACTTGACACTAGCTGGAAGGCACCAGGACAATCTATCAGCCACAGTAGCCAACAGAACCTAAGGAAACCAAAATATTTGACTGTATGGAAGTTCAACTGAGGACTGAGTAACTGTTGAGGTGGAGGGGGAAATAGTCCCCTATATAGAACAAAAACCAGCTGCACATCCCTTACAGGGAACCCTTTGCAAATCACTCTGAGTTGCTGGTGTCTTTTTAGTATTATTTAGAACTCTTCATTGCCACAGTTGAGACTGCAGTATTTCTGGTTGGTTGGGTTTTATTTCTGAGTTTTTCTGAGAAAATACCCCAAACTTAATAGACATTCAGCTGTGGCCCTCTCCCATGTTGCATTCTGCAACTTCCAGCCCCAAGCATGCCCAACTACCAGTCCCCTGTTTATATATGCTGGCTTTCATATTTTTAAGCTTTAGTTCCATACACTCCATTTTATTTTTGTCCTCTGCCCATAATATCATCTTCTGTCAACAAGCCAAAAGATTCTCCCCAAGAGACACAAAAGCCACTTGTTCCTTTCCCAGGCTTCACTGACAGTAAACACAATTCCTGAATCTTGCTAGTGGAGCATTTTAAATGTGCCCCTGGAGATTCCTGAGCTCTGGGGCTAAATGGCTCAGCCCAGTCAGATTGCTGAAACCCCTATTGCAACATGCCAGCACTGGCAAGCGTGAGGAAAGAAATATCCTCTGGAAAGCAACAGTTCAAAAGAGCCTCTTCAGCATGCTGTGTAACAATTTATGTAAAACTAGCTGACTGAAAAGAAGAAAAATAAAAGCTGACCAAGAGTGGACTGGGCAACTAAGAAACAGAATCAGCCACCAAGAGTTCAGTGATCAGTAAAAAAAATTAACTACACTCTACTAAACACCACCCTTCTCTCCTGGCATCTCACCCAAAGCAAAACAACACCGATTTTATTTTAGTGAAAGCTATTAACAATAATTTAAAATGTTATCTTTCAACTATCCCCCAAACAAGAAATGTTCCCTCACAGATATTGACAGAAAAACAGAATATGTGTGAAATTAAATATTGAAGTCTTATTTACCAAAGAATACTTGCCAAAATGCATGTTTGAAGTATTTCCCACTTTATGTCACTATTACTATGGGAAAAAACCCACACAAACTGCTTTAGTGATAAGGATCCTGGAATGTCTCTGTGGTGTAAATGAGAAGAGAAAAAAAGACAGAGAATGGAGATCTCCCACCTGCTCCCTCTAATTCTTCAGCAGCAATAATGCACAGATTAAACCACAAATAACATTTATTAGACATTAATGTGAAGGCATTTAAAGCTTTATAACAGGAAAGAAGGCTAAATTAATGCCATCTTCAACAATGTGTGAAAAAATGAGACTGTTCAGTGGCAGGAACGAGCTCAAACACGGTGATGAGAAAATTAACTGACCAATTCATTAGCCACAACATGCACCTCATTTCAATGCAACTTTAAAAAGCATTGGCATTGCTTCTGTTGCTTGGATTTGCCAGGAGCCTGAGCTATCCTCCAGGTAGGGAGACATTTTTTTCACACTTCTGTGACACTTTATAGAGTTAATCCAGATTTTCTGATTTTTCCTGGGCTAGAGAAGACTATACATTAAAGCAGCATGCATTGAGGGCTCAGCCCTGTAGCATGTTGAGTGATCTGGCCCCTGGCCACCAGAGCACTTAGGCACATGTTTTATTTTAAACACATGAGCAGCTCTGGTGAAATTCAGAGAGAAAGTCACAGTATGGCCAGATTATGCCTTGCAAATGCAAAGCTATTTTAAAAATGAGCAGGTAAACAGGATTTTCTACAACATATTAATAGGGTCAGAGAGACCTCTCAGCCCCACTCATGGCTCAGGTATGTTCCCAAATTTGACAAGCATAAGAAAACTGTTTTGCAGAAAATACTGTGAGCATTCAAAGTTCAGCAATATCATTCACTCTCACCAAAACCAGAAAGAAAGGCAGAAACTGAAGCCTGAAGGATATCCTTAATTATTGTCCAGCTTGAAGGTTTCTGAGCCAGGAAGGATGTGTGCACCCTTCACAAAATTATTCAAGTTTACACTACCTTTAACAACTACCCAGGTCTGGTAAATTTCTTTCCTTTTCACCACTGACATAAGCAATAAAACTGTATGAATTATTCGCTGAAAATGCTTTTAACATTTCGGTGTTAAAATTACCCTGTGTCAAGTTGCAGACAAAAGAAGAAAAGTTGAATAAGTTGAAGGTACAATCTACAGAAAATTTCTGTAGACTTAGTGCTTTGAGGATAGGAAAAAAAAAGACATCAAGACCACTTTTACCTGTGTACCTAAATTTTTACATATCTTTCAGATGAAAAGAAGTATTATTGTCACTATTATGAACATATTTTCTGAAATGTGAATGCTACATAATGCATCAGTTTTATTTGAAAACAAACCTGGTTTTAATTTTGTTAGCATATTTTATATGCTAACATATATATCTCTTGCTCAAACACATCAGAAACAATTTAAATAATTTACATTACATATTGTAATTTGCACCTTGAGTGACAACCTCCGCACTGGTTTTCATCTTAGAGGGATGAGATAATAAATAAACCCCTGCTTCAAGCAGTATTTTATAATGCAAAACGTCACAGCTCTGTAAAGCAGTGCTAGAACATCCTAGAAAATTGCTGCATCAATGACATTTTAAAACTAGAGAACAGGCATTTTAAGCTAAGAGATCAACAACATTCTGTGCTTGATTTTGCAGCACATAAAAGTGTAATGCTTTCACCATTGCAGCTGAGAGCACCTTAGTTTCTTCAACATTACTGTATTAAAAAATAAAAAGAAAAATTAAAAAGAAACTGAAAGTCCAATTACAAAAGCTTTAAACTTCGAGTAACTGCTGGTATATACAATATCCCCACCTTTTCCCCCAGTGAAATCCTCACTTGTTTTACCAGGCACGATGGGAAACAGTGATTGAGAAACTTGGTTCAAGGCTTTGGGCTTTCTGATGAAAGGATCAAACAGCATCTATTTGAGCCACAGGTCACACAGACCTCTGGTATCTGTACAAAATCTTGCAGCTGAAAGGAAAAGCTGGGACAGGATGTTGAGAAGCAGGCTCCAGGTAACACTTCACACCAGCCCTTGGGACACAGGATATCTCTCAGCTATCTACCAGGGCCCAGGGACACAGACCCACCATCCCTGATTCTAAGGAACTACACAGTTTGGAAAAGACCTCTGTGGTCACTAAGTCCAGCCATTAACCCAGCACTGCCAAGTCCATCAATAAACCATGTCCCTAAGTGCCAGATCTACGTGTCTTTTAAATACCTCCAAGGGTGGTGACTCCACCACTTCCCTGGGCAGTCTTCTGTTCCAATATTTAACAACCCTTCAGTAAAGGTTATTGTCAGATTAAAAACACTTAAGACATTTTTAAAAATATATTTTAACATCTATATCTGTTCTTTTTTTTTTTGTCTTTTTGGTTTTGAGACACTTGAAATGCCTTTCAGGTGCTGAAACATTGCCAGCCATTTCTGCCACTGTGGCAGCTGTGATTCTGTTCACTGTTCAGAAGAGTTATTTCAATAGACTTGCCCAGTCCTGCAAGACCTCTGTCTATAACTCTTTTCTTGGCCCTACCCTGTAGTGCTTAACTCTATCAGTTCTCATCAACACAACAGATTAGATTACTAAATCCTGACAGCCTATAGAGAAACACTTAGTTTGGGACAGCACACTATCCATCCTGCTTTCCCTGATGCCTTCTGTAGGAGAGCTGGGAACTTCTGTATTTGCTTGTTTAAGGGGGATCCTGTATGGATAAAGAATGCTGTCTTATGCCATGATTTGACTTGGCTGACAATAAATCTGTCCTGTTACATTGCTATGCCATCATGTCCCACTGGGCTCTGATAAATTACAGAAGCAGATACACTCTTAAAAACCACTTGTCACCCATTGATGGTACATATACAGATCTAGCAAGGGGAGCTTCAGATACTGAGGTGTTCAGCAGCAAAAGGTCAAATGATTCATTTAATAAATTCATTTTTTATATTGAACATAACCTATATGCAGAGGTGGCTGCATAGTTCAATTGCACTAGTGATGACGAGATTCTCTTCTAACTCCTAAACTACATTTATACACAATTTATAAAATTACTCTTTCATTTAATGAGTGTTGGTCTTCATTAAGGAAAAAAAAAAAAGCCAAACCAAAAAAAGAAAAACAACAAACCCACCCTAAATCAGCACCACAATAAAAGCCAAAACAATTTGAAAAACAACTAGTTGAAACAAACAAAGCAATAACCAGTTTAGATACATATCTAAGTAAGGGAAAAATATAGCCTGCTATCTCTTTCTGTATAAAAGCAGAGGCAAAGATAAAGCAGAGACTTGATAAGTCAGAACTAAGTAAATACTAAAGAGGTCCATTAAAATGACCAAAAAAAGAAGGGTGATTTTCTGTTCATATTAAAGCCCACTGTAAACCTCATTTGGTCATCATTTTAATCTTTATTTTGTCAAATCACTAAATATAAACAGGAAACAAATCCAAGCCCAATCAGACTTCCAAAAAATACTTCAAGTATCTACTCTGCTATTAGCGCTGGATGAGCTGAGGAGAGAGGGACATGAGCAATCAAGCCTTAGTGGCAAACAGGGGCACAGGAGCAGTGCTAAGTCTGCACAACATCCCCTCTGCACATCCCCCTTACCAGCTGATATTAGTCCACATACTTGAACTTTTCAAACTAAAGTAAGAGATAAAGTCTCCACGGTGAAGCACAAAGATTTTGAGACAACTACCATCACTCTACACCAGATTAACCCAGCAGAGTTAATCAGAGCAGTTTGCACATCTGAGCAAGTAGTTATAAACCAGAGATAAAGAAATATACATATTTCTTCAGAAATAAGAGTAGAGTCAACTGCTTTGATTATATTTTGTATGACCCACAAGATGTGTCTAGAAAAGTCTCACAGCAGGAAAAACAAGAGAGAGCTCAGACAGGCAATTAATACTGCTAAGTTAACTTGTACCCTAACACACCGCTCACTTATTGTTACCTGCACTCCATCAAGGAGTAGATGGTGACAGCTCTCAAGCATTGCTAGTAAATTATTTTCATTTTGCCCTTTTCCTCATAAACAAAACATCACAGTGACAGGAACTGCTTGACCTACTTTCTAAGGAAGACATTTCCAAAGAAGCAAGCCCCCTCTTCCCATTATTCCTGATTTCTGCATACCTGCAGCATGCACAAGAGCACACAAACTAGCTACTAAAGCGATTTGCATGGTTTTTCCACTGTGTCAAAAGTGTTTAAAATTAATCTCACCTATTCTTTTCCTGGATTATGTATTAAGGTATCCATATGCTCCAGAAGTAGAGAGCAAGCCCCACATCTGTAGTGAAAACATACACAGACATGAAGACATAATGCTGGTTTATAACTCATCCCAGTGAGACCCTTGTTTGCCCCAGATCTCAGGGATCTGCCAAACTTCCAAGATGCTACAAAAGAGCTCTGACAGGCTTTTTGAGAATATCGCAGAAGTGAGATAACCTCTTGAAAAAATCGTCCTCTCTATCTTTTAAATAATTTTCTTAAATTCATTTTTTTTCACCTATGAACAGCTACAAATCCTGAAGTCATAAAATGATGCTATGCCATGGGGCTTGCCTTTGGAACCTCAATGTCAGCTTCTGCTGGACAGCTACCACTTCACAATGGCTAGCCTTGTTTTATCTTTGCTTTTTGTTTCCTCACATGCCTCTTCCTTCAATTTTCCTGCACCTTGAAACCCTCTGAAACAATGACAGCCTTTTCCTATCAAGCATGTGCCAGGGCACAGGAACTACCATCCTCTCAGTGGATGGAACTACCATCCTCTGAAATGAAGTGGGTTGCAGCCAACACAGTGGTGCTCACATATTTGGAAGCAACACTCTTTTACCAAACTAGAGGCACTTTGAAGCTCTTCTTGTGCTTCAAACAATTCCTCAAACACGATCTGGGTGGCACAGGAAGATTCACACTGTATCAGTTAATCACGGATATTGGATACTTATTCATGGATAAAGGGTTCATTACACTGCAATCCCCACCAATACTAAATGGGTGGGGGTAAAAGTGATGGTTCATTGGTTTTTGACTGACATAACACAACAACCCTCTCTGGGAAAACCAGAATAGTTTTACAGTTAATTTAATGGAAAAGTAGGGTGAATTTACTGTGGCGAAAAAAGCATTCACAGAATTTAACATTATTTTGGAACACTGCAAAAAATTAACATGGACATGGGAAACTTACAAGAACCTCAGTTTTCAAAAGCTTCCTGGAAACTCACAGTTCCTAAGAACGCGTAGAATTGGGCAAAACATTGCTGGGAGATAGTGATCTCTGTGCTGCCTGGGCTCAGAGAGGGGAGCCCCAGGGGAGCTGGGGAGGAGGGAAATGGGGAGCGCATTCAGCTGCAGCATGGAATGAGCTCTTCTCAAGTCTGGAGATCCAGTGCTGTTCCTGGCTGGAATGGTCAATCACAAAACCATTTCTTCTCTTAGTTCAGTTTTCACCTATCACATCAGGAAAATGAAAGCTTAAGTGTAAATTAGAGAATTTGAAAAAAAAAAAAAATTATAGCTCTATAGTTCATCAAGTCTGAGAAGTGATCAATTCTTCCAATAATTTAGTACAGACCAAGTACAGGCAGCTTTTTAAGTGTGTCGTATCAACACCTTTGAACTAAAGCATTCTTTGCAGCAGAATAACCAGATAATGACAAATTTGCACATGAACATTGGTGTCTTGCTTTGACTTTCTTCTCCTACAGGACAAATTTAGGTAAAGGGAGAAGAAAAGGAGAGGAAAAGTAAAAGAAGTTTATTTCAGTCCTTCAAACAGTTGGGAGCTTATCAGTAATCACACTCTGTAAAATCATTAATTCAGTCAAAAATGCATAGAACACTAGGAGCAAAAACAAAAGTCAAACATAATCAAAAAACACGGTAAACAAATATATGGCTTACAGAAATGTGATATAAAAGCAGCTGCATAAAACAGTGTACAAGCAAAGTTCATAGCTTTCTTTAACCAAACAGAAGGGGAAGTCAATGTCAGCACTCTCATAATACACACTGAGGTGATGGTAATATGACAGCATTATTTATACTTTGAAATAACAATGATTCTTTGTGAACAACTGAATTAGCTGTTATCTTATAAACTGCTCAGGATCACAGACATATATGTAATAGAAGAGGATGCACACAGCCCTACAGTTACATGCACCTTCTTTCTTCCACCTTTGTCACCCACAAAAGCTTGGGAGCACTGGACAATGTCACTACAAGTGCAGTTCCCCTAAACATAGAAATTAAGTCACCCATTGTGAATCATGTCTCCCCTGGCTCTAGTTCTTCTGGTTAAAAAAAAAATCTGTATTAGGACTTTAACAAATATGGTGAAATTGTGCTTGAATCAGCTCAAGTATGTGCATTTGCCAAACAAAAGAAATTCTGTGAGTATTCCTGCTTCACAGCTGACTCACTTTCAGAACTAAATCCTACACAAGATTATTTTATGGCCTTGCTTGGAGTCAACATAAAGCTGACTTGCACTTAAATTACCTTCAAATCTCTTTTGGCAAGAACAACTTTCCATAGTAACGAGAACTATTCTTTAGAGACCAGATTTTCTAACACCAACACCTGAATTCATTTAATCTGAGCTTTTCAGAATCATTGCTGTCACCTGCTGTAGATGCTAATGTGTTGCTTCAGGCTGTTGTTGGAAAGTTTGATGCCTCAATTTTCACAGGATTTATCACTTTGAGGCAGGTCCTTCCCTTCCTCTCCTAAAAGCACAATAACACCCGCAAACCCTCTCTTCTCAAAAGCCTTCAGCCACTCTTCCATAGCTATGTAGCTGGGCAGCACATAAAGAAATAAAATTATTTCCCTAACATAAGAAATGATTTCTTCTTTTTTAATGTTGCAAAGACAAAATATCAACAATCTTTCAGTCAGGAAAAGGTGGACCATGAGATATTTTAAATACTTCTGGCATTACCTGCAGCAGACACGGGGCCAGCTACAGCCCCGTGGAGAACAAAGGTTTAGAGATAAGGAAATGCCAAGTCATAGGAATTGAACCAGAAGTCTTCACTCCGGTCCTCCAGACCCTAACCCTTTTTCCCTAACCCTTACAACTGGTCAGTTCCCAAGCCCCCCTAACCCTATAAAAGGGGCTGCCTTGGCCCATTCTGTTAGAAGAGCTGCTGTCGGAACCCTTCGCGGACCCCTCAAATAAACCATCGTGGAACCAGCCGAGGCCTCTTCTCATCTCTCTCCAGTCTGCTCTTCTGAAAGCCATGATCAGCCAGAGCCCCTTGGCAAGCTAAGAGCTGAAACTATAAAAGAGCTGAAAATCACTAGGAGCTGACAATCACTGAGCTTGCTAAGGGTTAGCTGCGGCTGTGCGGCAGTTCGGGCTTGGGCTCCCAGCCCCCGGAGGGCTGAGATATCTGGCCTTGATACTGCTTGCTTGGGGAGCTCTGACCCTACAGGGAATCAGTATCTGGCTAAGAAGCTAGCCCCTGTGGCTTTTTTTACAGTTACCTATTTCTAAGAGGAATAATTTTTTCCAAGCATTTGAAGCAAAGCCACCTGGAGGAGGGGACACAGCAGCTGCTCACCAGAACCAAGCAACAGAACAGCATAGAGGAAGAATTAACAGAATGAGAGACTATATAATTGAAATTCTTATAGAAAGGTTATAACACCAGATGTAAACTGAAATCTGGTTGATAATCTGAATTGATACAATTTGTTTTTTAAACATTTTGAGTGAGTTATCTCTCACTCAAAATGTTTCAGCTTTAAAGTATGGCATTGATTAATTAGCACTACAAAAGAAAGTCTTGTATAATGGAGTCAGGCCATTAACTTCACTTGGCTGAAGGTGAGACTTGGGCTGTAAATTTTAATTCCCAAAGAGAGCTATATATATTCTCCAATGGGAAATAATTTCCACACCACTAAAATGCCCACATTGCTCTGGTGAAATAGAGACTATTTAACAGAGCACCAAAACATCCATTTCACTGAGCAAAGGAAATGAAGACTCTACCACATATGAGTAAAAATTTTTCAGTAACAAGTAGAAAATGGTTCAAAAAGTCTTGCTTCTCATGACATTTTTTTATTTCTTTAAACAACCTCCTTGTTTTAATAAAGTTAACATTCTGTTTAAATATAAAAAATGCACCAGGTAGCATGCAAAATGCAAAGTGTAAAAACTCAAACCATTGAGTTCCTCTCATTATGAGACACCTCTTGTGTACCTAAAATGTACAATCCATTTGAACAAGAGGGGTTGCTCCAGAGATGCAATTACTGCAGCTCCAACAAAATAAAATGAACTAAAGGAAGCATTGAGTTCTTCAGGCTTATCTTGGCCTTGCATTTTAAAATAGAAATAACAATATTGCATGCACAGACAATTACCCAGAGGGTAATATATCCCCTTCCATGATAAGTATCTAAGACAGATGTAAGACATGAATTGCCTTCTGAAGTTGCCTGCCTCTCCCCATGGACAACTTAGAAACCCTAGGTGAATCCTACCTTTATTAAAAAGAACTGAGTAATAAGAGGTACACAGAAATGGCTTCAGATTTCAGATAAAGCAAGCAACTTAAAAAAAAAAGAGCAGAATTTTGAATGAAGGGTTATTTTCCAAGTTTCTTCTCTTCTCCTTTTATTTTCTCCCCACCAAAACAACTTGTTTTATAAAGTGCCTCCGTATAATTTAAACTATCATTTCCTCTTCTTATGTATGTGCACATTTATTTATATACATACACAGCATACAAAAAAATATGTACAGGAAATGAAATTAAGATATAACAGCATACGTTAATTCTTAGAATAATGAATATCTTGTCTCATCAAGACATTGGTACCAAGCACTCAAAATCAGTATTCTGAAGCACCTAAATTGTTTCCATATTAGCATGGAAAAGAATGACTTTTAATACCAAATCTATTTACTGCCTCATTTAAGCAAATGATATGGCAGAAAAGTTAAACTTTCCCAAGAGAAATGCTTATACACAAAAATGTATAGCCCAAATTAGTTGCTAAAAACTGCTGTAAAATGCAGTCAATTCCCATAAAATGCAGTTAGAAGACATGTTTATATAAAGCTCAAGAAAGCTTTATAATACAAAGGGAAATGAGAGGAAAGCTAATAAGAAAAAAGTATCACATAGTTTTACAAAAAGCAGAGAAGGATACCTAAATGCTTTCATCAAAGGCAACACCACAAAAGATTCTCCTTAAAGTTATCAGGATTTGAGTTGGTTTACTCCAACTTTAATTATCTGGTAAAAAGGGATATCAAAGGGCATTTAACTGAAACCAGGGAGTCTGAAAAGGTGATTATTGAAAACCATTAGTAATTCTATCAGAAAATATAACTGATATACTTGTCAAAATGTGCACTGATATAGTTTTGATCTCATTTAGATAGTTCTATCCAAGCTAAAAAATTGCAAATATCTAGATGGTGCAAATTATTTGACAACAATAAAAGAAAAAAGAAAAAACCAAAACCCCGAGCCTTACATAGATTTCTGAATAAATTTGCTCAGATTTAATACAAAGCTCATCTCAAAGCAATGAATGCAAAATTGAACTGTGGATGCCTGTTGTAACAACATGAATTAAACTTATGAATCATATTCCTCCCCTTCTCAAGCACTTAATTAGTTTTTGAAAGCCTAGATTTTGTTTCCCTGAGCTGAGAAATATAAATTGCTTATCAGAAGCTCTATCTTCCCTGCCAGTTTCCTTTTTCTACCATTTTTGCTACTGCTGATGCTGGCTACAGCAATAGTCAGTTAGAGGAGATATAGATATCATATGCATTTGATCAATTGGAAATCAAAGAACTGCAGTGATTCTTACCTGTGTTCCACATTGTGCTTTGCATAGGTACTTTTCACACAAGTCTTAAAGATATGATGCTTAATTTGGGTACATGTATCTATAACTATTCTCTGCTGTTAGGTAAACTATACAACATCATTGATATATTGACAATAATAGAAATAAAATGAAAAATTAATTCTTACCTCATTATAAAGGCAAACTTCAGCAGCCTATATTTTTCAATAGCTACATTGTTGACCTGCTGATTGCACAAGAGGCAACAACTGACAGTAAATTAGGGGGCGTGCTGACATAGCTGATGGCAGTGTCCCTAGCTGGGAAGATGTTTGTACTCTTGAGCTTTGAGCCAACAAAAACCTCCTACCCCAGGTGCCAAGGTGGGTTCATGTCACAGAATCATCCTTAGCATGAGTAGGGACCAGGTGTGGAAGGGATGGGCAGGAGCACTGGCAAGGGCAGAAGCCACATCTGCCCTCATCCAGGTGGGCAATGGTCCTGGACCAATAGGTTTTAAATATCTCATTATCATATCGTTTATTTCAGAATTATGCCTATATAAAAAACTATTTCCAGCATCTATATTTATATAACACAAAGCTTCAAAATAATAAACCTTCAGAAAGGAACTCTACCTGCTATATATGAAAGAAAAAAGAAAAAAAATACTGATTTCTTTAAGCAGCATACTTCTTTTTTTTTTTTTTTTCCTCAGAAGTCCCTATTGAATCACTTCTGTGACAAACTGGGAATTATCAAACTCAAGTTTTTCAGACATATTGGAAGCACTACACGATTCCAACAGTCAATGTCCAACATATAGAAGATGTGAATATTTAGTTTATCTTTAGAAGATACAAAGTTCCACTTTCTAGGTATATTTTTGGGTGATTAATCCTAGGTTACTTTGTGGTCCTCAACTCTTCTTGTAAGAATTTAGCATATCTTCTCAAGCTAGGTATCCAGAATTAAAACTGTGTAATTGATTACACTGCAAACCTGGTTGCTGTGCAAGTCAGGAGTGCATGCAGGCAGGAGAGGTGACACAACATGCCATGTGTCTCCTCTTTCCAGCCCAGCCACCCTGAGAAACAGGAAAGAACATCTGGCAGCAGATTTGCCTAACATTTACAGAGGCTGAAGTAAGCAAAATTCCTTGGTGAATGCCTAGAACTCATCTGTTGCCACCAAGAACCCAAGAGAAATGGTGAGGTTGCAGCTGCTGGCATCTCCTGGCCTCCAGACTTGGACAAAAGTGATGTTGGCCACCTGGGCACGTATTTCAGTGCTGTGAGTGTGCCAGTGTGAGACCACAAACCAGTGAACTCAGTCACTGATTGTCTAAAATGAGCCACCTCTCCCTTCCAAATGGTATCTGACGGGGTTAGCTGCACCCATTTCAGGCAGTTCCACAAGGTTTAACCCTGAGGAGAGGAGGCAGTGCTGCTTGGGCACCACAAGCAGCTCATCACTGATACAGCTCTGCTTGTTCACACACCATTTCAACACTTCCAGCTTTCCAGGATCCTCACTCCCCTATCAAACTGATAACGTGCTGGATAGTTCTGCAAGTTCTGTACCACATCTTGGTTATCCACTGGAAACTTTACCTTCATAGCTAGACTATTAAAAAAAATAAATAATCAAAACCAAACAAACCCAAACAGATCTTAAGCACTCATTATATCCTTGTATTATTTTTAATGAGAAGAAAATCCACAGCAAACTAGATTAATATTCGAATTAAAAAAAAAAAATAATCAGCTTGCTAGTGTTTTTTGTGGGTTTTTTTTCACCTTAACAAAACTAGCAAGATCTAAGTTTTCTGCAGAAAAAGGCTGCTGTTGCTTTTTTACAGTAGCACAGTACAAAAGCTAAAAATTAAATATTAATACATTGAATATATTTTCAGCAAGCATGCTCAAGCTTTAGACCCAGCTTTTTCTTTCAGAACCTGCTGCAGTTAAAAGAGTATAAAATTTAAACACAACAGTAAGATTACCACAGAACCTCTTCTGATTCCAAGCAGTTTTAAAAACTTACTATGTTTTTTAAATGCAAAAATCTCACAGAAGTAGTTACTTGGTACAAATAATTAATGAATTCAGAAGAAAATTATGCAGGAATTCAAAACTTTAGAAAGTGAAAATATTTTCTCCATTCAGATAAAGAAATTGCTTGCAGCAGTTCATTTAAAACCAATTCCTGTCACACTCCCATTAGAAGGATGTTCTTTAAGAGAAAATAAAATGACACACTGATTCATTGACTAGCACGTTTATCAGGACATGCTGATAGAGAATCATTAATCAAGACTCCCTGCTAATAGCAAATCATTAGAACAAAGCACCTCAGCAGCAATGCCTCTTCAGTTATCAGGCCTTTCTTTAAACAATACCTAACCTTGAGGCCAGTCTCTCAGTAGCTTTCAAAGCTCCTCTGACATAATTTATTCAAGACCCTTGACACAGTGCAGTCCTTCAGTAACACAACATCACCTTGAAAATAAAGTACATAAAAGTGTAGAGAAACAAGGGCAAAAGAGAGTTTTTATTTTGAATGTACTGAAGCAACAGGAGTTTAAATTCACCCAAAGCAGAAGTTTTCAAGACAAATATTAGCATTATTTCTTTGGTTTTATTATCTCAGTTATATATATATATATCTCAGCAGGGTTGGGATTACTTTAATAAATACCATGTGCTTCATTTTGATTTTTTTCAGGGTACCTGCCATGCCATTTACTCTGTCATCCAAACAAAGCCCATGATGTGTTTGGACAGCCAGACTAGCAGGTGGCACTGATGGACCCAGGTTCACTGAATCCAGTGTGAACTCTGATGGAGCAATGCTCCAAGCAAAATCAACGGCAGTCTAGAGAACCCTGAATATTGCCACTATAGGTAGAAAGCAATGGAAATAATAAAAAACTGGTTTTAATACTTCTTAATGATGCTTTACAATTAAAATGGATCACTTCAGTTACAACACCATCTGTAAACTCTGAGGAGCTCCAGCACTGAGAAGCTGAAACAAGAGTTCAGAAGCAGAACCAGACAAAACACAAGCTTCCATTGTTCAGTGATGGTACAGGAGATTTCAATACCTGATTATGGACAGATTGTTTTGGGTTGAGAAACTGAGACACAAGGCTAGACTTTTTCCATGTTTTCTTCTCATTGCCTTTTTTTTCTTATTCCCTTTTTTTAAGTTAGGTAATAGAAGGGTAATCTTACTTAGCAGCAGCTGCTATTGTTTCTTCAAGTGGCTATCTATTAAATATAACACTCAGAAAATATAACAGATAAATATTAGGAATACCTGCTATGTTTTTTTTTTTTTAATTGAGCTTTCTAGAATTATTCAGTTTTCCAAGTAAATGAAGACAATTCTATATTAAAAATTCCTTTGTTATTCTTATAACTTAACATATGCCCTGAAAGAAAAATTGTTTGTAGATGTCCTGACTTTTAATGTTTTATACATTCTCTTTTCAATTACCATAAACATCTCCCAAATAGCACCTGGCTTCTGTTCTCTATGGCTTCTTTTTCATCCTGTGCTTTGTACACTGAATATCTTTAAAAAAAAAATTCAAAACTAAAATGACATATGAATTTTCTCAATAAATAGCAGAAAATTAAGATTTACACTTTTTATGGTTGTTTGGCTTTGATTTGGTTTTTTGTTGTTTGGGGTTTGATTCATTAGGATTTTTTTAAATCTCAGTGCTTTCCAGCAACCAAAAACCCCTACTAAAGTTGATATCAGTTAGTCTAAAGCAGAATGAAAATCAGAAGGCACTTAACTACAGGATGATATACAAATTTGTATTTAAAGTACTTCTTCCTTATAAGAGATTCTATTTCCTTTTCACACAAGTTCTCAAATCCCACTGTGCCCTCTAAAAGCCTGACTTTATTGTGATAGGACATCTGTACTAGGTTTCCCTGGTCTATCTAATGGGGCATAGGATTGGGGAACAAACTAGAAATATTGTTATCATTATTATTTTACATACTTTAAATATATACTGCTTGAATATTGTTTTCTCTCTTGTAGGGTTTGAATTTGATGAGCAAACCTTACTTATCCTCTAAATTTCATTCTGCAAGCTATTGTGGCAAGGGTAGAAATTCCTCTAGGTTTCACATCCTGTGTGATGGCATTCAGTTTACTTTCTGATGCACACCTTAGCTTTCTTCTGGTTAGTAATAAGCAGTGGTGTAATTGCTTCTAACATTTGAGAGCCTATGTGAGCCTTGAGTGGATGCAGAAGTGAGAGGAGGATGAGGATGCCCTTACACAAGGTACATTCTCTTTGTTTGAAGACTTTGACTGCAAAGAACAGTTCTAACAAGAATGCCAAAGCAGTGTTTTTAAAATTGTCAGGACAAGTTCTTAAATAATTGAAGATGTCGTCACACCTTTTTATTTTGAATCTGGCCTCAATGGAAACACTGTGGATTAGAATGGATTTTGTTCTCCTGCTGGTGGACACAGGGAATAAATGCAGTAAAATGGCAGTAAAATGTAGTGGAGCAGACATCTGCAAAAGGAGACATAATCCTACAGTATTTACACGTATGGGACAGACAGTTTTGTCTGTTTAAAGAAGTTAGTTCTTCCATGAGATTTGTCACAAAGCCCTGATTTCATGATGAATCAGTGCACACTCAGGATGTATAAATGGGCTAAGAAATGTTTGGCACATTGATAATAAGGAAAAAGAGAAAAGAAAAGGTCAAGTCTTTGAAGCAAGTCTGCTAATTTGGAAAACACAAAGCTTGGTTAGAGAGCAATGCAGAACTCAATAAATACTGAGGGAAATGCTTCACAGAACCAACAGGTGCTGGATAACCCATCAAACAATGTCAAGATTTCCCCTCACAAGATGCAGGTGGTGCTCTTTTTGCTATTTATCTGACTCCCTGGTTTCAGAGTTGTATGGTTACTACCTGGGAGGTGGAAAATTTGAAATGCAAAGCCAGTTGAACTTGGTAACAGAGAAGCAGGAAGAAAATGCCTTCCACAGGATGAGAAAATGTGCTACAAGGCTGTCCATTTCTCTGTGTAAATACCCATTATCACCAAAAATAATAGTAACCAGTTTTGCTGGTGAACATCTCTATCCACTTATATGGGATATTTAAACACATCTTTCTATTTCCAAGTGCACTTCTAGGAACTGCATTGCTTCTCTCTTAGTTCATTACAGCAATTAAGCATGGAGTAAGAACGGCCTTGACTAAATGCCTTATGGCATTAGGCAAATTAATATTTGCCTCTTCTATTCTCTTTACTTTTTTCACTACTTCTGCATCCTTCTAAGCACTCTAAAATCTGGAGCAGAAAAGGAAAGATACCTTTCATACCATATCTTTTCTAACCCAAACACTAGACACAAATTCAGGGTAACAAACATTTACAGGCAAATTTTAACAGTGGCTAAGCAACTATTCCAGACAATTCAGTATCATTCATAACCAATCTCTGGCATAAGAACCATATCTAAGCCCTCAAAAAGGAGAAGAGTGAGAGAGTGAAGATTTAAACTTCAATTGCTCAGTCTGATTTTTGGAGAGAAGACTGGGCTGCAATTTCTGGTGTGTTAAGGAGTAGTCAGTGGAACATTCTGATATCCAAATTTAGTTTGTCAATGTGTTTAGCCAAATGAACAATGAGTGCTTTGGATCTCATTATTGTATGTCTAGACACAGAAGCCATAATTCAGTTATAATATGGGGAGCCTTGCTTTCAATATTATTGATTATACAATACTCAGCAGTGCTCACAGATACTATAATCAGATTAATTGTAGGCACAAAACAGAGAAGCAGCACAAAAACCAAAGCTGACAAATTATTTCCAAATATTTTCTCCAATTAACTTCTTTACCTGTGTTTTATAGTATATTTGTAACACAGTTACAGTTAGCTTATTCTTAAATGCATTGTGGTACGTGTCTGACCAAAAAGAACATTTGGTTGGAATCTAATTTGAACTAAACACACTAAATGAAGGTGAAGATGTTTTCAAGCTGAAAGGAAAGAGAGCTTTTCAAGCTGTGCATCAGAATTTTTTGCACAGCTCTAAAATCATCCAAAAAGAGAAAAGTTCTATACAGTTATTTCTGAACTTAGGTTTCAGTTCCTCCTCTGAAGCATTTAATATATATGTACAGAAGCAAAACTCACCAGGGACACGGAAGAGGAGCAGTACAGATCATGTTTCAGACGACTGTGTATCATCCAACTGGTAGTCCATTATACCATCGGCTGATGAAAGATTTTGCCATAACCATAAAGATCTTAAAAAAAAAAAATAAATAGAGAAGTCAAGAGATAATCACACACTGAAGAAGTTAAAACTGAATGCTCCATATTTAAAATACAGTTTCACTGCTGTTTAAAGCATACTTTTAAAACAACAGTAACAAAAGAGCCTGTTCTACATCATTACCATCCAGCAAGTGATGGATACACATTCTCTTACAACCACTGCAATGATATTTGCTCAGATACTTCATTTGCAATCATTTTACAGATTTTTTACATCCAGCTGACTTCAGCATTCATAGCTTTTATTCAATGCTGTTTAACAATGGCAGGTGTACATATTGGCATTTTCTCAAAACAGTATTTTTCAAGTACTATTTTCCTTCTTGTTTCATTTTTGCAGGACTCTACCACACATTTTCTACCAAAACACAAAATCCACATGGCAAAATTATCTACAGAGGTGGATGATGGGGAAGACCACTGCACAAGAGCGGGCAGCTGACAAAGCCAACACCTCTAATACAAGATACAGTACTCAGCTTGGGTTAACAGCACATGCAGAACAAGGGACATCCACCACCACATCAACAGCAACTATAAATTCCTTGTTTCTCTTTTGCTAAACACAAAGGCCAGAGTGCTACAAAGCTTGCCTGAGGAACTGATCCCAGAGTTGCATTTTTAAACATTGGTGATGCCCATTGATTGGGCAGAATGATAAGAGATGGGGCCAAGTGGCTGTATAGCACAGAAGCAAAAGCCAATGGAGCTTCACTGAAAACATTCATATCAGCAATTTTCAGGAATCTTGTTTTCTCTTTATTAATCCTTAGTAGGCCTCCTTGAAAGAATTTTTATACAGAACCATTTTTTCATGGTTCCTCAATCAAAGTTCCCAGAAAGTGCTACAATTTAAACTGAAACACTGGCTGAAACCAAAAACCTGACAAATTTGGGGTTCTTGAGTTTTGTGGTTTGTGTTTGGTGGGGGGGGAGGGGGAGGGGATTGTGTGTTGGTTATTTGTTATTGTCTGGTTGGTGGTTTTTTTGGATTTTGTTTCCTCAGAGCAAAAAGGGATGGGGGGCTTCCACCCACTCTAGAGGTATCCTATTTCAATAGACTGAATTTAATCAGATTTAAATATTTGCTCTCAAAAGAGGCTTTCAATTTTAAATATATTTCATGTCAAAGCTTAGGTTAAAAGAAAGTTCAGATTAAAGTGAAAATGTGACCCCAGCACAGTGGTTCCTCTCTCATGAAACTCTTTTGAAGTCAGACGTTCCAAAACACACTTTTCATCAGATAGAGAATGAGATTTCATGAGATTTCAGGGATCTCTCTGAAGCGAGGTTTTACATTTTCCATAGAACTGCAAAGAACTTAAAAGCTAAGAAATTGATTCTCTTCTCACCTTTTATGAGAACAACTTAGGCAAAATGAATACAACTTTCTGACTTTTTTTTTTCATGGACTATTTTTGTCTGTATCAATCACACTTTTCTTTTGACTCCCTCTTCTGCAATTTTATGTCTAAATTCAGTTTATAATTTAAGGACAGTAACATGACCCTTCCAAACATTTAATCCTCCTACTCTGCTCTTCCCCTCTAAACATCCACTAAAAATGCTGAACTATGGGTTCAATTGAGTGTACATGAGTAGAAAACATCATCACCCAAATAGAATAACCAACTCTTATTCAAATTTTTTTTACAAGGGAATTAAATTCCTAATTTTCCTAACCATCAGAGTATTTTATCATGGTGGAGACCAGCAGAAAAGTCAAAACAAATATGCTTGGGAAAAGGCATTTTACTCACACATAATAGTTTTTGTTGTATGTGTTCTAGATATTTTTCTGTACTCATTTTCTAATTCTCTTTTACAGGACAAAATGATGTCTTTTCAAGTATAGTAAGGCTTTTTTCAAACAATCAGCAACTTTTAGCAGGTCCTACAACAGGCTACTTATTGCTGCTACATCTCACATCTCTGCTCTCTTTTCAGCACAAATGAAAAGAAGCAAGGAATTGGTCCAATACAAGGAAAAGATGTGAAAAACTTGTTCTTTTTTTTAAAGGCAGGTCTGTTTTCTCCCCTTAGAATACTACTGAACCCAAACACTACTGTAATGGATGAATTACACAGGAGTAGGCACAGAGAGAAGAGAAAGTGCCTCACCTGCTACTGTTACTACTGAAACACATGTCAAAATGCACCCTTTGTTTTGAAAAAGTACTGTATTGGAAAGGCAGTATTTATATGAATATATTAGTATTTTAAAGTAATAATTAATATTTACAGTTTTGCTATGTCAATGCATTATCCACTTCAAGCTTTTAAAATTTTAGGCTTTCTAAAGACAAAATGAAATTCATATCAAATGTGAAAAATTTGCAACAGAATCAATACAGTTATTTGGGGTCTTTTACAGGATATTATCTTTCTCAAAGAAAAGATCCCTATATCATAAGCTCTTTCTATAACTTATTTAGAAAGTGATCTGTTTGTTATTTCATTCATCATTTTCATCTGTGCACCTATGAAAAGGCACCAGCCCAGCCCTGCCAAGACAGTAAGGTGGGCAATCAGATAATTAGTTTTTCCTTGAACAGACTGAAGGACTTCCTTCCAGGTGATGAAAGAGCTAAAAAACAAAACTAAACTAAACAACCCCAAACAATAACATTAAAACTAGGCAAAAACCTGTAAAGTTCAGTATTTAAGAAAACTGAAGAGACAATTTCCCACTCTCCTAGTTATTTCCTCTAATAATATAAAATTAGCGTGAGAAATCAGGGTTCTTTTTTACATTAGCAATTCTTTCCTTTTCTATAAAGCAGTACATTCCAGAAAATTTTTGGGAACTTTGCAGATTCTTCTTTGCAGTGTGAGAAGCTGTAGAATGTAGAAAGCCATCAATATGCACAATGAACAGGGTCTGGTAAGGTAACTGCTGCAGTTGCATTATAATTTCTGAAGAATACACTTTTGTTTAAGTAATTACACTGCCTTTACTTGGAGGCAGATGCTGTTCAAAGTGAATGCACTCACACGCCATGGACTAGCTACACAGAGATGGCCAAGCACTGTGACTCAAATACAAGGGAATTGACTTACTGCTGTGAAGTGCACAGTTATTAAAACCTTTTAACAGAAGGCCCTGACCATCATTCAGTCATATGATTGAGGGGTTTGTCTTGCAGGACTAGATTCCTGAGCTGCACTTAAGGATGCTTTGGTGACCAATGTAAAAAGCTGGAAATGGTGTTTACACATTCTGATGACAGCCTTAATCCGTCAAGAAGATGTCTGCAGAGCCAAAACAATACAAGTTTTGGCCATCCTACAGTATTCTGACTGCCCATAAAATAAAAAGCCATAAAAAGACTTTGATGTTTTCAAATACTTTAAGAACATGAAGGAAAAAAATAAACTTCGCAACGACTAACATCGTTGTATTTTTTGAGTATGCACAAAACCAAATAAGGTATTATTCCCTACAAAGAGGCTTTTTAAGGAAGCTACTAAATATTAACCAAAGTGACAAAACACCCAAAATACAAACAAATAAAAATCTGCTCACTGTATCCTGAGTCTTAATCTGTTCCCAGCACTTCAGTGTCGCAGGGGGACAGTAAGAATTTATTTGTGACTTCTCTGCTGGACACAAGACAGTTAGTTGAATTACAGTCTCAGAATTACATATAAAGCAGCAATCTCTGTGCACCAGCATTATATTGGGATTGCCTGTCCCTTTCAGCCAGCTCCTGCAAGAACAGCAGTGCTCCAGCACAGCTACAGGGACTGACACTAGTACCCACCTCAGCACCAAGGGCAGCCTGCTTCGAGAGCAGAGCCTCTGCAGTCTGCAAAATACAAAAAGAATGAATCTGAGAATGAAGTAAAAATTCTCTCCTAGGCTGACATCTCAGAAATGTGGAAAGAGTTTCAGGCTGCGCACGTCTCACTGTCATTGCCACAAAAGCCTTCCTAAAAACCAGCAATTTCCTGAGTGTCTTATGCAGCTACACAAGCACCCAGATGGAAGGCAAACTAGCAATTGATTTCATTAATTAGAAAAGTTGCTTTGAAGGAACTGAACATTACTGACAGAAGCAGTTTGCAAGCATTGTTCTCTAATGAAATCTAAACTGTCATTTCAACAAAGGCAAAGGGTTTTTTTTCCTAACAAGCAACATGCACTGAAAACTAATTAGAAGCCATAGGTACATGGCTGTACTTCACACTCAGTGAAAGGCTAATCTCAATAGCCAATTGCAAATGGCCCAGCTTGTACAGATAAAAAGAACAAGTCACTCGAGCACCCTTTATTGTCAGCTTACACAAGGCTGCCCCAGTGCTGCTCATCTGAATGGGCAGAGAGGAGTGTGGCCATTCTACAGCCTGCCTCTGTGGCTCTGCAGGAACCCCACCAGGCCACCATGCATGTTGGAGCCATGTTTGGATGCTGGATACATGAATTTATATTCCTTAAAAATATAACACTGATGAGAACATTTTTTGTACCAGCACCTCGAACTATAAGCATAATTCTTGACTCCTGTTCTTTTTTTGTTTCAAATCAGTCAAACCAGTGGTTACTACCTGGTATAACATAACAAAAAGGAAACACAAAAACCCAACAGTGCTGCCAGCTACACACTGTGCAAAGCAGGATGGATACACCATGAAAATGCACACAGGTGCTAAAGAGCTTTCATGACAAAAACAAATAAGCTACATGTGGTTTTCAGTCATGGGCTTTATTCAAACTGATTGCTATTTATATAAAACAATCAGTTTTCATTATTTAAATGAAAACTTCTCATCGGGTTTAGTTCTACTAAAATTTGCATCAACAACATGCTAAATGGTGGTTGATTATTCTAACACACTGAGAAATAACTATATACTAATTATTCACAAAAAACCTGGATGCATTTGTCTCCTTAAAGTAATCAAAACTGGATTGTATTGAAATGACCAAGAATTTTGGCCCCTAACAACTAATACAACTTGTTTTAATCAAATTTTGTTTTATGTTATGAATATGCAACATTTTAAACTGTAGAATAGCACATTATTGCTTGAAACTCTCAAGTTTGTTTTAAGAGTGAGACCTCATAAGCATGACATCTAATGAGTCCTGATAAATGATAATGATAATGAGTCCTTTGGTCTTTAAACAAACTGTACTAGCCACTGACCTATTTTCAAAGTTTAACCAATTCAGCTTGCACTTATAAGAAAAAAAATCGACTGCTCAGAGGAAAAAGAATATGATCTTCCATTAAAATACTATTTTCCAAAAAGAAAAAATGTAGGAAAAAAACTGAACAAAGCTGCATTTGAAGCATACAATTAATTAAAAATACATATGGCAGCCTGCATTTAAAAAAAAAATAAAATTCCGGTTATTAGCACCAGTATCCACCTCCATCACAAAGGGCAGCCTGCTCCAAGGGCAGAGGTTCCAAGCTGAAAGCAAAAACATTCAGATGGTATCAGAGGATGAAGTAAAAATTTAGTCCTGGATTCACTTCCCTGTGTACACAGTTTTAGATTGTACCTGTGTCTTACTGTCATTGCCACAAAGACCTTTCTAAAAATTGGCAAACTGTCCTTTGCAGCTATACAAGCATCCAGAAGGAATACAAATTAGCAATTTTCACAAAGAATTGGCTGATATTAACTTTCCAAACAACAGATTTTCACTCTTCAAAGGAAGAAAAGTCTATTTACCTGTGACTACACTTGTAGCAGAGCAAGTGAAATTATGAAACATAATTTACATTTCTCTTGCATCTTTCTCTGCTTTTTTCTCATAGAGATCCCCCCACCCTTCTATATTCTCATTCAACATTTGTAATGAATATAAGGCTATTTGCCTCAACTCTTCAACACTGTGAGCTATATAAAATTATTTATTATTATATTGTAATTTATTAAAAACTTCTAGCAAAATATTGCTTGGCAAAGCAATTATTTGCATCCTCATATTATATTAACTAAATAATATTTTCAGGAACTGGAAAAATTCCCATGCAACCTGTTGTGCTAAGTACAGTTAAATGACCAGTTTTTCTGTACAATGATTTCTGTACAATGATTTCTGTACAATGATTTCTGTACAATGATTTCTGTACAATGATTAGCTCCTTTTGCCTGTGTGAGAAATGAATAAAGTAGAAAAACAAAGTATAAAGTCAGAAGCGATGGCTTGAACATATATTCTAGCATTTAGCAATAATAGTTCAATAAAATGTAAAAAGAGAAAAAAAAATACTTCTCAGCCAGAAATAATCATTATCCAGGATGAAGTTTGAAAGGAGAATCATTTTACTCACAAGGTAGCAATGAGGTTGTGCTTACCATGTGCCCCCAAAACCAATCCTTTAGGGTAGTTAACAATAAACCTCTACAGAGACCAGCCATATAATCACTTAAAAAAACAAAGAAAACACAAAAAAACAAACAAACAAAAATAACCCCAACCTTTAAATACTCCCTAAGATATAATAATTATATTGTAATAAAACTTCTCTAGGAGAAATCAGCTTGTAACAGCTTCATGGCAGCTCCTCTTTAATGCACACTAACACCAGCACCACGGATTTAGACTCAGAAGTGAGGGGATGAGATTGATTTTAACCTCTTCAGAAGTCATTCATCCTTCTCTACAGTAGTATGAGCAATACCCAGCAAATACCCACTGGATACACTTTTTTGGGATTACAAAACCTGGAAACAATCCTGGTTTCTTTGAAGCAAAGGGAACATTTAAGGTGTGGGGTAAAAGCAAGTAGTTAAAAACTGCCAACAATCTTACAGACAGAGGTTCAGACTAGAAACAGGGGTGTTTCTCAAAGGGTGCAGCAGGCAGCACTGGAGAGAAAAAAAAATTAAAAACTGTTTGGGAGGCAGTTAAAAACTGTTGGTACAGCACTTCACCTACTTTGTTCGTGGATGACTTACCGAACATTTAAAATGTTGATTTACCTTGAAGCTTGCCTGTGAAGCTCTAATTCACAAGCCACCTGTTCAGAGTGCAAGTTTTGGGGAGAGAGGAGGTAAAGACCTCAAACCATGGAATACAGGAAACAAGAAAATTACTCTTTGTCTCTTGGGGAATGGAGGCAGTTGCCCATTTGGCAGAACTTTTTCCTTACAGGAACCAGAGACATAATGGAATACCTGAGACAGGGTCAGCAAATTTTCTCATTTCTAGAACAACTGTATTGGAAGAAGCATCCTGAAAGTAGGAGTAAAATCACAAAGGATGGAAAAAAAAGTGAGTTATAAAGTTTCATTACTTTTTTTTTTTTGAAAATATTATACTTCAAAATCACTAAGGACCAAGTAATTTTTGTATAATTAATAAGACATACAATATTCAAAAGAATCTGAGGTAGCAGAGAATATTCATCAGTTCACAATACTCTTTAAATTGCTGAGCAAATTAGTTCAGAAGATGTCTTCTGTTACTAAGGCATAAGTACATATTGTACAAATTTCAGATAACCAAGTTAGATTACTGATTTCTACATGGGTGATAAAACACAATGTTTAAAAACCTATTTTTATTACTGTTTTAGCATAATTTTATATTTTAAATTAACCCCAAGCACAGAGAGAGAGAGAGAGAGAGAGAGAGAGAGAGAGAGAGAGAGAAGAAGCAACCTTTTCCCTCAAAATTCCAGTGCTTTCCTAAGCAAGATGTTGTTAGCCAAATCTTAATATTCTGTTTCTGCCTTACTATTGCTCTGTTACATTGTGTAGGGAGGTCTTCTTTCAGGAAATAAGAAGGGACAGAGAATAGTTTTTCTGCTAATATGATCTAAACAAATAAGATAAAGAATTCAGATGCTACAAGGACGTACTGTTCCCTGCTATGTGGTAGCTTTATTAGTAATAATTATGAGGCTAAGTTACACACAAAAATCATTCAAGAGAGATTAAAGGCTTATGCTAAACTTATAAAAGCTATGACCTAAAGGCTAACCTTCAGATATTAAAAAAAAAATTCTAAAAGGCAAAGAAGAACATGCTATATATGGAAAGACAATCACTTCATAAACTTTAGGCAGATGTCTGAAATAGGCAACTGCTGAAAAGAGAGAGAGAATGAAAGTGCTACACTTGCTATCGCTTAAAAGCCAACTCATCAGAGAGGAGGATGGTTTAAAGGCTGGAAGAGGCTTAAGACAGGCTATTGGCTTTTTTCTACATTCTATTTCTAAATCCATGAAAAAACCAACAAAACAGTCAAAACCAAACAAACAAAAAACCCCAGAATAATTCAATAGAACATAATCAAAGAAAAATGCTTTCATTACAGCACAATGTTCTTCTTTGGTCACAGTTTATCCCTTATTATCCATAATCATTTATACTGCCCACAGAACCATACCAGCTTGTAGCTGCTTTATACAGAATAACAGGATAATTGTGTACTTAACAAACCCTGCAAGAGTACAAAACTGTGATCCTACGAGAGGACAAAACACTTTTGCAACTGGGATCAAAAGGGTAAGGGGGGAAATGAAAAGCAGCTATGACTGATAGAATAATAGAAACCATATAATTAATTCCACTTAATAATTACAATCTGTTTATTGTCTCTCTTTCTTTTATTATTTTTTAAATCAGATTACATGTAAAAAGAGATTTGAATTTAATTCAGGCACGTTCCAGAGCATGTGGTATTCTAGAACTACAGCTTTAAGAAAACCTCAAAATTGTATTCTGTTGGTTTTGTTTTTTTTTTCCTTAAGAGACATCCTTTATGCGTGGAAGATGATTAACCATATTGTTTTATCAATTCAAACAATTTTTTAAAATAATAAAGCATTCTCAAAAACTAGTCTAAATTTTGAACACACTCCAAAAATTCCTGTGTCTGTTTCCAAAAGGAAAAGTTATAGGGGTGGATGGGGGGAAATTTTTTTTTATTCAGATTAGTGTTTGGTTTGTTTTGTCTTTAACAAAGAGTCAAGTTCTTGTTAAAAAAATCTGAATAATTAAAATTGTTTTAAGTATTTCATTTGCATCAGTATTTCCCTACTGCTGCTATTTTTAATAAAAAGATTATGCTATTTCTAGACATTCTTCACAGAAAGCCTGTTAAACTTGGTGTCCATTCATTTTTAAATAAAATCAATAAAAATCAATACTATCTACACCTGTATCTGCAACAATACATGACAATTCTGACAGGGTGAGATCTGAAACACATCTTTTCCCTCCAAGTAGAATTAACCAGCAATTCCTCAGACACTCTGGTGACAGGGAACTGTGTTTGTATTTTTGATAGTGACCACAATAAGCCAAACATTAATGACCTTCTCTTTCCAGGCAAAACAAACCATTTTTGTAATGGAGCTTGTTTCTCCAAAGGTTTTTAACCGACATTAATTGTAAATGTATGATTTTAATCTCATCTGGAGGAATTTGTGCTGAAGTTCACTTTGTACATCCAGCCAAACTAAAGATTTTCATGCCCTGTGAACTGAAAGCATTTAATTCTTAAAAAGATGCTAACATTTTTCTTGATAAATCAGAGTGAAACCTACCAAAGTGAGACAGCTGAAACTTCCTAATAAGAAATACTTCCATAAACTGCCAATATTATAGTTGTTTCTTCCCAATTAAAACTTACACTTGGGTGTCTGGTTTGTTTTTATTTGCTTTCATGTTGTTTTTATTTGTTTTCATTTGCTTCTTTTTCTTTGCTTAGCTCTTTGTCATGCTTGAAACAGTTTTACTGGCTTTTTAAACACATTTATTTCAGAAGTTTATAGGAACATAAGAGAATTGTACTGCCTCTGAAAGGAGTCCAGTGAGCTCAGACTGTCACTTCCAAGAGTGGCCAAAAGCAAATGCCCAGGTAGTAATCCAAGTTATCCACAAGAATAACCCACCTACTCCCCAGCTTCCAGACACTTCACAGAATCACTGAGACACATATGGTGGGGGCTTCTGTGTATGGTATTATCTCCATCTCCTAAAATCC
Organism: Leucosticte australis; assembly: GCA_025504685.1. NCBI lineage: Eukaryota > Metazoa > Chordata > Aves > Passeriformes > Fringillidae > Leucosticte > Leucosticte australis. The sequence goes on from JANIJU010000002.1 coordinate 66,813,583, forward strand.
CTCTGCAATTCTTTCAGTTTCACTCACTATCCCAAAAAACTTTACACCATCAGTAAACCTTGCCATTCAGCTGGTCTCTAATTAAATATATGTTCACCTGAATGAGCATTTTTAATGTCACATTAATTGATATTTGCAATATCAGATACAATAAAATCATGATAAAACAAGATGAAGAAACATCCTCATTACAAGGGAATTTGTTATTTGTTTTCTGAGTTCTCAGAAAAAACACACCAAAAATGGAATGCATATATGAGCCTAGTATCCAACTTGTGAGGTTTCTACAAGTTTCAGGATGAATAGGCAGTGGAAACAGACAGCAGTAATGAAATAAGGCTATTAAAAGTGGGCAAGAAACACTAAGCATTAATCTGCTTTGCCTTGCATCCATTCCATCTGCTGGCACCAGGAGTTTCTGCAGATCTGTCCTTTCCACATCAGGTCTACCCAGAGAGAGGATGATAGGAAAATGTAGATGACATAAGACAGAAAAAAAATAACAACTAATAAAGCTTAGGTATTTTCTTTGCTTATAGAACAAACTTTTGCAAATTCCAGATGTAACTGAACATCCCTTTATTGGTGGGGGGGGGAAATAGAGGCTGTTTTAGCAGTAAGAGCCATATTCTGGTAATGGTTCAACTTCCTGTGCATGTGAGAAAGGAAAAGAGAATGCAATAGAGCTTAGAAAACACTTTTTTTTTTCTTCTATAAGAAAACATGTCACAAAGGGAAAGCTCCATTGCTGTGAAAAATGATCAGTTATTATTTTCCTATAGACAGAGACTTTATTGACTAGTTGGTAGATCCTTGGAGAGGCAAAGATGCAGGTCTACACTGAGGTCTGACCAAAACTAAATGTGTCTGGGGTTGGATGGATGACTTGAAAAATGCTCTTCATCTTATCCATCACAGGAACCTTGTCAGTCCCCATCACCAAGTTAACCAAAGCATCCAGTGGCATGCCTGGTGAGGAGCTTGTCTATACAAAAGACTTTACAAGCCCAATGAACTTTTGCACCTGCCTAGTGAAATCTGGAGGAGGTCTTTATTTCCAGGAAAGACAGAAAGGCTGCAAGGAAATGTCCTGCAGGAGCAGAGAAACACAGGGGAATGACTAAGATTCACTGGGGGTGTCAGATAGCAAAAGTCTGTATTCACACCTGGTAAGTCTCTTTCACCTTTATTCTACCTCATTATTCCAAGGTTCTCAGAGAAAGATAATTTTTTAAAAATCAGAAAATTATGACAACACAAAGAAGAACACCTTAAACTTGACTCTAGGGAACATTTGTTGTTTTCTTGCACTGTTGGGAAGCCTTCAAATGACCTTTTCAAAGTGTTGGGTACAACCTGCATTGTGGCCAATTGTGCCAGAAATTAAGTAATATGCCATTGGCAGGGCTCAGGAAAACAAAGTTAATGAGGAAGTTGTGATAACTGGATTGCTTCTTGGACATCCCCAAATGCTACTGAATACACAGCTCACTACAGCTGCTCCCTGTGTGTGCCCATAAACATGCAGGAAGTGTTAGAGAAATACCAAGAGGTAAATACCAAATCCCCAGCCGGGATTCTGTTGCATAACTCTGGAATTCGTGAAAACCTCCCTAAGCTAAAGGATCTTAAAGACCCCTTAAAGCAACCTGAAGAATGTACCTTGAGACACAGAGCAAGAATGGATTTAAAGGGCCAGGAAGCATTCTTGTGGCAAGAGGGGAGGAAACCTAACCAAGTGAAAAGCCATGAACAATAATCATATTTTAGGGGCTCATCACAACAGCTCTGCAAATTAAGGAAAGGAAAAACCAGTGCACATTCCCGGGAAGCAGCTGCTGCTGAGCAGGTACCTGCACACCAACTGAATGTCCAATTTCTATATTCGATACAGGGACAAAATTTGTCACCTTGCCCCCCTGCTGGCAACTGTTGAGAACAAAAAGCGCAGCAGAAGGAAGGCAGAAACAACTTAACACTCTCAGTATCAACAGCTTGGTACTTGTATAGTATTTACAGGGGGATGCTGCCAAGACATTGACCTCCAACAAAGCCCAGAACATGTGAATCAGTGAGGTTCAGCACAATCCCCTCAAAAAATCTGGTGGTGAGTCACAAATAGCTTCCTGCTTGTTTTGCAAATGAGGAAGAGGCAGGAAAGGGATGAATTAAGAAATTAATTACCAGTTTGTGTATTTTCTTTTCTCTGAAATGCTGGCTCTGAAGAGGACATAGGTGAAGAGAAAGCGGCAGCAGCATTCGCTCAAGGCCATCACACATGAAAAATGGTAAAGGCCCAGAGAAGATGTAAGATATGGTTCCAGACAAAAAGATTAATGTCTTCTTAAGAGATTGCTGTTTAGCAATGTTTATGCTGACAATATATCTGATTCTCAGATATATTGTCAGCATAAACATTGCTAAACATTTTTGGGCTTGAATGTACAATGTCATATCTTCTCTCTTGTAGAGCTTTTAGAATCTTTCTTGCCTAAAAGACAATCATAAAATAGTTTGGGCTGGAAGGGACCTTTAGAGGTCATCTAGTCTAATCCCTCTACAATTAAAAGGGACACCTTCAACAAGCCCAGGTTGCTCAGAGTCCTGTCTAACCTGACCTTGTATATTTCCAGGGACAGGGCATCCACCACCTCTCTGGGCAGCCTGTTCCAGTCTTTCAACACCTTCATCATAAAATAAAAAATTTAAAAAATTGACTTATATCTAATCTAAATTGAACCCCTTTCATTTTAAAACCATTACCCCTCATCCTATTACTACAGGCCCTGCTAAAATGTCTCTCTCCAGTTTTCTTTTAGGTCTCCTTTGAGTACTGAAAGGCCACAGTAAGATCTTCCCAAAGCCTCCTTGTCTCCAGGCAGCACAGCCCCATCTCTCAGTTCTTCCACAGAGGAGAGGTACTTCAGACCCATCATCATCCTCACAGCCCTTTGCTGGACCCACACTCAGGATGTACTCTCTTAGGTCTAGGATGTCTTTCTTCGATTACTAAAACTATTCTGGGTTTCCAGATACAGATATTTAAATAACCCTGCATATCATCAAGAGTTTTATTGAGTTATGACTGGACAAAACTCCAGTTGTACATACCCATATATCAACAAATAAAAAAATTGTAATCTGCGCTTCCTGAAGGCAAAGAATCAGAGGATAAATGCTTTAAATTTTCATTTTAAGGCATGGAAAGGACCTACCACAGACAAAGCCACCTTCAATGTCATATGAGAAAATAAGTATTTTAAAGGACTATTTTTTCCCTATGAAGAAGTAAAAGGCAAAATTTCTCTTACAGCTTGTGCCAGGTAGAGAGCTGTAATTGTGCATTTTTCTGTGAAATCTGCTAACATCTCACTGGTAACTTACTAATTTTTCAGCTCATTGCTTGGCTAGAGATCCCTAAATTAAATTTGGACACGTCACGTCCTTGGAGTCACCTGTTTATACTGGGAGAGTGTCAGGAAGAGATCTGCTTTCAAAGACAGCAGTGTCAGCAGATGCTGCTGTAATTAGGGTACCAGACTGACTTTCATCAGAAACATAATCCATTCCTTGCTTCCAAATACCATTTCTGCAAGGCCTTGAGAAAGTCTCTTAACCACTTACACATGCCACCTTCAAAAACCAGGTTATAGAAAAGACATCAAGAACCAAGGATTAATCAGGATATACCTGGATTCCAATTAATTAAATCTTCCTAAAAGGGAATCCCATTTCTTAAATGTGTATATTTGTTTTTGAAAATGGTGAAAATTTAAATACTTGTTTTTAATTGCTTCCTGCTTTAAACGTGTTGAGCAACTCTGAAACACTTAAAATGCTTTGGCATCTAGTCAAATAATATGAAAAAGGAAATATAATTTCTATAATTTTCCTTTTTCTATTGTCAAAATGCAAGTTTTCTCTGGTCTGTCATCTTCCAGGAATGGTCAGTTTTACTAACCACAGAAAGTTCATTTGGCTATTTACAATCCTCTTGTGCTCCATAAAAGGCAATTAAAACAAAACTTCACATTAAGATGTCTTTATCTCATCAGATGCATGGATGATTCAATTCTGCTTAATTACTCTGATGTCCAGCTGGAATAAATTTGGTTTAAGACAGCAGAAAAAAAATTAAGGAAACAAACCAAAAAAGGATGGCCAAACGAAGGGAGTCAAGGTACCCAATACTTTTATCTCAGAAATGCATATGTCTGTTAGAATTATAGGAAGCCTTAACATAGCAAATCATCATTAACTTTGCATATTTTTGTCAGAAATTGACAGGGAGGAGGCCTCAACTACAGGAACAGAAAGCCAAGAAAACATAGAACTACCCCATTCCGCTCCAGTGCATTAACTTATGGTGCCTCCAGGTGGCTTTCCACAACTATGGTCATTTCTGTTGGAGGAGCTGAAGTCACAGTCAAGAATTCAGAGACTAAAACTGAGAGTAAAGTACTTATTTTGCAATCAAAAGCAATTTTTGCAAGAAAGAAAGATTTTTCAGTGAATCTGTGTGTCTGTCTACCAAGGCAGAGAGGTGCCCCAAGGTATGCATATTCCTTCAGATTTGTGCCAGAGGAAGTGATGTGACATTCCAGAATTATTTTTTTCTAAATGCTTATAAAAATAGAAGAATGGTTTCCAACAACTGAAGGAAAATAAAAACCGAAAGATGTTTCTCATTTGCAACAAATCCCACATCCCATATTCAATGTTGCATTATCAGACAAGTGTTTTTACTATTGCTTTGTACTCAGCTATTTGTGAAGTAGCAATCAAACACTGTGAACAAGTTTTCACTCATTCTTGAATACATCCAGATGCAACAATGTTTGATATACAGTTATTGGCAGTACACAACACAGGGGCTCTGCCTTACAATCACAGGATAACAGATGAAGCTTTGAAGCTTTCTGTATTTTTACTGTTTAAAGCTGCGTTTCACACCTATTCCAGTTTTAATTTTCTCGTTTTGTAGAAAGCTTTTCTTTTATTCCTGTCAATTTCCCCCTCCCCTTTTCTACTACACGCAATACGGTATGATTCTTCCTGCACAGCAGACTTGTCTCCATGCTGCAGGAATGGTAGTAATAGGAAAAGAACCTAAACTTGTCAGAATTTTTATAATTACTCTAGTGACAGGCATAAATCAAATTACACCACAATCACCAAAACTTGTTTTTAAATCTCTAATCATTCAGTAATGAGACAACATCAACATCACATACATGACAAATTACTTGTTCCCTAGAAGTTATAGCCTGAAGTCAGAAAGCAGGATTTCCCTTTAGAAGACATCTATAAACGACATTGTACTTCCTGAAAATCTTCAGGAGTGAATGAGTGAATGAGCGATCTCAGGCAGAGAATGAGGAACTTACAATTAATGTCCTTGAAATCACCTTACCAGCTTGTGTCAGAGGTAGGGACACCAAGAATTTTTTCTCTCACTATGGTGTTTATCAGGTAGAATACAATAATCTGTTTTTTAAACTCTTCCACACTTTGTATTCTTGTCATAGCAGATGTTTCTGAGGCATGGACTAAAGACTAAATAAAAAACACTGTCCCAACACACTGTGTGGCTTACCCATCAAACAGAACCCTCAGGATTACTATAATTAACTGTTACTGTACCACTGAGAACTGGTACATACAGTTTTTGATTCAGAAGGAGAGTGGCATGTGGGAAGATATATCAGGGCGGTTTTTAGTGGAGGGATTGATAGAAGGGAAAAGCCCTCTAAGTCACTCCTGCCCAAACCAAGTCTTCAGACAAGGGCTCTAGGTGCATTGTCTCTCTGTGGGTAAGAGGCTGCCTTGGATTTCCAAAATGCAACTCATTCCAGGCTTACTTTGGCCTTAGGGAACATACACCGTGGCACTGCAGCAGCAGATTGTGGGGTAAGCCCCTTCTGCAGGCAACAGCAAGGCACACAGCACTAAGAAACACCCAAAGAGGGATCATTTGTTTGGTAGGGTCTTCCCCAGGGTGACAAACTGCCCCCAGCCACACAGGAAGGCCTGCCAGCCTTAGTCATCCCAGATGTGCAGGGCATCACCATCCTCATCCCTGGCTACCCTGGCACCTCCTTGCCCAGCCAAGGGACTGCTCAGAAAACTTTGTCTTTAGGCCTGATCACTCAGGGAGAAGAGAAGGAGAAGTGCATGAAGAGGAAGGATGCAGCTAGGGTAACACATGGACCCAAAAGCTTCTCCCAGGTCGTACAGCACAAGGCTATGTCTGTGCTAGTAGCAAATGCTCACACTAGGTCTACTTTGAAAGAAAACTGGAGCAGCCACCTAACAGGGAGAGCAGAAGATGCCTGAGTAGGGGACTGCTTTAACAATAGCCACGTGGTGCCTCTGTGACATAGGAAAGGCCAGCTGGCCATACAGAGGGGAGATTGTCACAAAATACATTTAGTAAAGCACGTTGATACACCATCCTCTAATGGGAAAAACAGAACCAACAAGCTGTAGACAAAAAGGAGCCAGTCAGAAATCTCTCAGAGGAGATGTCTGAGAGACATTAAGACATTTGTGAAGGAAAGAGAGATAAGCATGCAATCCTTATTGAAATAAAGGGTGCTTCCCTTCTGGCATAAGCCAAACAGGTAAGAGCCCTAAAAGCATAAGCTATTAAAGCAGCCATTGCCCAAAGACTTGCTCATGTGCTAGAAAATGCCACCACCCAACAGAGAGCAGACTGGTCAGAACTGGAACGACCCCTTGCCAGTGACATTTCACCATCACTTTACAGCAGCTGAGGTGTAACAGATGCACAGAGCACTGCTGCAGAGAGGCTGCCCTGGTGACAAGGTGATCCTTATATTAGATGCCCTTTCTGAAAAAACACTATGAGTGTTCTCCATCTCCTTCCCAAAATGAACTGTAATTTATTTCTTTATGAACAACATCACCTATCAAACACACAGTTGTAATTTATTCGGAAAACCTACTTTTATTTTATTTTTGACTGGCTTTGTTAGATGTGCATAACAACCCACAATGCACTTGAATTTGCTTGTTTTATACTACCAGACCAACTCAGTCTGTCCAATGTGTTAAAGTGCCTCCTCCTGCTTTGGTAACTGGGGAAGGCTTCTAAGTGCTTCTTCTGCCCAAGTGCAGCAAGGGACAGAAGAGAAGACAAAGACAGGCATAAGTTCAAAAAAAAAAAACCACCAAAACCAAAAACAAACAAACCTCCTCCCCCCCAAAAAAAAAACCCCAGCAAGCCACCACAAACAAACACCAGATCCACGCCCAATAATTCCCAGCAGAACCATCTTTATAATGACATTTTCTTTTCTTGACATAGATATTTGTCTGCTAGGAGTTTTAAGAAGGCTCTGAAATTTCTAATTCACATAAGCCACAAACTACACCAATATAACACAGACCAGAACAGGAAGCACATGACTTAATAACATAACACTAAGGCTAAGAGGAAATTTTTGAACTCTTACATTCTTCACTGGAAAGCCTTCCCATGCTCATATTTTCATTAAAAATGTTTCTCAAAAGATCAAGTACATAGGTTTGTAAAACAGGAAAGAAAGAGGAGAGCCACTACACAAAACCCAGAAAAATGATTTAATTGAAGCTGGGCGTGCCCACCAGCACTCTGCATGCCCCTGCACAGATGGAGGGGAGAAGGAGAAAGTACATCCATCTCCTCTTCTATTAAGACAAAATGGAGACTCCTCAATTTTTTTTTCCTCATTGGAACAAAGCCACAAATTTCAAAGTGCTTTCTAAAAACCAATATTTTGGTTTTCAACAAGCACTAGCAATAATCCATTATATCAACTGTCAGCTCCAAGCATTTGAAAGCTGTGGATCACATCAGACATCTGCTTTTAAAAGGCAAATTGCTGACTCATTTCTGATCCACCATGGTTGACACTCACATCCTCTCTTAATGATAGCCCAACCCTTTCATTTCTTCCCTGCACTTTCTTAAATAAGCTTAAATTAATTGCCCATTAGACATAATCCGTGTTGAGAATAATACTGCAGCATATTTCAATTCCTTTCATAAATCAAATGAAAGATGCTTGTAATATTTTCTTAAAGGATTTCTCTTATACCTGTATTATCATTTTACTTCTACAATTACCCTCCCAATAATTTTCAAGTTTACATACACATTTTAACTAATCAAAAACGAATTAAAAAAAAAATGTTGTTTCTGAGCCAGTATAAATTGAAACCTTACCTTCCAATTCTCAAAATACACAGGCAGAAAAAAAAATAATTTTCCTTTAGAGTAGTTTTAAACAACCCACTAACTATTTATGCACACTTTTTAAAGATTAAAAGGTTTAAAAATTAAAATTTGCCTTTACCACTGTGAATTTTAGAGGAACCTTATTCTCTTTACAAGTGCTTCCCACAAAGAGGCACTACCTCAAAACTCAACAATAAGAAAATGTTAAAAATAAAAAAAACCCACTAAAATTGCCAAACAGGAAAAAGCCAATTAATTTAAATATTAATTTAAAAGTAAACTACCAAGAAAGGGTGAAAGAAAATTATGAAGGACAAGGCTCTATGTTTTCTGTTTTATCTGCTTAAAAACAATTATAAGCTTAAGATAAAGTTTCAAACAATTTTATAATCAAAGTAATGTAATCTCCCCGAGTAGAAAAGAGATCAGGATAAACTCCACTGGTGCGGATCTGAAATGGGATTTTTGGTATAATTTCCTCTGAGAAGCCAGGTCATGATTGTCAAAACCATGTAACAAAGCAACATTCAGTAAGTAGGGACCCAGAGGGGCTTTGAGTTATAAGCATTCCACTGATCAGAAAAACACTAATGCATATGCAACCAATGAGGGATAAAATATTGGAGCACAACAAAATTATTTTTTATTAAAAGACAAAAGCTGAAGCTATGGAAGCAGCCATGGATATACTTTTGTTCCTTAAAGAAATTGGTTTACCCAGACTTAAATTAGCTTCTTTAGTAATTTTGTTTTAGTTACATTTGAAGAGGAACTGGGGTATCAAACTGCGTCCTCTGCTTTCAACCTATAAACCACTTCTTTGTGCAGTAGAGAAAACTGAAAATACCATTAAACAAATCCTGCTGTATGACTATATTTGTGGAAGAGGAAAAGGTATGGACCCAAAAGCAGATCTCTCAATGACAAAAAAAAAATTCCAGGAGTCTTTAGGAATTCAATTTTTATTTTCTTAATTAAAAGAATATAAAAATATAATTTAATATATACATATTACCTGGAAGAGACAGTTGTTAGCATTTTACCTGTTACTAGATTTGACCAATGTAGAATTATATGATCAAGGAACCTGCCTGCTATAACCAAAGCACAGCATCTAAAATTACTATTGGTCAATCCACCTAAGCAGTGAGATTTCTAAGATACCTGGGCTCCTTAGAGCTGCCTTGACTCTCAGCAAAGTTGCTAGTTACTAAATATGTTTTCAAACATAACCAACTATTTTAAGCCAAATTATTTGGCAAAGCTCAAATATTGTTCCTCAAGGGGAAAAAATATTAAAAGCAGAGTTGACACAGAATGAGGCTTAAGCAATTTAGTCCCAAGGCTGTTGGCTTTGAACACCCACTGGGAAATAAGATTCAACATCAAAGTTGTGTGTGCGTGAGTTTGCTCCATCCTTCCAACTTGTTTTCCTTTAACTTTATTAGTCATTTTAGCTTTGTCAACCTGCTGCAATTGCTGTTTCAGAGAATTGATAACATTGTGCCTAGTGCTCAACCTTCACCTTATTAACCAGAGCAAAGCACTCTCTTGTAAATCTCCACAACACTTAACCTTTGTGATTTAATGATCTTTGTTCATTCTCCAGCAATTAAAGGATTGTCTTATTTTGGTATACAGGTCTTCTAAAACCTGTCTAGTTTATATTTCATAGAGAAGAGGTTGAACTGAATGCATAGGGTAGATTCTTGGAAAATGAATTATTCCTAGTTCCCCTGGCACATGAACAATTGCTGTCCTTCTAAGCATATGTTAAGATTTACGAACCCTCTTTGTCTGAACTGCCATTTGCAAGAAAGGGTAATTACCAAGCCTTTCAAAGTAGCTATATTAATTCAAGCAAAGTAAATGATAAACACTAAACCTTATTACTACAGTATTTTACTATATCAAAAAGATGGAAAACATTGTACATGTTAACAAAGTCTAATAGTTAGCATTCTTTTAAAAATAAATGTTATTTTAAACACAGAAGAGCCTCTTAAAAGTAACTATGTAGGAATAAAAAAGTACTGCTTCATTGGACAAATTGAAATAAACATTACAAGAAATATTTTTCCTGGTTTTCCTTCTTTTCTCTTTAAAATAATTTCACCACCATCTCATGATTCTTCAATTGTCTCTCTAGTGTGCATATAACACAGATCCTGCTATCTACCATGGCACAAGAACCAAAGAATTTTTCACAGGAGAACTTCATTTTCATTCCTCTGATAAATATTAGTTAACAGATATGAAACAAAAATTAAACAAAACAACACAACAAAAAAAGCCAACAAGAACTTTTTGACACTGAATACCTTTAAAGATTGACTATCCCTATGAACATTTCATTTTGAAGAGCCATTCCCACACGGGCCCAGTCCTTGCTGTGCTGACCAAAGGAAGCATTATGTGACACAGGTAGCACTAAACTAAACTTAACTTTACCAGGACTGAACTCAAGGTGAAGCCTGCTAAAGTACATCCAATAGGCAATGCCAAGCCTGATTTTAAACATCACTTTCTCCTCATTAAGTTGAGCATCTCAGCAGCTTTAGACCTTTTAATACTATATACTTGCATCTTCTGTAAATAAAGTATTTCAAGAGTTTCCCCCACATACTTGAATTACAAAAAGAAATCCATAAGTTTTCCAAGTGGTAGTCTTTACAGGAACTGTTCTCCTCTGAAGAGGGATAATAATTTCTTTCCCTAGTGTAAGCCAAACCAGTTTCCACAGCCCTTCCCATCCACGCTGCCCCTACTCTTAATATTAACCTAAATATCTGCTTTAGTGAATTAAGATAAAAATATTTTTAACTTACATATAGATAGCCTCCAAATCATTGCTCATTCTTTTTCTACTCAGCCAACTAGCTTAATTGAATGGTAAGCCATTACAAAGGTAAAAAAGTCAGTGAGATTCAGCAGAAATACATACAGAAATCTCACACAGAACAGCAGTAAAGTAGAAGGGCGATATAAGAGATGATGCTAAGCAAGAGGTTTTGGCATGAAAACATTTTCTCCTGCTAATGATATAATTCAGATTATCTGGCTGCATCAAAGAGAGGCAGAAGCTAGTTTCTAAAATGATGAAGCTACTGAAACTGTAAAAAAGACTAGCATTTATGAGCAGAACCATTAGATAATGCCACATGCCATAAATCAGAATGCCAATAACACAGCATTTGGAAAGACAGACTTATGATCTACCATCCTTTTATGGTCTGGCTTAAGCTATTAGGGTCTTCACCATGTACATTCCCAGAGTATGAATTTCAAGTGTTGTTATTGGGCCTCCCCTACATACATAGCACAGCTGAGTTATCATGGATTCTCCCAGACAACCTCTAGGATGAAGGATTCTTTCCTATGAGCACAGGTGTGATCACACCTCTCTACTACTTTTAGGAAAATAATTATCTTGTTTTAAGTCTCTTTTCTACTTCTTGTTGCTGTCAAGCCTGAATATATGGCTCTCCCTCCTCAGGACATCAAAGACACACCTGAGGTATCTTTTTGTTAATATTTCCAGTTTACCCTAACCTATGGTTTTGCACCACATTCAGAAGTTGTCCTTGTCCTTTGCCCACTAAAAAGCTGTAATACAAAATATCAGCAGATTTCCTTTGCTCCTCCAAGGAGCCTGTCCCTGAACAACATCATAGGACCTAATCATAATTCCCCCATGCTGACAAGTGATTTTTAGACAACCTGCACTGTCTCAGCCAGAAACCATTTGTGGGGGAATATGCTGCTAATTACCATGTGTAGGATGCCACTTCAACACATGGCTTAGTTAAGGAGGGATCTTTTTCACTACTTTAACATCAGATTATCAGGTAGGTAAATCCTCAGCTGCACCACTGCATCAAATCCTGCTAGCTGGAACAGTCCAGTGATTTTTCTTAACATTAAGGGCTAAAACTAAATGCAAATTTTGAGAAGGGAAAAATGGGTTGGTTCCTCTGAAGTTATGACTACAAGGCAAATCTGATTGAACCTAAACCACAAAAAAGAATCTTGAAATAATTGATTTTGCATCTGTACAGGAATACAGCTATAGCAAGTTCCTGAACCATGAAAACTAAAATAGAAAAGAAAAAATAAAGCCCTCCAATTTTTAGTCTATTTTTCCAAGGAAGTTGGCACAAAGCTACATAAAATATTAACTATGTTTTCACAGTGTTGTGGATCTTCTTGAGGAGGACAGTTTTAGTCTTTAGTCTTGGCTCAGGTTCTAGATCCTAAATCCAGAATTTAAAGAACATATTAAAAATTACATATAATACCAAAGTATTGTAGCTTTATACAGTCAAAAATATAAAAACATATTTTCCAGAAGATATAGTATGTAAAACTATAAATTTGACTCTCTTTTGTTATTTCTACCAGATGAAGAAATCACATTAGACTCACAGCCCTTCGGCTGTTTCTCAGTCTGGTCAAAAAGACACATTTAAAATCAGGCCTTGAAGAAGATAGAAAGAAATACAAAATAAGAAAACCTGGAAAGGTATAATTACTAAGGGGGGAGGGGGTTGTTTGTTTGCTTTACTTTCAGGCATGCAGTAGTGTTGCATTTTTCAAAAATCCAGCTATGCATGTGTGCATGCTCTTAATGACATAAAAAAATTCAGAGAACACAATACTCAACTTTTTTTCTCACAGAATAATGACTAGAAAATATCCTGAACTGTATGGGCATCCAAAGGTCGAAACTCACAGAAACTGAGCTGAATGAAAAGTGCAAGGTCACTGATGTGAAGAAAGGCAGTTTAGTTAATATTAGCACAACTCCCCAATTAGCACTGCTGTGAGGCAGCATTTAACCTGAGCAGAACTCACATCTGACAAGGCACTGCTTTTTCCAAGTTAGCTCAATTATTTTCACTTGGCAGAACACAGTGCACACAGATGTACCAGGAGTGCTGCTGAAAAATCACCTCTCACAGAGGACCATAACAGTGGTTTTTACTCCTGCCTTTGAGAAACACAGGTGCCACTTCCCATAACTGTGTTCTAAGCAGGTATTGTAAATTACTCTTTTCCTCAGTCCTGATGTTTAAGAGTCAACAGATATCCAGAATGAATATATACATAGGAAAAATGCCATTTGCTGGCACTTTCCTGAACCAAGGGACTCATTTGTGAAGAACACTGATCTATTCTGATATACAGAAACTGTAAGAATGAAATTCAGCCAGCTGCAACTCCTTCTGGAAGGAGACCTTGCTGTGGTTTGAAGAATTCTAGGACTAAATTGATATTTTGCCACTGCTTTAGGATGGTATTAACAATTGATCCCAGAGGGATCAGACAAATGGTACTTTCAGGAGTATGGGCTCAAAGCCAAGTAATAATCTTTATTTACCAGTGCTCACTTCTCTTCTGTTTTATGCTGAAGTTGCTTTGCATATAAAAAATCAGACTTTTTGAGTTACTCAAGCTATCTGCTGTGAAGGACATGGGTCCAGGAAATCAGAACTGTGAGTGGATTTCTCATTAGTTTTATGGTATTTCTGGAGAACCAGGAATGAGGAGATAGAAATTGCTCCCTTTTCCCCCCCTTTTTTTTAAACTATTCAATAATAAAATTATGTCATTTTCCCCAATTATTTTTTTCCCCAAAACCTTTTTCATTTTGAAGAAAGCCACAGCTCCTGATAATGCCAGGTTCTTTTTACACTCCTGCCTTCAAACTGGCCAAGACCTTTCAACTCAGATATTTAAAACAAGATATTTAGCCTCAGTCAATTTCCAATTTCAAGATTTTTTTTTTTTTTTGCTTTCAGAAAATTTCTAACCAGCTTTAAACAGCGTGCATATCTAAGCACTGAGCTTCTCAGAAACTGTAGAACTTCAGCATGATCTGAAGTTCTAAGTAATAATATCACAGAATTAAATAGTAGATTAAAGCCAGGAAGACATATTAACATGAAAGGTAAAGAAGAAATGTGTTTTCAAGTCATATTTGGAAAGAAATTTCACTAGGAAATTGAATTCATGAAGCACTGCATATAAAATAAGTAGATTGGAGCAGACACATTTGCCGTGAACAGAAACACAGAGAAGCACAAAAGTAGTGGAAAAAAGTTTCTTAAGACAAACTGAAAGAACACTTCTATGCAGAGGCAGAAGTACTATTTTCAGGATATAACAGGATACCTGTTTATACATTTGTGCTCCACGGGAGAGGGCTGACAACTCCATTTTATGCATTCTGGAACAGAAAGTTTTGAACTCTTGCAGGAAATGCTGCCAGGCCACCAGCTCCCTCCCACTTCCCCATCTCCCAGCAGAGTACCAGGTACAGGTTTCAGCCCATCTCCCTGAGGGATGATCACTTTACAGGCACAGACTGGGCAGCAGGCTGCTGCTTCTCCAGATGGAGACAGGACAGAGCTCACGGTTGTAATTCAGCACATGGCACCACTTCTCACAAATTTTCTTTCAAATAGCTCACAGTTACACAGCCCTTAGAGGTGTGCTAGCACATTGCAGTGAGGCAAACCATTTTCTTTGGTAACAAAAAAAGGCAACATACTAAAACAAAAAACAGAGTCTTAACTAAAAAATTGAAGCAGAAGTACCAAATTGAAATTGGAAATCATCTTGTTCAGATATTTTTTTTCCCTTATCATTTAATTTTAAAAATGAAGATAAAGGTGACTTGTATGAAAGTGACAGAAACCTAGGCAGAACTAAATATCATCTGAATAAATTACATAACTTAGTCAAGTTTGGAGATAAAGCTGAGTCAAAAGCCGCTTTCAGAAATGTATCTAGAAAAAAACTTTTGCAAAATATGAAGTTGATGCATAGTCAGACTGAAATCACATCATATGTTTTATAGAGTGCATCACACAATAGCCTAATCTTTACTCACACACATGCCCCATCTTGCAAATGAATTCTGCTAGACTGAGTGTAATCACAGAAGGGAAAAAAAGGGTAAACCAAGCCCCTTTAGTGTTTTGTCATGCCTTCCTACAGCACTCTTAGGGAGTCCAAGTCTTTCTACAGAACCACAAGGGAGTCCAAGTCTTTCTAACCAGAACTATGGATTTTCTGGCATGGATATTTAGCAAAAATGTTTCCATGTTGCCAATACCTTCTCCAAGGTAAGTTTCTCAGAAACTGTATAACCTCCAGTCTCTTTGGCGGCCAGAATGAGAGACTGTCACACCTGCCAGAAGTTTAACAGTGGGTATACATGCTCCCCATCTCCTCCCCCTGAAGCATGAGCCTCAGCACCACTGCTAAAGCACTAGTAAAAGCAGAGCCAGGCATGAGTTTGGGCATCACTTGATCTGGTAGTGGGATTTTTTTTTGGGTGGCGGGGGGGAAGGGGAGAGAGGAGAAGGGGCAGGGACCAAAACAACAACAACAAAAAAAACAAACAAAAAAAACAAACAAACAAAAAAACCAAACAAAAAGAACCACCAAACCAACTATTCAAAGTGAAAAATATTTTTGGACACGATAATATGGAAACCAGTTCAAAGGGATAAGATAATATTGGATGGAATTAAGGTGAAATGAAATAGCCATTAGCCCTCTTCCTGCAAACAAAATGTCTCACATCTGATCAGAAAAAAACAGGGAAGGAAAAAAGGTGTTTACAGTAGCTGCTAAGACTCTAAATAAGAGCTGCAGTATCTTTTAATACTTAGCATTTATTTCTGTGGGTGGTTAAAATTTCTGCCTTTTAAGGGAAAATGCAAAAACCCAGGTACAGCCTCCTGATGCAGTTGTATTCTTAAAGAAAAACAATGAATGCTTACTTTGGAAATACATCTAAGAAATAACATTTTCTGAAAGAAGTCCCTTGACAAGTAGAATGCTGACAAACAGTGTAGGTGAAACCCTACATCAAATCCAGCCTCTTCATATGCAACGTGCACAGAGTAAGGATTCATGTGTCTACATTCAGACTTAAACTCACAGTTTCTGCTAATACCATAATACCTCTGACCTAACTTCATTTTCACGTGTCTGTACAGTATCATAACAGCCAAAAATGGTCAGATGCATTATCATATCTGCACCTGATTTCACATTCACGCTTGCAGAATGGTCCAGATGCATGCATTTAAATCCACCATGGATTATCACACACATCTCTTACTGATGATAATTCTTAATGATGACATAATTATTTCTGGCATTATACATAAATATTCTACTAATTATGGCATCATTTGTACATTAAAAATACAGCTTGAAGGAAGTAAAAGAAAACAATTTGACCAGGATGGCAAAAAATTTGGATTTCCCATTTCCTGAGAGAAGAGAATATAACTGTTCCCATTTTTGGCTGTGGTATCTCAGAATTAAAAATTGTGTCTGTCCCAGCTGTCTAAAGGAATGTATCCACACACTGCAGTCCAAATTTATATTACTGTAGTCTAAATAGCTTTTTTTTCTTTTTTTTCCTCTATCCCTTCTCCCTAAGTTTCTGACAATCATTTGCCTTTAATCATTCAGCCATTTTTTCCTAGGCATTGTCTATTGCAGTGACATTGCCACAAAAATTCTGAAACTGCAGATCTGAACTGAGATCATGTAATAATTTACTTGAAATATAATAATAACAATACTACTATTACTACCAATAACAATAACAATTCAGAGTACACGCTCATCAAGGAATAATTTTCTCAATTTAAAGGCAAGATGAATTAACCTATGTGGTTTTCAGCAAATCCCTGGACTCTTAGGTGCTCCAAACCCTACAATATTTATTGACCCTGCAGCGTCCCTACCTCACCAGAGCACAAGGGAGCTGCAGTGTTTCACTCATGGGGGTGATTATTGTCAGATCACAGCCCTGCAATGAGTATTTGTTAAGATGGAGACATCCATATAATGTCTTTAAAAAACTAACTTTGGAATGCAGTCCTGCCTTTGAACACCTTTAAAGCAGACTCCATGTGTAACTCCTGTTGCCTGAAAAGCACTGGCTTTCTCCAGGCAGGGGCAGGGACACAGAGATCACCTGCAGGTGTGCCCACTGGATAGGGAACAGGCATGCTGCCAGCCCTGTCAATACTAGGGCTTGTCAGGAACGAAAAAAACAGAAGCCAAAAATCTGAACCCAAGCTAGAATTATAACTAAGAAGCTCTCTGAATGGGAAAATATCATACCAAAAAAAACATGGGAGGGGGAGGTGATGGGATGTCACATGATGTGACCATGCAGGGTGGTCATATGGTGGAAGGAACCAGAGAGGGGCTGCCTGCCAAGCCCCTGAACACCTCTGCTGGAATGCTTGTGCTGACACCAGGAAAGGGGGATAAAAATTGGCTTTCTGTGAACATCTAGTCTCCGCTCGCCATCACAGGAGACAAGAAACACCTGCCCAAACATGCCTGGAACTGCTCCTCCCACTTGTATACCTAGAAAACCTCTTTTTTTTCCTCCTCCAACCTTTGCAAAAAAGTGCATAAAAAGGAAACAGTATGACCTAGAGAAATTAAGAGGATTGCCATCTGTAATCAGCCTTTCAAAAGATCTAAATATCCTATAGCCTTGCAGTCGCTGCACCGTCCCAGGGAGGAAATACCTTTCAGGCAGAGGAAGGAACCAAGCCCAAGTTACAGAATTATTTTATTAAAAGATGACAATTACTTAATCTGCGGTAGTTTTCTTAACACATCCTTCCTTTTCTGTTGCTTTTTTTGTAACCAAATAACCAGTTCTTCACACTAGCTTTATAAAAGCTCTTCTAAAATATCAGTGGCTTCCTTAAAGAGACAAGGGCTTGGGTGTGGAAAGAGGAGACAAGGACAAGGGCTTGGTTGTGGATGGGAGAGAGGAAAAGGGACAATTGCACGGCACACCCTGGGTCCAGCTTCTTCATGGCTTCATGTTAGGATAACCAAGGCACATTTAAAATACAGCCCACATCTGTGGGTTTTTTTCTGACCCACTCTATCATAACATATTCCTCATACTTACATGAATGACCACAAAGCCCTTTTATTACAAATAAACAAGAAGAGTTATTTTGTCACAAGTTACCTGTTGTAAGACAGGGTAAGTTAAAATAACAATGACAGTGGCCAACTTAGCTATTAATATCAATATTTTTCTTGAAAATTAAAAGCAAAATCAGGAAGGAAATAAACAGTTAAAAGTTTTGATAATGAAAGGTTAAAGTTGCAAGCCACAGTTTCAAATGCCTCATTAAGTGGTAAGAGAAAAATATATCCAGAAAAAAGTTTACAACCAGAAAGCCATTTAACACTACTTTTCTTGAGTAATACTCTCAAAATGACCACCGACAGTCATCCATTTCAATTATTCTTCTGATGCTGCAGGACCCTTGTTAGAGAAATATATTTGTTACTGAGTAGATTTCATTGTGGAGAAAATCCACATTTAATTTCTATTACTCATATAAATACACCTATTTGGTGTAACAAAAGGATAATTTGGGACCTAAAAGTAACAAAAATCTTTAGTTGCTTATATCACAAAAGAAAATCAAATAACATTTTACTTTAGAGTTGCTGGAATTTCTGAACCACATGGGCAA
The DNA here is from genome assembly GCA_025504685.1 of Leucosticte australis. Lineage (NCBI taxonomy): Eukaryota > Metazoa > Chordata > Aves > Passeriformes > Fringillidae > Leucosticte > Leucosticte australis. The sequence goes on from JANIJU010000002.1 coordinate 66,832,375, forward strand.
AGCTTATGGAATTTACAAGGGAAAAAAAATTGCAAGGGATTACCCTTTCTCCAAACAAATCCAGAATGCACACTTCAAACAGAAGACAGAGTGGCATAAAAAGTCAAGGACTCTAGCCCAGCTGAGTGAGAGGGATAAGTCAGGTGGGCCAAAAAAAAGCAGTGCTCAGGAGCTAAATACATGCAAGAATGAACCCCTCGACTAGCTGCTGGCACCTGAGATAAAACAGAGGAGCTATTAAAAGCCTGTCCTCTGCACAGGTGTCACTTCCTTCCTGTGTGTTTTTACTGGGAAGACAAGTGATGCAATTTACTCTGTCACACTGTTTATAACGCTTCCTCCTTTAGTAATCAGCTCATATGTGGGAGTGGGAATCAGCGTCTCTTACAGAGAGGATCTGGAAAATGCCATCTACCCCACAGCTCTTTGTTTTCTCTCTTTGTAAATTACTAAGCACTTGCCTCTGTTATATGAATGTTACCAAGACTTTGATGTCTTCAACATTAACAACTGCAGATGGCTTCAGCATTTTCTGGTACCTGTAATCATACTTTATATCATTAGAAAATAGTAACTACAGTATAACAGTAAGAAAGCATCAGAATTACTCACCAGCAAATAAAAAGATTGATCTGCTTTCTTTGTGAGTTCAGATAACACAAGCCATGCTTAACCGGTTCATTACAGGGAAGTGCATAATAAAGCTGCAAAACTAAATGAATTGCCAATACAGACTAATCATTTCACATTTACCCAAGATGATGGTATCCAAACAAGCCTACTGCATTCCAAAGCAGATTCCCTGATTAATGTTAAGTTCTTTATGTCATGTTATAAGAAGGTATCTTTATTTTATACTTAAGTCCAGAATAAGATGAGCAATGACAAACAATGCGGTCATTACCAGGCTGTGTAAGGACCAAAATGAGCTACCAAGTTTAATATTATAAAGATTAAGGATCCAGTCCAAAAATGGGAAAGCATAGGAACCAAGAAAAGGTCAGTGAATATGCTGTTTTTCATGGTTCTGGGGATTTACATGATAGCAAAAAAATGATGATGATTTATGACTGTATTTTTCCTCACGAAGAGTTTAGCCTAATGTTTCTTTTTCACTTTAAATGTTCTCAAGAAATATATTAAGACAAGTTTAATGTGATAAAACAAAGGGTGGTGATGTGCTGAGCAAGCTTTTATGTCCTTCAGCCTTGACCTGCTGTATCTCTGACACAAACCAACTGAAGCAGAAATGGGCACTTATTCTAAATTATGCTTTATTATGGGACAGAAATTCAAGGGGAAAAAATTACTAAATCTGCCAAAATTATTTTAATTCTACCCTGCAATGGACTTTAAAGTAGGTTTTAAAGACAGGAGATTCAGTACCCAAATATACTCTGTCAGCAAAACTTCCAAATGGCAACAAAAGGGACAATGACAAAGGCATTAGAATTCCAAATACAAGTAAGAACTGTATAGTTAATATCTAAGCAAGAGTATCTGGTTAAGAACATCTTGTGAATTGAGGACAGGCTCTCAGAAAGGGAGAAGAGTTTTATAAAAGCAATTAAATTTCATTTATTGATTATTCACAGTTCCTTGAAACAAATCTACTGAAAAGAATCTAGCAGAAATCCATACTGAAATGAGAGGGCATGGAATGGCATGAAGGGATGGCATGAATTAGAGATATAGGAAAGAACTATATTCAAACCTGAAGAAGGAAAATGAAGAAATACATGGAAAGATACATTGATACTGAGACATCAAAAACCCTAGAAAGACAGATAAAGGCCAGCACATGGAATTGAATATTTTAAGCTCAAGAAAACTCCAAAGCACTTCACAGAAATAGCACATGAAAGGTTATGCTATACAGCAGGCTTATTTCTCAGAACACACTTTTTTAAAGGTATGGGACTATCTGACTATATGTATAAAAACATGTCTCTTTTATCAGAAATGTCATGCAAGAAGCCAAGTTGAACGAAAATCAATTTTTCCATTCTTCCACAAAATTTACACTTCAACTAATTAAGGAGGAAATAGTCAACAGTAAGTTGGTGTATTTATGCGTTAATGAAATATACTGGGAAAAATATCTGTTATGATTTGTTCCTAAAAATCTGCGAAATGCTATAAAAAGAATACATTAAAATGATAAAATAATTATTACCATCCTGCCTTCATGCACATGTGAAAGAACATTGTTTTGTCTTATTTTAAGAGTAATACTAGTTCTACTGGAAAGGATCAAATGTAATCAAATAGTTTATCTATAAACTATTCAGCATTGAAAAAAAAATTATTCCAGTGATGGGCTACTTCTCCAGGAAGTACACACATATTGTAAACACTTACTGAAAAACCTGTGACTGTCAAGACTGACATGACCCAGGATTCTATAAGATGCAGAAGAAACGTAAAACAACTTTAACAAAATATTAGCACTTTAACAAGCAGAAATAGACAAATAGCATAAGTTACCAACATGCAGTTCAAAGCTTGGCAATATTTATTTAATATGTATTTGCTAGTATGATGATATGTAAGTAGAATGCTAAGCAGCAGCTACAGTACGTTCCATCAGCAAATTCAAATTGCTATTTAAAAGAAAAAATTATAAGATATGGCTAAGAAGTGCTCTGTCCCTTGAACTGCCACTTGGAATTCAGCAACACTTCCAGAAGACTGAAAGAAAGCTACACTAGAAATATTTAGCAAGATTAATTTGTAAACAAAAAATACCTACAAGTATTATGAATTGGTCAGACAACAGCAACAGTGTTAATAATCAAAAGCAGTAATGGAACTTCATATAAGTAATGATTACTCAACATAAGTTTTTGGAACCTTAATTTTGTAAAGTTTATATTTAGAAGATTATAGACTTAATTAAGTTTATTACGATCATAAAATTGTCTTTATTTAAATCTGGTACAACACAGTATCTCAGTTAAGAAACTAATACAATATAAAAACCCAGTACAACTTTCACTGAATTGTTTTAAAAAATTGAATTCAGAAAATATCCTGCAATTAGTCCTAGCAGGTATTCATTTCTTTGTTCTTTCTTTTCCAACTTGCTCAGTCAATTTAAGACAATACCATCCGGGGTTTTACCACTTGCTTAAGAACTAAAGAGGAAAAAAATTAGATGTTATAAAATTATAATTCTTGATGACATATTTTTTGATTTTAAAAGTGTTTATCTCTTGAAATTGGTTTTAAGCACCCATCTTTGATTAAAACTAATTACTCTTTTTATCTTTATGATGGTCTCCATAATTTACATTGAGGCTGCAGATATAGTCGGGATTTTTGACTTCCCAATAACATTGTGATAATAAACTCATTAAAGACTAGAAGTGGACCAGTGGCTACTGTAACACTTTAGATTAATCACCTTTTGTTCTCATATTAAAGGAAGTGAATGTTTCCTTTTTTAAATACAAATATTGTGGCTATGCTATACCGGCCAACTTACTGTGGCAGTCTTAAAGGAATCTAATATAAAAGTCAGGCATTCCTTCCCTCTTAAAAACTTCCAACAAACCTTGCTGAAACGAAAAATTTAAAATATTAAGAATATTTTCAAATGACTCATTGGATTCTGAATGATAACATTGTATAGGTTGTATGTTAAACAAGGAAAGGAAAAACATACTTTACACCAGAATTCACTTGTGTCCCCTCCAAATGCTAACAAGCTTCTAAAAAGCTTCTAAAAATTTCTGGAAATCTATGATAAAACCCAAAACTTCTATATAATTGGAAATTCTGCCATTTGTAGGACATTTAACTGCAATTACAATTTAGACATCTCTTAGGTCAAGGAAACATGGACACTAAGAATCTTTCACTCTCCCAGTTCAAGAAGCATTTCTTCAAAATTTTCTACAACACTTAACTCAGCCAGATTTAATTTTCCAGTAATTCTAGAAGGCCTGGCATACACAAAATACAGGTCAATGTTGAATACCTTGCTCATATATTGTAACTTAACCTTACTATGCCAGAGATACCTATAAAAGAGAGCCTAAAATTAGTTGTCCTTATCACTAAAGAAATTTAAATATTTCTTTGCAACTTCCAAATCTGAGCTGCTGAGGTATAGCTTTTGTTAATTCAGTAGATTTATTACTTATGCCTTCTTTAAAAGAGCTGTTAACTAAGCAAAAATCTCATTTTTTTCTAGACTGGGAGAAAATAAATGTTGTTTAAAAAAAAATAGGCTGATCACAATTGACAAAGTGCAGAGCTCTGAAAGTAAGACATCTGGTTTCTGAGACTGACCCACTCACTGAGATTAAAAATAAAGAGAAAATGATGAAAAATTTAGTCCCTGATTGAATAAAGTATTCAACTTTGTCTAGCTTTACCTATTTAAGTTATCCTACTAAAACTAATGAAATTAGTTACTTAAAAAATAATCTCTATCCTCACTGACAATGCAGGAGGAGAGAGTAAAGTAACTTCAGGGAGAAAAAGTAAAGCAAAGCATTTCGGGCTCAGGCTGCGCCTAGCATTGTGCAGAAACTCCCCTGTTCCAGAAAAGGCAAGGATTTGGCTTTGCTGTTTTCAGATAAGCAATGAACCCCATCCATGCTATGATCCCTTCCAGTATCACCTCACTCATGTTCCTAGCAGCCCTGCTGAGGGATAAACAGCAGCAGAGGTTTGAAACAGAACATCTGGGAAAAGGAGCTGTTAAGCAACTCCACAAATCCTTCCCTTGGCAAGATCAACGAGTTGCAGACACTAATTTTCTGTATTTTTCAGGATACATGAAACCAAAATTTACTAACAATGGATACTTCTAGCACAGATTCTTCTCCTTAGTGACAATAAAACAAGCACATGAACAAGTCAAGGAAGCATTAAGGTATTACCCATTGGTAAGGCAAAATTAAATGCACTGAAAAAATGTGTTAAAAGCAGCTTACGAGGAAAATTAAAAAAAAAAAAAAAAAAAAAAGGAAATTGGCCAGGCTTTCATTGTAAAATTGCTAATGGTTGCAGAGTAGATTGCTACTAATCCTGTTTCAACTGTGGTAACATTCTATATGTTGAAAAAAAAAAATTACAACAGAAATAACACCCATCAGAAATAATTAAATAATCTGAATTCTTTCACTGAAATAATAAATAATCCTTGATATTCCACATGACTTCTTTTTTCCTTTCCATTTGGTAAACTAACTGAAAATTAAGTTCAAAAGCAGCTGCTGTTGAAAATTAATTTAAAGATCAAGCTACATTCTCTCATGGAAAATGCAGTTCTAGGAGTTGAATTGAATCTCAAGAAACCAGCATCAAACATTGTTGAACTATAAGAAACTTTTGTGGTCAGAGCAGGATGGGTCTTGAATTAGGTGAGGCTGATACTAATTTTCACTTTTTCTTCTATACCTTTCAGCAAAGTTGAACTGAAACATTTAGCCATAAATTGTTTCAGTGGAAATAATTCAACAGCTCTCAAAAGAGGATGAAGGCAGGAAAAACAACAAAAGGGAAAAAAAAGCCAACCAAACTTCATAAGGAAAACAAGGAGTTTCTTAAACTATTTTTGACCACTGAAATGAAATTATCTGAAATGACTCATCAAACCCATGTCAAGCAAGGCCATCACTTTCAATTCCCTTAATCTACAAAGAGAAACTTCAGTAATTCAAATCTTGCTATTTTCCTGATTTTGTTCATTTTAATATAATTTGCAGCCAACAGATAATGTAAGCATAGGAAATCTCTCCTCTTTGGATATGCAGTTTGTTCAGCTGTTGCTGTCTTCTGTTGCTACTAAGTAAAATTATAATAGGCATTGAAGCAATATAAATGAATTATCTCCGAGATTCCAGCTCAAGAATGTTCCATTTTTAAAATCTGTTGGTTTTATAAAGTTATTTTTAAATAAATTTGGGGAAAACAAATCTTTTTGCCAATCAAACTTGCTTACTTGGGTACTTATGAGCCTAGGAGTTCCTTAGTACCTAGCTCCTTTGTAGCCTAAGTAGTAGTCCAAAGATAATTGGTGAAATTTCTGATTTTCTTCAGTTTAACACCTGTGCTCCCTTTCTTCCCCAAACAGGCATACACACCTTCTGCTTGTTTCTAAACTTCTTATAACAAAATAAATAATGCATTTTTTCTCCTTACATAGTTCATCTTAAAAAAAAAAAAACTTTTCCTAAGTTTTATCATTAATAAAGATAAGAGAAAAAAATCACCAAAAGGACTGAAATGAAAGCACCAAATATAATTAAGCAGCAACTACACTGTGCCAACCTGTTTGTTGATAGATATTAAAATGACACAAATGTTTTTCACCAGTCAAGATAAATGAAGAAACAGATTCATTGAAAGGAGGTAAAAAAAAATAAGTGTCATAAGTATATTTATCCACAGGAAGGAAGACAGATAAGTGAGGATTCAGGTTTTCTTTTCACAATTGATACTAAATGTCATAAAAATTTTTGAAGTGACAGAATTTGCCACTCTGATCTTCTCAGAGTGCTATCTCATTTAGTAGTAAAAGACTGAGTCAATAAACTTACTAGCACTGTCTACCCTAATCAAATATTAACCAGCCCTCTTCAAGCTATAAACTGTGATGGATATATACTGCAAAGGATTTAGTTTAATAAAATGGGAGGAGGAGACTTGGTAAATAAAAGGAATGTGGAAGATGATCTTCCTGACTCACACCTTGCTCTGCTGTTTTTTAACAGAACCAATTGAAATCTTCTATTTCCTTGAATATATTAATGAAAACAAATTTACTTTTTTCTCTGCTGAAAGCTTTTTTACAATTGCAGCTTTACTATCATCCAAACATCATGGAAATAAGTGCATCAAGGAATACAGTCACTACAGCTTTTCCTCTTCAAATTATGTATCAAAATTCCTGGTGACTGTGCTGGGAGATCTGCACGTGCTGCTCCTCACTCCCCCAGCAATCTGGGAGTCAAAGGTAATCAGGTTAATGCTGAACAGACCCTTCTGCTCTCACATTTTTCCACCTTTTTGCACAAAGAGCTTCCTTTTTTTTTTCAATAGTTATTTTGTCTAAACAAACACAATGATGTTAAAAAAAAAAATCACTTACATATGCTTTTTAGATTCAAAGGAAAGATTCTTGGGTCATAATCCCCTATATCAAAACCAACTCCTCAGGGTTTATCTAAATACCAAAGGTTTCTTGTGCTTTATGCAATCATGCTAATAATACAATCATGGCTTCTTTCACCTACAAATATAAGGGAAGACTTAATTTATGTTTTCACTTTTTTTAATGAACTTGGTTTGGGACTTGTCCTTTTTTTTAAATTTATGTTCCATATTTTAATATGACAGAAGATTAAACTTAGGTACATGATGTTTATATCATCAAGGAGTATTTGTGAGTAGAAGAATAGAGAACTACACATTTTCAGAGAAAAAAAATAAGTCAGAAGAGGCTTCCAGGGATTGTCTAATCCAACACAGCTGCTCAAGAAAGGTCACCTAAGGTAGATGGTCCAAGTTCATGTTCAGTAAGGTCTCAAATACCTCCAAGAACAAAGCTCCACAGCTTCTCTGGGCACCCTGCACCAGTTTTCTCACTCCCACAATATTAAGAGATTTTTTGATGTTCAGTCAGGAAGTCCTGTGGTTTAGCTTGTGCTCATTGTCTCTCGGTCTGCCACAGGGCACCATGGAAAAGTCTGTCTCCCTCCTCTTCAGTCCCTCCCTTCAGGTATTCCTTTACACTGATGAGCTCCCCTGAGTCTTTTTCCTCTCCAGGCTGAAGTCCCAGCCTTCTCAGCCTCTCCTCACAGAGAAGATGCTCCAGGCCCCTAATCCCATTTGAGGGGACTTGCTTCACTATGCCCACATCCCTCATACGGGGAAGCTGAGTCCAGCACTGCTGGGGTGCCCTCACCAGTGTGGAAGGGAGGGAATGATCACCTCCCTGAACGTGCAGGCAACACTTGTCCTAACACAGCTCGGTCCCTGTGTTCATTTCAGCTCAGACTGTAACTGAACGTCCCTCGGCTCCTTGAGGCACAAAAATTTTACAGATAAAACAAGTTAAAAGAGTAACATTTTGTCTCTATGAAGAACCATGCAGATCTTGGTGCTTGACCTACTCAGGCATCTTTTGGCTAATCATTCCGTCCTGCACTTGAATTAGACATGGTCCAATTATACCCTTTGGAAAATTATATGCCAGTGTGAAAATGTCTAATACTCCAGGATAATTGGAACTGTCTCCTGTGTATAAACTGTATGTAAATGGAGGAAGGGAAGAGTTATGAGAAAATGCAACTCTCTAGCCTGGTGGCAAGATTAGTCTCTTGGGAAATGAGACATCTGGTTCCAATCCCTGCTCCCCTGAGTGTTTAATTTTGTATACAGAGCAGCACAACAAACCTTATTTCTGAGTTATTTCTAGTCTGGTTATCAGAGCACCTTTTTCAGAGAGGGAAGGTGCATGTTCAAGTGTGCTTAGGCAAAAATAGTGAGTTGAATCTGAGTTTAGCACACGTAACGTGACCACCCTCATCACCAGGGTAATATTTTAGCGCACTATCAAAAGCAGAACCAAGCCACTTGGTTCTTTCTCTGTTTCACCACCTTTATAATACAAATTATTTATAAAATTTATAAATAAATTAATTAAATAAACAAATAATACATAGATAAAAAAAAAACAAACAAAAAAGGACTTTCAAAAAAATACATACAAAAAGCCAGAAAATACCTAACTCTAATTGTTCTGCTTCAAGTGAATATTATATTTGACATGGTTTTTTTTCCAGTAGCAATTTTGAAATTTTACTTCTTCCACACTGGAAGGGTTTGATTTATTAAGAAAAGACTTGTCATGATACAGCTTTAGTATTTACCTATTCATTATGTTGAATCACTGGCAGACTTCATAGAAAGGATGAAGAGAAGGGACTCTGCTCCCCACCAGCCCATGTGACTGATACACACCTTACCCTGCAGCCCCTCTTCATCCCACCTGCAGCCCTGGATTAAGGCTGAGTCTGTTGGTGTTGCAAGGTCAGAGCAGGACCCAGATTCCAAGGCCTATCTGACAGCTTGACCTGTTTACACAGGTCATAGCAAGGAAGAGGAGCTTTCTTCCAAGCAACCTGCAATTTCCATTTATGTAAATTTAAAAAACCAAAAGGAATCTCTAGATTGTATGTTATCATATTAGATCAAATATTTAGGGTAAATACTTGAGCTTAATATTACATGAAGTGTGAGATATAAAAATAATACACCAGTGCACTTGATATCATTAAAAAAATTAAAAAGGCAATATGAACAGACCAGATATGTCAACAGAAACAGTTTTGAAAAGACTGGTATATAAAATACAGCATCATCTTTCAGAATTACATGATTATGTATTTTATGGAGAAAAATTGCTCCCAGTCAAGTCTGATTCCTTCAGCTTCAAAAACCAGCACGACGAAAACCCACTTTCCTTCGGTCAATAAAAGATGAGCCTTTAGAGAAAATCTCTTTCCCAAGAAACAGCCAATCACAGCTTAAAATTTTAGAAGTGGCCTAAGAAATCCTGGCAGCCAAATTCCATTAAAATTTATGGTCATTTGCCACTTAACTCTGACGCATCCCATCCGTAACTGCAGGAACGGCAGCAGCCCCATGGCCTCAAGGGCACTGGGAAGCAGGATGCCAGCAGTGCAGCCACCCACAGCTCCTCTCAGCACTTCGTGGATGGTTGCACCCACATGCAAAATCTTCCTGAAAACTGTTTCACATGATCAATTGTGGAGAAATGGGAAGGTGACTTTTTACAAACAATAAGAAACTGAACTGTCTAGCCCTATGCTGACAGGGGTGATTTACAAAGCCTCTAGATAAGAAGAAAGTTTCTTAGGAAACCAGACATATGCTGAAAAATAAAACCTTTTTGAATTTGAATAATAGAATCCTCTAAAGAATTTGAATTATGTTCAGTTTTAACGTACATTTATTTTTTCAACTAAATATTCTGCTGTACACATCATAGTGCAAGCATCAACATGTGTGATATCAATTAAATAAAAGACTTCCATATTCTTGTGCAACAGCAAAAGGCAATGCTATAAAACCTGGCTATTTCTTACAATAAAGTCTTCAAAGTAATTGTGATTTAGATATGAAAGAAACTACAGCTATGGCAAAAAACGTGGTCTCTGTGCCCATGCATCTTAGAGACTTGAACAGCTCTCCAGTGACTTTTTCTTGCTCCCTACACAGGACTAACCTCTGTTTTGCTGCTTTTCTTTTCTAACACTACCAGGCCTTTCTTACCTGACAGTCTCCAGAATAAGTTAATATAAAGGGAGAAGGGGAAAAGCAACATTAGTAAGATTCCTGGAGGAAATTAATTTGAAATTATCTTGAATTTTATAGAGGAGGACTACAGAAAAGACAATATAATTTTAAGCCATGTAAGAATGTGATAAAATACAACGACAAGCTGAAGCTTGTCTCTAACAGACACGACTGGAAAACTGCTTCAGATAGATCAGAGCAGCAGAAATGAGCAAAATTATGTGAGGATTTACTTTGACAAAAATGTAGCAAACATGCAGAGATATATGCCCAATTTGCATAAATGGACACATATTCCAAAGTCTCACAGTGCAAGAAAAAAAAGAGACGTAGTGTGAGTACATATGTTTAGCACTGATAACAAAGAGATTAAATGAAGTAATGAAAAGTTATGAGTTTTTTTATTTTAATTATTTTGAAAAGATAAAATCGTAAGCTAAGCAGAAAAAGAAAAGAAACTTTATACATGTATATGTCAAAGTAAAGTACCTAAAAGGGATGCTCACCAAAGTGGGAGATTCCCATTAAGAAACATTGACAGCAGACATGATCTTGTGAATTGTGTTTTAAGAAAAAGTAGGGTGACGTTGCCTTATGCTATAATGAAAAATGTCAAGCTCCTAGTGCAAGGTCCACCTTGAGATTATAAATATCCATCTTATTTAACAGACCTATAACACCCATATTTAGGTGTGTTAAATAAGATGAACATGTAAGAGCCATTTCTGTTTCATACCATTTCTGAGGTGCCTCGATTAGGCAAGTGAGACACCTCACAGGCCAGAGACAACCCAGAACACAGGCAGCTCCGAGCCTTGCTAGGAGACCTTGGTCCTACTTAAGACAGACACGTTCAATAACAGAAAGCTAATTTGTCTTTCAAAGTATTCTACTCTTCCACGTTTGTCAGATTCACAACATTTTGTAAGCATTATCTGATAAATGCATAAAGCATTCTGCTTTCTGTTTGGTTTTCTACTGACAGAGAAATCACAGAGAGGTCCGGTAGTAACAATTTATATTTGAATTACAGCTTGCAGTGCTACAGGCTCATCACACAAATCATTTCAGCTCACCTTTGCCAGAAATCACAAAATATTACTATATTCTAATGAAACTTGAAATCAGCAGCAGTTGCTGTCAAATACCTTGTAATTTCTAAGCTAAGTCATTGTGTCCAGCTCAGATGCTAAAATGTAGCTTTTTCCTCAATTACACATAATTTCTTACTCCTTATTTGCTGACTGGTTCTTTTGGTCTATTGTTTTACCATTTTTAATTATATAAGAGCCTTTATAAAATCTAAAAAATATTTCATTTAAAACCATGTCACAGTACTACAACTTTGTTACAGTAATCAAAATAAATAAATTTCTAAAATGCTTTCAGATAAAGGAAAAACTATTAGAGCACATTTCAGGAATTTCTAAGTTTTCTTGTAAACTTGTTTATTTTTATTTTTCAATTGCAAATTCTTTGCAAATTTTTGTTCCATTGAAACATAACACGATGCTCATTCTGGAAAATAAAATTCATGGAATCCGAATTCAAATATTACTTAGAATACAGAGCTGAGGAAAATAGTTTAAAGGATTGCAAGTTTATTGCCCTACTCAACTGCTCAAGGAAAAGAACAAGAGAAAAAAAAATAAAAATAAGAAAATAAAAAAAATGTAAGCAAACAGTTAACCAGACAAAGGCTAACATTCTCACAGCCATCTGCTCAAGGCCACAAGTAGTAGCTTCCACTGCCCAATTATTTTAAACTATAGTAATATCTAGAGTTTTTTCCAAATACCAATACTTAGTTTCATTGTGAACTAGCCCCACCACCTGCTGTGTTCAACAAGCCTTAAACCAAACCTCAGCAGTGGAGGAAATTTTTTGGAAACAGGCTGAACAGCTATAGCTCACAGGAACCAACGGCATCACACCGCATATGCTCAAAACACAAGCTGTAACCAAGAAACTTGTCCAGCCAGAAGAACACAGAAACCCAAGTGTGGATCACAGCACATTCAACAGAGCATAGCAGAGATGAGGTTTCTCTTGTGCTCCTAGGTGCTCTGAGAATAAACGTAGGAATGCTTAATGCCTTCGTGGTAGCCAGGAATGCACCTCGGTCTGCAAAGGAGGGAGCTTCTGCAAATAAAAGAGCTGCATTACTTACACGTATTTTTAATACTTTTGCAGATAAATAATGAAAATCCTCTAAATGTTTTAGCTAGAGAGTTTGTAACTTCAAATTGTGTTGAACCTGGTGGCTCATATTGCTTAATGGCATGTGCTCTCATAGGGAACATTTTGCCATATGGTGTCCTGGACAAGGAATCAGATGTTTGCAATAGGAACATCCTTCTTCTTCCAACAGCCAGGCTGAAAGCTCCTAATGAATAAAACCTGCATCAAGCTGAGCAACCAAAAGTGATGAAGTTGACAAACAGAATAGGCTACCCTGTGTTTTGTCAAACAGCTTTTAGTGGAAGAGTGTAAGAGGTATTTCAAATTAATTCTACCATCTCTATCTCTATGTGAAATTAAATCATACTTGACACTTCTTTTTAAAGGAACAGTGTTAACAGAAGGAGTTGTACCTGCACCATGTCAGAAGGATGCACCTTAATGAAAATGTTGTACAAAAAGGCTGGACTGACATTTTGCAGCCTTTGTACCTGGAGTGCAGACAACATCTGCTCCTTTATGTAAACAGAAATACTTCTTTCCTGCCCTCACCTTCTGATTTACCAACCTTACAAATTATCCTGAGACTGGAAGTTCAGGTTCAGTGTTTCCTTCACAGCTTATCTATCACCACCAATATTACAGCCCAAGTCATTCACTCAACTGCACCTGTTCAGCTAGTCCAAACCTGAGGAATAAATTCACTGATTTCTGGAAGAGTAAGTATAGAACTTAAAAAGGAAATCAAACAGTCAAAGCTTTATGTGTGATTCTATCAGATTTTTTATTTATTTTATTTGGTGGCAGCTCATCTGTTATTGCAGGGTAGGAATATATTTTAAAGGGTTATTCAATACTGTTTGCAAGAACAATGAATTCTAAACACAATATTTAATATTTGCCAATCCTTTAAGTATAGGAACAAGAAGATAAGACTGACTTTCATCTGATTGTAGATTTGATGCTGCCCAACAGAAAATTTAATGCAAGCACTTCAGGCAAATAGATTTAAAAATATTGTTTTTCAGTTTGTAAGGAGAAAGTAAATCACACTGTCATGAGATCCCTTAATTTATCTGTATAGCAGAATTGTAAATGCAGCAGAAAACAGTTTACTGAAATGTAAATAAAGCTTTGCATACAGTACTAACAGGGAAAGTTTATTTAATATAATATATTACACAAAGTCCTCATTGCTACCTTTCAGTTTATACTTCTATGGTAACAAACTTAAAATAAACAGAACCCTTGTGTTAAAATCCAATGCAAAGTATCAACACTGAACCTCTTCAAACCTTAGAGACCATTTAGCTCTTCACTCTTCACTTTTTAGTTTTAGCTACTAGAATTAGTTCAGTTATTAAAAGTAATAGCTGACCTACACTAATAGTCTAATTATTTTAAAAAAATAGTACTCCAAAGTTTCAATTTAGTTTTTACTCTTGAACACTGAGTAGCTGTAAATTAAGTTAAATTTGACCAACTTTATAGAATGTGGTAACAGAAAAATAGTTTTATTTATATCCCAAACCAAGAAAACAATAGCAGGTAAATTTATTTACCTTTATTTAAAGCCCATGTAGAGTATCAGCACTAGAAGTACCAACATACCTAGGCATTTGAACTCCAAAAATTGTGGATGTTTATAATTTTCTGCTTTAGGTCCTCATTTCTAAAACTGGAACAATGGAAGAGTCACTGAAGAAACCTACCAGCCTAGAGCAGCTCAATTTATGATAACTTTTAAAAAAAAAAGAAAAAAAAAAGAAAACTAGCTAAATTCTTGGATAAGAACTGCAAGAGAATTGATAGTGCAACCTGATGTTAAATGGGTTCCAAGAATGCAGGATATTGGAGCAGCTGGTACAGTAATGACTGCATAATTATTATAATCAGCAACTCCCTTGGCACCCTGAAATACTGCATTTTGGTGTCTAGGCCTCCAAAACTGGCAGATACTTGTACATAGGTTCTCAATACACAACTGAAGGAAAAAAGTATTTCTTCCTTCCCTCTAAACAAGAGGTATATTACCACAACTCTTTGGAAAAACTCTACAGCACAGATTATATTGGTAAAGCAGAGAATGAGGGGAAAAAAAAGCCACAGAGGGCAAGGCATAAGGATACACTGTTGCTTGTTCCTCACCTACGCAGAGGAGGACTGTGTACCTGCACAGACTCTGCAAATATTAGGTTGAGATTTTTTTTAAGTAGCACTGCTTTAAGTATGCAAAAGAAAAAAATAAAACAGGAAAAAGAAAAATAGAGGAAAAAGAGAGAGCGCAAAGAAAAAGCACATGGCCAATGGGATTATAATGTGAGAAGGGGGAAAAAAAGCTATCCAGATATTTTCCATTCAAGTACATAGGACTCTTCTTGGGAGTTATTATTCAAACCCTCGAGACTCCAGCTTATAAGTGAAAGAGCTTCAGAGAGCAGTCTGGGCTGGTTCTGCTGCCTGTAAAAGGGAAGCCCCACAACCTGAGCTCCTACATGGAGGAAGAGCTGCCAGACATACAATGACTTGAAGACACAGAGCAATGGCAGGGGTGAATACCATCCACTAAAAAGATATTTCAAAACTGTTGACTTTGTTTCTTTCCTGCTCCTTCTGGAAGTTCTTCCAGCTCAGAGGATTTTCTCCTGCTCTGCTGGATTTCCTCCTGCACACCTCAGAGAAAAGAACACCTGGGCCAGGCCCTGTTCAGAGCACCAAGACATGAGCAAAGAAGCACACAGCACTTTGTTGTGGTTTCAACCATCCCAGCAGCAGAGGCAGCTGCTGCAGATGCCCTGCTTGGGGGCCAGGAAGGCTGAGCCGGCGGGGCAGGGCTGGAACTGGAGGTGTCAGGCGGCTGCCCTGCCATCTGCTGCTGGAGAGGAACCACCAGCCCTGCCCAGCCTGCTTGGTAAACACACCTTGGGTGAGATCAGTGCTGAACAGAGCCCTGTTCTGCACATACAGACACACCACCCAGCCAGCTCCCTACAAAGGAGCCTTCACAGATGGGCACAGCCACGAGGGAGGTTTTTCAGGAACCAGACTGACTGCTACAGTCCAATAGACCCTGGAGTGAATGAAATGCCCAAACCCTTCAACTTTGGGTACTATTTCCCAATTTCTAGCTCTTGAGACAAGAACAACCAACACAGTGCCAGGCAGAGGCTCATGTGTTGGTGTTTCCCTGCCTCTCACCCTTCCCACTGGCCGAGATTTTCCAAGGCCTTTCCCCCTCAGCAGGTTGGATGTGCCTGAAGGCAGTTCCAGGAGATTATGACACAACTGATAGTAGCCTGGGGTGGGAAAAAGTAGGCTGTCCAAACAGTGGAGAGTAACTCCAGCACCCTTTGGTTATAGGAGACACAGTCAACTAATCAAAGCCACGGCAATGTTTGGCTGGTAAAGATCCCGTTTGCAATAGAGGTGGGCAGGAGGAGAAATGGAGCATCTGCCTCCTGGGTTTTGCCTTGCCCCAGGCTCTTCCCACTGCCCAGACACCCTGCAGCAGTTTGCAAGCAGGGCTGAGCCCAAGGACTAGACAGACAGCTAGTTTGCAAGCAAGATCAGTGTCCCAGCCTTCTCCTGCTGGGGGTTTTCAGAAGGGAATGACATCTTCCCCCACCAACATTTACATCTTTTCCCAATCCATATTTTAACTGAACAGCAGCATACCTTCCAAATATTATTTCACAAATAGCATAACAGAGTCAATTATCTTGTTTATGTTTTAGCCTCAAGAAAAGATACCCACCTTGAAAGCAGCATATAATTTTTTTGTAGGAGGAACTTATGGTTTGTGCATGCCTGGCTACTGCATGCAGCCCATTCTTTAAAGTCAGACAGGTTTGTTTTGGAGTTCTCCTTTTATATTTTTTTTCCCCACAAAGTATTTCTTCACAGAACTGCAAAATTTTAGTCAATGATCAGACAAAAATAGCAACCCCTTTCTCATAAACAGGAAACAAATACACTTCCCTTAATTTTATAGCATAAGTATGGAAAGCGCTGACCAA
This sequence comes from Leucosticte australis, assembly GCA_025504685.1. Classification (NCBI taxonomy): domain Eukaryota; kingdom Metazoa; phylum Chordata; class Aves; order Passeriformes; family Fringillidae; genus Leucosticte; species Leucosticte australis. The sequence continues at coordinate 66,848,910 of JANIJU010000002.1, forward strand.
CAAATTAAAGATAGTTGTACCACCAACTGTATCCTGTCTCTTCTGTTGTACAATATGTACAGGACAGATTACTTTGTTTTTTCTTTAGGGAAACAGTCCATGACACAAATGATCCCTACATTTCTCAGTACAGCTCTCTCCCTCACTCTGAAGGCATTTACACTGGACAGTGGAATCAGTGTGGGAGAAAAACAGTGAGAAAGGAAAAGTTTACCTCAATCATGGATGTGAGCCTTGGAGCTAGGGAAAAATGGCTAGGCCCTACTGAGCTTAAGAGTAAAAAGAATTACATAAGACTCTAAATTCTTCTGGGCAACTTTGGGCCAGAAAAGTTCACCAGCTGCTACAGAGAGGTAAATGAAAATCAGGTGCTGTGGTACAACTTCAGCTTGCAGTGCCCAGGTCAATCAATGCCAGTGCTTGCCTTTACTCCAGAAAGGATTTGGAAGGAACAACTAGGCTGCCTTTCCCACATCCTTCAGAGCAGGCAAACACCACTCATATCACAGGACAGTGAGGAATTGTCACAGCAATCCTTTACTTTAAGCTTCTCAAAACGCACAGAAGTACAGCCAAGACCAGAGGTGACCATTACACAGAGCAGGAGTCACCAGTCCCTCATGGCTTTGGTCCCATGTGGGGGCCCAGCATGACCACAGCTCAACAGCACCCATTAGGAATAATCTGGGGCATTTCAATAAAGAGATTTTAAAATTTATTATTTCACAGTATCTCAATACACGTTTGCATTTCTGTATCCTTAAAAATGAACATCCCACCGTTATTGCTAGCACACAGGCATGAAAACTAGAAAAAAATTCATGTAGGTCTAATATTTCAATCTATTGCAAAAAATAGTCAAACTTGCAAGAGACACTGTGACTAAAGGCTAATTACAGATACAGAACAACACGATGACATAGAATAAAATAGCTTCTGAGCTTGTCAGTGTCAAAAAACATTCCCTAGTACACAGTCACCATGTTTGTATAAAATGATGTTTTCCTTAGGAGGCAAGTCAAGGAGCCCTGGATACTTCTCATGGAGAACAAGTTATCCTGCTTTCTCATACCCATACAAATCCCTTTGGACTGTGCTGTATCTTCCAGGTTTTTAGAGAAATAACAGAGCTGTAGCACTTTTGTCCTCTTTCCAAAAGTTTCAACAAGAAAAGAGAAGCACATAAATTTTGATTAAAATTATGGTCCCAAGTAAGCAAGTTTCTCCACATTAGGAGCTCTAGCAACACGTTTCAGAAAAGAAAACTACTAAAAAGACACTTTTCAAGAATAAAGAAGACAATTAATTGGGAGTATTTTTTTCTCCTTTTTTTTCTTTTCTTCATTTTACTCATGCTTACCTGCCAGTTGTTTTCATCCATTTATCACAAATCTATTTTGGGGATAGGACCTAGTATCTGGACAGGAACCTAAACTACCAGGTGTTTGCCAAGGTCTTCAGAACATTTTACAGACACTGTGGTAAATCATTTTTTGACGTGCAGTTTAAAATCAAGGTACACTAACCTAAAATGTCACAAAAAAGTAGGACAGGAGTTGGACATTTACTCTGATAGAAAAATGCTTCTTGTTAAAAAACCCTCCAGAACTAAGAGGAACTTTTGTCACCATATAAAAGTCTTAAATTTCCCAAAAACATATTGGAGCCAAATATTTAGTATAATAGACAGCAGAAACATAGAAATACAAAGTTGTTACTCCTGCAAAGGCTGCAATATATCCATAGCCTTGCTTTTCATCAACACTCCAAGAACACAGGGAGAAAGCAGAATATCGAGCACATCCCTTTTCCAGCCACTAACAAGCTGTTCCTTCCCTCCCTGAAAGCCCAAAGGCTGCTTCAAACAGGGACTGTGAAAGAGAGCACAGCACCTGTGGCTGTTTCTGCTATTATAGAGGTCCCATGATGATTCCTTTCTGGGAAGGATCAAAGCCACCCTCCCTGCTGTGCTCCCCTTTTCTCCTTGCCAGGGGTTTGGCATTAAATAAGCACCATTTCAGCACTGCCTACTTCAATTTCCACTGTAAGTCCAACAAGATCACCTCACCAAGTGATTCACAGAAACACAAGTAAAAAGCAAAGGCTGCAACTAAATAATTCTTCCAAAATCAGAGAATCAATGCAACACACTTTGCGACCAGATCTCAATTGTCAATTTTCCTTTAAGTGAAACAGGAACACCAAACAGGAGTTAAAGCTGTAACAAACCCTTAGACTAGTTTGCTAGAAGGCAACCACCCATACCTGTGACAGATCACTTGTACAGCTTTTCAGAGTGCCTTTGAAAGGATAAAAGGATTTACTTTTATCACCAAAGTGACTGTAAGTACTTTGTTTAAACAGCAGGTACCACAAAGCCATTGCCATGAATACAAGACAATCAATTACACAGATGGTTTTAAAGTGGTCTTCATTGCCAGGCTGAGCTTTCAAAGTCCCTTAAAAATGTGTGCCTAGTCACTTATTCAAATACACAATAAAATATAACAATGATATAAAATCAACTACAACACTGGTCCCTAAAATGAACAGCAAGGTTCCTATTTGCCACAGTTGGTCCCACTCATCTTGCCTGCTACAGCATGAAGGAAAGAAGGCTGTTACTGAAAACAGGAATAAAAGGAAAACACAGTCTTAATAGGATGCAAAACCATACTTTCGAGATTAATGTGAAGATTTTGTTATTAGCTTTGTGTTTTCTGCCTTTTTTTCCCTATGTTTACAACACAAGAGGAAAGACTCCTGTGCTATATTAGATTAAGGTACTGACTTGGGAATGATCCTTCCCAAATTGTAGTTCCAGCTCCAATAGTCACATACTGCAGCAGGGCAATTCAATTAACCTTCCTCTGTATTTGCTTACCTTCCTGTGTAATGGGGATAAGACCTCCAGAAAAGGGCTCTATTTAGCTTAATCTTTATAAAACCCCTAAGATGAAAGAGAAATATGCCACACCAAATAAAATGTACACAAATAAAAAGTGCATAGCTACTAATAAAGGTAGCTACTGTATACTAGAGTTAGTTGGAAAAAACTACAACTAAACAATTATCCACCACAAAGTGCTGCTTTATTGAAATTGAAATGCTGCACACAATTCATATCCATTGTGCTGACATTTAATATCAAAAGATTTCTTCTGTTAGTTTTTGAAGCATGTGTGTGGGTTCATTTGGAATACTAATAATTTCTTTAATAATAAAGTGTTCCATAAAATGGCATTTATTTTTTCAGTAACTTTATTTTAAAACTGCTGATATGCACTACATACTTTGAAAATTTTATGTCAAAAAAATTTTAACTGTGCTTTAATATACTTTTCTTTTCAAAATTGACATTTTAATAAAGTTCTTTGTGATCTGAATATATCATATATGAAAAACTCAATCCATAGTTGCAGCGTTAACCACAAACTTTTCAATTACATGCTGCCATGCCTTCCTATGAGTCTTGTAAAGTGAGTCTGTATCCTTATATTTAATTAAAACTATATTAATAGGAATAAAATTTTATTTTTATATTTAAGAAATTATTTATTAAATTTAATACACAGATCCATAAAGCAAGCATCATGGTGAATTAAGCCCTATTCCTCAGGTTATTTTACTTTCTTAAAAGACTACATAATCTGACCTATTAAATATTGGAAGGGTTTTCTCTGCCTCTGTAGAGCTTTAATTTTTTTTCATTAACTATGTATGAAAAACAACTACAATAGTAAGTTTTGCTGAATTCTTTTTTCCCCCCTCAGTTAATTTTTTCCCCCAACAGTCACAAATGTCACTGGGGGGTTAGGAAGGCCAGATATTGCAAGCCTAAGAAGTCCTTAGCAACTTTATACAGAGTTATTACCTCAGACTTCTGCAACCCATTATACCTTTTTACTGAAAGAAGCATGAGTATTGCACCCTGAAGCACACTTTAAATGTCATAACATATTGCTTTGCATTAGAGCTCATCTACAGGGGATGCGTGGTTTCAGTAAAATGATTAAAACAATCTTTTTTTCCTGTCATTTAGGAAAGATTTTTATCTTCTGTGCTTTGAGGTAGGTGAGAAATTCAGGTATCTATGTAGAAAGCAGAAGCCTTCATGCTGAGTCCCTCAGTCCCTGTGGGATTTAGGTTTTCACAAACATCCTTAAATGCCCAACTCCCAATTCCATACTGGTCTTAGTGGTCCAGCAATTATAATTGGTAAGCAACAACTGACTTAACTCCTCACAGATCTTCAAACTATCCTCCAAACTGAGCTCTCCCCTACCTACAAGCATTTTCATGTTTTCCTTAATTAACAAAAAAAGGAGGGGCTGTGGGAGAAGACAGTTGGCAAGGTGATACCACAGGCACTACCCCTGAAGCAGTAGCCCTCTGACCAGAGGAATTGCCTGACTATCCATCAGGGTCCCTCAGGAAAGAATGGGTACCAAGGCTCCCCCTTCTCCCATAGGCAAGCTCTCCACTTCCACCAAATGCTTATCTATTCCTGACCATGGAAGTCTTCCTCTCAAAATTTCAATGGCTTCCATTATGGTGTAGAATGTAAGGTTTTTGTTTTGGGCTTTTTGGTTTTAATTTTAGCTTCACAATTTGAAGAATACAAAACCAGCAAACATTACTTATAACACAAAGAACTACCTATTTGCAAGAACCAATCTGCTACCTGCATGCCATAAACATCAGCATTCAAATCTTTTTCTGCTGCTTGCATGCCATAAACACATCAGCATTCAAATCCTCTTCACTGAAAATATGAATTAGATTTGAATTATTAAATTTGTGGAATCACCTGCATACACCCCTCTGTGTATAGTTTAAGATTATATTTATTCTAAAAGGAAGCATTTTAAGCTATATTAGAATAAATTTTAAAGATTAAAAATTTTAATCTTAAACAAGAGTTTCTTTAGAGATAGAAGACATTGCAACCATTTGAATCAAGTACACAAGGCTTTATTTTCTAATTATTCAAGATCAGTGATTCAGGGGATCAACACGCTCTCCAGGGTAGATACACTGTGTGGCACAGTTGAAAAAAAAAATATTTGCAGTCAGATTTGTTTGGATAGTGATTGAAAAGAACTCTGATATAAGTTTACCTTCTCATGACTTACGCAGAAGTTGCACGTCAGGTAACCAACAATCATCAACCACGTCCACGACTTCAGTTCCTTGCAAATGAGGTCAAACTGCAGCTCAGATGAACTACAGTAACCCCTTAAGGCAAAGTATTTAAGCCAATGTTTGGGTCCTAAACAAAAATCTAGAAAGACCTATTTTAAAAACACAAAATTGTGTGTTTAATTAACATTGTTATTCTGTCACAGAATTCAGTAAGATCAGATGACCAAGAGGAAAATAAAGTTCCATACTCTTGCCAGGAAGTATGACTGGCTTGAAAGGTTTAGGGAGATGAGATCACCAATAGTAATGAATCAATCCATAATACCCTTCAAAGTAGTTTAAAAATCAATATTAAATAAAAGTCATGTGTTAAACACAAAAACCCAGAAGTTGTTCATACACTCTGGAGTCTTTCTTTTAGGCAAATTCTGGATTTTGTCATTTTATTTGGAAAGGAGAACATGTACATACTTAAAAAAGCTAGGAAGCTTTACAGAACCCCCAATAGTTACCATGCACAAACTGAGGTTAAAAAAAATTTATCTCCCTTTCTTTTAAAAAGGCTAAAATAAGATCAGTATTAAAAATTCTGATTTATCATCAACAGGAAAATAATGGATGTTTAGGTCATAAGAAAAAAACATTTGGATATTTTAATCAACTTTACTTGTGAAAGTCTGACAATATGACAAAGCTCCCAGCTCTCCTGTAGGAGAAGCAGTATTCTCAGCTTTACATAACTGGTACCTTTGCACCACTGGAGCTGCACCTCAGCCTTTACCTTAGAGGTTAGATGCACGTTGTTTGTGACAGCAATTGCATTGGTGGTAGCTTGGTGACTTACAAAGACAAGTGTCAGGCTGCACTTTTACCAGGTGCTGCCAGAGATAAATGCCATGATGAAGCCCCTGGAAGGCCCCTGCAATGCTGGTGTCAAGCCAACACACGCGAGACCACAAACTGAAGGAAGGAGGGAAAGGCTCCCTGTGTGCTGCTGATGACCCAGCCTCCAAACAGCCTCACCACAGCAGCACGGTAGGGCCCAGCTGTAGAACACATCAGGTCCAAAAAAACCCAAATCCAAACAGTGACCTTACGTGGACCTCCTCCTGAATGCTTTAACACCCCTGCTACAGCATTCACATTTATCTCTACATTAAAGCTGAAGTTATTTAATACTTCTTCTGCTTGGCTGCCCTTTCATCCTCCCACATTCCATCTAAGGCTTCTGGCCTTCTTTTTCACCATTTGTGCACATCATTTGTAGCTATGAAGGTTTAACCGATGCAGACCAGTATATTTACTGGTTTATTTTTCTCTGTGGTGCAATGTCCTTGAGTCATTTTTGTTTTGTTTGATTTTAAATTTACTTTTATGTAAAACATCTCTACTTGCACAATCAGATGTCACTAGGAAACAGAGGAGGCTCCTGATGTGCTCTCCAGAATTACACTTAAACTGCTTTCAGCCTTCAAGGATACGGATTCCATTTTAGCTACTAGAGTACCCAGCTCACTCACATGAAAATACTTTTTTGTTCAGCTGTGTCAACTTCAGCTACCAAAAAAACCATGTTTCAGTGTCAAATATATAAGCAACACCAATGTTCCATCATGCTCAAGGAAATTATTCCAACTAGGGGATGTAGTAGTTTATTAAACAAATCATTTTCCAGGATATGTGTACTTATGTTTCTTTTTTAGGTACGTTATGTTCTTTTCTGCTCAGTTTTGTGAGAAGTATAACCGTTCTATAAATGCAGTCTCCCTGTCCAAAGTGAAAATAATGCTTATGCCAGTAGCAGGCCTCTCTGCCCCAGGCTTCACACTGCTCATGCCAGGCAAACTGTGTGCATTTTGGAGGTTCTTCTGAAATCTTTCTCATTTGCCTTTCTTCAGTTTGTTTCTTTAGTTTAGATGCTATGCATCTAAGTTTTGCATTGAAAGTTAAATAATGTCATTGTGTCAGAATTTATTATTGTTGTCAAAAGTCTAAAATATTCTTACTGTATTTTTCCCACAAAATGGAAACTTGTATTTTCTTTGTTTTACAGAATGGTTCTCAGATAGAATCAAGTACAGGTATCACTAAATGCTTTACAATCCCATTTTTTATCAGCTAATAAAATTAAGGAGTTCTTTGAGCTTTTACATGAAGCTAAAAGCATAAATGTTTTGAGTGCTTTGTTGCTCATAATTCTGTAATAAATTTTTTTCTTTTCCTAATTGCATACTAGCAAACAGTTATTTTCTTAACAAAACACAAAACTTCCAGCACATCTTCCCTTTCAGTAATTCTATTTCTCTTTACACAACAGCATATGGCAGAAAACACAAAGGGATCAAGAAATAGAAATTAAGTTTAAAAAAACTACTTTTATTTTACTAGACTTCATTACTAATCTATTTTATTAACAGAATCCTCAATTTTTTCAGTACGTTACTGTTACCATGAAACCTTTAATATAGCAAGTAGCAGAAAGAGGTAGGTGTGCTCAAAAAGTTCTAACAGCAAAATGTGTCCCACACAGGCTCAGGGGCACTGCTTATGCTTTTACAGTTTTCCCAGCAAACACCCATCCCTCGCTATCCTGTTCATGGAGTGGAGCAGGCAGATATGAACACATCTTTTAGATCTCTCTCTCTGCCTCCAGTGGTCATGGAGAAGCTAAAAGAGGAATGGAACACACAGCTGGCTGAGCCACGGACCCCTGAAGATGCTCACAGCTAACTGCTGTCATGGGATTTATTGTTTTCCTTGACAACCTTCCTGCCCACACTTTTCTGTGCCACTGCTTGTGACACTCTATGGCCACAGGACAATGGCAGGTCCAACACTGTAGTTCCCAAGTTACTCATCTCCAAAGCAAAGCCCTGCCCTACTAAGGAAGTCAGACATTAACAGATACCACTGAATATGTATTTGGCACATTCGTGCCCGAGGTTTTATGAGATCAAAGCAAGCTAAACAGCTGAGATCTGATGCCTGTTTCAAGCATTCATTTCAATGATTGAGTATAGCATCAGTTAAATATACACAAAATGCTTGTTACATCAACATTAAAAATGAGACCAGAGGTTTTGGTCAACAGGGACTGTGAGCTGCCCAGAACAAACAACCTCACTTCACAGAGGAGAGACAAGAGCACCCAGTCTCCTGGCTCCCAACCCATCCCACTTTCAACTTACTAAAGGCTTTTATCCTAAGATGGAAGAAGTGAGTTGCCCCTTTTTTTCCCTTTTAAATAACAGGATGTCAACACAGATAAGCGACAGCATAACAATCAGGCCAAAAATGGTTTTTTTCCTTAAATTTTTTGTGATATTTTAAAAACTGTCTACAGAATAAATAAGAAACAAATGACCAACGGCCAAAAGCAGAAGTGCAAAAAAAAACCAGGGGGGAAAAAAGAGTTGATAAAAGCTATACCACAGACCTAAGGATTTTGAAGCCACAAATACTTGGAAGACTTACTGAGATAGAGCCCAGTTATCTGTACGTGACTAAGAATTTTATTGGAGAAACAAATGTTTGGGAGGCTGGAGTATCCTGCCATTCAAAGCACCTTCACAAAAGTCAATTGGAAACTTTTAGTTTGAGAGCTGTTTTTCCTTGGAACAACAAAGCATCCTTGAGAGACAATTCTGAGATTTTGATGTTTTACCTTTACTGCCACAAAAATCCCTGTTAATACAATGATTTCTCTCAGCATTTCACCATACGAAAAGAACTTAAATTTATGATACAAACAGTCAGAAAGTCAAACATCAAGATACAAAGCACATAAAAGACCTAAGAAAGGGATCAGCAGGTAATGATTTAACCGTTGAACAGAAAATAATGCAAAAATAACTTTGTTCACATGTGTGCTGACCTCAGGAAATGCACTGCATGCGAGGTAAAAGAGAAAAAAAAATGAGTGATAAATTTCAAAATCCTACGGAATGCTGCTTTCAATAAATACACAACACTGTCTCCTGGACTAGAAACAAAACTCCTCCAGAGACTAATAGGTTAGTGATTAATAGCATAAGGATTGAGCAAGTGTGCACACTAGCACACAGGCCTTACATGCCCTTTATCTTCCTTCGACAAGGTGAGAGTCTAAAAAGAAGAGTACCAATAATACTATTGCATGATCAGTCTGGAAGTTAACCACCTGAATATTCTTTCCTTTATTTTAACAGGATTTCTAGCATATTAACATATCCAAAACAGCTGCTGAATTAATATTACCTGAATTCATTTTGCATTCCTTACTTTTCTTTTAAATTACTTGAATGATGTAATGGAGAACAGGTAGCTGCTTTTTGACATTTTTGATTGCTCAGAGGCCACCCATCTATTCAGGCTTTCTTCTTCAAGAACTCCACCTCTTTCATCAGGCAAATTGTAAGGAAGTGGCCATTCCCCTCCTCTTTAGAGTTGAATGAAGAGTCCCTGGCAGCATTTGGTGCAGCAGGGGAAAAAAACAGCATCATTTTTGTGGGTACAGACCAAAAAAGATCTATCTCCACTCTCCTGCTCCCTTTTTAGGGTTGTTGTGATAAGAAGCAACAGTAGTGATTTGGGAAGTTTTAACCAAGAAAAACAACAAAAGCCCAAAACAACTACCAGTAGGTTAATAACTAACCCTAGTGAAAGATTCTTTAGGTAAGCAGTTTACTGCTGATGTAATATCAGAAGCAACTGAAAAATCAGCATTTTTAATTAACCCTCATTAAACTTTAAAAATATTTTTCTGGTCTTTAAGCACAGAGGAATTTTTTTACTTAATCTTCTTTAAGTGAATAGAAATTATTAACACTCATTGTTTCATGGAAGGAAACTGTAATTTAAACATCTCCTGGTTATTAGCACAAGATCAAAGAATTATTCCCTTATTGTTTCCTCCAAAACAACTAGCACACCGAGGGTAATGTGCCATTATCTTAAATTCTTCTGAGCCATGACAATAAAAGTTAAGATCTAGGATCTTCATTAGGTCTTCCTTTGTTTTACCATTAAATGAGAAACTAGATGTTATGAAGAGCCATTGGCACTACACAATTTGTTAAAGCAAGAGCAAGAAGACACACAAATTTGGAATTATGCATTTTTTTAGTTTTGCTTTTTATTAAAAAAAAGTTTCCCTGCTTTAATTAGAGCTTTCCAGATTTCTGTTCTAATAGCTGAAGTTAGAGCTTCAATACAAAACCAAAATACACTGCTAAGTAAGCTCTGAGAGCTTTATCTCCACAGAAATATATTACTTGAGAAGAAATACTAAGCAGTCCTTTTTAACCGTACTCAAAGACTTCAAATTATTAAATGCCTGTAATATCACTTTTTAGAAACATCTCAATACAGAGACTATGCAAAGGCAAAAAACTCCAAGTTTTACCCTTTCTGAAAACTTTTTGGGGAAAAAAAAAAAGGTCAAAGATAAGGATTTTTTAAAATCATTTTCAAGGTATAAAACCAAGGCAAAAGAAAGAATCAGACTTAAATGGAATCAAAGTTTTCTGGAAGACTGTCTCTCTTCTTCCCATCTTATTTTGAGGTAATGATAACATCTGTTGTAGAAGATTAACTGAATGCTGTGTCACGAGGACACAACCAGAAGGGAAGCTGTCTGTGGTCAGACAGAGATACACTGCAGGCACTAAGAGAACATGTGCAATAGTGATGCTAACTGATGCAATGCAACTGAACTACATTTTAACCAAAGCCATTAGCAAGGCAATCATACAATTCCTGTATAGACAAATTAATCATCAAATCATTTGGATTGGAAGGGCCATATATTGGGCTTTAAAGCTCATATATTCCAGCCCTCTCCAATGAACAGGTACATTTTCAACTGCATTGAACACCAACCTGCCCAGAGCCCATCTGACCTGACCTTGAAGTATCTCCAGGGATATGGCATCTTACCACCTCTCCAGGAAACCTGTTCCAGTATTTCACCATCCTCACTGTAAGAAAATTCCTCCTTAAATCTTGTCTGAATCTAACTTCTTAAAGCCATTACCCCTTCTACTGTACAACAGCAGCCAATAGTCAATTCAACTGTAAAACATCAAGAACAGTCCTTTGAGGTATACCAGCATTTAACCAAATTTAAGGTCAGAAGATACATCTAAAAACAAAGATTTTTTTTTTTTCTGATCTCCTTTATGTTGCAAATCTCACTTCAGTCATTTAATCTGCTGTATTTAGGTCTGCTAGTGCTAGCTTGCCAGAGAAGGCCTGTCAGCACATCACAAAGTTTTGATGAAGGACTGCTGGGGTCTGGAGAACCTCCACTAATTCCGGTAACTTGTCTCTTCTGAGGCTAAAATCTGGACCTTGCTCTCAGTCATCCTGCATCTAATCACAGCATTAGAGAGGAAAATGCTTCAATACCTGGCTTTTGTTTTCAAAATTTCTCTGTGCCATTATTGTGTTAACTTCCAATTTTTGATTTTGTAAGGAAACTTAGCCAGGAAATTTTGCTTTGTTGTGAGTTTTTTTGATTTGTTTTGTGGGTTTTTTTCTGTTTTGTTTTCTTTTTTTTTTTTTCTATCTAGAGACATTTATCCTAAGTTCTATTTGCTTTTCTCAATGTTTTCCTCCTCATTCACCAATCTCAACTATGTTTTATATATATTTACAAACATATAGGTGTACATATATTCCTATGTATACAGATGCATATTCTTATGCATACATATATAGATCATGAATATACAAATATCACAACCTTTTTTTTTCTACAGCACCACCTAGGGGACAAGGACCCTTTCAAAGCCTGAGTGTTTCAGACTGTGATTCCCAGCCTTATGACAGGGTCTGTCTGATTTCCTCAGTTTCAAAAACTGTCTGCTTCAACTGTGAAACTCCTTTGATTTCACCATCATAGCTGTTTACTGTTTTGATAAAATGTGTAGACAGCATAATTGTCAATGATTTCATCTTTGTTTCTAGATCATTATCAAAAATTATTTCAGGCTCTGAAGAGACGGAGGCATCCTTTTGAAGAGACACTTTTGAGATGGCATCCTTAATGCATTTAGCCTATGCTTTATTGGTAATGTAGTTGGTGCAATAAAGTGATGAGCACCTTCCCAACTTTCATTCTTTGCTTCTGGGACTGCTTACTCATTTTATATTAGGACTCACCAGAAATAACATATAACCTGTCCTGGAAGCAAGGAGCAAAAGCTGTTCTACCTTTCCCAGCAAGCACCAAGAGACTAAAAGAGCTGTGCTGCTTCTGCTGCCTTCCAGTCCACACACACAAGGTACCTCCCCTCAATGGAACAACTTTCAACATTTTGTGCAGTTCCAGAACTCTGATCTTACACCATCTTCCTCTAGCAGGTGAACGGGTCCTGAGACCTTTCACATGTTTTCCCTCTGTGTGACATTCCTTCCTTTCCTGGCTGTACAGCCTGGGCTGACTTCCCAGCACCAGTCCCAGCCAGCTCTTTTTAAGCCCTCAGCAGGGCAGCCAAGAATCTTTGAGGAGACTGAGCTACCTAAAGCTTTAGTATGTCTGAAGGAGTCAAGGGAAGAAATGCTCTCCAATACACAGAGAAAGGCCAACAATCAGAAAGCTCCCTAGTGCTTCTATTTTTTTTTTCCCCAGGCTGCATTCATTCACTGCAGGCAACATTAAATTTTTATCCCTCCCTTTCCCAAATCACTTAGCACTAGTGGGTATACAGCCTTCCACACACTGCTTCACTTTTCACTGTATTGTGACAGAAATATTAGTGCACCAAGACATTTTTTAATTATCACTTAACAAGCAAGGTATAAATTTCTCTAGACAGAATTTCCTGAATTGTGAACTGCACTTTAGGTGCTCATTTCTTCTGTTGCATAGTCTCTCTTGAGACTAAAAACGCAAGAATAAAGAGAATTATTCAAAGGAACAGTAAAATAAAAGTACACTGAAAGGGGAGGTCTGCATCCTCCCACAGCTGAAAGCTAAGCCACTTACTGACAAACTCTGCAGCAGTGCAGTAGGTACTCCTCACAAGCACAAAGTGGATTAACTGAACAGATCAAATTTCGCTTCGCTTCCAAGATGAATTTAAAAAAAAAAAGAAATGAAGAAGAACTAACTTTTGCAAAATGAGCAGTTTTTAGAAAACAGCAGATACATTTTACTTTGGGTCAGCTTTAATTCCTAAACAAGCCAGGACACAACTGGCTGGCACAAACATTAACAACTGCCATGCTTTATACAGACAGAAGCCACTATGTCAGACACTGCAGCAGCCCTCATGATATACCACAGTTACTCAGAGATTAAAATGTCAGTCTCAATTATACTGACCCCATTTATTTTCATGTTTCCTGAGTAAACATGCCTATTCCTTTCTCTACAAAATTTCAGAATGAGTTGTAAATTTCATTTATTCCAAGAGATATTTCAGACCAAGAAAATTCATTAAATTTACATTAGACCAGAATCAGAATTGGAAGAATTAAAAAAAAAAACTAGGAAAACCTGCAAATACCTTCTTTGCCTTCTAAGCATCACATGAAACATCTCCTAAATGTATCTTTATAGATCATCCATAAACTGAAAGTACCACTTGAAAATTACTTCTATAAACACTAAATATTAACATAATAACAGACAACCACCTTTGGAGGTAGTTCTAGATGTTGGCCATAGTCTTAGTTAAAGGCTTAGATTTCAATCAGTATTTTTCAAGTTTTCCCATGAATATCTGAAAGCAGCATTTTTTATTATTTCACATTAAATTAATCCAACAACATAAAAGCAAAAACAAATAAAAAATCAGATTTATTTTTCTAACTGAAAATAAACCCCACCTGTCTTCTCAATTTACTATATTTTATTTCTCAAAAATTATGTTCATCATTTGTGTTCATGGGTATTTATTTTAAAGGAAATATGGAGTTTGAAACTAAGCAATCTTTCAAGGAAAAACACTGGAAATTAAGATCAAGGCGCACTAACAGTTCAAGATGCATACATTGAATATTACTACATGGTGATGTAATCTTTACTTATGATTTCAGTAGAACAGATAAAAAGAGTCTACTTTAGCCAAGGAGGAAAACAGTGCTACTCATGTCAAGTAAAAAAAATATTTCTTAGCAAAAACAGCTATCAATACTACTATACAGTAACAAAACAAGAGAGATGTATATGAGTAGGGAAATGCTGAGGCAAAGTCTCCAGCTCTTCTCTAACGTCTATTAACAAATGATATCACATATGTGAGGAGAGTTTCATCTAGTCCTAAGGACAACAGCACACATAAATTGGAAAGAAGTATCTCATTGAGTTTACAATATCTCACCTGTGAATTACAGTTTTAAACTAGCACTTTTTAAAGACATGTATGAAAGCTTGAGTGCTTTCATTGCATTTCACAATGTTTAACAAATTCCTATATTGGTGAAGCATAATTATGCAAACCATCACATAAAATAAACAAGCTAGGTACTTCACAGCATGCAAAAAGGTGTGACAAATTCTCATGTCATAGACAAAAGCTTTGGTAGGAAAACAAAAACACCCACATTTTGCATTAGGTAGATATTTCAGGGGAAGAGCACCAAGCAGTGTACATGAAATGGTCTCTCTATGGAAGTCGCTATTATGGGTGTGAGTAGTGAAATAAAAACCCAAAAGCCTCTTAGTGAGAACCATCACAGAGGTGGAAACATCTCAGTTATACTTTCAAAACCAAATCTTTGTTCATTTGTAACCAGGTATCTGATGACCTTCATAGAGATAAGCCCTAAACTTGACCTAGCAACAAAATTTCAATTTAGGAAACTGTATCATACCTGCAGTTTAAATGTATCCTCACCTTTCCTGACTGGCATATGGCACATGTGAGAGGTTTACATGTCCTGTGTGTGGCCTGAGGCTGCTATGCTTCAGGAGCAAGTGTGGTCATCCTTGGAGATTTAAAGGTCCAGCTGTACCAGGAAGGTTTGTGCTTCAACCATTCCCACAACAACAGCATCCCTCCAGCATGCTACCATTTCATCTCCTCAACATCCATGGGTATTACTAGACTAGCAAAATTACGATTATAGTAATATTTAGCTCAGTTTGGAAACTAGAATGAGTTAATACTATGGTTCCATATCCATGCCTTATTTCACAGAAAAACCTTATTGCAACGATAATGGTACCAGTAATTTCACAAGCACATATCAGAATGGGCTATTAAAGCAAAACATTTGACAGTATCTGTTGATACACCTTCAGCAGAGTAAGTATATTGCTCACATTACACCTTATTTCCTACTTGCTCCAACTCAAAATGGGTTCTGCTAAAAATAAAAACATCCATTGTTTAATCCAGCTGTGCAACACAAGAGAATTTAATAATTCTTTAGCTCACCTAGTGCAGGTTTTCACTTTTCCAAGAATTTTAAGAAATGGGAAAATTAAAGAGAGAAAGTCCACGACAGAAAATTCAAACCATGTTAAAGTGGGAGTGTCTTCAAAAAATTGAATGTTTTTATTCAGGCTCCCATTGGTTCTATAGCCCTAGGCTCAAAATAAACTGAACTTTAATCTAGGTATTCTTGCTTTGCAGTCCACAAAGCTTTCAGAGTTCAAAACTGCACAGTAAAAATACGATTTTAGAAGAGATAAGCACTTCTCTCAGACTGAGTAAAATGATGCTAATGACGAAAACACAACAGACCACAAACACCACAACATTCTATTTCAAGTTTTACATAAATGCCCTAAACCTGAAAGATGTAAGCAATTGAAACTGCATTAACAATGCTAATATGCCTGCATAGTAACAGCCACTAGCTTTTCCTCTTAAGGTTTTTTTACATTAATATCAAGAAAAAAATCTAAGTGCATCATACTAAACCTAATTGGGCCCTCTTTTTATAGAGGTGACTTGATTAATTTATTTTGGCTCTTACAGAGGAAGAATTCAGTGCACATTTCCCTCAAGCATGTTTCTGGGAAAGGACTGGGCACAACATTTGTATCAATTCCAGCATCATTCATCTCAATTAAGCATCTGATGATCAAAATGATATTCAACTTATTTCTCACAGATCTACACTGGCACCCCAGAAAAGGCTATTCAGCATCCAAAGTGACAAATTGGGATCATTATGAGCTTTGTATGATTATTTTATGACTCTCATACCACGGATTAGTATCTCTATTTGGCTGTTATCTCTGTAGCAGAGCAGCATACTAAACATGACATGCAATTGCAGGCACCCTCAGCTCAAATGCAAATCAAAAACAGGAGCTCAGATGAGGCACATCAGTAGTTACAACTTCTATCTTGACAGTGGGTAATACAAGACAAGATCCTGCAAAAATCTGAGGCTATAAACAAAACTGGTTTTTTATAGCACCTAAAGAGTGCTCTTGGCAAGACCAGAGTTTTTCTAGACTCAATGTACAAAGCACTTAGAAAAGACCAAAAAATAGGTGAAGATGAGGGAAAAAAACAGTAGATAGTCAGAGATTTTAGTCAAATGCTTTCTTCATTAGTTGATTCCCACTACAGAAGCCAACAGAGACTTCAAATGGATGAGTGAAGGTCTCCAGCTCCTCAGTCTTCTCAGACAAGTCTCTTCTCCCTCCTGTTACCTCAGGGAAACACTAAAAGTGTTTTGCAGTCATGCAAAATCATGCAGCTGAAAGAAGTAATGAAGCTACAGTGAAGTCTTACAAAAGAAGCTTACAACCCCAAAAATTGAACTTAAACTAGAAAGCTGTTTAAGTTTATATTACAACTCTTTGTTTCACCCATGAAAGTTTCCACTTGTTGCTTAAAATAGCAGATGGAACATTTTTGTTTACTTCCACCCAAGAACAAAATTCCCTGAGATATCAAGGCAATGAAGAATATATGTACATGAGAGAATGGGACAGCTTCTGTGGCCAAATTAGTCAAGTACTTTGTGTATAGAATTAGGTATACCAGGAAGAGATTTCTGATGTTATTTTTTTGCCTAGTGATAGAAAGTTATTATTGAATGCAAGTTTTGTGTTCTTGCAAACCTTTACATAAAAAGAATAAAAAAATTATCTAAGAAATGCAATTACCTATGCTAACCTCTCAGTATGCATAGATGCCCAGATAACTTAGCCCTGACTCATTCATCATTTTAAATGTAATTATATAGGACTCAGTGAACAGAGCTCTTTTCTTCCTACTCCCACTCGCTCATCACTGCAAGTTATCTGGTCCTATGAGCAAAAAAAAACCTCTCACATAACTGTGCATGATGACAAGAAGGGAATTTTGAGCTTCTAAAGACATATTACATCTATGTACATGTAATTAAAACTGAAGAGCAGCTATCATTTATGGAAGGTCCTGCCAGGCTTCTGCAATATGAACAAGAAGTAGGGGTCACAGAACTGTGCTTGTACACACATGTATTTAGTCATTACTCCTGAAAGAAGGTGCCAGCAAACAACTTCCAACAGTATAACCTCTACCACAACTATGCATAAAGGGGTTTGTATCGTTGGTTTGGGTTTTTTAAAATATTTTTTGCTGTGAATGTTGTCAACAAATAATTTGCTTTATGACTTAACATTTAATCTTTTCACACAGTTTTGTTTTTTTTTTAATGTAACCACAACAGAAACTCTGAAGTGTAAAATCTTTTGTCTTTTAAGTGAAATTGTAAAGCAAATGGATTCCATTTTGCAATCAATTGGTTTTAACCCAAATTACTATTTTTCAAAATTGTTTAATTACAAACCAGAGACCAAACTGAATCATCTTCTGTCAAGTAAATATGTTACACTCAACCAGCAGGGAAAAGACATGTAAATAAAGACACATATCTGAAAGAAAAGCCCATGCACAGAGTTTACAGTCAAGCCAAACAGTATCCTCAGAGGCAGCACAGAATTGCACCCATGGGTTCAAGTGTTTATCTCTGACTTCCCAAGGACACAGCTGAGACTTTACTTTTCTCCTTGGCAGGGCTTTTCTCCAAAGGCTTTGAATGATGAACAGGAACAAGGTACACACAGGGACTGCCAGCCCTTGCTGTGCTCCTCTTCTTGCTTCCCAGACAGCCCAGCTACTCCTGAGGTAGCACCAGGATTTCTGCACTTTATAGCTTTTGGGCAAAGCAGTGGTTACTTGAAAAGCCCAAGACAAAGCCTGGCTCTTGGAAGGTTGCTCATTGGTCAGTGTAATGACAGCAAGGGATGCAGCTGCATCCCTGAGACACAGGCACTGGACCTTCCTGTTGAAGCTATACCATGTGATATGAAATTCATGGAGGAAGGAAACATCCAACTTACAATTTAGACAGAAAAAGGGATGCTTGCTAAGAAACAAAGAGGGATGTGACAGCAAGGCTGAAGTTCCTGCTCAGGTATGTGCCAGCTGGTTACAAAAAGTATAACCATGGTCTACAAGCAATGCAAACCAGAAAAGTTGTATGAGGCATAGGACTTCCTTTTGAGGAAGCCTCTGGGAAAAGGAGAAATACAGAAAATTTCTAAGAACAAGGCACCTTATGCTACCTTGTATGGCAAATGAATGATTTATCCTAAGCTAATGATTCCCCCTTCTTATCCAGTGATGGATTTTATCATCATTTTATGCAGGCATTGAGCTAGACTGCTTCTAAGCATTCCTCATCCAAACTCCTCCCGAGAACAGATTTTTTGCCTGATCAACTCATATCTTGACCTGCATAGATATCCCACTCAGCCCTTGTGATAAAGAGCAAATCTACCCAATCCAATTTTTTTTTTTTTGCTTTACTTCTTGAGAAATGAAAACAACTACCTTTTCTGTTACCTTTTCAGTATTCAACCTAAGTGCTTTCTAAGCTAAGAGTAATCCCATAGCAGAAACTCTTCAGTTTACCCCAAAAGATGATTAGGATTCTTGGAAACATTTTCAAAATAAACAATTTCCTTACTGTGTTTCAAAAATGATTATTTAAGCCATGGAGTCAAAATGACTCAGAGGAATTGTAATTGTCATTGTAAAATTATCAGCATGATCTACAATGAAACCAGGCAGCAATGACCTGTATTAATAATGGGCCAAAGTATAATCTAGGTAAAATTAATGTACTATGACAGTCTGGCAACTGCTGCCCATGTCCTCACCCCTTCTGCTGGCTTGCCAGACTACTGTGCTTCTGGTGGAGAGGTGGTCTGCAACTGAGGAACATGTTTTACATAGAGCAGACTCAAACAAATAATGATAATAATAAAATTTTAAAAAAAAGGAGAATCAATTTGTCTGAGTATGCAGAGGAATTCTTCACACCCTGATTCCGTCCAAAGCAATAGGGCAGAAGAGCACTGCTAAATCTACCCAGTTCCCTGCAAAAGAGTTTCTAAATGCCTTAATCCACAACCACCCTTGTGGTGCTTGCTCTTTTTTCTCCAACATACACAGTTTGCTTCTCTCCTGTGACATGCTTATGGTTCTGTTTGGAGTTCACATTAATGGTGAAACACACCTGCTATACTGACACACAGGACTGGCTTACATTTGTCACCTAAGGGTTTCTCAGCAGCCCAGCTTGTGGAAATATTTGACTACTACAGCCTTATAGTTTAGCGAGAAATATACAGCAGCCTCAGAAATAACAAACAGTTTCAAGAAAGAAAGCTGTAACAGGTGGCTGGAAAACTGGAAACACTTCCAAACTACTTCCTCAAGCTAAACACCCAGAAAAAACCCACAAACATATGATCCACATCAAGTACGTTTCATTGGATTAGCTGCCACAGAATTACAGCAGATTTTTGGGAGAAGAGGAGTTTTTTTTGAAGTAGAATACCAGCCCCACTTTTAAGGGGACAAAAAAATTAAATCCTTGAAGATTTCTTAATAACGAGCAGTTTGCAAACTCACAGTACTTTGGGATACAGTGGCATCCCACTATGACAGAGTCATGTTAAAATTATACACAAAGACTTCCAGGAGCCAAATCTTGACATTTCTCCTTCATTGAGAAGTGCCTTTGAGAATGCTTACACATTTCCAAGTCAGGGATACCTGCTAGGGAACTATTTCAACATCACTTCCCATTATCTCATGCCTGCCACTACCCCCAGGTACCCATACCTCACCATCAGACAACTTGCACTGTCTCACGGAAATTCAAATATCTGTCTAGATTTTCAAGGCATAAAGGTAATGACAAAGTTTGAAAGTATCACACTTCAGATCTATGAAGCTTCCTCAGTTCCTTCTCAATGACTAGAATCATTACAAACTTTAAACTCTCTTGGGTGGCCAGCCTGTCTCTGCAGTAAGATAATTGTCCTCAGTTCCTTTCTCTGAATATTACCTAAACCTAGAGGATTAACAGGAACAGCAAAGGGGAAATCCTATAGCACTAATTCAGTGAAAAATAGACGGTATCATGTCCATCTGCTGTGTAAGCTAGAGAGTTTGAAAGTTTCCTGAGGTAGTAATACAGTTGTTGTGGAACTGCAGAGATTCACAGGTCATGCCTGAAAAATCAGCTAAGTTCCCTGGACTGTAGCTAGTCAAACAATTTTTCAGGCTTTGCCAGAAGAGTAAACAAATTCCTCAGGCCAGAGTTACTTCTTTCACGTTTCTTATTGAAATTGTTATGTAATAAAGTCACTTTGTAGCATTCGAAGGTTAGAGTAGTTCAGCTCAACTCTTATTACCACAATTTCAAGGAACTCCTGAAACACAGGATTGGTAGTCAAAGCATTTAAATATAAACAGAGGAATTCACAATTCGCTACTCACACACTTGCTTTTCCAGTATGGCAACACTCAGCTGACATTTTCAGTGACTTCCATCTCAGAAAGATCAACAAACATACTGAAAGAACCAAAAAGTGTAAAACACCAAGGGTGTGCAAAAGGAAAACAAAGCAGCTGGTACACAGGTCTGTTTACAGTGTGCCTTTTTTCCCCCCCTCACGAGGCCTAAAGAGCTTCAGCTGTAGTTATTTAGAATTCTCAGGGGTGGCAGAAGCTGAGTGCACAAAGTTGGTATTCAGTAGATGATTTCAGAGGAGCTAAAAACTGATATTAGTAACTGTGAGCTAACGGGACCTGGCTAATTGATAACCACTCTGATGTTAGCATGCATTTTTTTAAATTAAGCACTTCAGGATAAAATGTCACAATATACTTCTATGGCTGTTTGCACATGATATTCACAATTACAGAAGTAAAACTAGCCTTTCAGTCAAACATACTGTGTACATTCAATTTTGTATTATCTTGTGGTGACAGTATAGACTCAGGAAAAATTTCCTTATTTCAATCACCTTTTCTTTGCCCATATCTGAAATTTTTGTTAGCTTTATATGATCATCAATTTAGGTAAAGTTCAGATGGCTAGCAAATACTCAATAACTATTTTGAATAAAACTTTAACATAGTCATTTTAAAGAATTCTGCACTACATTTCTGCTGAAGCCATTTGCACATATTTATACAATGGTCCAGTGGACACAACATTTCACTAAATCCAGATAGTAAGAATTCAGAAGCAAGGTAAAGCCTTGCTACTAAAAAATGCAGTCAAATAACCTATTAATATCATTGAAACCCCAAGTAGTTTTCACAGCCTACTGGTAAGAGTCACTAGCTGCTCATCTTTTTGTTCTATGTATTACTCAGCTCTCACTCAGCCCTCTCAGCTCTGTCCAAATATTGCTGGAATGATAAAATGCCAAAACAAAACAAATCTGTCATTAATTCTACTACTAATACAGCTATACTGTGTGTCAAGGATCTCTCACTCTTACAGGCTGATTCAGAATATGACTTTCAAACCTTCACATGCACAATACAACAATGCAATACAACAGGGATTCCTTCCACAGATCCCCAATTCCATTTCTTGTGTGACATTTCACTCAAGTTTCTCCCATGGTTCATGGTTTCTTCCACATTTGACATCTATTAACAAGCACACACAAAACCAAAACTTCCTACCCAAGCTTTTATGAACAAAAACCTCAATTCTTATGATTTGGAGCTTAATTACCTATTAAGGAATGTTTATTCCAGTTCCATGATTCTCACTAGTCTTAATATATATATACGGATCACTGCATCAGAAACAAACCTGCAAATATATAAACAAGAATATTTTGAAAAATTACATACAGCTAATGAACAGAAGGAAAAAAAAGACAAGAACAGAAATTCAAAAGGGAAGGTTTAATCCTCGAATGAAAGGTTCTGGTCTGGTTCTTACTCTGAACTAGGATCAGTGGAAGAATATTGCTTAAGCTTATCTTCACATGAAAATAGCTTCACATATTATAGCTTTAATCTCATTTAAATTAATATAATTTAACAGCTGCAAATAGTTTGGGGATATTTATTTCAATTTATTTATCTTAAGTTGATTAGGACAGGCCTTGAAGTATATTTTGCACACGTACACTCCAAGCACTTCATTAGCTAAAACAAGACCAACTGGCCACACACTTCTAACATTCACATTTCTGTTCCAGTTTAACCTAAGAGAGAGTAATAAATTTGGTAGTAAAAATGGAAAACTCAAAAACATTTATAAAGGAACACACGTGTAAAACTGAGCAGAAAAAAGCCCCACACTTTCTCTTGTCTGAGCTTAAAAAAAAAAAAAAAAGTAAAAGAAAGTGAAATATAGGCTAAAGTGAAACCTCAATTTGTCTAAATTCAAAACAGAAAGAAAACCCAACCTTTAGCTTAACAGTGTTTGGTGCTACCCCAATTTTTTAAGTGAAATAGGAACAGTCAGATGGTGCATACATAAAACTACCATATGTAAGAATGCTCCTACAGTGCTTCCTCTTTATGTTGTACCTGTTAAGTTTCACCTTCTGCATGAGCTAGTCAAACATGACTAGTGAATCTTTTCTGCATTTATTCATTGCTGTTAATCACTAATAATCCAGGGCACTTGGCATTAAAGACTGGGAGAAGAGGAGAAGGAGAGAAACAGGAGGATAAAAGAGAAGACAGTTTTCTAGTAAGCACATTCAGGCCCAAGCACAACCTATCATCTTAATCATTAGAATTCTCAAAAGTCCTACAGAAATGTTTCTTTTTAGTACTTCTGTCAAAACCAGCATGGTAATTATCTTACATTCCCTAAACTGACAATGTTAACCTGCAACTGGCCATGACTTAGGTGCAAAACTTTTCATGATCCATGCAAAAATTAAAAGAATAATTTAACATTGTAGATTCAGGTCACTTACCAATGACCCCACAAAGACTTGAGTTTTGTTGCTCTCAGGTCAGGAGCAGCAGCATTACCAATTGAAAAACCAAGTGAAAGGCCATCAAATGTTATTTTTGCAGTACTAAAAAATAAATATATAATGGAAAATATCTGCTCAGGCTAAAAAGAAACACAACTACAGGTCCAAACACATGATCAATTTAAAAAAAAATATATAAAATGAAAAAAGAGTAATTCAAAGGACCAGTCTGGAAATCCAGTGTTTCAGTATGCCCAGCATTAAGATTCAGAAACCCTCTCCTTAATGACATTGCAACACCCAAGGCCAACTAGAATCAGAAAGCAGAATCAGAGTCATACAAGTCACACAACCACAAAAGACAGCAGCCCATATGTCCTCAGGATTCTAGTGTTCTTGGTACAAAAATCAATACACAATGCAAATAAATTATTATCCATCCCATTACGTGAGCCATACCCAGGAAATGTTCCCATCTGGTAAATCAAAAGAACAATATTTTGGGATTGTGTTTGTTTTTTGTTTGTTTGGGGGTTCTTTGGTGGGGGTTGTTGTTTGTTGGGCTTTTTTAAAGGAACCTTTGCTCTCCTTACCTTACATAAAAGCAGTACAACAGCAAAATTTAAGAGAAGCAGAAGCAAGACTTCACAGCTGTTGTAAAAGGGATGCATTATTCCTAGAAACAAACCAATCCACCAAGCAGCAACATATCAAATGAAAAAAGTTGATCATATCTGACACAGAAAAGGATACTGATCACCTGCATGACTCACTGTACCATGGAAAGTTTCCAACAGATATAACAAGGATAAGACCTCTGCATGCCAATACTAGCAGGTTGCTAGGTATTAGATATTTAGCAACATTAAAAAGCAATCAGTACATTAAAAGTGTTTCAATTCCAACATTTTCTTCTTGGAAACAACATACCTAATCGTATTTATATTTTAAATTCCATTTTCTTAGCTTGCAAATATGACAACAAGTTAAAATTGTGTAAATATACCAAAACTGTGGGAAGGAAATAGCTGAGATGAGCTTTTTGGTGTCCTATTTTATTACAGGTTAACTTGAGATCATTTTTGGTTTTTCTCCTTATTGTTGCTGTTAGCCTACCAGAGTCACATAAACATCATTCTTCCTTTTCAGACATTTAAAAGTTTGATTTTACCATAACCATAATTCAAGAGCTGATCCTGGCAGATAAACAGCAGCAGCAGATTTCAGTGCCCTGAAAAGCTTCAGCATGTAAAGCTTCAGCCTACTGCTGTATTTATAAACCTTTGTTGACCCTGGCTGGACACCAGATGCCCACAAAGCTGCTCTATCACTCCCTTCCTAAACTGAACAGGGCAAAGAAAATACAGCAAAAGACTCGAGGGTTAAGATAAAGGCAGTGAGAAATCACTCACTGACTGACCATGGGCAAAAGAAAGTCCACTTTGGTAGTAAGTTGTAAAATTTTCCCTGTCAGAATTGGAGTAGGATAAAGAAGACTAAAACCAAATCTTATAAACACTTTTCTCCCCTGATTAGGGGAAACTCACAGTTCATCACACGTTGACTCTAATGCACCTTCCTCCTCAGGGGGAAGAACTCCTCACACTCTTACCCTGTGCCAGCAAGGGCTCCCTCTCACAGAAGACAGCCCTTTACCAACTTCTACAAGCTGAGCCTGTCCCACAGACTGCACTTCTTCATGACTGCTCCAACTGTCCCCTGCAAGGTCACAAGCAATCCTGATCCAGGCTTTTGTGACAGAAAACCTGCTCCAGCAGGGGCCACAGATCCTGCCAGAAGTCTGCTCTAGCACGAGCTGCACAGAGTCAGTCTCCTTTGAGCATCCCCCTGCTCTGGCACAGGTCTCCTCCATGGGCTGCAGGTGAATATCTGCTCCATCATGGATCTCCAGGAGCTGCAGGGGGACAGCTGCTTCACCACAGGCTGCTGGGGAATCTCTGTCCTCCAACTCCTTCTTCACCCAGCTTGGATCTGCAGGGTTGCTGTCCTGCACAGTAACACTTTCACTTCTTGAATGTTCTCCCAGAGGTGCTACCACCATCACTGATGGGCTCAGCCTTGGCCAGGCACCTTTGAGCTGCCTGACACTGGCTCCATCTGGCATTTGAGAAATTTCTAGCAGCTTCACAAAGAGCCTGCCCCTTCATCCCCCCTGCCACCAAAATCCAGCCACATTAACCCAATAAACCTTTCTTCAATCTTGCTTGCCTTTTTTTTTTTTGCCTCTTTAGCATTCCCTTTGGCAAACAAACACAGCTTTCATTGAGCTGAGTGAGAAAGAAAATTCCTGACTCAGTAGTGAACAGTATAAACACCGTCTGCTGCTTCTGAAAAGTACACTTCATCTTCACCTTCCATATACTTGCTTTCACAAAACAACCAGGTTTTTTTTTTTTTTGAATGGAGATATGGAACAGGAGGAAAACTAACAGTCACTCATATTTTTATTTGAAAGTCTTAGTAGGCTTTATGTTTTTCCAGTGAAAGCTGCATGTGGGGCTGAAAAGGAAAAACCTGACAATCCAAGGCACACAGCTATGACTGTCCATCAACAGGAAAGTCAGACACTGCCTTCAGGCTTGTTGATGCATCCCCATATCACACTGCAAATGGACACCAAGGAAAAGGAGAACCAGTACCAACGTGCCTAACACATCATCACCAGCAGCTATTGAGCTATTGAGCTGCAGTTTCCAGAAATGGGAGGTACTAATTATTCTCATTGCTTTTCTATTTATATGAGTTCCCTTGGCATTCTATAGCAGTATTTTTAGCAACTATTTTCTAAAGCACACTTACCCCTTGAGTTGTAGTTCTACAAGTTTCTCTCTGACACATATTTGCTTCAATGTAGACCTTTCTCCAGTGTTTGCTCTAAAGTCATTCTTTGTTAGCTTTTTTAATACTGTATCCAACACTGCAGATCAATTTCTTGCCTCTTCCAGAGAAAATCTGTCTTTTTTTAAGAGTGACTTTCTTCCATCTTTTTCCACAGAAAATACAAGACAGTTTTATACAAAACAATGATCAGAAAAATAATACAAAGACATTTGAAATCCATAAGTCTGCCCAGCAAGCCTCCAAACTAGATTTAAGTTTTCTTGAATTTACCTCAGCAGCTCCAAGCCTAAGACAGGACTCCAATCCTTTTTATCCACCTCTTCTTAAGAGACACTGCTAAACTGACTTTCCCCAGATGCTATCAGAGCTACTAGATGCTTTCTGCAGGACATAATTTAGAATATTCACATGAATAAAGCCTAGGGATCATTTGTCTTCCAAGAATCCTGGAATTAAGACGCTCAGAATTCTTCACTGCTGTCTTTTGTAATGTTCTTTTAACCTTTATTTCAGAATTTTCTTTAAGATTTCCTAGTTAACAAAGCCACACCACTACACTAGTAAAAGGAAGAACCAAGAGATACAACTTGAACAACTTGCATTTAAAACTTTGCTTGAAAATGCCAACTTTGACACAACTGCAGAGGGTTCTGAAGGGATCTCCAAGAAGAGGTGTTCTGTCAAGAGGAAGTTACAGAGGTGTGGCCTTGCATGCCGTTGCATTTTCAGTACTTATTTCCTCCCAGTTATTGTCTGCAAAGCAAACAGTCTGGCCAGGGTAACCACAGATGGTCTGCTGGTTGGTGGGGGCACTGCTAGTAAAGAAACATACTTTGATATACACAAAAGAAGCAGCCTTGGTAGCAAAGCACCATTATGAAGCCACCCACTTCATGAGGCGAAAGAAGAATCCACAAAGCAACCCTTACTCCCCAGAAAACCACCATGTCCTTCCCAGGATGCCTACCACAGGAACATTCTCCCCTCAGCACCTAGGGTCACATTGTTCCATTTTTTGGGGGGTCTTTCACTGTTCCTCTTTCTTTTCTCTGTCCTGTGTGTATGCAAGAGCCACAGGCTCCCAGGATACTCCCTTCAGACTCCCCTCTTACAAGCACTGCCCCTCCTTTGACCACCCTCTTGATTTCCTTAATTTCTGGTTTTATCATTCTTACCCTTCACAGCTTCTTCTCACACAACTGTTTCTCAACGCAATCAGCATCCTTAGAAGCACAGCTCCCCCTAAAGATTTATAAGCTTTCACTGCCTCAAAATCTATCACAGGTAATAACATCAATCATAGACTTGCAGTGTTAGACCTTTCCCTTTTTTCCAGTGTTCCTCAGGTATTTCTCACTACCACGCCTCTTATGCCTCCTGATTTTTGTGTGTGCGTATAGGGTATAACCTCCCTTGTGTCCCTGTTATCAAGAGAGATGACAAGGTAAAATGCAAATAGCAATCCACTCTGATGAAAAAAGATGCCTCGGCTGGTGAAAAAGCAAAGATAAAGCACCATCTAATTCCGAATTCATAAATTTGGATTATTTGCTGTCCAGCTAATCCTGAAACCTACTTAGGGTTTTCCTGCACGTGCATTGTCAGGGCTGAAGAACAACCCTACTTTGAGAGAAGATGCAGCAGTTTATGTCAAATCATTATTATCAGAGACAAAAATCTCTGGAGTGTTCCAGAGTGATGCATTTTTACTCTGAGGAGACACAGTGTGCTGTAATATACTTTGTTCAAAGCAACTGTGTACCTTTGTACAGCAATTGGAGATGATTAATAAGAAGAGAATGCTGAAAATTTTCAAGTTCTGTTCTTTCATGACAGTTTTGAGTATTTGCATTACTCCCCTTCTTTTTAAAAGGAAAGTTCCTTAATCCTTCGAATACTTCTTACAATTGTGCTTATTACATATTGAGATTGAATTCTCTTACCAATTGTCTGTGGTGAAGTTCAAAATGATTTGTTGCTATAGCAATACTTCGTGTTGATTCAGAAATTAATGATAAAAGAAGTGGCAATTAGCACTATTAATTTTTACTAGAGAAACATGGGGAAGTGCTAAAAGGCTTCTGGCCCCCAAAAAGAAAAAAAAGTAAAAAGGCAGCAAGATTTTGCATAGGTGACCATTACAGAGCTTGCAGCTATAAAAGCAAGCATAATGGATATTTCATGCTTCAGTACATGCAGCATGAATATTGCTGCCTTAATAGCTCGAGACAGACTCAGCCTCTGCTGTGTTTCAGGAATTCCCAGAAGACCACAGGGATGTGTCTCCCTTCAGTCATAACAGAACCCTGTGGGACAAGCTCCTCTACAATAGTATCAGGAAGGGAAATTGAATACTTTTCTCTGCAGATTTGACACTGTTCTTTCAGTGTTTTGCAGAGACCTTTCTTTGGCATTTTTAGTGAATCAAAGTATGTGGCTTCAAGATCATGACCTGCTTATTCTCATCCTTGATTAACAGCCATGAAGCAGACAAGTACTTTCTGGGTCATACGAAATCAAGAGAGGTAATTCATTTTCTACACCAAGAGTGCTATTATCTCACCAAATTATTTGGTTTTGTGGTAGCCCAGGACCTTCTACATGGTATTTAAGGTTTTAGGTTTTTTTAAAGGCTTGGCTTGTTATTTCAACCCCATAAAGGATATAGCGTGGCTCTATGTGACTGTAGTGCAAGGCAGAAGAAAATGGAATGCTTTGCTTCTTCAGTATATATTTAGTGAGATTTTTCTTAATGTGTGATTTGACAGCCTTAATAATATATTTCCCGCTATTAGAATCCCACATAATTACTGAACTCAAATTTCCTTATGTCATAATGAAATAACGGAGGCTTTTTATAAATCCTTGTGGATGATAGATAGCATTTTTACCCTTCCAAACTGTCAGGTTTATTTCCTTTAGGTGCTACAGCTGAAACCTCATACCTTCATGCAGGAATGTTGGGAAGCTTTCTTAAAACCTATTAATCCTAGATGAGGGAAGGGTCCTCTCCTGCTTATGAGAAGGACAGACAAGAATGATGAGCCTGCAGGATGATGTATGCTGTCACAACTTTATACATTTCACCTGAAAAGCTGTCTCTCCATACTTCACATGGAGCCTTAAAGGTGCTCAGCATCTGGCTCCAGTACACCTAATGCTGTCAAATAAGGCAGTAATGGACAAAATGTTACACACAAACACAGCTGGAGCTCAGCAGGTAAACAACATTGTACAAAGCCCCTTGGCCAACCCCTGGCACCAAGATTAGACTGTTTTCTTTAAGAGAAGTGATGTACATACATACTGTGTGTACATCAGTTCTCTTAATCCCTTTCTTTCCAAATTTCTCAGTCATCTATGAACTTATCTGTAAGAGGTAAACTTTTGTCTTTTGTTATTACAAATCTTTGTATGCCATAATTAATCTTCTTCCCATGGGAATTAAAAGGGAAAAACATCATCCAAATAAGGTGAGAGGTTAACCTCACACACCTTCTTATCCTGAGAGGAAAAGGAAAAATATAGAAATATGTATCATTACAGAGCACAAGTCCATCAACTTGTTGAACATAACTCAATAATCCTGGAAGCTTCCAGTCACATTCCCTACCCCCACAAGAACTCTCTACAAACTAGCAGAGCAGCCACAACCTCCTGGAGGTCAAGACTGGGCCTAATGCCCACCACAGAGAATAGAAAATTCATCAGATGTTTGGTGTGCATGGAATTGTGATACTGTGGCTCTATTGCACTGAGCTAAATGAAGGAAACTTTGAATTTGCTTGCAGGAAATTGTTTTAAATTAAAAAAGGTTTTGTTTACTCCATCTTAACCAAGAAAGCACAGAAAACAGAGAAGGAAAGGTAATGGCATTGACAAGTATCTGTACTTTTAAATCATACCCAGGAAAACATTTTCTGATAATCCATACTGAAACTGTACTTTTAATTATTTCTCTGTAACTATCTCCATCAGGATTAATTTAGACAAGTATGAAACTACCTCCAGCTCTCACTGCAGCAACCAATTATTTATCATTTGTAATATAACTGACATCTTTTGTTTTTCCAAAGATTTTCCAGCCACAGAAAAGGCTTTACCTTCAGTTTGCAAACATTGTATAAAGAAATTCACTCAAGCCTTCCCTCCTTTACACCAACAGATGCCTCCAGCATGAAACTAACTACATTCTTAGAATACGCGAGAGGGTTAATCGTCGCCTATTTTACAGTCAGTAATTTCAACATTTTACATTCCCAAGAGTGGATTCTGTCCTTGCCCTCACTGCATCTCCCAGTCAGGAGTGCATGGACAAGGTTGCATTCTGCTGACACTCAACCAAGGCACACTCTCTTAAAACAAAAATAAGACATAAACAACTCCTGAGCATAAAGTCTTAATCTAATCATGGCACACGAGGCTTCTAGTAAATTTATTTATGTGTTGCACTCCAACACCATCAGGAACATAGCCTGGTATATGCTGCAACACTGTTGGGTGGACTGGGAGGCACCATTTTTTGCTTGAAGAGGTGACAGACATTCTCCCAGCCCCTCTGACAGCTTCACACGTACAGCAACCATGCAGCCCAGAAGAACTGAAACTCTTCAATAGAAAAAGTCATAGAACAAAGTCACAAAGAAAGTAGCAACATTGTTGAATGGATTTGTGAAACAGACAACTTTTGGTGTTACCGAGCTCTTTCTTTTTATTTCAAGCATACAGATCCATTCAAACATCTGTCACCTAGCCACAAACTATGGTACTTAAATACAAATAAGGATACTGAGATGGCATTGCATATCCTCCTCGACATAATCCTATAGATACTGCTCCTTATTTTAAAGATTAATTATATATCTTCATTAAATAAGAATCTGCCATTACAGCAAAAGATACCATTAGTATTAAAAACCCTCCAATCATATTTCATACTAAACTAAGCAGCCATGGGTTGACATGCACTGAGCAAAGCTCTCATTGCCTTCAGATATTGCACAGATACTTTGCCTCCTCCTCAGAACACCATCTCCTCTTAATGGCAAACAAGACGTAATAGGATAATGAACAATATTAATTAAGGTCATCCAGATCACTTCAAACATTTTCCTGGTGTCAAGCACCTTTTGCACCCCTTCCTTTTTGAGTCACATAACACTGCGTAAGCACAGTAATTGCTGGCACAAAGTACACAATTAGGCTGTCTGCTACAATGAAGACTGAGGGAGAATAGAAGATATGAACATAAGAACCGTAACGCTGTAGTATTCATGCGGAAGAAATTTCCACATTAGTCACCACAAGATTTTCTTTAGCGTTTCAGGATTTGACCCTGAAAACATTCATGGCATTAAGACTAAAACCCAAATACTGATTCAAGAAAGGGAGGTTGCATAGTTTTAGAACAGCTACTATAGGTTTAGAATTAAAAGAGTAGTAAGTGTGACAATTTTTTAGACCAGCTTACAAATTAACCAACACACTTTACTCCTTAACACTAATACCTAGAACTGTAATTTAAGGCACCATTGAGCACTGTGTTTATGATGTTTCATATGGTCATGGTTGGTTTTCACTGTGAAAACCTACCTCTGAGACTGCCGCTCTAAAAATGCTTTAATAAGCTGTTGGATGCAGACTATATTGCTATGAGTAAGATCATTTTTTTTTTCAGTAGCAGAAAGAAAAATGCACTGTACTTGACAATATACAGATGTATGATATAACGTATGCAATCACCTCCCCCCAGAAAGCTACTATTCATCTACTTGGAAATGAGAGGAATTTAATGAACTTACACCTCACAACAGTTTCTGTAATAAATTAAGTTAGGTTCCATTTCTTTTGAAATAAACATGAAAATGTACGAAACTGAATTTCTAGTTCTGATGGCATAGTGTATCTAGTAGAAGATGAGAACTTGCAACATGTTTTCATATGGCTGCCAGTAAGTCAGATGAATTTCATACTGGATTATCCCTGGAGCATTTATCTCTTCGTTACTAAAATCCAGCAAAACTGCTACACCCAAAACAGTCCAAGAGAATTGTTTTCAGTGTTTCAGCTCAAGTCAACAGATTCTTGTTCCCCGTTGCTGGAGTTACCCTGTTAACATGCACATGACACTGAAATAAAAACACTTTGAATGAGATTCAGCACTGGTCTTCATATTGCTCTTCAGGACAATAATGTGCACATAAAAGCTTCTGGTAATAGCAGAGCTATTTAAAAAACAAACAACCCAATGTATTTGTTTTTTTAAAAAAAGAGAACACAAAACACACAACATCAGAAAACCCTACGATACTTCTTCCATGCCGTGGAAAATTGCTACTGTATGAGCAACGTGCTTGCTTCCAAGCTGAGGCACGTTTCTGAAAGCCATCAAACCAAGCTTCCATTCCAGAAAAAGCAGCATTCCCTACTGCAGTCCTGGTCCAACACAAGTGAGCAAACCAAGCACTGCCAGATTAAACAGACGCAGACAAAATAAAATCAATATATCATTCACTAGCTTGGAGGTATATAGGCAGATAAACAAACAAACAAAAGGTAGAAATAATTCAGTCAATGTAGGATGCAAACACTGGAAAATATATCTCTTGGACAAAAACATCCTCGGGAGAAATCCCAGCTTTTGCTCGCTGTTTTTAAAGTTTCTCGACCTGTGTCAGCAATATCGAAGTTATAGTACTTCTGTCTGTGACTACTTCTATATATGGTCAGCACAGATATTAGCTGGGATTCGCGTTTTTCCAAAGTAATCCCAGGCAATCAGAAGGCAGTTAATCAGTTTGAAAACCCACACGAGCCGATCCATAGCCCTGCACATACGGCTAGTTCTGGTTTAAGTAAACACTTGGGCTCTGCTTCAGACACTCCTGTGGGTGCGCTGGCAGCGCACACCCTACCCACCGCTGCCTTTCCGAACTCCAGCCGCACGCCAGCCCGCACTCCGGCGCGCACTCCCGAGGAACCTCGTTTGATCCACAGCGGAGCGGACACCGCACAGCCGCGGGGACGATCAGCCACCTGCCTGGGGCAGGCCAAGCACCGCCGCGCACTCCTCGCTGCCCCAGCGGGACCAGCCCGACCCCGACCGGCACGTCGAGCCCCGCTCCGAGCTGCGGGGCGAGCCGCCACAGGACGGCATTCCGCACCGTGCAGAAGCGATCCCCGACCCCACCGAGCCAGGGACGGGCGGCTCCGCGCCGCGCTGCTGGAGGGGCGCAGCAGCCCCGGGAGCGGCCGCTCCTCCGGGTCCCCCCGCGAGCGGAGCAGCCCCGCCGCGGTACGCGGAGCCCTCCGGCGGCCGCCGCTGCTGCCACAGCCTCAGCCCCCCGCCCCGGCTGGACAGAGGGTTCTGCGTTTCCTCAGCCGCTTCGAAGCGGGGACCGTCCGCACAACTTTCCCCGCGGCGAGCCCTGCTGCGCTGCCGGCCCGGGCTGCGCCGCACGCCGCTCCCCACCGCTGACACCCGCGCACGCTAGGTAGGGCAAACACACAAAAAGCTCCTGAGACCCGCCCGAACCGGCATTTCTCCTCCTTCCTACCTGCCCGGTTCCTGGAGACCCCGCACCGCCCGCTCCGCGCCGAGCGCTCCCTGCGACGCCCAGGTGGCGTTAGGAGCGCGCTTCCCACGGGCGGCGCGCCCCCGGCGGCCGGAACATCCCCCGCCGGGCGCCGCCGGGAGGAGGGCGCTCCGCACCCGCCCGCGACGCGGACACCGCCGACACGGCCGCACCTGTGCTGGGCAGCGGCACCGCCCCTTCAGTCCCGGCCCGAGGGTGGGCGGGGGCGCGTCGGGACCACCGGCCCCGCGCCCGCCGCCGCCCTCCCCGGGCAGCCGCCGCACGAGGGACCCCCCCCATCGCCGCCGCGCCGCGCGCTCATTGGCCCGGCCGCCGTGACCTCACGGCTCCCGCCCCGCCCCGCCCGCCGACCCCGGCCCGCGGGCAGCGCTGCCGGCCGGCGGCCGCTCCGCCGAGGTGCGAGGCTGGGCGGCCCGACGGCCCGCGGCCACTCCGAGCTGCTGGGACACGGCGGCGGGCGGGGACGAGAGAGAAGGAGTCTGCCCGCAGCCCCCGCCCCGGGGTGCGCGGAGTTAAAAGCACAGGGTTGCCAAAGCCGTCCCTCGCCCTTGCCAACAACCTGCGAAGTAGCAGGGACTCACAGAAGAGGTTACGTGGGAAAGCCTTCCGTCAGTCTGCGATGGTTTCTTCTCTCTTTTTTTTTTTTTTTCCTCCTCCCCCCGCAAATTTTTAAATCTTTTTTTATTGGTTTTAATTGAGACGTGTGAGCAGCTATTGCTTGAAGACTGTGGTCCATTTGTGGAGAGTAAATAATTCTCTGTTGCATATTAAATATGCCTCTTAATGAGGCATCAAATCACATACCCTCATAGAGCTCTGTAATATATATTAATATGGTATTTATTCATTACTATCAACTTTTCGAAAGGTCTGCTTTAAATATTCTCCCCTCTCAGCTAATCAGGGTATGCTACAAACTCATAGGAAGCCAAATCATTTATTAATATATGCTTATACTCCCTTAAAACATGAAGAATGTAAGAAATCTGCATTTTAAAAGATCTTGCAGAAGTATGTGATAACTTACTGTATCAAATTGAGGTGTTTCACACTGCCATGTTTCTTCTGTCATAAAGATTAATAAATTTAACTTGAAACCCTTCAACACAAAAGAAGTTCAGCATTTAGCAGTTGTTTTTGTGGGCAGCGTTGCTGGCTGCCAAGTTGCTATGGCATAGGGCAGCAGGGTGTGTTCTGCTTGCCTGTTTGTGTATTTCTTGGCTAGGTGCAAGAGAAAAGTTACAAAGTAGGGCTCTGGAGAACAGAAACAAAACAGCAGTGTATCCTTTTGAGGGCACCAATTCTCTGTTAATCTTATAAATAGTATTGTTTAGATTACCTACTACCTTCAGAACAAAATTTTAGAAAGTTGGGGTCGATCTTGCACCTTTTGTGTTCAGTGAGGAAGAATCACCCGCACCCAGTGTCCTTACACCAGGGTTTTCACAGAACATGCCACAGGATCCATCACGATGGATGACCACTACCAGAGCCTGTGAAAAAACGTGTAAAATTCCAGGTATCCATTTTCAACACTTAGAAAGAAAATTTGTTTATCTGCTGGTTTTAAATTAATGTAGTGGTAATTAATAATGCTCTAAAGAAATACCCATGGGATGAAAAAGCAAAAACCAAAAACTACTCACGTATGAAAAAATGAAGATCTCTTCTTGCTGTGCAAAGATTCCCCTGCTTTTGAGCTCTGGGTATGTTGCTCTACTGCCTGCCTCTGCTTTTCTTTCTACCTTGCATCTCAAAATAGCTTCAGAAAAAGCTCTATCCCGTGTAATAGGAAGCTGGGGTTTCAGCACAGCTGCGAGCCCCTCTGAGTCGTCTCAGGTGACGCTTCACAGTGCGATTGTCCTTGGTGTTTCTGCACCTCAGCTCAGCACCCCCACATGCTGGAGATGAGCTCACAGGATGCAACCCTGGCTTTTAAGATTATATTAAAAATAGTGCATTTATTTTTGTGCCACTGAAGGTGTAGCTGAAAATTCGACCATCTTTTCCCTTTTGTCACTTGTATTAGCTGTTAAATTTGTATAAGGGCTTCCCAGCTGTAAGAACACTAAATATAGATAAGGTAATCTCAGGTTGATATCTTTATAATGCATAGACAATTCACAAGGGGGAGGAAAACCACTCCAGATAGTAAATTATGTTATGATTAGACCAGTGTCAAAAATACCTTTGTATCTACCACAGCTTCATTAATTTCTGAGACTGTGGATAAAGTCATCTATGTACATAATGAGAAATGTATTTTAGAAATGGATTTTAAGATTCAAAGCAAGCTGAGATCAACTTGGCTTTGAATTTGCCATGTTTTAAGGCACATATCAATACTTTATAAATCAGGGCTCTGTTGCCTAGTAGAATTGTGTAATATAAATATATTTAACCTTGAGTCATGCAAAGTGAGCCTTTGAAGCAAGTGTATACACACTAAAATCAATGATCCTAGAAAACCCATATAGGACAATGTCTGTATAAAGAAGTAAGTCTCAAGGCAGTCAACAAACTGGTTAGGGTTGCCTCAGGTTTGGCAATAAATTTTGCAATAATACTGCTAAATAATACTCTTTACAGATAATATCCATCGACTTTAACAAGCTCTTTAGCTGAGCAGAGACCAGAGGTTTAAACCTGCACAGTATAGCTCCTAGGTATAATACAGGTTTTACATTATATTCCTAAGAATGCACAGAGATGGAGATTAATTAGAAGGCTGTTGGGGTTTTTGGTGGGTTTTTTTGTTTGTTTAGTTTGGTTTGGTTTTTTTAACTAGGAAATCTTACTTGGGTATTACTGTGCTTTTTGTGACTGTGTTCATGTCATTGCTGTTCCCAGAATCTGTGCATTCATCCTCTGGATACTCTGTGGTCATGTATTTGCAGCTAAGATGCAAAAAAGCTCATTAAGAAATTAACTGAGCATTCCTTGAAGTTATCCTTGAAGGACCTTCTTGGGTGACATCACTTCCTTGTCTGTGGTTTCATTCATTACATAGAATCAGGAATCATGTCGTTTCATTCAGAAGATCAGATGATAAAGATCATTTTTACTTTTTGCTCCTGCCCATTTTGTTCTTCTGGAACAGCGGATCCTCACATCTATAATAGTTAGGAACTTCTAATTTTAAGCTTTAATTTATTTCTGAGTACTTTATTCCCATTCGTCTTGCCTGATGATACTAGCCTGACATGAGCTAGCTCACCATTCTCCTGTGTTTTAATATCTTTATAATGTCCCCTCCATACTTTTGCTCTTCTAAACCTGTGCTTTCATAGGCTTATTTTGTAAACGGGGTCCTTCTCTTTTCTGCTTATCCAAGCTGCGGTTTTGTATCATCTTTTTGGGGTTTTTTTGTTTGTTTGTTTGTTTTTTAATTTTATTTTTGGTTTTTTGGGTTGAGTTTCCTTCAATAAAGGTGAAATTGTATACCATTTTTG
This sequence comes from Leucosticte australis, assembly GCA_025504685.1. Classification (NCBI taxonomy): domain Eukaryota; kingdom Metazoa; phylum Chordata; class Aves; order Passeriformes; family Fringillidae; genus Leucosticte; species Leucosticte australis. The sequence goes on from JANIJU010000002.1 coordinate 66,886,160, forward strand.
GACAAGGTGCTAAATACACCCACCTAGGAAGAGCTCAGAGTGGTGAGAGTGCCCTAGACTATAAGCCAGTGCCCATTCTGCTGCTTCCACAGCTCAATTGCGTTGCTGGCTAATAGTTACCTTCTGGCCATATAGTATCAACAAAGATCTCTTTTGCTTCTTTTATTTCCAAATGATAGTGCCCAGCTCACAACAGAAATTCCTGTATTTAGCTTCTATGTGTACTATCTGTACTTTCTGTTTAACTTCACTGTCTTTCTCACTTTGTGCCTTACTGTGACCTTATGGGCACTCAATTTTTTTTTTTAGGTCCAATCACCAGATACTCGTCAGTCGCCCCTGGCAGCACCCCTAAACTTTGTCTCACTAAGTGCCTCAGCTGGCCAATGCCTCACTTTGGCCAAGGCCAAGCAACTGCTGCTCTGTAAGGAATTTCACAGCAGTATGCATCTAGCCTGCTGATCTGTCAGCACAACACACCCCATTGTCTCCTCCTTGTCCAATGCCTTACTGTATTGACATTCTTTTACTAATCCTCATCCTCTTCAGCTTAACTAACAGTTTCCCATGTGTCACTGTGCCAAAAGCTTTACTGAGTGCCAAATAGAGCAAGTCTGCAGAATTATCCTTGTCAAGAAATTTATCTTGTATAAAGAAAGGGATCAAGTTAGGCACGATCTACTAAAACTGCCTTTTATCTGGCTTTCATCATGCAAATCAGTGGTAACACACCACTCCATAAACTCATGTGATCCTTGTAGTTTAAGCAAAATAAAAGTCATGTTAATGGCCGATGATCAGGGTCACACTAAAGCCAGCAACTAAGCACAGCTGAAACAATAAGACACAATTTCTGCTGTGTTCTTAATCCATCCAAAGAATATGGTTTCATTCACGTTTCATAGCGGTTTCAGAAAACGTCCTACAGAGATGACAGTAGTCCACAATTTTCCAAATGGATAATTTCAAACATTGTTGAATATAAGATCTGACAGTTTGTGAGGAAAACAAATACAAGCAAAAAAGCATGTTCAGATGGGGCCTTGTCTATATAAAGCTAGTCTGCCCAAGACAGCAATTCAAGTTCTAGACCAAATATTCACTAACATTCTAATTTGATTTTTGTAACACTTTGATTTCACATAATGGGAAACACATCCAAAACAATTAATTAATATTTTGAAGACATTTGTAAGCTTTATATCATTATTTCCTAATTGTGAAATGCAAGCAGTAGCAATAGCAGATGTAACAATGAAGTAAGTAGAAATGAAAAGCTTTTCCTTAATGCAAAGAAAATACATTTATCACCTTCCTCTCCTGACACCTGTTAATGCCCAGCAGAAGTATGAATTGAGTGTATGCTCATTTTAACAGCAGTTCTTCCCTTTAAAAGCAGCTTTTCTGTAGCTCATTTTCAGTATTATGATTTATCATACTCTTTACCTTTCTTGTTTTAAGCTTCCACCTCTTTCTGTGCTGGGAAGAGACTCTTAAGGATTCCCCACTTCAGTCTGGGCAGAGCACTTTGTGCAGGATTGGGGAGAGGGAACAGCATGAGGTGAGACTCCAGCGCCTTGATGGGGGAATTGGGCCGTAGAGCTGAGAGCGTGTAAGTCTGTGGCACCCTGTGGGACCCTTGCCCACACAGATAAATTTCTGTCCTCAACCAGGCTATGCTGCCAAAATACAACCAGCTCTGCATGGAGCCCGACAGCTTCATGATAGGATCCAGCATTTCTTTTCTTTTTTATATGTGGGTTGTTGTGTTTTTTTCTCCTATACTTTTTATTTTCTGCTATTTACTTATTATTTCTCATAATGAGACCCATATCCCTGCAGATGCCATAGCTCCAGTCCATAATAATTGTTCAGGGTCAAAAAAAGAGAGAAGAAAAAAGAAACAAGTGTGAAGAGGAGGATTGTGAGTCTTACTTGGGAAAAAGTGTTCTGACTGTTTTCAACAGGAACTAGAAACATTCGCAGTTGTGGTGAGGGAAGAGTTTGCGATCAAAGTAATCAGAAACTGGAAAGTAATTTTGGTGGAAACACTTTTCAAGGGGTTGGATTTCCATATTCTCTCAGTTAATGTGACCCAGAATGTCTTCAGTACTTAAAAATATTTTAAATTAGGTGGGGAAAATAAAAACACTTTGTTATTTAACTTGAATACAAAATTAAATTTGTGAAATACTAGCAATTTTATCTTCTAGGCAACTTTTCAGAGTTACTAAAAGCACTTATAAGGTATATATCAACCCCTAGACTGCACAAAACACTGAAGCACACAAAATAAAGAAAACAAGTTTAATGAGGTAGGAAGGCTCTCAGTGTCAATGAAGAAATGAGAAAAATAGATCAGCACTGGAGTCTCAAATCATCTCCTTTTGCAAAGCAAGTATGCCCAGGCTGCTTAGAAAATAAATGATACACTCAAAGCCGGTAGAGGAATGGTATTCCCAAGCAAAACACTTCTTTTTAGCATGTAATCCCACCATGGCACTTCTTTGCTACACGCACTGTAAAAGGTACAGATCTGATATGTCATTATGCAGTTGCAGCACGCTTAAACATTTCTGGTTATTGCAGACTGAGAGCTATTTAATACCACAGAATAAAAAAAATATAGAGTTGAAAAAATAGGATGTCACTGTAGTAAAAGACAGATCAGTAACTCTGTTATGACTCAGTAGCTCACAATAAATTATTTAAACAACTTGAGCTCAAGAATGACCTTTCAGCCATTGCAAGGCAGGAAAAATATTTTCCTTTCTTAACCTCCACATTTCAAATTCCGCTTCTTCCATCAAAATCAGAGGTCGAAGATGTGGGAACTTGGTGATTAATCTCAGACTATGAAACCCTGAAGTACCATCAATCAGGTGTAGATGGTGACTTGGTAATGGAAGCAATGGGAGAGGGTCTGCTGGGCAGAAACCAGAGGCACATCATATTGCTTATTATAAATTTTGAAGCATTTATTAAAGAACATTGGAAACTGATAAAACCTTCAGATTATTCCGTTGTTTTGTACTCTTCAGGCCTTGAAGCACATATTTTAATCAATTCTATGTTATAAAAGTAAACTTTAGGTACATATTATTGCAGTGCATTTTACAGACATCCAATACACATTGGAAATTTGTAGGTCAAGCTCCATTAGCTCAGAGTATCTAGACATCTGCATCCCCTTGAAATCTGACCTACTTCACGTGCTTTTAAGAATAGGCCGTGCACTCATGTCAAACCGTGGTTTAGGAGTTTCCTTACCTCCCGGTAAGGAGAGCAGGTGCCGGTGGTGAGGTGCCGGCAGGGAGGGGCCGCAGGAGTTTCTGTGCGGGGAGGCAGGGGCTGCCCCAGCCGGGCACAGCCCGTTCCCGCCAGGCACATCCCGTTCCAGCCTGGCACCGCCCGTTCCAGCCTGGCACATCCCGTTCCCGCCGGGCACATCCCGTTCCAGCCGGGCACCGCCCGTTCCAGCCCGGCACCGCCCGTTCCAGCCGGGCACCGCCCGTTCCAGCCCGGCACCGCCCGTTCCAGCCCGGCACCGCCCGTTCCAGCCGGGCACCGCCCGTTCTCGCCGGCTCCAAGGTGCCACCGCAGGGTTCGGCTGAGCTCCGCCGCCGTGCTCCGGCTGCTTTCAGGAAAGCGTGCTTCAGAATGGGCCAAACACAACTTTTTTAAATGGTGAAAAACAGCAAAATGAACAGCAAGGAGGGAGGACGTGGGGGAAGTTGCTCCAGGCACCAGAGCGTGATTTCCCTGCAGCCCCTGGGGAGGGCCAGCGGCGAGCAGTGCAAAGGAGATGGAGCAGCACGGGAGAGCTGCAGCGCACTGACCGCGATCCCTGTCCTGACCCTCTGTGCTGCCCGGGACTGGGGGAAAGGAAGCGGAGATAGAAATGAAGGAGTGAAGTTGAGCCTGGTGGAAAAAAAATGAGAGGTGGTGGGAAGGAGCTTTAATTTTTGCCCTGTATTTCTCACTATCCAGCACTGATGCTAATTGCTGATAAGCTAAATTAATACTTGACAAGTCAAGTGTGTGTTGCCCATGAGGATACGTGGTGAGTGGTCTCTCTGTTGTGACCTGCAACTTTTCCATTTTATTTTCTCCCTTCCTGCCTAGGAGGGGATTTAGGAGAGAACTGCTTCAACTGTCTGGCAGTTGTGCAATGTTAAGCCACCATGTCCCTACAGCTGAATTTGAAATGCTCCTGGGGGATCTATGTGGACAGCCACAATGGTGTATTTACTATATGGGGAAAAGCCAACACATCTAGTGGCTTATTTGGTGCTGTTTGGAAGAATGAAGTTCAGTAGTTTTGGAGGAGCAAAAGTTAATTCTAGTGTCATACAAATATCAATTCATTTATCCTTAGTATCTCCACATTTGAGTTCTGTTTAAGCAAAGAAGATTCTAATGTTTGACAGGTTTAAGAAAATTACATGCTGTTTCTGTGAGTTAAAAAATTGTTGGGTTTTTTTGTTTTGTTGGTTTTGGTTTTTTTTTTTGGTTTTTTTTTTTTTTTTTTTTTTTTTTTTGTTGGTTGTTTTTTTTTTTCCCCAGAGGTAGATTTCCCACTAATGGAAACTGAGTCCAATTCTCATATTGAGAACACACTGAGGAATTTCTTCAGTGAAGTATCAAATGAGCTTGAGATACTTCTTCACGTTGCAACAAATCAGCACTCTGCCAATTCATGCAACTCCACCTTTAGGATGTAGATACTATTTCTTGATCATTGACTTGGAAATTTTTCTAAAACTGTGGTTTTGCTACTCTTTATTTTAAATAATTCACTTTCCCTTATTTTTGCTAGAAGCAATGAAGAAAACCTCTATTCAAAATAGTAATATTTTGAAAGTATAGTGGTTTGCACCGAAATTGTGAGAAGGAGAAAAAGGCTTTAGAAGAATCAGTGTGAAATGTGTACTAAAGTAGGCGTTCAGATAGGAAATCTGTGGTTATGTTACTGCAACTTTAGCCAGGACCTTAGTATGTCAGCAAAATATTCTGTGATAACAGCAGATATCAAAACATGGAAACTCTTCACATTGATACCTAGAACATGATATATGAAACCCAATAAATATGATAAAAAATGTGATTCATTTCTAGAGCCTTAAGGTTGGGGGCCGCAGATATGAAAGGTATATAATTTTGATAACAATACACAATATTAGCTATTTAATACTCATACACACCTTCCATTTCCATTATAATAGTGCAATATTGCTAACTGGGTTAGCAATAACTGATGGGTTGCTGGATCATGAAGGGAGCTGAAGTTGTCCAAGCTTTAGCAAATGCTGCCTGTATCTGCAAATGATAGTGAGAAGGAGAAACAACATGGAAAAGTACAAACCCATTTTATTCCATGTATCCACAAAGCAGAAGATGATGGGAATGGTGACATCAAGCTGAGTGGCTCAGCTGACACACCTGAAGGACAGGATGCCACCCAGAGGGACCTGGACAGACACAAGTGGTCCAGCAGGCATCACATGAGGTTTAACAAGACCAAGTGCAAGCACTGCAGCATCAATAAATTCTGAGGCATGAACAGGTTGAGAGCAGCTCTGAGAAGAAGGACTTGGGGATGGGGGTGGATAAGAGGCTGGACATGATGCAGCAGTGTGTGCTCACAGCCCAGAAACCAAACGTGTCCTGGTTTCACACTGCATCCAAAGCAGTGTGGGCAGCAGGGCCAGGGAGGGGATTCTGTCCCTCTGCTCTGCTCTGGTCAGAGCCCACCTGCAGTGCTGCATCCAGCTCTGGGGTGCCAGCACAGGAAGGGCATGGAACTGTTGGAGAAATTCCAGAGGAGGCCACCAAGTGGATTAGAAAGATGAAACAACTCTCCTATGAGGAAAGGCAAAGAGAAGTGGGGTTGTTCATCCTGGGGAAGAGAAGGCTTTGGGGCTTAATTTCAGCCTTCCAGTTCCTGAAAGGAGCCCACAAGAAAGATGGAGAGAGACTATTTACAAGGGATGTAGTGGCAGGAAAAGGGGAAATGGCTTCGCACTGAAAGAGGGTAGGTTTAGATGGATATTAGGAAGAATTTTGATTCTATGACTCTATAAAAGTTCCTTGTATATACTTTCAAAGTTTGAAGGCAAACTCTGGCAAAGCAGAGAAAATATTAATTGGCTTCTAATGTCCATTGCTTACACATTCCAATCTTCAATCATCCTGTTCAGTATCCTTTTCACCTGAGTGAGGCAAGTGCACATTGCTGGGAAGCTGGAGCTTGAGAGAAGTGTGTTTCTCCTAAAATGAATACCACTGAATACATGAGACAAATTCATACAGCATCAAGAAATATTAATGGAGCACATTTGGCACTGCTCCTTAACTTCTCCAAAAGCAGACATTCAAGGAAGGGAAATGTGCCACCTGACCACCCAAAATTCCTGTTTTCTTTCTTTCACACAAAGCAATTTACAGAAAAGGGAGGCAGAAATCCCATTCTGGAGACGCCTCCTTTTTTGCCCCTCGGAGATTTTTCTGTGGGTTTCTCTGTTTTGCCTGCCCCTGCCTGGGAGCACACAAGTGAGTACACAGAGGCTGGAGCCTGTATGCTGTGCTGTCACAGTGCACCAGCTGCCTGTTATTCAAGAAATGTTGTAAAACCTCTCAGGGAGTCTGTGACTAACACAGTTTCAGTAACGATCCAGACAGAGGCACTAGAGCAGGAGTTAATTAGCAGCCACTCAGCAGCACCGAAGTGAAATGGGAAGAGTCTGTGTTTGAAACCCCACCACTCCTCCAATCCACATAATTCACGTTCATCACTCACTGTACAAAAGCAGGCACTTAACTCTTTGATTCTCTAAGTGCAAAACCAAAGCAAGGCAAATCTTTTCATATGCTTTGTAGTACCAGCTGCTGTACTGTCCTTTTACAGCTAATTAAAACCACATGATTTTCCAATTCACTTGGTACAGAAAAATGTGTATTTTGGCGCTATATCATTTCAAAAGAGCATGTCTTGCTGCAGATTAGAGAGCAATAACTTGAGATCCTGTTAAGATCTGCGAAAAGAGTGAACAATTATGGTTGGCCTTCATCCTCAGGAGCCTTAACAATTTCTCATAAAAGTCCCCTGAGGAATTGTTAGATGCCATCTATGCAGCAAAATCCCTGCAGCTGAGCAGTGTAGGAAAAGGATTTGGCAGCTTCCCTAAGATATGTATATTCAAGTGGAAATTATTCAGAGGGAAAGGTTTGTCTGTATTGCTGAAGTTATCTCCAAGTGGGCCAGCAAGATGCTGGTTTCAGGACTGAAGCAGCAAGGGGAAACAGCTCTTGAAAGGAAAGATTGAAAAAGCACAAAGACCATTTTTTTTCTTTAGTTCATGGGTTAATAAATCAGTGTTTGTGATCTATTTTGAGGGCTCTGAATAATAAAAGTGCTGTAAGTGCTAATCTATAAGTGCTGAAATCCCACTCTTCTGAATTTGCAGTATAATTTAATTTGTGAGAATTAAGCAGTCAAAAGGTTCACAAATCAAGTTGTTGGGGTTTTTTAAACAACTTTCAGTTTGAGGCTAATTATGTGCTTCAGAGTCAGTAATGGATTTTTTATACATTTTCTATGTTCATATTTATATTCAAAAGCCATGCCCATAAAATAATATATTCTTCTGGGGCATTCCAGCAGAAATTTTAATCAGTTAGGAAAGTTGATTAAGAAACTAACAGATTTGAAAAGCACTTTGCACTAATGCAGATTAAGATTCAGCCAGAGGATGTGCCACAGTTTATATTAAAAAACCCCCAACAAATAAAGATGGAACTTTTTCCTAATTATTCTTTTTTTTTTTTTACAGTTTGCTGTGCTTGTTGTAATTTGACTGATCATAAATTCCAAATGCCCACTCATTTCATTTTTGCTCATAATAAACTCTTCTCAAAGTTTGGTGGAGAACTTTTTCTAGAAAATATTTTTCATCAGGGTAACACATCTGAAAGAGAGGACTGACAATTTCCTTTTTTTGAATCCTGAGAATTTTAAAGTACAAGCAAATGGTTATGCCAACACAGAGATGGATTTATTACATGCTAGTGTTAAGCATGAATCACACGAATAAATGTAAAATCCTATTGTGTATATTTTGTAAATATTTGGTCTAATTGTTTGTGCAGTCAAGGCCTAAAATGTACATATTTATACTGATAAGCATGTATATGTTCATAGGGATCACGATGAGTTAAAATGTAGGAAAATAACTACTCCAGATTTACATATTAGTAGACAGGGACTGCTAGAAATAGGATGTTAATAGAGAAATAAGACAGAATATGGAGTTGTCAGATTAACTGCTCTGATTAACTTCCTTCTTTATTATGTTCAGAATTATTACAGAAAGGAAACAGAGACCCTTTCAGGAGCCTTTTAGGAAGCCCCAGGAAAGCAAACCCTGGATCCTGAGGAAGTAGCAGGAGTAATGAAATGTTACAGGCTGTATAAATATTTTTTTCAAGAACTCTATGCCTTGTAGCCTTTAGTTGTGCCATTGTAATATTATGGCCTTAGCTGTAAATGTAAGCACAACGATTCAGTGTAATATGCTTTGTTATCTTTTGGCACAGCAAGAATATTGAGTATTCACTTGAGTGAAGAAGGACTGGAAAACCTCTGATTTTGAAGCACATCTGAAGAGCTTCTGTCAGGACAAGTTATACCACGCAAACACAAATAAATATTATCTTGGAGCAGGAGATAATTCTGTAGGTCATACACTGTGTAGTTCCACAGGTCTGTGAAAGTCTTTCTGAAGAACTGTAAGCCTGCCAGAGACCAAGGTGCAAATACTACAGAAAACCTAAATGAAGCAAGTACAAAAAGGATGAGCTTAAGAAGGTCAGCATTTATGGTATCAAGTCCCTTAATGCAGAGTTTCCTGAGAAGATGATCAGAGCAGGCTGCATTTGCAGTGTTTGTTCCTGCTACACTTCTGCTACTACCCCATTATTCAATGCCCAATCACTTAGTCAGTCTATAGGTCTTAAATAGTATAGGGCTATATAAGAACAGTAAAAAATATGCCTCAGTGAGAATATAATATCAGCAAAAGTTTAGCAAATGTCAGGAGCCATAATAAGCAGCATACATTTGACTTCATTTTCGTTATGGTAACAGGAAATTATGTGATAGGGAACCTTCAAACCAGAAATGTTTCAGAAGCAAAAAATCAGCCAGGGTAAAGGTCACAAAGGTTGTTTAGGGATCTTATCTCTATATGAATATGGTTGGTTTTATATTAGATATTAATTACTCTAAAAAGATTAATTTTATGTTAATAGCAAATAAATCCTTATTCAAACATGGTGTTATTCTGATCTTGAAGTTACGTTCAAACTGAGATTTTCCATCTGTGCATCCCCCCAAACCTTTAAGAGGCTGTTCACGTTATCTCTCAGTCCTGTTGGTGCAGGGCACGGCCCAGGGAGACGGTGCTGGTGCACATTTATTGGTTGGGAAGTGGCCAAGGAAGTTCAGAGATGTTATGGCAGCATTTGAGATTCTTGGACAGCCTTTACATGACTACCTGTAACAAGTTAAAAAGCTTTATGAAGGACTGCTTTTCAAAACTCAGTATCATCCATTTCAGGGCTAGACTCAAACTGAGTGTGTTCAAAAATCTTGAGTAACCAATTACAGATGTGTAAGTCTATTTTGTCTTATAAATAATGCCTTTGCCTAAAAAGTTTACTTTTTCTGTTATCTAAATAATGACTTAAGTCAGAAAAATATTAACTAAAAGGCCAATCGTGTTTATAATAAATATTTTCCTAAAGAACAAGTGATTCATTTTTTTTGCAGCTATCAAAGGTAATCTTTGAAGGAAAATAAAGAAAAAGTATTTTAAAAGCCATCAGCACAGGCCTCTGCTATTTCTAACAAATTTAATTGCTCTAGATTGGTTAATTTATGTAGATTACATACAGTTGTTAAAGATTTATCCTATTCTCCAGTAATTTAATCTTTCTGAAATACTTTCTGCTTTCCTATGTTTATGTCTTCCCAAAATAAGTGCAAAATATTAAATTAAAAATGCAACAATTCATAAACACTTACCTATACATGGCTGCACAAAACAATCAGAAAACAAGCTTGCAGTCATCTAGGGTTTTTCTTCATGAGAGAAGTGTAACTGCACAGCTGTGGCCATGACATAAGAGTTTATTTAGTCTGGACTCTACAGAAACAATAATGAGCACAATGAGATAACAAGCTGGTGAGTTTTGAACCTCGAAAAACTGCTGAGTAATACAATGCTAAATTAAGAAGCTAGCTCCTTACTTCTTCTGAAACATTAGTTTTTCTAATTGATGAAAACAAGAGTAGGAAAGAAAAGGCAGGGTTTTTGGGGGAAACTGTGAGACCTTGGAACTATGACTGGAAAGTTCTGGATGATACTTGGTCATGACAGACTGCACTGCTTAATCTGTATTGCTGAATTACAGTTCAAAAACTATCCCTGCAATAGCTGTAGTTCAAGCCAGACAGCCAGGTCACAAAACTACAAAAAAATTTGTCTGGCTTAGGCCTGGACAAAACTGTGTCTGATTACACCGGGAATTAGTCTCTTGACTTGATGATTAAGTCATACATTCCGAAAAATTAAGGAAGATTAGTAAAGGAGATAATGATCCCAGAGCAGAACACCTTCTTTCAAGCAGACACTGATCAATTCCTTATAAGCAAATTTAACTATCCCTCATCACATCCACTTACCTGTGCATGACTACACAAGTCAAGCAGGAATCAAGTTCACAGTCATCTATGAATTTTTTCTGCAGAAGAAAGGTGTAACTGCTCAGCTATGCCCATAAGAGTTTATTTAGGCTGGATTCATTAGAAGAAATAATGAGCACAAAAAGATAATAGGCAGGTTATCTTACAAGTGCTATAAATGTCTGTCCATGCTTTATTTATTTACCAAGGGTGTAAAGGCAGCACTCTGTGAACTCTCAGCACTCTGTGAACTCTGAAAGCAGTGAACTCTCCCTCTACTGTCTGTCTCAAAAACCAACTTCAGTCTCACTGAAGCCAGGAAAATATTAGGGGAACCTCAAATTTGGCTCTGTCAGAAACAAACCAGTTGCTGAAAACTACAGACATCTTCAGGAGGGATTTATGAACAGTTAGCACCAAAACCAGTCCTTCGTTAGTACAACAAAAGAAACTCATTGCCATGTGAATCTCCAGATAGCCAGAAAGTAAAAAGCCCACAGAATTAGCTTTGAAGCAGAAAAAAATGTGTAATGAAACTGAGAAGTCAGTCTCATTTTGTTGGCTTCATCAGGAAATGAGGGAGTAAGGAAAGCATTTCAGAGAGACTCTTCGGAAATCCTAAGAACTTTGTGTTCTGTTCACCAGCTTTCAGAGTTTCCTCCTTACATATGACTATGACAGTGCAGCCACTTTTCTGTTCCTTATTGGTGAGGGACCCCACCTCAGGCTGTGGAGATCTGCTGTCTCTGTCCTGCACGCCTTTTGTTCCGAGCTGTGCCAATTAACTCTGTAAACTGTGGAGTGTTTGTCACATCCCTATCAGATGTGTGTCATTATATGTGCTACAGTTTGAATGAATCCAGAAATAATCCTGTCTTGTCAGCTGAGCAGACAGCCTTGTCACTACCCTGCCAGTTTATACATGAGGTAGTGGGAGCTGTGTGAGAAAGCGGTGAACAATCATTTGGACTAATTAAAAGCAAAGTGATTGAAAGAAATGAATGGCATTGTGTTGAGTTGTTGCTGAGAGAAAATTGTTTGGAGTGTGTTTTCTTAGGAGGTTTGTCATGGATGCATCCAAGGGTATGGCATGCTGCTGGTCAGAGGCTGGAGGGAGATGGAGGGCACCCTCAGCAGGGAGCTTGTCACGTGCTAGCTCTGTGTCTTTCAGTCCTGGTCAGCTGAAAGCCACATCCTTCTGGGCACTGAAAACTCTTGTTTCATGATAGATAGATGAGCAGGCATGTACTGATGTGGGTTGGCCAAATTTGCTCTGTGTTTTTCTAGTAAAACTTAATTTTAATGGGAAGATAAGTTTCTTGACAAATATTTTTTTTTTTCAAAAAGTGATAGCATTCCTTGAAATCCTTGATGACAACGCAAAGGAAGAATTCTTCTGGAACTCCTAACTTTTTCTTTAATGTATTCAGGTTTTTTATTACTCAACATGTTTGGAAATTCTGTGATTTTTTTTTTGTTGTTTCCAGTGAAAACAAAACAAAACAACAACAACAAAAAAACCAAACCAGTGGAAAGCATCTTTTTAATAGGCATTTTCTGCAAGAAAACTACCACATCATTATACCAAACCTGACAGAGACATCAAGAAATGTCAGAGATTTCGAGCTCATGTTGCAAGTCAAGTAGAACTGGAATGAAATTCTTACCTGTCTGTCTATTGCTTTAAATATGGGTATTTCTTTTCCTGGTGCTCTGAAATCTTTCCTTCTCTCTATGTGTCATTCTTTAACTTCAAGTCCTGTTCTGAATCCATCAAATATACTCTGATCCAATTTTTTTGTTAACTCAGGTAATTTATCTTCTCCATTCATCAAAGCCTATGGTATGATTTTCATAGTAAGTGTCTCCTCTGGTGATTATGACTTTGCTGAAAAAATTCTGGCAAATGCCACCTTGTAATTTTTGCCATATTCTGTAATAAATCATATTAAAATCATAGAATCTTTTATTCATCTCAGTATGTTTAAGATGCTCCTCAGGATCTGAATTTTGTGTTATTGCTGAAATACACAAAAGCTTTCTTGTTTTACTGAGGACAGGGAAGTTATACTTGAAGATGTTATTTTATGAAATCTGAGCATGACAAAATAAACTTCCTTGTATTACTGCTATTGTGGAAGAATGTAATTCTTTGTAAACATCGAGTGCATGTGAGTATTTGAGGTCACAAACCCCTGCATATGTCTGTTATATAATGGGCACTGGGAGCCATTTATCATTAATGACCATTCTTTTTAACTAATATGTTGTGTTTGTCTTAAGAGAAGTCCTTATGTTTCGTGTTAGAGCAGTGATTCCTGAGAATTTGAACACACACTGTCCCATTGCTGGCAGCCAGCAATTAGTATTTTGGCGTTTGTGGAAAGACTGTTGCCAATATCACTCACCTGCTATTACTAAAGCAGCAATATCACAAGAAAGCAATAAAGAAGAGGGGAAAGGAAGTAGCTATTGTTTGTTTAACTGGCATGAAAGCCAAGCGAGCTGCATGGAGAGAGGCCAGAGGGTTCCTCACAAGAAGCACGGCAGGCAGCGCGAACGGGAACGGCGGCACGCTGGCAGCAGCGCGCCAGAGCCAGCCCCTGCAGAGGGGCACACATGCTGCCAGACCCAGACATGGAACCAGGGCCCAAGTCCTGCCTGTCACACATATTAGAGAAAGATTAGAACTTCTAATCACTCATCTGAATGAAGAAAGAACAGGAACTTTTTTTTTTCCTGGAAGAAAGAGTACACCTAGACATGGGGGAGAGGAGGAAAAAGGGAGGTGAACACAGAAAAAGGGAAGCTCTGCTCCCAACCCCTGGCTAATACACCTCACTAGGATGACATGAAAGCTTTCAAAAGTGTTTTAGCTGCACTTTAAAGCAAACAAAAAAGCAGGAATCTTCCTGGTGTAACCAAAAATTAATAAACAGGTTGTCATCATAAATTAAGGCATTGTTCATTTGAAGAATACATCTTCCAAAAGAAAATTCCATCTTAAAGCTGGAAGTATTTAGAAGACTTCAGCTTTTTTTTTTTTATCCAGCTATTGACACAGGTCCTTCTTTTCTTTGAAATGTGGGAAAATAAATAGCTTACAGCCTGATGGTGACAAACTGGTATGCTCCTTAAAATTGTCTCTCAGATTTGCCTCAGAAAAAGCAAAGATTTAAATTCTGATCTTCCCAAAGAAGCAAGGTACCACTTTCTCTCTGTTTCTTTTTTCCTGTTTTTCACCCATGCAGAATAGGACTCCTCTTACAAGTTTGTATGCTTTTAAAGCTCCAGATACACAGTACCCAAGAGGAACAGCAGTTATTGAATTTTCCCTTTAAAGCTCTATGGTTTGCTAACACTAGGTAAAAATTAAGTCAAAAGGATATCTATCAGGGACTGGATCAATAAATTGCTTTTCATACTGAGGGTAACTTAATTCATGCTCAGGGAGTGTCTTTGCTCAGACAGAATGTCTGTTGCAGAGACACAGCTGAACAGATAATGTTTGCTGCAGACTGTGCTGGGGAGCAGGGAACAGCACTAGGTACAGGCTTTCCTCTTCACAGATGTACACATGTATGTAGACCATTAATGAAGCTACAGTGTAGCAGTGCTGTAATTGTATTTTACCAACACTGTCCTTAATAGGACATACGGGGAAATTGTTCCAGTCTTAAAGATTTCTCTGAAGTACATGGACAGGTGCCAGGACAGTGACATGGGGAAACCCAGACCACCACCCAGGACTGAAGCACCATTCAGTCTGACCATCTGATCGAGGAGAAAAAAAAATTTTAGTTTCAAAGAGTCATTATTTGGTATCCTTCCAAATATAGCAAAGTCTCTAAAAATTGCTAATCAGTGCTAAATTGAGAAGCTAGCTCCTTACTTCTTCTGTACCATTAATTTTTTTTGTTCTGAGAAAAAGCAGAATAGGAAGCAAGAAGCAGGATTTTTTGGGCTGGGATTGTAAAGAAGTCCATCAGTCCAGGACTGAACACATTGTTTCAGGCAGACACCCATTATCCCTTATAAGAAAATTTAGGTACCCAAGGCATTGCAATGAAAGTTGTGAAGTCATTTATTTTTTGAGAATGAGCTATATATCTCATGATGAACATCTGTTTATTGCGACTTTAATGACTCAAATATCCATTGGCTGATTTATTTATCTCTTATAAGGAGTTTTTGTTAATCCTGTTCTGATTAGGAGTTTTTGATGGACAATTATATATTTGGAACTCATAAGGAAGCTATATTTAAATTATCCTGAATTAAACGAGAAGTAATAATTTTCTGGGGAAAAAAAAGGAATTCTAGAATTTCACTAGTGAACGATTTTTAGATTGCCCTATATTTTAAGATTCTATTTTAAAATGACACAACCAGAAAGCCAGTGTTTTCCCTCTCTTTTGTATTTGTTTGAAAGACATAGAAAAACCACAAAAACTAAACTTTTATTCCTCTTACAAGTGTTAAGAATATGTTGAAAAAATATATTTCAAAATTATCAGGTAGTAGCTTTAAGTAGTTACATGATGTACATGTCTGATGCCTGAAAAGAAATAACAGTGAGAAGGGCAAAGAAGCAAATCCAGAAAGTCACAGCTAAGGTAGTGTGACTACCAAGCCCATTGGCACAAGTCCAGTGTCAAAGGTACGGTGAGTGAAATCTAATTTGTCTGATGAGTCAGGGAGAGGCATGCACAACATCTAGACAGTGTTTAAGACTGGGGATAGCTTATCTGGATTTGTATTTTTGAAGCCTCTTCTTTCCAGGTATCTGTATGTTTGTCTCAAATCCACCTGACAGGTGGATTAACAGGTATTGTGCTTATTTTACACTGCACGGAACAGACAAGATGTTGAGTAATTTCCTCTGAACTCACTGGAATTCACAATGGCCATTATTGTAGCAACAAATATTAGTTTCAGAAAATTTAGTAGGGTCCACAGAAGGGTCACAAAGATGACCAAAGGACACGAAAATCTGTCACTTGAGAAAAGTCTGAAAAACTGCATTTATTCAGTCTTGGGAAAAGAAGGCTTAGGGAACATTTTACCACCATGTTTCAGGGGTGGGGACAGCAAAAATGTGGATTTCATGGTGTTGGATGTTTCTGATTTGGCTAGACAGGATTCTGGGTCACCTTGTCTAGACTGCGGTTTTGGCAAAAAAGTTTGGATTAGATGATCCCTTCCAATCCAGTATTCCATAATTCTTGTCATGCAGTTATTTTGTCCCTGAAAGCATTAACTTTCAGAAGGTATGGCTTTGATGGTACCCTTTACATTAACATACATAATGCAGTGGAATGTAACACAAAGGAAGATACATCTCAGAGTTTGAGAATTTCACTACTACATCCTAACCACTAAGCCATCTCTTTTCTTTACTGTAGTTATGGCATAATATGTCTTCTGTATTCTACGTCTTGCTAAAATCACATTCATTGCCATTTAGAAGAAATATATTTAGCTGCAACTTGAAGATCTTCTGCAGGTTAAAGATGACATGAATAAGAAAATGCTCAAAGCCCCCATCACACCATAAGAAGCTAGTCCTGTAGTAGTCCTGTACCTTGTTTCTTAGCTCTGTTCAATCTGGTTTTCCACAGTGCATCAGCAGTCTGGTCTGCAATAAAATCTTCTATACAGATAGCATTTCAAATTAAATTTAATTTAAAAAAAAATGGACATGAAAGTCTCTCACCCGCTACTGCACAAACAACATTTTTTTGCTTATGCTTTTACCCAGCAAAGTGCTTTGAAAACATTTCAAACTAGTTTGTTCAAGATGCTGGAACTACATGCAGTAAACATCCATCTGCGTATTAGTCTTAAAAACATTTTGACAGATTTAAAGAAGCACAAACAGGAAAATAGTCTGTATTCACATATACCAGTGGGCTAGGCTATTTCTTTATGCCTGATAAGATTCAGGAAATAAATTTAGTGAAACTGTAGACTGCATGAATACCTCATTGTATCAGAAACGTTGATTTTGAGAGCAATGTTAGACATGGGCCAAGAAGGGTGCAAGATTTACATTATCAGTAAAAGGCACTTCTGCGTCTATAAAATTAAAGGCAGTTGAGTACAATCAAAGCATTTCTAGCAAGCAATTTTTGTAACAATAAACAAAAGAGGAAAACTATCCTTCAGTAAACCTCACAGTGACAGAACCAGAGGGCTGCCACTGCAGTAGCCCAAGCTCCAGGTTGCATTTTGGTAGAAGTGTATGGGCTGTGACTGCCCCTGTGCAGGACTGCCTCTGGAACAGCACCAGCTGAAGAGCGCTGGGATGGAGCCATTAACCAAAGACTGTTTATTTATAATCAGTGTTCTTGCTGATTACACAGATGATTATATCTGTCTGCTGGCAAGAATTCTGTTTCCTGCATATATCATACTTAGGAATATTAATATTTATTTTAAAAAGTTATAAATCTCCAGACTTCCCATAGTCAAATTTAGTTTGATTTAACAAAACATGAATTTTACCAGAAAAGAAAAACTCTTAGTGATACATTCATGTATCTCTTTCAGTAATGAGCTGAGTTGTACTCTTTGCAGGAGATGTTTTCCTTTGGTGAAGACTTGCTAACTTTCCTAAATGTTAAACAGAAATTATGCAAGCTTTGATTAGACCTATCAGCTTTCTAAAGACACTATCAAAAGATAATTACACAGAAGAATGATGATCATAGGAAGTAGGGCCTGTTGTTCAAAGAAAATGTTTTCTAAAATCTGCAATTATATATGTTGCTGGAAATTTTCCCAAGTAAACTTCATTTTGTAGCTCATCCTCAAGAGATGTCATTAACATAATGATACATTTGTGCCAATTATCAAGGGAATGTCTGAATTTATTTTCACAGCTGGGTAAACAAGGAGCACATTCCCAGGAACTCAGTACGACCAAGTTCATATTTGTCATAATATATTGATACATTATTTGTCAAACAGCACTTAGAGTAACAGCTGTAAGAATAACTATTTTATAAATTCAAGTGATTTTTCTCTATTTCAGACACCTTCAAGTAATTGAGCTGGTTAGTCAGACATGTGACAAATAAGCATACCAGCCTATCTACCATGGCTTTGGTAAGTTCTGCTGCTCTGATTCTGCTGCTCTGACATTACAGAAAATTTGCTTCAGTTGATTATTGTGTAAGTATTCTGGAGAGATTTAGCTCTGTCTCATAAAATTATTACCGTGGCTTTAACTACACTGCTTTCATTAAGGTCAAAGGAAATTATGAGTTATTCTTCTAATAAGACTTGGCACAGGAACCTGTGTCCCTAGCCTGGGAAATTTTTAGATGATCTCAATAATTTTTTTTAGACTACCTGAGGAAAAAATCCCTTGATTTTTCAGGAATCAAAAAGAAATAGCATTTCCATAGTGGAAAGAATCTCCTGAACTTTGGGTTATACACGTGTACAGAGTAATATCTGAGCATGTTGTTCCTTCACTTATGCATTCTGAATAAAGGAATATAGTGTCAAAAAATCTATTTGCTCTGACAGAGCAGACAGTGCTTCCTCAGTGTATACAATCTTAATTAGATGAGACTGGAATGTAGTTTAATTTTTTTACTGTATTGGTTGCAGGGATTGTACCTTCCCTCTCATGGAAACCTCTTAAGTGTGATGAAATATGCCTATTTCTCAGGCAGGAATGAATCATGTCACTATACTGGAATAGAAAATCTGACACCCTGACAGTCTTAAAAACTCTTTTTGTGGGTTTTTTAAATTTTTTTATTAGTTAGGTATCCTATAAAATAAAATGAAAAACTTGAAGAAGTCTGAATCAGAGGAAACTCCCAAAATATGAAAAAAAAGTGCAGGTTCATGTATGCTTATCCTGACCAGAGTTTTATTTGAGTATAAATTACCTTTTCTCCATACTGTTAAGTGAAATTACCCTCCCTGGAAGTCTTCTTCATTGAATTTGCTCATCATTATTGCATTAATAAATCTACAGAGAATCTGTCGCATGTATTTTCCAATGAATAGTTTTTATAGTTAAAGTATGTTGAAATTAGCAAAGTACCTTCTTAAATGCTCTGAAAGCACAACTATTTCACAAAATGACTTTGGAAGTGGCATTGTGGATTCCACTTATCATTTTCTCTCTAAGACTTGAAGATTAAATTCTTGTTCAATTTACATGGAGAAAGTAGTCTTCTTTCCAAACACCCTGTTCAACAAGCCCCAAATAAACACTGAAATCAGACTGAGATCTTTCTGACTCCCTGCTCTCCAGCCCCAACTTCTTCAGTGAGACCCAAAGAAGGAATGAGGAGGGACTGAAGTGGTAGCTGGGGTACAGCTGAGACCCAGATATGCTTTCTGGAATTTTTGGTACACTGCCCTTCCAAAAGGACAACCAATCCCACTCCTGCTAGGTGCCTGATGTTTAACTGGCTGCTTTTAGGCACTCGATCTTCTGAACAGAAATGGAACTAATTTACAGGTACACTTTCAGACTAAACCAATTTCAAATCATGGCTTTTCCTTTGCTGAAGTAATCATTTTGGAGTGAGCATTTAATGCATTTAGGACTGAAAATGTGAGTCAAACCCACTGCAAAGTAGGATCTGCTGTGAGTCTTGCATTTGCTGTTTGTGCAGGCATCAGGTTTCCAGATTAAGTTTTCAGGATGCCTCTTTTTAAGGGTACAGGAAGTTAAATACAGCACTGAAATAAACGTCACAAATAAAATCCAGGGACAGGAATGGTACTGAAAGTGCTTAAGCATTTCAGGATCGCTGGTGAAGAAAGATTTGCAGGAGAGTTATGGAAATTTGGGAGTAAAGAATACTATTCAGGATTCAACCTTGACTATGTGACTTGGTGTTCAGTGTGAGCTGTATATGTACTTAATGGCTATGTTCCTTAGGGCAACCCAAAGGGTGGAATTTAAGTTTATGCAAATTCACATGGGCCTGAGCAGGGAATTTATTCTTCCCAAACAATTTCAATTAAAATTAGAAATGTTTTTAGCAACCTTGTATTATATCTAGTTTAAACATCTTCAAATAGTTTGGTCATTTATGTTGTTTCACAAAGCAAACAAGCTTCATTGCACAACCTAAACATTGCTTCATTATGTTCACATTGTATAATCCTTATATGCATATATGTTTTTTGAGCTCCTTGTGCTTTTCAGCAACACTAAGCATGACCTGGAGAAAATAAAAAATGTCCTTATCAGAAAAAGTAGTAAATTACAGAGAACCAGGTTACTTTCTAGGTGTTGCTAAGGACAAAGCAGTTACCCAGGTTTAGCAGAGAGAAATGCCTTTTGGCATATCTAAATAAAAGTCAGACATCTAGGAGCCAAATATTTTCCATGCAAATTCCCATTGCAGTGTTGAAGCCACAAAAGTCAACTCAGTCCTTGGAAGTTTGAGCTGAGAATTGCCAGGAAAGGATGGGAAAGTAACAGTCCTTTGTCACCACAGTGGGGCTCCTACAGAGCAGGGGCAGGTCTGATTCTTACCACACTTTGGAAAATGATGCTGAAGGATTAGAAAAGTTCAGGAAAGACCTACAAGCTTTATTTGAGATCTAGAGAGAATTAAGGGACTCAGGGTAGTTAATTAGTCAAACATGTGATATGATCGCGGCCTTCAGGAGTACTTCAGTGGAGAGAAGACTTCCTATAATGACTTCTTTAATTTAGTAAAATAAGGATAATGAAATCCAATGCCTGGAAATTAAATTTAGACAAATTCAGAATAGAAATTATATGCAATTTAGAAGCAAGAGTAAAAAACACTGTACTAATTTGCCTAGAAAAATACAGGGTTCTCCAGCCTTTAAAGCTTACTATCCAAAAGGTAGTCTGTCTAAAAGATTTGCTGCAGATTAAGTAGAAGTTGGAATCTGTATATGCAAATTATAAGGGAACTTCTCTAGCCCTTATTATTCAGACTAGAGGATGTTCTGCAATAAAAATCACAAAAGCTGGGAAAAATTCTTCTAAACTCATGTTGTTGTTCGAGCTGTATTTGGCCTTGTGTATGTGGGTGAAAAGAAGGAGGGTTTATGCACTTGTCTGTCTTACTCTGGCTTCATCTATATCTGCTGCACAGGAAGCACCCTGTTGTGAAAAATACTGAGTTATTCCTTATATTATTATTATTGTTGTTTCTGCTTTGCCTTTATATGTTTTAAAAGTCAAAAAAAGCTAGAGACAAGGAGGTGTTTTGAGATGACTAGCCTAGACCCACAGGCACAGAGCTTGACATAGTCCCATATGGGGAACTATTTTATTTTTAATTGTTTTTGCAAAGTTGGCTGTATTGTACTAATTTAGTTCAGGGGTGTGGGTTTGCTGCTTAAATTTTAGTGGTGTGGATATTTTAAATTATTTTTTAGTCTGACAGCCTGCTAACCTGTGTAGAAGTGAATATGAGAATTTCACCTGCTCTTGGTCAAAAGAATAAATGTCTGAAATTATCAGTAAAAGGCTACTGCTGGGGACTTGCTGTGTTTGTATGAAAGACTGAAAACGGGCAAAAGAGACAGAAGTAGCCAATTACGCACTGTCATCAGCAGAGAGGAGTCAGTGATGCCCAAGAAGTCAGCAGGAAATATCATTAAAATGGTGTTCCTTTTAAGAAAGTACTTCCTGTACATTTCTGAATCTGAAATCTGGCATCCTTACATTCTAATTCTAAACTTTCAGGTTCCATGAGATTCTGTTATGCAGAAGATACTCATAATTTTTTTTTTTTACTTGGTTTAGTTTGGTGTTTTTTTCTTTCTCTATTTGTTGGATACCGTAGTACCCAGTTTCCAGATACCAAGCCTCAAACTACATCATTGGCCTCCATGGAAGACACCAAACTCAGACCCAAAATCTTTCTTTGGTTAAGCAAAACAACACCTTGAGCTTTACAAAAAATACATTAAACCCCCTGGCTCAGGGATTCATGGAGGCACTGCTGCCAACAGGTACCAAGTCTCAGTGGTGACTAATGTCCTGAGAACTGCTATTTCCATGGATGGAACAATGACCCCCACCTTACAGTGACCTGGAGAAAGATTGCTGGAGAAAAAGTTATTATTTTCCATTTTTTTAGTGCCTGAAGAAAATGCCTGAACCACTAAAACACAGGATGATATGGACTGAAGTTTGATTCATTTGTCATCCTCAAAGTGTCCAAGCAACATACCCTAGTCTGAAGAGGATTTTTACATATGCTAAAAGCTTCATTTGATCAAGAGTGCACCTTCAAAGCAAATGTCCTAATCAGTTTTTGCTCTGCTTTGGTTGCAGTGTGGAACAGCCTGGCAGCACAGAAGCTGGTGTCCTTCTGGGCAAAACTAAGACAAAGAACATCTGCCAGGAGCTTATTAACTGTGCTCTAACCACTGCCAGGCACTCAGTGCAAGTCACAGGCTTTGTAGTGGGTCATGTTAGTCCCCCCAATGGGACTACAGCACAGTGAAGAAAGCAATGAAAGATTCAGGAGGCAATGAAAGGTTCACAGTGGTAAACCCAAAAAACATAAGAAGGAATATGGCTGTGCAAACCCACAGGCTTGGCTGCACTGGTTGCAGAGCAGAAGCTGTTCTGGGAGTGGCTGCCAAGATTTTTCCTCTAGAAATTCTTTCGAAATTCATTCCTAGCTCCTGTGAACTTCTCCCAAGGAGTGCACCCTAAGTGTGAATTCACAGATCCATGCTCCCTCTTGGGCCATCCCTTCTAGCACGGGCAGTGATTGTGTCCCACTCCTTGTTGACAAGGGCATTGAGCTGATACCTGTTCATGGCCTCAGCAGCTTCTAGCTCTGGTTATGGCCATCTTCACTTTCTGGACACATTTTGCTTTTAAGAACATCTTCTTTGGGTATTAACTGGGATATTTTCAAATGCCACTTAACATGCGATTACGTAATCTATAGAAAAGGATGGCTTATTCCTTCCCTGTTTTGGAAATATGGAAGATAAGGGCAAAGAGAGAGAGACTTCCAATAGCTCATTCTTTTTAAGCATTTATAAACATACCTCAATAATTTGATTATAAAATCTCCATATTTCATAAAAGATGACTTCTGTTATCCCAACACTGTCTTTAAAATCCATCCTTTAAACTCCTAGCTATTCATAGACCATCATGCTTTTGCCAAGGTATATACATTTAGGGCATGTTTTGTTTCAGTTTATCCTTTTATTTTTTTCCAGTTTGCCAATACCTTTCTTTATAAAGCAAGCACAGAGCTGTCAACAAGTGAGAACAACAAAAACAGTTCTCAAAAAGTCAAGGAGGAAAGGAGTCAAGGTGAATGCGTGGGGGATATGGAGAGGTCTCTCCGGTGCCCCATGTTTCAGAATTTACTGTGAAACCCTGAGGTCTCAGATCCCAGTCCCAGAACAAAGAACTTGGCACTTGGCATCTCAGGGTAAGGGGAAGCCAATACTTGTTGAGTAAGTCCTTAGTTCTTTCAAATCTTTATCTGCCTTCTAGGTAAAAGACCTGCTTATTTTCTTTCTAACCTTCATAGAAATTGAATTGTGTAAAGTTAAACTGAAAGAAATGAGATTGGGTGGATAAAAGAGCTGATGGGGAGCTTTCTTTCCATGTTTGCCTTATCATTTATTGAACACAGCCTATTCCAGGAGCTGTAGTATAGAGTGGAGAACTGTGGCAGCCGTATCATCTAAACATGACCTGTGTATTGACATGAGTAATCAGAAATCTGTGGCACCAACTATGTACACATAAACATCTGCCTTCCCTTGAGCTCTGAAAGACCCCTTACAGTTCTGTGCATCCCCATCTGAGAGTCTCTTGCTTCAGCTGCAAGACAAACTCAGCTCCTTGACCTTAGGAACACTGTCTCAGCAAGGAAGCCTTGAACCCAGGCTCTCCAGGGAGTACCTCTTGGAGGTAAAGACTAGACAGGAGCACAAGGACTTGAAATCTTAAGTTGTTTCTAATGCTATTATATTCCCTTCCATATAGACCAAAAGCTGCTACCTCTCAATTTCTGATGGACAATATGTAAAAAAAAATTCCTAAGGCCTCATACTGAAAGAAAAGAAACCTCTACAGTGTTTCAGCACTCTTTTTAGGCAGTACCTGTCAGCGGCAGTAGGAGTTGCTTGCCTGCCTGAAGCAGGAGACACAGGGTAGCAATAATGTGAAATGCTATTAGCAGGCACAGTGCATTAGGCTCCCATTGTGACAGTGAAGGAATAAAAATGGCTGTGGATGAGTCCATGAAGTTAGACTAACTGTGTAACAGGAATAGGATTTTTTTTTTTAATCTATAAATATTTATTCTGGAGAAAGCATACTAGGTGATTACAAGTGCAGATGCTCTCCTGGTCAATATTTGACTAAAGAAAGCAATCAGTTCTTCTAACAGTAGCAAGAAAATAATAACATGAGGAATAATGAGTACATTTCAAAAAACCAAAACCCCTTTAAATTAGCTAAACTTTTAAACTTATTTATTTAAGAGCAACATTTGAATATTACCAACAGATTTGAAAGCATACTAAAATGAAACAAATTCATATGACAACTTTCTTATCTTTCAATAGCAAAAAATCATTTAACAATAAGACAGTGAATTTAGTAATGTGGCCAGACTGCTTCAGAGTTCTTAACTTTAATTAAAATTATTGCGGCTTCAAACTCAGAAATCATCGCTTCCATCAGTTCAGTCTGGCAGGTAATATAATGTAGTTATTATTTTTGCCCTGAATATGCAGCATCTTTGTCAAAATAATGGAATCTAAATTGAAATTAGAAATCTCATGCTGGATTGGATCCAATTAACCTGAAAAAACCATTATGTGAGCATAATTTTTTTTCTCATTCTGCATAGATATGCTGTCTCCAAAGACAGAAAGCAGATATCCTACAGACTATAACTCTTCCACTTGAAAGGCAAAACTTCCCTCTTAAAACAACTCGGAATATTCTCTGCAGCCTTGAGTACTGCTTATCAGGGGATGGTATAGCAAATGTCATCAAACCTACATTTATGTGTCTGCAGCCAGAACGGGGACCTATTGTCCTGTATTTCTCTTGGTAAATGGATAGTGATCTGCACAGAGGAAAGACTCTCATCATATTGCATGTTGAACAGCTTCCATTAGCCAGTAGAAAGCACTGATGAGTGGAGTGTGACCAAAGTACTGCTTTTTTTAAATGTAGAGACAGCTTTAAAGAGCCCTTTGTGGCTTTGAAACATAAGTTTTTTCCCCTTAAAACTTGTCTCTTTTCTCTCTGATGTCATCAGCACACAAAAAAATGTGATCCTAATGCAGGGTTAACTGGTAACAAAGGTGTACAAGTAAACTGCCTCTATCATCTCATTGCAATCAATATGACCACATCAAACTTTTTAAAAATGATTTGTAAAGTTTTGTGCATCAAGAACTGTTGCAAATTATGAGAACCCCTGATAGTCTGGAAGATTTATTCTAACCTATTCCAAATTCTTTCTGCCCTTTAAATACTTTTTCCATGAAAAACTGCTTTGAGAATTCTCCATCTAGAAAGGTTTGATTACAATGAACACCTGTCTGTGCCCATACTAACATTTTTGGATATGTTTGGCTCTGCCAGCTACAGAGACGACTTCTTCATACATTGCTGCAATTTTCACTGTGGCAAGGGAAAACATCAGCTCTTTGGTAGAAACACCATCATCATCTCATCAGAGCCTTTGGAGACACAGCAAGTGCTTAATTTCCCCACTTGTGAAACTTGAAGTGACAAATGCTAGATTGGTACAACCCATGTTCCAGAAGGGGACCAAAGTGAAAGAAACATTAAAAAACCTGAGCTGCACTGCTCAGTGGCACATGTTAGCATCCAGGTGGCTTCCAAGGAGACATGGCTTGGACACCTTCACTGGTAGGTATTTTATAGTCCAAATAATTTTAACAGATAAAAGTTAAGGAGTGAAAGGCCCACAGTTTTATCACTTTTATTGTGTAGCACTGAGGGGATGGTTCATTAGGTGATGTCAGTGTGTTGTGCAGCTGGAGGTAGTCATGTCATCATCATCAGGGCTGAGCTTCAGGCACAGCAGAACATAGGTCTGGGAAAGAGTCACTCTGTGCTGAACACAGTGTAAGAAGAGAAAGCACTTGGAAAATTCCCTACTTACTCAGATGCATTTTTAATAGTAATCAGAAGATCAAAATTAAAACCCAGACCTGGTGTTTATTTCAAGCAATCAAGCAAGACAGACTGTATTTTCCACTTTGCAAAACACACTCTTAATAAAGAAGAGGTGTAGTGGGATTGAGTTCATTACTTATTCCTTGGCCCAGAAGGAACTATTAAGAGTTGAATTTCTGCTGAACTCACAAAATTAAACTACTTTATGAAGTTTTTTGGAGACCACAGGGAAATAATTATTTTTCTAAGGAGAATAATGAAAAGAGGACTAGCAAACAAAATGAATAATTCTTCATTTTCTCTCTGAAAGCTGATCAAATTGGATAGCTAGTGGCTGTACATGGGGACAAAGGCAAAGATTTAAACTTAGCTTTGAGCTGTGTGTGATTTGCATGATTTTGAACAAATACCAGAAGAATTTAAGAGAGAATGGATTATAGAATAGTGTTATTAGTAATGGACCCTGGAAGGAGTTCTTCAGCATCCTAGGGGGCAGAGTTCTGCTGTTCAATCAAGTGTGAAATATAAATTGCCAGACATTAGGTCCCTTTGTTTTAGAAGAAGGATAATTTTCTTACTGCTGAATTAGAACCAAAGTACCAATTTTTATTTTTAAATTGTTAATAACTTACTTTCTGAAAAGCTTATTCCACCAGTTCAACAGGGTCAAATGAGCTGGCAATGGTAGAGAAATGAGTGTCACAACAGTATAGAAAAAATATGATCAAGTATGCCTCCCTCTAAAACTCCCTGCAGGCTTTCCTCATATCAGAAAATTCAGGTTCAGGACAGTTAATAGCACTGTAGCCCACATTAGCTTTCCACATAAAGACTGCCCCAAAATTCACTCCTTCCTCCGCCACTTTAAGTAATAAACACCAAATCCCAAATTCTTTCAGGTTAAGGCTGAAGAATATGCTGTGATATTCATCCTTCCATGTGAGTGGGAAGAAGATTTGACAGAGCAAAAAGGCAAAGGAGACAGGACAAACCATTTATCTGACTACTTGCTTTGATAAATTGTATCATTAATAATTTGGTAGGAGGAAGGTAGTGGTCAGCCAGCCAAAAGCACTAATGCTTTGGAAGAAACTATAGATCCAAAATACAAAAAGTGCATTTCATCTAGAGGATGGTCCAAGATTAGGGCCACAAACAAAGATTTTTCTTGTGTTTTTAATAAATAAAATAAAAATATAGCTGTTTTAAAAAGCATCATTATGGTTAATTCCTGGACAGCAGCTATGTCTCGCACAGCTATTTGCTTACTCCCCTCCAATGGGATGGGAGAGTGAACAGAAGGGTAAAAGTGAGAAAGCTTGTTGGTTAAAATAAAGACAGTTTAATAGGTAAAGCAAAAACCATGTACACAAGCAAAGCAAAACAAGGACGTCATCCAGCACTTCCCACAAGCAGGCAGGCGCTCAGTACTGCCAGGGAAGCAGGGCTCTGTCACAAATCATGGTTACTTGGGGAGAAAAATATTGTCCCTACAAACGAGTCTCCCTTCCTTCTTCTACCTCCAGTACTTCTTTGCTTGGGAGTTTCAGCATGAATATGTTTTCACAGGCAGGTCATTGTCAGGAGCTATTTCTGCAGCAATTAATTTTGTTGGGACTTTTCAACGTTTTGCCTCAATGTGATGCCACAAAGATGAAAAAGATGAAGATAGCTTATCAGAAAACATGCCTGTGTAAATAAACAATTTCTAGTGGCCAACATTAATCAAAACTCATGGCCACAGTCAGGACTTGCAAGATAAGCATGAAAAATTGCTTCTCCTTGCACCCCTGTGGGTGATCCATGCAGTCTGAGGCTGACACACCAGTTCAATATTTTGCCACTGCTTCCTATGTTGTTGCCTTTATGAAGACTGCAGGTTTTTAATTGTCCACCCCTAGGAAGCCTCTCGCTTCAAGATGCTCATTTACATTTTGATGACCCTCTTGGTGGGACCCTTGCAGCCTGTTAAATAAGGTTTAAATAATGTTTCTGGCAAACATCTGGCATTGTTGATTTATTACTCAGGCATAAGGATTTAACTCCCGAAAATCATGATGTGGGTGATCTCACTTTACCTTTACTGGAGTGTGGTCTGTGGCGTACTCTGAGTGATACAGTGATGCACTGACACTATAACCTGGGCAAACAGAAAAGAAAATCTTTTCCCTTTCCAATAACACAATGTATAAGATGTGAAATGAATGCTATGGTTGATGAGGCACAGCAGGCAGTAGATTTGACACATCACACAGGATTTCACTGGAATCACTGTGTGTCACCTTCTCCAGACACTGACATAAATGACTTGAAAGAGGGAAATTTGACTTCAAAAAGGAAAAAAAAAGAAATTGCTGCAGTTTGGCAGGTGCTAGAAATTTGATGTTAACAGGCTGTTTGCAGAAAGTGTATATTTTTTCACTGAATAGGTAAATTATTTTAAGTAGTTTGGAAGATTTCTTCTAACTTTATATGTCAAAAATCTCAATCGTGAATAGTTATTCTATGAAATGAATAACTATGAAAATTGTTAGTTCATGAAAATAAGACAGTTTTCATTAATATAAGACCATATATCACTTTTTGATCCTTTTAAATAAAACAGATACTTTGTTCTAAAACCATGGTCATGATATCTTCATTGCATTTTCAAAGAGCTGAAAATAAATAAAAAGTGACCACAAAATCCCATCATGTAAAATCCATTGTGTGCAGTCCATCCATTTTTTAGGGGATTTTTTGGTAGGAAAATAAGTGTTTGGAGTTATTTTTTTAACCTCAGCACCTTATTTAAATAGACAACTGGGTGGAAAGGTGGATGAGAGGAAAACAAAATCTGCAGTCGCAGATCCTAAATGAGGTGCTCCACTGGTGTGGGTATGCAGAGACCATGGTGTCCCCTCTCAGAAATACCATCACATGAGTCCAGGGCAGACCTCTAACTTTAAAAGTGGTTAGCTGGAAAAATGGGAAAATAATTATCCAAATGACATTGACCGAAAATCTAGTAACACATTACCTAAAGCTTGTAGGAAAATGAACTCAAACTTTTCCTTGCTAAAATTCTGCCTCTTGAAATCACATGGGACTGCGAGAGAGACCAGCCCCTGATAGTGGATTTATCTGGTGAGATAACTGAAGAATATATGCATTAAAAAATGTTGCTGTCTATACCTAACACATTTAATATATGGCCTGAAATACACATGTAATCAGCTACACTGAAACTTATTTGTCATGAGTGCCAAACTGCTGACTGAAATTTTTCTAGCTTACTATTTTTAAAAAGTCACTGAAAAATCATTATCTATAAAAGACAAGGAGCACATACAGCACACTTGCACACACACACCTGGAATTTTACATTTTCAGAGCTGTCACAGTCTCACACATAAAGCTGCAGCATTGTGCTCCTCTCGGTCCCCTGGTGCTCTGCTGCCTGCCTGGGAATTCACAGCCACACCCATGAGTTCTCCATGGAAGGAAAGAGCCATGGGGCTCCCCCTCTGCTCTACCCAGGCACTGAAGGTCTTGGTCGTCAAAACTGTTTTCTGCTTCCCAGCCCCATGGGATCCATTCCTCTTCCATGTGATAGCTTTGCTATGAAGCCTGAAATAATCTCTTCTGCTGACTGAGAATGATAGTAACCTATGTTATGCAATACATTTGTCTTCATGCTGCAATGTCTGTCTACAAGTATCTATGTAAAATAAATAGTGAAATAAAGAATTGTTGTTTTCATTTCCACTCTCTTTAAAGTGTGTTTCCAGTTGTAATAAAACCTTATTTTAAAAGGAAACTCAAAACTCAATATTTAGATTTTGAGTTGTTTGGAAAAATTCAAAATTAAAATTCAAAATTGTTTTCAAACTTCTAAGTCATGTCACTTATTTCATTGTCTTTCACTGTCAGAAACTGCAGTCACTAGCATAATGTTAGTTCTTGTTAATGCAGTTAGGATGTTCTACTTCAATTTCATTAACGTGGCCAAAGAGAGCTGCTATCTCATGGAAACATTTCTCTTATTTTTTCAGAGCAAGCACATCCTTTTTCTCCACTTATATATTTCAGTGTTCAGTTTTAATGGCAATGCAAAGACAAATTACTTTTATATTTAGGAGAAAATGAGGTACCAGAAGAGAAAAGAGTACTAGTAAGTACTCTTACTTAGTAAGTATTTTACTAGTCAGTTATTATGACCTTTCAAAAAGGACAGAAAATTTATGTTACATTTAATTGTCTTCAAGAAAATTCAACTTTGATTTAGACAAAATTAGCATGATTATTTCAATATGTTTTGATGAAAAATTCACAGCCGTCTCTGTATGGAAGTAAACACTTACTAGCACTGCAAACAGTCATTTTTACTGTTTCTACAAATTGCATCACAGCAAGGTGTCTTCTTTCAAAATTATTGTTTGTAATTATATTATTTTGCTGCTCTTGTGCTGCCTTACTTTTAAAAGCCCGGAAAAACACATTCCTGCAGAATTTAATTCTATTATTTATTCCTCTGCAATTATTTCCTTAATTAATCTTAATTGTGTAAAAGATATGATATGACAGAAAAGTGTGCTTGTGGGTGAGGCAGAACCACAGCACTGCCCTTCCCCCATCCCATACCCTGAGTGCTGTGCTTTAAATGTTCTACCAAAGCCTGCAAACCAACATAGAAGGTTTGAGTAGCATTAGCCTTGCTCTTAATGGAGACCTCCACAGCCATTCTCAGTGCACTTGGTGCAAATATACTACTTTTTGAATGTGTTGCAATCATATTACCCAGAACATTTTAATTCGCTTAATTTCCTTTATTTGTCACCCTCAGTGAGTATGCAGATATGCATTTTATACAGCCATGCACTGGTACATGCATCCACATAGCAAGCAAGGCAGACACACCCTGCATCCCTCCAGCTTTCTTCCAATTACGGAATTATAATTGTATTTGCTGGCAGTGGGTGGTCTGCAGGATAAACACAGAATATATCTGCATATGAAATGCCTTTGAGTAATTGATCTGTATGAGTCATTTAACTGAGAGGTGCACCAGCATGTAAATGTAGGCAACACTTTACAACAAACACATCTAATATATTTATGCACTTATAAAACTCCGCTCTGTAAGGAAAATGACAGAATAGCCCTTGAATATAAACAGAAAATGATAGACTTGTAAGCAACAAGCAACATAAATTTTCCCTGATTTCTTCTAAGGAAATTTTAGAAATCCTACCTGGAGAAAAGCCAGCAAGAGTTGTACTGTGAAACAATTGAAAAGGCAGTGGATGCAAAGAATTGCAAAAGGCTACAGGAAAGCATTGCTCATTGTATTAGCTGTGTGTACTTTCTGAATGAGAAAATCTTGGGGAAATAAAAGGCTAAAATGATTGTACAAATAAAAAGGCTGAGCATTTCTTGGGGTGACACCTGCAGGAGTGCTTATGCCAAGATCAGGACAGTGTCTGGACCAAGGTCAGCAGGAGTGATGGAGGGGACAGCTTGGAGGCGTGGTCCCCTTCCCCAGACACTTTTATCCCCCTGCAGTGGCAGGCGAGAGCTGGGGATGAGGAGCCAAGGGCTACCGAGGATGAGAGAAGGGAAGTAAGAGGGGGAAGAGAGGAGCAGCACCTCATTAGACAAGCATTGACACCTCAAGGGAGGGCTTGGTTAGGTGCCAGGGAAAGCTGTAGGTGGCTTTGAGGTAGGAAGGTATGCGCAAGACAGGCTCATAGGTTTTCCCTTGGTATAGCTACTGTCAGTCTCTGGGTAAGGGCTTCTAGATTAAGGGGAAGGAGGAGACTAATTTGGGAGTACTGTTTTCAAAAATTGTCTTTTAGTATAAGTGTAAATAATAGTTGGAGTCTTTCAGAACATTTGATGGCAAGTTGTCTCTCCTTCTCACAGCTGGTGAAAGACTAGTTAGTAAATGAATTTAGGCTGATGTATTTGCACCCCCTCAGAGAGTTACAATGGAAAGTGAACCTGAAATCCCACATCCTTGCTTTTCTAAGTTTTGGATTTTTTAAAAAATTATTTTGGGAAAGTTATGAAACGCGACTCACTGTATAGGAGCTGAGAGCAGTAAGGGGATTTGCATGCATCTTGTGATGCAGGATGGACTACTTCAGCATGGATATTTGAGGAGCAAACATTTGAGCTGCAAATAATTAGAAAAAGCTCTGAACACCTTCATAGAGGTCAGAATGCTTGGAGGAAGGGTATACCACTGACAGTTAGTTGAATGATTGAAAAAATCAGGCTGTTGTACAATTGAAAGGAAATTTAAGCTGCTCATGTCTTCTGCTCTAATAATTGTTCAAGTCCAAAACATTGCTTGCAAGAACAAGATGTGAAAAATAAGCAAAACAGCACAAAGAATCCAATACTGTCGTTAGGAAGATCAATTATAGATTCTTCTTCAGAATATTTGGCTCACTCCTTATCTTTCTATCTCAGAAAAGGATGTGACAGCATTAAAAGGTTCACAAACAGAAAAGAAGTGTTATCAAAAAGGCTACTCTATGGAAGGAAATTGAAATATCGTCTCATTTAGAGAGAGAATGAGTAAGAGGAGACATCCTAGAAAGATATGCTATAAAGTAAATGTAGAGGGGAACAAATAATATAAAGGGGGGAATTGTTCTATTGCTTTCCTGTAGAGCAGGAAAGCCACTAAGCAACTAAAGCAACTAAATCTGACTAAGCTAGAAAAGAAAAAAAACCACTGAAAATTAATCTAAAAATTAGTTCCGATTTAGAACTTGGTATCAGCAGCTCATTGAGGTTTTCATGTCAACTTTCTTCCACTTAGCATCTTTTAAAATCTTCAGATTTTTTTTCTAAAATCACTTTATTATAAAATCAGCTGCATTTCTAATTTAAGTTCCTGTATTTCCTTTATCTTAAGATTCCTGTTCTTCCACATGTTCTTATTCTTTCTTGTACTCATTTTTCCAGCTGTTTCCATTGGTATAGGAGACCTTAATCCAAGTAAAGGACAAGACCCCAGAAAAGCCCATGATCATAGCAAATATGCTTCATAACTTATTTTGACATGGGAAGCATAATAAATCTTGAGATATTTATGCTTATATGCTGCATATATTTCACTATTCATTTTGAATTAATAAACGAAACAATTGCTGTTTACCTCCTCTCCTCTTTCTCTTTTCTTTCCAGGGAATTTATTTTTAGAGGAGGCATTCCTGTGAATGAGTTCCAGGAATAGAGACACTTTGTCTTCTACCACACTGTGAACTTTCCCTCTCCATTTGAGTTGCAGACACAGAGGTAAAACCATGAAGAGTTGATGTACAGAAATGTCACAAGTGATTAAAATTTCCGTCTTCAATCTGTACACAAAGATCTTTGGTAACAGCTTTCAGCAAATGAACATATTCCATAAATATAACATTTTATATATCTATATCTATGTCTTTCAGCATTACCAGAATGCATCCTGGCTCTTGGTTTATCCATTACAATATTGTTTATAATCTCTTAAAAATTTTTTCCACATCATTTTTTTGATCATATGAACTGAACCAAGTCAGGTCAGCATAACTTTAGATGTGACCTTTGACCAAACATGAAGCAATTAGGTTGACCTCACTCTTAATTTCTCCAGGGAGAACTTGGTAGTTTATATCTAAGGTTGGATGCCTAGGTTGTTATACATGAAGATACTGCTTTATTTCCTGCACCTAATAATTCTGCCTCATCAGGTGGTGTTTCAATGCCAACCTCTCCTTAATGTCCTTTCTAAACACAGATGGCTGGGACCCAGTCCCAGGTGGAGCTGCAGAGGCCCTGTAAGGAAGGTAACTGAGCTCACAGTCTATGGGCTTCTTCTGTGCCTCAAAGCCAGCAGGCACACAGAGCTGAAAATATACCTCGTATTTTGAGGTTTTCTTATATGACTTGGGCAGTAGCAGTGATGGTTTCTTCATTAATATTTCATGGATTGTTCCAGAGGGAAATCAACTTCTGTATTTCTATACAGAAAAAAATCATTGTTGCTGTGCCAGTGACACTGTCCTTCAGTCTCTTCCTCTCTGCTTTGCAAACCTCTTTGTGCTTTCTTCCAGAGTGTTTCTTACATATTGAATACTCTCCTCTCTCTCTCCAATTGGTCCAAATGGGTTCCTGTCCTTTAAATCTCTCTTAAGAGGGTTTAGATGTAGCCTTTCTTCACATTATTTCCTATGGTGACCTTGGACACCTCACCCACAGTTAGGCTTTCACAGTTAGCACCACATAGGGCAGTAATTCTGGCACAGGGAACTTTTAAGCTGTAGCTCAGCTGAGAGCTTGGACTGGTGGCAGCAGAGCCTTTAGTGGGATTTTATGGTCCAACCATTGTGCATAACTCTACAAAATCCAGGCTGTGGTAAACACAATGAAGAATCCATGGGGCAACTGAAATCTGGTGCATCTGGGGCACTGAGGTTTTTACATTTATGTTTTAGGAAAATTTTCAAAATGTCTCTCAGGCTGGAGCAATTACTTTCTCCCTGGAGATTTAACTCCAGTTGCAATTTGTTTCCCTTCTGTAAGCAGCTCATGTAGCTCTGCATTTAATGAAAAACAGCCTCAGATTGCTCTGTAAGGCAAATCATTTACCCTTCCACCACTTGCTCGGGAAAGAACTGTAAATGCATGGCACAAACGGTGAATACTGCACATGGGATTTGCTAATGGCTTTCACTGCAAGTATCTGATCAGCTGTCTGTAAGAAATATGAAGCTTTTTGGAACTACAGCTTGATTTATTTCAAGATAGTTAATTATACAAATAAATAATTTGAAATATTGATCTTTCTTTCTTTCCTAGTAAAGTCACATTTTCTACTGCTTTCATGGAGAGTGCTAGAGGGGCTGGAATAGGAAAAAAGTCTTATAGTTACTCCTCCAAACTGTAAGGATTTCTGAGTCAAGTCACTTTCACGCACCTTGTTTCTCAACATGAAATGCAAAAGACAATAAATAAGAAACATTTTCTATGAAACAGTTAAGTAAGCAAGGAGATAATTTACCTTCCAAAACAATCAAAAAGTAAGGCTTCATTGATTTATGTATTTTGACTTAAAGTCAGGGTTTAACTAAGGGATTATAACAGTCTGTAGAAGTATTTCAGGAAGGCACAAGTTGACACGTGTAACAAAAACAATCTCCTCATTTCAGTCCTGATAAAGGCTCTTCATCATAACTTGCACAACTGCCCAGAGCCCATCTCAATCACATACCCAGGGCTGCTGCAGTTTTACTTGACAGCTGGTCCTTAATGAATGCAATGACTATTGAAATGTACGTGATACTGGTTTAAGTTTGCAGGAAATTTAAGCCACAGCAAAGTACAATAAATTTATCTTCTATGATTTTGTGTAAAAAAAAAATAAAACACTTTATCCTTTACAGATCTGAGTACATCCAGATCTGTCCAGCTGCAGTTCTTATTATTTTTCATAATATTTTTGGTCTCTGTGTTTGTCTGAAATACCTGATTTTGTTTAAAGTTCTCTAAATTTTGGTTATTATTTTCCCTGTCAGGCCTATGTCCCACGACATTAAGAATCTGTTTGGAGGGGACACAGCCAGGATAGTTGATCCCAAGTGACCCAAGGGATATTCCATACCATATGGCATCACCCCCAGAATTCTCAAGTGGTTGGTGATGGAAGATAGAGCCTACTGCCCTTTGGCCCAGTGTCCTGCAAACTGGTCACTCATCTAACCCAGATCCCCACCTGCTTTATTTGACTTAATTGCTGGCTGGTGTTAAACCACGACACAACCATACAGCATTCAGAGGAAAAATAGTTTCTTCATAATTTCATTGTGTACAATGACAGGGTGCAGCTGCTGCCCCAGAGTATGGGCAGCAGTCAGAAATATGGATCTCAGGGAGAAACCTGATGTCTTAGGTATTGAAAAGATCCAGATAAACACTTAGACTGTCATCCCAAACCATAAACCTGATCTGTCAAACTTTAAGAAGACCTGCACCAAAATGTTATGATCAGAGAGCCATGGCTAGTTTCTCATTTTCCCTTGAATCCATAAATCTCTGTCCTATAAAAAATCTATAGCATTTAGCAGAATACTTAGGAACTTGAAGCCCACCAGCATCCCAGTCTTCTCCCAAGCCTTTTTCACAACCATCATCAGGTCAGCTCGCCAAGCTCTGGGGCACAGCATTCACCTGCACTTACTGCCCTTCTCAGCTCATGTATGCCAGGCTTTAGGTTATGCCCAAAAAGGAAATGCAGACTGCTACTCAAGGAAACAGCTGCAATAAAAAAATCAGTGAATGACAAATTTGAACTTCTATCTCCAGATAATTTGGACCTTTTACTTGTGCTTCAACTTTTTTCTTGCTATATCAGACAAACATTGATTTTCTAGCTAAGTAGCGTAGTGGACACACTGAATTTTGTGGAAATTTTTTGGCTTTGACCTTCACTGATTGCTTGGATTTCATTTTTTTTGCATGTAAACAGAAAGAATATCCTCTACACAGTTTCCAATAAAATAGGGGAAAGATATTATAGCTAAGCTATTGACAAAGATCATTAGGAGACAAACTTTAAAATTTTTGGTGTGATTTCTTACACCCACTTAGTTTGATTTTCCATATACACATAAATCTGCCAGACAGACAGCTGGTATTCAGCATTGTTTGTGTGGAAATACAAATAGATTCTGTTCAATTTATTCTGCATGCTTATTTTCCAGCCACTTTGGATACAACCACTGTAGGAATGTCATGTGTGTTTAAGTTTCTATAACCTGTGTGAGAAAAACACACAATGAAAAAATGAACTGTGACATAAAATAATAAAATGAAAGGCAAAATGAGCAATTCTCAGTGCAGGTCTTGGAGCAAAATATTTAAAAGTTAGTGAATAAAGATACATTAGAAGAGATGCTAGTACCAAAATCACAACAAAGGATAGGCAAATTTGTATGTGATTGGGCATTATAAAGCCTATGTGATATTGAGTAGCAAGACAGCAGATAAAAGACTGATCCTGAGTCAGATCGCCAAAGCACAGCAGTGATAGAGGAGACATTACTATGTCTGAGAACAGAGACTTAAATACAAAGAGGACTAAGACAACTTAGACGATTTGACTTCTTCCTTTTTTGGGGATAGTTCTGGTCCCCCTTTTGCAGCAAGAACAAAGGCAATGACAGATACATGGGAGGAAGAAGAGCACCAAGATATAAAACTTAGGAAGAAAAAATTACCATGGTAAAGGCTGTAATTTAAGTCTTATTTTATATCACCCAACAGAATGTATGTCTTGAGGACTGAGTTCCAGAGATAAGAGGAGAACTGCAGTGACACTGCAGCGTGTGGGAAAGAGCAGTCTCTATTCCTGATTAGCATCTCAGCATCCCACTGTCCTACTTTATTGTTGTGTCTCCAAATAAATGAGTCACAGAACAATCTCTGATGAGAATGTTACTTTATTGGAAAACTCGCTCCTTTCTTCCCACTCTGCATCCTTTCCTTCTGTTCTCCTCCGTCAGTCTCTTTGAAATTTCAGTTAAAAAAAAAATCAATTTTGAAAATTTGTAGTATTTAACTACAACTTAAAAGAAAGAAAAAAAAAATTTCAAATGGATAAAAAAAGTAGATGTCTTAGTCAGGCATGATTATCTGCAACCTTGCACTAGAATGAAGGCTGACAGAAGAGGAAAACTTTGTTATTAAAAAAATTTATTTTTGCTTTTCCTCTGTTTTCCACCTGGGACACGTATGATGCAGAGTGCATACACACACACTGTGGGAGGTGACAACAATGGTTATTTTGTTCTTAAAATCAGCAGTATAAAAATCATGAAATATATGTAAGTAATACATTTGGGCTCCAAGGCATGCTTTTTAATCTAGAGAGAACCAATGCCAATTAAATGGAAGTACAGCTATTTCTTTGTTTCTCAACTTGCTAATAGTCTTACAAAATTTGTTGCTGCCCTCCCTGGCTTTAAGATTACATCAAGAATGAAAGAAATTCGCAGTGCTACCATGACCTTTATCACTCATAGCTGCTGACTCTTTTATCAATATTTTATCCAGGAAAAGATAAATCGCTTAATTAACCTGTGATACAGCAACTTAAGTGCATAAAAAAGGACATTGAAAATCCAAAATGTTCAGTTATTTTGATTTTTAATATGATGTCATGTAATGAGATTATTTGACATTGATAAATAGCTACTATTAGCATACAAAATGACTTTAAGACAAACTAATGTTTTAAATAACTAAATTGATGAAAACTCAATTTTCCAGCATTTTGATTCTTATTTTCAAGCCCCCATCTAAAAAATACTTATCCATGTATAACCTGCCGAGCAGCAATTAAAACCCTGGTGTGTTATCAACACTGATTTGGTCACAAATCTGGAACAGCATCACATGAGTTGCTATGAAGAAAATCAACTCTATCCCAGCGAAAACCAGTATATGTATGAACAGGTTTTCTGCATCATTTGGTTCCCTAATATATCTCTGCTTATAATCTATCAGGATTTCAGTTTCCTTTTCCCTAGTGGCAATCATCCCAATACTCTCTTCACTTTACAGAGTCCTGCTCTGGGATATCTTAACAGAGGACCATAGTACAGAAGACAAAGCTAGATAATGTTCATGTATTATCAGTTCAGGTTTCTCTGGTTCTCTGAAGATCAAGAAGAGTAACATCTAACCAAACTGTAGCTCAAATCCTTTTCCAGCAATTAGCCTCTTCCTTTCACCCCAAGAGGAGCAATAGCAATACCAAGGGCATGGGCATGTCTAAGGGCCAATGTGTGCCTCAGCTCACACACTTGGCACCTTACACGTGGATTTGATTCATGTGGAGCTTCATTTGATAAATCTGATCAATAGAAAATTGTACTTAAAGGCAAATTCCCCTTTGGTTACCCAATCAATCTGCTGGAGGGAGGAGGTTTGTGCTGACCATAAGGGAAATATCCTGCATGGGAACCTCTGGAAAGAACAGCATCCCCAGCCACAAAGGGGACATGGTTGGGGAGGAGTGCACACTCTGAATTAGAGCTGAGCTGCCTCATGAATGTCTTCTTTCAGCTGCCTTCTGCTATTTGCAGAAGAATGGAGAAGCAAAGCAACAAAATGGCAATTTCTTGTCTTTCTGTAAAGTGCTTTTCCCCCAGGGATGGGTGTGGAGTGACTTGAAGAGTCTCATGAAAAATATGTGTGTCTAGGATGATGTGAGGACACCAAACCAAAACAACAAAACTCTTCCCTTGGAGGGTGATTTTTTTTTATTTGCTTGTTCTGTTCCTGAAATACACTCAATTTACACTATTAGGTTTTCCATCTACACAGAGACTGCGTGGCTCCCTTTCCACAATTTCATGTAGAGGTTTTTGATTGGTGAGCACAGTAAATTATAGTGGTACAGAGGAGAGAGTGCATGCATTCCCATTCTTCAGGGGACTGAAACAGCAAAGGCCAGCTCTGGTTACAAAAGATGCAGATATATCCAGACCTCCTGTTAAAGACACACGAAATAGTACCAAGAGGTCAGGAAGATTTTTAATGAGATAGGCAAGTTGCTGCAAGGTTGCAATTAAAAACAATGAGGGATCCTGACTTGCCTGTTCCTAATATCCCTGATATTAGGAACTGTTGCTGATAAATTTTGAATTTTTGTTGCTGATAAATTTTCAAACATTTAAGGACAAGTTCCTCAGGGTTGGATTGTTTTTGTTGTTATTGTTATTGCTATGCATGGGGTTTTTTTTTAAGCTTTTACAATATGAAATTATGTAATAGAGTGATTGAAAGCATTACACAAGGAGAGAAGAGAAACAGAGAAATGAGGCTCATCTTTTTACAGCACTTAACCAAGAAGTATGAAAATCAGTATGAAAATGTATGAAAATCAGTGAGTGATGTCAATTCATACCAGATTGAAAACACTTCAGTCCAAAAACTAGACACTTGAAAGTGGAATATGTCCTTTGTTTTGCAGCAAAGTTCTTTGATGCTACCAACCAGATAACGAATCTGGGCAATCTTAAACAAAACAATGTGAGTATTTCTTCTGAATTCAACGGGACTAGTTTGTTCTAGGACATCTAGAACAGAGATCTAGGGAAGTGAATAATACTATGTCACATAGAAATAACAGATGGAATAGTAAAAAAAATATGTGAGAATCTATGGATAGAAGAGCCTACTAAAAATA
Organism: Leucosticte australis; assembly: GCA_025504685.1. Classification (NCBI taxonomy): domain Eukaryota; kingdom Metazoa; phylum Chordata; class Aves; order Passeriformes; family Fringillidae; genus Leucosticte; species Leucosticte australis. The sequence goes on from JANIJU010000002.1 coordinate 66,926,297, forward strand.
ACTTCCTCTCCCTGACTTTTAATCTTACCATGTGATAAAAACCTTACTTTTTTTCTATTTCTGTGGCACAGAGTAACTCTAGTGACCTATTGAAACACCAAGTGACTCTAGTGTAGAGTGTGGATAAATGGTGCTTTCTGAATCTTTTCCAGGGCAAACGGATTTTCCTTAGAGTCAGCCCATCCTGCACATTGATCCAACATGCATGACAAAATGCAGAGATGTGTATTTACAGAGGTATTAGGGCTTGGAAAACAGATATAAATAATAGCCTCCAAGGGATCAGGTAAATCATATGTTGTCTCACTATATATTGAATTCCATCGCTGCCCAATGAATTAAGAGCTATTAGGCATTGTTGTTTTAAATGAGACAGGATGCTGGCACTGCAAAAGATAATTACTTTTACACCATAATTTTTTAATTTCCAAAAATATACACAGAGATTTGCACATTTTTTGGTGTGATTTATAAAATATCTTACAAAGATTTATGGTTCTGTTTGATTCATAAATTTGGCTTCTAATTCTCTCCAAAGTGACTCTTCTCACTAGCTAAAACATGTCTAACAGAAAATATTTTGATAGCTATATGGAGTTAGTATCAGGAATGGCCCTGCCACAGCAGGTTTTCTAGTAACAGCCTTGCATGGATAAGTTTTGGAAAGAGCTGCAAAGAACTGGATATGCATTTGGAACATCAGCTTATTAAAAATACTCCTCAACATTCTCTATCCTTTGTGGTATCCCACTGTGGGCACTAAGCCAACACAGTGTAAATGTATCAACCTCAATGACAGAGTGTATTAAATATACTCTGATTTTGTTGCCTTCATATTTGCCTTGTTGCTTTTCTAGTCTTTGTGTTAGATTTAATGTGTTTGCAACAGGATTTAGACACTTCAGTATATTTGAGGATCTTGTGGGGGAGGTGCTGATGAATGCCAGGATTTCTTTTGTTCTGCAATCCCCCCATGGATATTTTATTTATAACAAAGCAACAGTGTACAGTACAGACATAGTTTCATGACCATGTGTGAGATACTCTAGAACTGCAAAAAATGATATAGTCTTATAGAAAATACATCATTAGAGATACCAAATTTGAAAAGATGGTGTCTAAAAGTCCCCAGGACGCTTGTTTGCATTTTTTTTACAGACAAAAAAAATTAAACATAGACTCTGTTGTTGGGAAGAGGCACAATATGAGAGCTATATGTTTTCTCAGTTGATGACATTGGAAGAATTTTGAGATACAGATGCAAAGTGGCAGAAGATAAATGGAAGAACAGTTTTCTGAACAAACCAAAGAGGATCTGTTTTGATTTAATGCAGAATATGTTGGAGGGAGTTCATGCATCTATTATTCTGTATTGGATACCACACCTAGTACTTTACCCCAAGCAAGTTTACCCCTGAGAATGAATTATCTAATCACTTCTGCAAAAGTTAGGGGCGGCTCAATGTTTTTTTCCCAGATGTATACTGAAAATAGAGCATGAGTTAAAGCCCAGTAGTCATGGTGGGAATAACCTGGGGACCTGCTGCCCCAATTAGCCAGGACACCACCACTGCAGCTGCCCTCTCTTGCAGTTGGTGCAACAGCAGCATATTTCTGCTAAACTAAAAAGAAACCTCACCTCCATTTACAAACCTTCTTAAAAAAATAATATAAATGTTTATTCAGAATTCAGTGGAGTCATGCTGGAAGCTTTTGCTTTTCTGTCAGTAGCTGGGTGACAGAGAAGACGAGGGGATATCAGCATGTGTAGGCAACTAGCCCACTCCCTGTATGCCCAAGAGGTTGGTGGCTTTGGGGTGGTAGGGCTGGAGTCCATGAGATGACTCATGAGGTGCCTACGTGATGGGTCTGGTAAATGAATCTGTCTGCAAACACACAAGTTTATTATACTAGGCCCCATCTTATTTAATTTGTGAAATCTTACTAAATCACAAAACCAGACAGTGTGACAAAATTCATAGCACTACATTCATTTCTGGCATTATTTTTTTTATTGCTTTTTATTGTGACTGATTGCTATTTTCTGCATGACTGTAGCCATATATGAAGATATATGAAGTTACTTTCACTCATGAATACATCTCCATTGTGTGTTGGCTCATTGCAAGCAAGACAACGGTAAGAAAAAGTTATTCCTAGGCATAGAAGATCCATTTAGCAAAGATCTATCTGGAAAGAAGATCCCTGTGTGGTATTTTTTGTCAGTTAACAAACATGAGCTCAGATGGATTTCCAATGGCATGGAGTTAAGTAGGAGGCATTTTGTGACAGGCCTGAGTAGCACAAAGCTTGCATTTATCTGCTTGTTACTATTTCTCACTTTCCTCTCCTCGATTCATCTTTCCAAATGTTCCCTTATGTGCAATTTTCTAGTCATGCTAACAAAACCCATAAGTTTCAGTATTTTATACTATGGATAATAAAAGACAGTTCATTGGAATTCTCAGAAAACTTCCAGCTGTTATAAGTCTAGACACATTTTTATCTAGTCTTTGCAGTCTTCTTTGATTGTTTAATCATGCTGTTTGAACTCTCTGGTTTCACCGTTATGTGAAAACTTGCTTTGTTTCTTGAGTGACCTACAGGTTTATTTCCTCCTAGAGGTGTACTCTGAAAATTAAGTTTAGTAAACATATCTGTTAGGTACAAATGTAATTTGATCATTCATTATGAAAACTTCAAACCTTTAGAGGGTTTGTGTGCTCAGAAATGAATCTCTGAAACATTGAGAGACTGACAGGCATCATAAAAGGAGAGCTTCAGCTAAAAAGAGAGACAATCTTGTTTCTCTCTCAATATTTGATTTACTGCATGAAGTGGAAAGAAAGTTACAGATGAATCAGATGAACATTCTCACTCAGTTCAGGGCAGTGAAACCAGTTCTGCAAAAATTTCCTGATTTTTTTTTTTTTTAAGTGGCATTGAGTCAGATATTATTTCATTTTTATTCATCTAAAACAGAAGATATGCAAAGACCAGAATGACCAAGTTTTAAAAAAATTGTCCATGGACTATTGCTTACATTACAAAGATCTTTAAATGTTCTGCTGATTAGGTGAAAAAAAGAATTTCAAGATGGTGGAAGCCTGTTAGCTAAGTGTGATTAAATTTATTCCAGATACGCTTCCTTAGGACCTATTCTATTTATTTAGACTGTATTAAGAAATAGGGAGTTGTATTTATTTTCCATCCATAATCTACTCCCTTTCTAGTATATGATTTTCATAAAAATCTACTATACATTTCAAAGTGAATATAGTTTTTTTAACATAGATTAAAAATAGGGTGTGATGAAGACCACATTATACCCTCTGGACATGATACCTGAACAGTGTTTATCACTGCAATATTTTTGAAAAGTAAGGCATGCATTCAATATCCTATTGTTCTGCCTTTGTTTTCACCTGCACTTTGTGGTGGAAAGGGGAAGCATTGCCAAGAGCTGTTGACAGTTTACATTTATATAAAACATAATGCGTTGCTGTGCACCCATACCAGCACATGTACTCATTATGTACAGTATCCAGTTCTGTCCTTCTTGCTCACAACTATTATCTCACTGCCTAATCATTATTCAGGAAGTAATGCAAATTCTGCTGTTGAACCTAGGCAAAGCAACAACCCTGTCCTTACTCAGCAAGAGGTCCTATTGAATTCACTCAAATCGCTTACAGGTCGTGATACCACTCAGCATGCATCAGCATGATAGGATAAAGCCACAGGTAGGGGAGCATAATGAAGTGCAGAAAACAAGTTATATCCTCAGGCTCTGTAGATACCAAATCCATTTATATTCTGGATGCCCAGCATTTCACCGTGAAAAGTGCAAATTTCACATATTTTCACTTTGAAATATATTTTCACTAGTATAATATATTAATACTTTTAATCAACAAATTCCACACCAGCAGTGGGAAAAATACTACCTGTTCCTACAGCAAATTAAGTCATACACACATGTCACAAGGCTTTTGTCTACTGTGGTTATTCTTTATATGTGTGCTTAAATATTTTATTTATTCTATATTTTGATTCTATTTATGAAATGTGTTCTTCGTTACTTATGCTCTCATTCGCTTCTTGACACTATAAGCTTTCCTACCTCCAGCTCTTTGAGATATTTTAATTTGCTTTCCAATTCTTCAATGACATTCTTAATTCCCAATCTTTTTCCTGTTATCTTTTTGCTGTTACCTTTTGTTACTCCTGTTTCCTCTCCTCTTGTGCCTTTGTTTGATGAAGAATTCTCCTACACCTTCTTAGACACCATTTCTTTTCTGATTCTGTACTCTGAGAAAACAGTCTTCTATTTAATGATTACTTTTTCCATCTCAGTTCCTGCACGTTTAAATTTGCTGCAATTCCTCAGATTTCATTATGATTTATCTGCTTAACTTTTCACTCCACTTCCAGCTGTCCACCTCTGTTCCCTTCTCCCCATTTAATCTATTCTAGCTTTTGACCATGGTCTGCTTTATTCTGACTTCTTCTACACTTTCACCACTACTTTATTTCACTTGATCTTCTGTTGTCTTTCTCTGTTTCACAGAGGAACGTGAAAAGTGAATCTGTAACTAAAATTGCACAATAGAGGCAGATGAGAATTGAATAATTATGTCCCACCTTCCTTCCATTCTGTTTTCTCTGATCAGAGCTTGAGAAGTGGGACAGAAAGGTGGGAAGACATGAAATTACATTTTAAATTGTCATCATCAGTGTGCTTCAGACAACATAGCTATTGCAGTCTTGATTGCTCCTCTAATATGGAAGCAGAACTCTCTAACAGAGAGATTTGAGCTGATAGTTTTTCCTGAAAATCTAGCCAAGACTAAAATCCATGTTTAGCTACTATGACAACATGCACTCACATAATATGACCCTTATTCCAAACAATTTTCAATTAAAAGAAAAAAAATCACCTAAAACCCTGAACTAAAAGTCTGGAGAATAAAATAGACATAAGATTTGAATGATTTTTTGCATTATGTTCTTACCCAGACTTTAGCAATTATTATTGCTAAAGCTTATTATTTCATGACTTTTCACTGTGAAAATTGTTAATTTTTATAATGTAAGTTATACACCAATGACTCAGTTTTGTATAATTAAACAGGTTGGATCAAAATAGTAACAGTTTCAAAATTCTCCCTCATTGGGAGAGAAGTTTTTGGTAGAGTTTCTACAATGATGATCAAGCTGAAGCAGACTGAGTTCATGCAAAACAGCATTGTAAGAACATCTGTGGAACAGAAAGGAAAATTTTCCATTGAAAACCAGGGCCACTAATAGATTCTTTATTCACCTGAGCAACTAAACTCATGGAAGATGTCAGTGGTGACCACTGGGTGTTCTAGTTCAGAAAAAGAAGTAATCTGAAAGCCAGCTCCTTGCTCTCTTATATCTCAGAAGCAGTTTTGTCACTCCAGATGAAAATATGAAGCTTCTCTCTTAGCCCTGAGCCCACATTTCAATACTGCTCATGCATCATGAAGCCCTCTTGAAAATGTCAGCTGGGGAACTGATATATCTGCTAAGGCTGCAATCCTTGCATGCCATAGCTGCTGAAAGCCACCATTAGTGATAACATGCCAATTATTTTCCAGGTGCCATGGCAACAAAGTAGGAGAGCAGCCCACTCCTCTTTGAACCAGCAATTGCTGAAGGCATGATCCCCAGGCTTCCTTGGGGCTAGCTTGGGAGATCCAAGCAGAATGCAAATGTGTTGAAGCTACACTCTAAGAAGCAGCAGGGAAAAGGATTACTATTTTCTATGACTTACACAACTAAAGCTTGACTTTTGCATAGAGTTCTTTGCTCAATTTAGGCACAAAATGGTGCTCTGGCCACGTAAATGTTACTATGTTTACTTTTTGCTGCAAGAACACAACATACTCCATCATGTGTTACTTTGTAGGACGTTTAATTTCTGCAGCTGTATCAATCAAATTCCTTACAGAATTATTTTATTATCCAGGAAAAAATACCTGCTTAGTGTTTTATTTGTGCATCAAGAATGCATTGATGTATGAGCTAAAGCTGTTTTAATTAGCTAGTTAAACATGATTTATTGTGCTTTGGTTTATCTCTGGATTCTCCCTAATACCAACACGAGTAGTCCAAACATAAAACATTTTTTCAGAAATGGAGATTTTCTATGGGCAGGAACTGCTAATTTGCCTCTCCTGATTGTCTACCATGGGCTGCAGAATCTCCCTGTCCTGGCTCTGGCTTGAACTTGAGAATTGTTTGCAACTAAAAAATAAAAAACATCATGACTTCTGGGAAGGCTGCAAAGGTAAATCCAGTACCATATCATGCAGCAAATCAAATGTATGAGTCTTTCACTTCTAGAGACATAATGTAAGCTTTGATTCTGATGTACAAAATACACCATATTTATATGTTTATTAATTATTGGAGAGAATGACGTGGAAGTTATGCAGGCAGGGTGGCCTGCAAGTTTCATGAACTCTGGATTTAGCATGCCATTGCCTTTAACTGAGCAAAAGGCAAACTTAAAAAGATGTTTGAGGCAGCTCACCTATCAACAAGCTGTTTTATAAGAGTGAGGCTAACTTAGTAGGATGAAAATCTTCTGCTAGGCCAATACGATGTTTCTGGCCAGAACTCTACAAACTAATTTTTCAGTTCAGCAATGGAATTGAGGGAAAATAAAAATTAGTACCAGGCTGAGAATCATTTTTTTATCCTACTCCCTAGCAGGATATACACCAGTCTCCATTACATGTGCAATGTTAGTGCGGTGTACATCCTCAGGTGGATTGATTTCCTCTTTCTCTTTTATAAGGCTAAATGGTTTTAATTTAGATCTCATTGTTTTATAGCCAAAATGATAATGCAGAATAACAGTCTATGAAATATTACCAAATATTTTAAGAAATTTGGTTTTAATCTTCTTAGGAGACCCTGTATAGATTGGGGTCTTTGAACTCTGACATGTTTTTCTCAGATCTTTAATAAATATGATTTTCTGTTGCTCAGTGACATTTTTTTATTTTTTAGACGGTGGTTTCATACCAGTTAAACAGGTAGCCTGCTGCATGCTTGACATCACTTGGTTGCTGTTGTTTTGCTCACACATCAAGGAAGCATCCTCACAGGCTGGAGCGTTGTGCTTGCAGGACTTTCAAATGGATCATCTGAAAGTTCTCACAAGTTCTTAGTACAGTAGCAGTGGTGAAACCAGCACAGAATTAATAAAGAGAAACAAAACCAACAAAGGTAAAAAGGTACAAGACCATAAACACCCAACTGTTGATTAGTTTCCATGTCTGAATACAAGAGATTGACCAATGTGCGTTATGGTTTGGTTTTTTTGGTTGGCCTTTTCATTTTCCACCCCCTCAACCCACCACCTTTATGGTGTATGGTGAATGGAAACTCTAATGAAAAAAAATTATCACCGGCAAGATTATCTGGCTGGATTTTGTCACCTACTTGGACTATAAGAGGAATCTTGTGTTTCAGTGGGTAACCCGCTGTGCATTCAGACATCCCCTGGAAGCACTTGATATATCCCACATATCTCCCATATCTCACCAGGGAGAGATATCTACTTCAGATATGTCTTCTGTTTTTTTTTTTTAAATAGTGCAAAATCTCTTTTGTTTTCATCTTTTGCCCCACACCCTTTCTAGTATAGTCCCTATTTTACTTTGGAATGCAAAAAAGCCATGGAGGGTTTTGGAGGTAGACATGATAGTGCCAGCAAAATGATCTAATTTAGGGCATTTCAGCTGAAGTACTCAGCCCTGGATAAAAGCACCTTTTAAAATGTTCATGCAATAGTTCAATTTAGTTTGCATGATCAGGAATCCCTGAGCAGGCTGAAAATTGAAGCCTGCAAGATGTAGTGTTTGAGAAAATGCCACTTCCATTGCTTAGTACATCATTATTTCAGTGCTCTGAGGTCTTTTTTGAAAGGAGCAAAGGGTCTTGCTAAGAATATTTTCTCAGCTTGCATATTTGATCAAACTGAATTCTATAAATTTTCATTTTCTCAGTAAAAAACCTGAAAATTTATTGATTTTGGACCTTGCCAAATCTGTAATATGTGTTCCTACAGGATAAGGTTTTTGCAACACATCTGCCTTCCCACATATACTTTTGTATCCCAACCTTTGTTACCTTTCTATGCTCAGAAGGTATTCCATAAGGATTCACTTACACAAAAGCAAGTTTACACTCATCTATTGCTCATCAGTATTACTTTTATGCCATTAGTCTATTCCAGGAGAAACACATCTGGCAGATTTAAGCTCCACCTAAATATTAGAAAGAAAAGATTCTAAGGAAATAGAAACCTACATGAGTTCTGCACACCAAGATTGGTTCACTGTGCCTCATCTTAAAAGAAAAATCTGTATAAAATTATTATGTTTTAATTGTGAAAGCTGTGAATAATTTTAAATTTTTGTATTGCTTATGAGTATTAACTTTCCGACATTCTTAATTTTCTTTTTCAATTTATGGTTTTAGATGTTAGTCTTCCCTTGTGAAATCTAGAGATTCAAAATAAAAACAAAATATTAAGCACATGGTTCTAAAGTTGTGGTCATGATTTGAATGGAAATGTGAATATCTGGAAATGTGAAATCATAATGTTTTGAAATGCTTCTATTTTGATGGGGATTTTTTTGTTGTTGTTGTTGTTTTGGGTGGTTTTGTAGGGTTTTTTTGGATTTCTTTTTCTTTTTCTTTTTCTTTTTCTTTTGAAAGAAAGTAAATTCTGGTTTGATGTCTTGTTTAATTTGATATATACCTTCTTCTTAGTTCATTGGTACATACACTTCAATGGTCTAATTACTCATTTTTTCCCACTGGGAAAAATACCCTGTTCATTGCAGAAGGTGCTAGATTTGCAGTACATCACACTTTCTTCATTTAGACCAATGAATATTTAGTTTATTGATGTAAAGTAAATCATCCTCAACAAAAGAAGCTAAAGGAGAGATAAAACTTCTACCATAACACCTCTGAGTATGTCTATCTAATTAATTGAATGATTAATTTTGTAGCAGATGAGACAAGGTTTCTAGGTCTCATTGAGCCCCCTTTTCTCAGACTAAACAACCCCAGTTCCTTCACCCACTACTCCTAAGACTTGTGCTGCAGACCCTTCTCTCTTCAGCTTTGTCATCCTTCTCTGGCCACTAGTTTGGTACATGTGTGTAGAGACACATTGAGACAAAAATGCAGGCATGCTTGCAGAAATTTTTGTATTATTTTAGATGAAAATTTTTCTGCCAGTATCTGACCTGGTCAAATTTTAAAATAGGTGTAGTGACTGATTTTGCCACTTGTGTTTTACCAGAGCTTATATTTGATAATATTTGGCATCACTTTTTCTTCATAAAAAGGTGCAACTTTTCTGGAGAACATTATATTAGATTTACCACATCAGAAAACTGTGCTCTATGTTTTAAAATTAAGAGTTTTGTAGTATGCTGTACCGAGTGTTCATAATGCGTCCATATTTTAAATCATTAGTATAATGAAAAATATGGTGAATCTTATAATAATTAAAAACTTTTCTGAACACGAGTATTATCACTAGGCATCTGGACAATTCAGCAGTCTGATTCCTTGGGGCAAGGAAACCTTCATCACACAGTAGTGAGGCAGTCATTTCTGAAGTGGAAAACCAGCCAATTTAGAGATCCTAGCAGCAATGGAGAAAATCTCCACAAGGCATAGAGGCATAGAAAGGCATAGAAAATCTCCACAAATCCTCCACTCACAGAAAATACCACACTACTTTCACACAGTAATTGAGGGAGTTATAGTTTTTAGGATGGCACATGGAAATCCACAAACAACATGGTGCACACTGCTCAATTATTCCATTGAAGCAGAAAAAACTCACTGCACATTCAAGCAGCTAAAAAGAAAAAAATCCTCATATCTGATGTTTAGATTTCATTAGCTCAATGTCCCTAGCTGGAATTTGAACCATTACTTCTGAATAACAGAGAAAAGAAAAAATATAGTTTGAGTATTTTTTGGGTTTTTTTTGGTGAGGGAAATTATTATAGTAAAAAAAGGTGAAAATGGCTTACCTGTGAAAAGTGCCTTCTCTCATGTTTCCTTCATCCAAATTAGGCTCTGCAAAAGCCATGACAGGGTCCAGGAACAGATGCCAAATGCAGCACATAGGTCCTGATGCTTTCTTAACCTTTGTTCAGAATTAGATACACAGTTAAGGGAGGGAGGGGGAAAGAAATTAAATAAAGTAGGACAAAAGTCACCATATAGTTATTGTGGTGCAATTAAGCAGTTTCCAGATGAGAATATCTTAATTTCATTTCGTATGCAATACAGTATGTCCATAATGACTGGATGGGACATCACATTCTCATTGTTCTGTGCATTTATCTTAGAATTCATTGTTATTGATAACACCAACTGATACCTTGGTATTATGAGAGTTAATGTCTTTAAAATCTCTTCAACCATCCATCTGGTTTTGAATCTTAGTTTATCAGATGTTAAACATTATAAAACAGTTCAGGATTGTCCCCACCTTAAAGTCCAACACTCTTCTTTATGCATATGACGAAATAAGTAATTTTATTCTTGTTTCTTGTTAAGCACAATAAAAATTCTCTTTTACATCCAACAGACTCTTCTTGTGATGGTCTCTTCATTACTCTGATGATGGCAGTTTTCCCAATGGGAAAAATCAGTGGGTAGGATCCAGCTCAGCTGATATTGGTCCAGATTTTCTGTCATGGTCCATTGCTGGATAATTTATTTTTGATTTTGCAGTTCAAAGATTATGGCTGGCGGATCCCTGGAGCTGCTGCATATTCAAGGCTCTTATTTTAATTCAAACACAAATTCTATTCAAGTAGAGCTCCCAATGCATCTTAGTCCTATTTAGGAACAAAAACCTGTGAACCCTGGATTTCAGAAACTTTGGTGTGAAAAGCAGGCAAGCCAACAGTAGCTCATCTTCCCCAGTAAACAGAAAGGTGGGGTGTTTCTAGTGCATGGAACTGAAGTTTACTTTTTGACTCATTTTCAAGATAAAGATCTATATCACCAAGAGCTCACATTTCAGTTAGAAACTCAAAGCTTATACAATTTTAGCAATTAACTTCTTACGCACAAAGTTAAGGAGACATTAAGCTCCCTACCTTTTCAGCAAACACTACAAATACCTGCCACCAAACAAATATTTATTCAAGTTTTTAAAGTAAATATTTATTCCAGATACTGAAAGAATTTTCTTTGTTAACTAGGATTATCTTATTTCTTAGTTAACTAGCCTGATCCTTTTTCTCTGTATCAAACATTGCTAAAAATTTCAATGTGGAGTACAAAAACTCTTTTTCTGGATTTTGAAGGAGGAGGCCAAAAGATATATTTTAGCTGGAGCCAACCTGCTAAATGGTGGCTAATGACAACATTCTCACCTCCCTTCAGCAAGGTCTTCCTGAACCAACTTTATCCTGACCTGGTAAAAAAAAAAGAATGCTAAAAAGCTCTCAGATTTCAGCTGAATAAAAGTCTTCCAGCAGAATACCTTTATTTTTTTCACTGGCCTTTTGAGCTAGGGCACCTCTGTATAAACTATACAGAAAGATTTAAAGACTTTTTGTATGTAGGCAGGGGTGCAGGTTTTGCCAGTCTCTATGTATACACGGTAAGATGTACAGAAGAGGATAAGTTTTGCTCTGGGGTTTATTACATCCCCTGTTGGCAGCAGGCAGCCAAAAAGGCAGTAGAACTTAGACTTTTTTTTTTTTTAAACATAGCAAATCAGTTTGGAGAGAGGTGGGGAATTTTGGAAGCAGTATTTTGCAGTAAGCCCCAATATCCTGCAGAAGGAATCTAGTGTGTTTTAGCTCTTACCCTGCACAGGCTCCTTCGAGTACACATCTTTCAAGCCCGACCAAAAATTAGGTTATGTAGACTCTTGTGTTTCCAAAGTTATGCCTTGTAGAATGAATTTTCCCTCATGGTTTTAGAAGACAATAATTGTTTTCTCAAGTAATTCTTTCTCTGTAAACATCTGTAGGAGGAACATGCTGACATCAATAATTTAATTTCTCACATACTTTCTAGTAGTCTGCAGAGTCTAGTTACACAGTAGACCATGAAATTAAGTTACCACTAGACACAAAAGGAAAAACTGTCTGCACCATTATTACAGGATAAAGAAAGATATCACATCACCTTTTTGCCTCTTTGAACCTGAACTTCAGCACAGTGCAGCGAGGTTGTATTTTCTTGAATTTGTGCGTGGTTGTAACTAATGCAACAACACCTGCATCTCATAGGTGCCTATAAATCAGATTCTAGAACTGAATACAACTTCTACAGTAATAAAAATCACACATTGTCACAGCCTGAGATGAAAAATATCAATTACTATAAGGATTGTTTAAAATGCTTTTTAAGGCTTTTTCTATGCATATTAGTGTACTGAAGGGGAGAAAGAAGCAATAATACAAAGTGGTTTATGCACAAATGCATTTATCAACATGCTACAAATATAACAAGTGATTAAAAAATGTTTTTTCCCTTACACCCATTCTTTCTCTGTAGTATTCTGCAACTTTTCAGCAGTTAAAAACCTATTAGTAGTCATTAAGAGGAATAAGTATGGGAAAATAAAGGACAAAGCAAAGAGCACCCCAGCAGTACTACAGTACACAGCAGAAAGCTCAGAAGATAAAGAAAAGATTAAAAAGGTTAAAAGGAAAACAAGAAAAGAAAGGAAAACATTTCTTTAATTGCCTTTTTTTTTCAAACCCAAACAAAGTGTATGAACAAAATCTTCCCACAGGAAATCTTACATAGAAAGTGTGAATGTCCTCTAGAAATTATTTACTTTCTTCATTATCCAATATTTCAAGAATGATTTTGCCTAGACAACTCCATATAGTTCATTTTGCCATTTAATCTCAATATGTGTCTTTGTAAATTTTTATTGTGGCATCAACATAAGTCTGCAGGAAGCACATTAGGATCACTTCCCAATAAATTACTGGAACAGATTTAGTGACATTGTGGATCTGTGTAAATCAATTTACATTATCTGATAATCAAAGATAAATCTTTAAAAAACTTATATACCTGTGGGGTTTTGTTTTATTTTTATGATTTTATGTAACCACAGAACTAAATGATATTCTAAAAGAAAACTCTAGAATGAGAAGATGTATCAGCCCTTGCTGAAAGGCCCCAAGAAAATTGAACTACAGAAGGGAAAAAACCACAGGTAAATGAGAACAGATTACTAGCAAGGAAACTTACAGGTGGCCATTCTTCAGTGCTTTTTCAGGCCTTCTTTTGCCTGGCTTACCCAGACAGATGAGAAAGAATCTGTTCATACACTGATAAAGACAGAAAGAGGCTGCTTTTATACAGGAGTAAGAAAACCTTGTTAAATTTCTGTAACTGAAGTCAAAGAAAGTCTGTGCATTTTGAAGTGCAGTGAAAGACAACGAATGTTTGTGGTTTTGTTTGCCTTCAACTGCATACCATTATAAAATTTTAAAAATAAGCAGGTCACATTTATACCCATATTTTTGAAATAAGTGTTCAAACTGAATAAAATGAAAAACACTGAAATCAGCTATCAGGGCAGGGGAGGACAGCAGTTACTTCTGGGCAGTGGATTTGTGTAACCGTGTCAGCAGCACATTCAAGGGGGTCTGGCTCCATGTGTATTTATTCCTTTCAACTCTCCTTCTACAACAACAGGCAATAGGCAAAAAAAAATATGTCCAGAAAATTCCATAGTCTTTTGTAGGCCTCTCTCAGGGAACTTCTTAGTAGTTTCCATATTTAAGTGATAAATAGGAGATAAACTTTTTTTTTTTCAAATCAAACAGCAATGATCTTTACCCAATTCAGACATTATGATTATTTTCTGTGAGAGTCACAGACATCTGACTGAGAAATGGAAGGGGGCTGGGAGGAACCACTTGCCTGCCAGCCTGGCCTGTCTGGGATGTAGGGAGGTAGCCTCTGTTCACCTGAACCTGAGATCAAGCACATCTTTCTGCTGGATGGATTCGAAATGTGCAGCTGTGCAGCAAGCAAGAGCTGTGCTCACCTCTGCCTGATCCAGGGGTGTGTTCAGAACCAGTATTGATTTGCTGATTTAATTAGATGTGATTCATCCATTTGTCGTGTTACATTTCACTGAACTTTAATTTTTGCAGGAGTTTTGCTCACGAAGCTTAGAACAACTTAGAGCAACTTTTTTTGTATGGGACCATGCACTTTGCAATGACAAAGTTCAAAATCTTTTCCTATGCCAGCACATGTAAAATTTCTCCACCTGCAACCAAGTTCATATGTTTGTTCCCAGATGAGAAAAAGAAAGTAATAAACCAATTACTCATTACCAGTGAATTCTATGGTAACAAAAAAGTGTAACAATTGTAAAAGTTTTGCATCATTTGATGTCTTTGAACTTCATTGAGTCTCTCTAATCTTTTCAAAAGAACAGTCTGATTCTTGGATTCAAGTTGTTCTTTAACATAGACTTCTTATTATCCTGCTGTTTTGAAACCATACTTTATCAGCAGCATTATTGACTTGTAGATCCACATAACTGAAAATCAATCTGAATACAAATCTTAGTCTTCAGCAATCTAAAATGGTGAAAAAACAACTCAGATTTTCAATTTTTCCATAAAGTTCAATAAAGAGCTGTGGAAAACCCTAAATCTCCATGTTTATCAGTTAAAATAATTAGCAAGAGGAGCAGCTGAGGATGAAACGGTTTAAAAAAGCTTAAGTAAAAACAGCACAGTAGAAAACAGTGTTGAGAATCTGTAACAAAAATCCCCTATTTTTAACATTCATATTCTGGCTTAGATATGATGCTGCTCTGTGGACAACTCTATTGTGTGTTGTATAAATTTAGAGCAGAGGAAAATTTATTTTCTTGGGATATCTTTTTAAAACTCAAGGAGAACAAAAAAGGTATGAGATGGCAAATGATCCTGTCTTATTCATCTTAGTGAAAAGTTCATTTTTAATCCCAAATTTGTCTGTTTTAATATAGATGGAACTCCAGAGAGAAGTGGAATGAGTAAGAAATTAGACTTAGCTTAACAATAGTAGAATTGCAATTTTTTTCCATATATTTATGGCCTCCTTGTTTTGCAGTTACTTAAGCTTTTTGTTGTGTTACATTTTCCCTAGCTGAAAAACTGTCACACTATCTCCAGTGATCTTTTCCAGGACTGTCTCTCTGGTTTTGTCCTAAAGGTGAATGAAGTCAGAGACATTTTTTTCTGAGCTGCTTGGAAACTCTCTGAGGCATTACCAGCAGAGCAAACTTGATCTTAGCATCTTATGAGGCACTAAGGGGGCTCACCAATTCACTTACACAGCCATGGCTACAGATATGCCTTCCATTTTTCAGCACGGATGAGATACTTCAAGCATATGATGAGTTTCATCAGAGATCACCTGCTTTTCTTCTATGGAAGATCAAGTCTGTTGCTTTGCTGACTAGGATTAAAAACAGAAGTTCATATGAAGGACTAGTCAGAAGCTGCAGAAATTAATCCATGTTTCTGCTTTTATTTAGCTAGTATTTTGGACACTTGAGTATTTCAACAACAGTGGCAAGGTTACTTTACACACATGAATTTTACCATGGCATTGTGCAATAGTACTGTATAACTATAACAGCCCTAACTATCTTTGATATGTAAGCAAAATTGCCTGTTGATATGGTTAGTTGGAGCAATTGTGATTAATTGGACAATTCCAAGAGACAGCAGTACTTAAGTGTCTGAAGAAAATTCTGGCAAGGATGTTTGCTTCTAGATAGCTAAACTGTCTAACAATGAAAGTTTGTGGCTTTTTAAGAAGACCTAGAAATGAGAACAGATCTGGACCCTCCACAAAAGGAAAAAAAGACATTTAAGAAATAATTCTTGTAAAGAATGTCTCTAGGATCACTGAATGTAAGATGTGTAGTGTCTCGAAGTGTGACTGATACATAATGGCATTTTAAATATAGGCACAGTGTTCTAACCAGGGATAAATCAGAACTGAACAGTCAATAATCACACATTCTGTTATCCTTATGTATGCTTATAGTATTTTGGGGTTGTTGGATAGGTTTATTTTGTTTGTTTCCTGATTTAATAAATTTTATTCAATTACCTACATTGATCAGTACAGATTTTATCTGTATATGAAGCAGAAGGGAAAAACCTTTTGGTGATGACAGGTCTCCTCCTCTCCTCTCCTCTCCTCTCCTCTCCTCTCCTCTCCTCTCCTCT
>JANIJU010000002.1:66942610-67147548 GCA_025504685.1 Leucosticte australis
CTCCTCTCCTCTCCTCTCCTCTCCTCTCCTCTCCTCTCCTCTCCTCTTTTTTCCCTGTCATATGAGTATGACAGATGTCAAGTCTAAGAAGAGAGCTCAAGGAGCAGAAAAAATACTCCTGGAAAATGGTTGGAACTTAAAGGTCCAGTGGTATCAAGATTTACAGGAAAAAAAAAAAGAGAAGAAGAAATAAAAATTACAAAAGAGAGTGTAAAGTTCTGGAAGCTGAAGAGTAAACAGAAGCAGAAGGAACGACTGAAAGATAAACACTAAACACATGCTTAAAATCAGGTTTTTTTCTGCAAACTGAAAGAAAGAGAAAGGATGGTAGATGGAAACAAGAGGATGAATCAAAGCTGAGCCACAGCTGAACTGGAAGCAGAAATCAAAGGCTAAGTCTGCTCTGCAGAGGAAAAGCAAACATGAGGTGCACCATATGTTCAAGATGTCCACTTCCTTTGTAACACCTGTATGTCCTGTCCTGCTGTCAAGCAAATAAATAGATTTTGTTCAGATAAGCCAAATCCACACCTGCCAGTTTTTTGTCCTGAAGAGGTGGTCATATATCTCTTGTTGCTTCAGCTCCAACTTCTTAATTTATCGATTAGTTGAATGCAAATTGTTTAAAATATAAGCAAAAGAAGGGGAAGTACCAAAATGCTGACATTTCATGGCAGCCTGCTCATCTGGCTGCTCCAGAACAATGAAGCCTGTCCATGCACAGCAGGAGAGAGCCATGAGCCCCCAGCTGTCCCAATTGCAAGACCCTTTACAGTGTTTATCTGTTTAATATTTTCTATACAACTCCCCTGATTGAAAAAAAAAAAGTGTGTATTAGGCATCCAAACAACCTCTGTATCATTTAGCATTAAGATCCTGAGTAAAACAAAGCACACAGTGTGTTTTAAGTGGGATGAGAGATTAGGTGAATTCTGCTTTGTGTTGCTCTACTTGCCCCGTGGGTGCTGCACACTGGAGTCTGGGCAGTGGCCTGAGATAGGGAGCATTTACACTACAGAGTGCTGTTTCTTACAGAGCTCCCATCCTCCAGTGCCTAGCAGCAATCTGAGTATCATAAAGCATACAAGATACAGGGTTTTCACATAACTCTCCCTTGCCTGCTGTCAGGCATAAACACAGATGTGATACAACAGAGTTCTCCCTGTCATTGCTGAAAAGTACTGATGGGAAAATTCATTAACTGGTCAGCCTTTAGAAAGAGCACACATTTGTTTGGGTAAGAAATTTTAGTTCTTCTAGCCTGTACCTGTTGGATGTGGTAAGAAATTTTAGAAAAATGTGTTTCCTTATTGTCTTGCCAATAACAGGCCTGTTAGATTAAAATGGTGAAGTAAAAAAAAACCAAAAAAAACCAACAACCCTGTTATCTTCTTCATTCAGCAGTTCATTCCCCTCCTGTTTGTTTCTGTACGTGTTATTTCAGTATCTCTTATCAAAATACAAAACAGGCAGTTTCTTCATCTACATCCCAAGCAAGATCAGCTTTTCACATTTTAGCCATTTTGAATAGATTACAGTTGGTTTCAAGATTTTAGACATCTTTTCTAACCTGGATGATTCTGTGATGGCCATAATTCTCGGTGATGGGACATACTGGGGTTTTACAATTGTTTGTATCATACAGGTTATTTAAGTAGCTTCTTATGGCCTAAAACTCTTCATTTTTATGGCTGAGGTGTTTGAGTATGAAAAACTGCTTTGTCTTTATGATGATTTCTTCCAGCAGTTTTCACAAGAGTGACCACAAGCTAAGCACCAGCCCTCACAAACCCAGCAGCCGATAAAGCAATGTGGTAACCAGCCTCATCACCAAACTGACCCTAACGGGCAGAGGGCTCTTTTCCTCTGAGAGCTTGTCCTAATTAGCAAATACTTGTGGTTTTAATATCAATTTGATGAAAAATGCAGGCCAAATAGACTTGATTCCATCAAAATTTTTATACCTTTTTGGTTTATTTAGCAGACAGCTTAGCAAGCTGCAGTAGGGAAAGCACCAGTTCCACCTGTGGTCGCCTGCTGCCTGTGTGTCTTCCTGGATGTCTGTCATGCTCTTTTTCTACACAGCAAATCTGCTGGCAATTAAGAGCTACATGGAGTTCATTAATGAGTAACAGATCTAGACTTGTGATCTTTCAGAGGAAAACTTCAATTTCCTCCCAGCTTCCTCCCTCACACCACATAGTGACATTAGAGGCAAGAGAAAGAGAAAACTGTGCAATGACTAAAACCTATTCTTTCTCTTAATGAAATTCTATATGAAATATAAATGCATTCTCAGAAGAAGTAGCATTTCCAGATGAGCCTTACTCTGGCAAACGTGACCATGCATTAGGCATTCCAATTTCTATCCAATTCTTGCTTCTGTTTCTGCTCCTGGTGTGCCTAGGCTCTGTGATGCCCAAGGACAAAAGAGACTGAAGAGCCTGTGCAGTCGTGGCAGCTTTGCACCGAAGAGTTGCTGGTGGTCTGTTGTTTGCTCACTGTCATGGCAAAACAGTGCTGACTTAAGAAGGGATGCTGTGATTTTGTATTTTCAAGTACAAACAAGGAGTAGGAGGAAAAATAACACCTTGTTGAGACATGCCAGTTCTTCCTGAAGGACATTTTCTTCTGCTGTACTTCTTGTAGGAGGCCAGAAGCATAGCACAGCCCAGATCAGATGTGTGTGGGTCAGTATTAATGACAACCAGAAAAGCTTGATATGCCTATCAGATATTTTAGGACTGCCTGAGGTTTTTAAACTTAAACAAAACCCTTCTATATAAACCTCTTACAGAAACTCTCAATAACAAAAATTATCAGAACATACATTTCATACATTTTTCATTGTTTTGAAAGTCAAAATTGTACTTGAAAATATTTTTTTTACCCTAATAATGCAGTAGCCTAAAATCTTCAGCAGTTAGGAAAATACTTGAATGCAGTTTTCTTCTGTAAGTTACTCTGGTCATTTGACCTTACTCCCAGTAAAGCCATTTGAGCTATTGTTAGTCAAGTTCTCATTGCTAAAATCCATTTAGTCAGAGGAGCTGCTACTGAGCTCTGTGAGGAAATGAAAGAACAGTAGTCCTATCTAAGAGAAACACACCTTCCACATTATTAGTAGATCTTAAAAGTCTCTATCTTTTGAGACCATTATCCAAATAAAGAGATGAAAGACTTCAACTCAAGACTAACTTAATTTGACATCATTTTGGCAATTATGGTCACATATTTACGGCCACGTACGATACTGTGAAGAAGAAAAAAAAGGAAATTGGAAAAAGAGTTGTAGGATGTATCATTTAAGGGAGTAAGGCATTGTAGAATTTCTGTAATGGTTAAATATGTTAGTGGTGAAACAGAAAACAAAAAGTCAACAGGGATGTGTGAAGCATGTGGGAAGAGAATAAACTTTACTACATCATTAACATTTATCCCTTACTATAACACTGAGATACATCCAAAATGGCTTTCCTGTTGCTTCTTCAAAGTCAAGCATGTGAAACTAACTGATTTTTTAGTTGGTTGATTAGTTGTTTGGCTGGCAAAATTTCAACTCAAATCAGGTCAAAACCAAGAAAAAGTCAACTTTTTTAACAATTCACAAGTATTATTTTTTGTTTTATCTTATTAATTTTTATTAGAAGTCTTTACATTAAAATTGAAGGAAACTTCAATTTCATCAAAACGTGAAAAAAAAATTATAACACCAAAATGAATGATCTGGTAAAATTAAAATGAATTAAATATTTTCCATGTCATTGAATCTAACTCTCATTAAAAAAAAACTGTTTAGCTAAAACAATTTTCCTTAAACACTTCAAAGTGAGAAATCATTTCTTAGGCAGATTAAGATGCTTGGCTCCTCAGTTCACATCTGCACATCCACTTTCCATGCTCATGAACTTCAAACAGAGCTCAGAAAACCTTTGTGTATAGCTGACTGTGAAGCTTCTCTTTCTGTATAAAACTCCCTTTAATAATTTCTGTATAATAATGTTATAAAAATAACAATGTTTGAAAACAAATACC
This sequence comes from Leucosticte australis, assembly GCA_025504685.1. NCBI lineage: Eukaryota > Metazoa > Chordata > Aves > Passeriformes > Fringillidae > Leucosticte > Leucosticte australis. The sequence goes on from JANIJU010000002.1 coordinate 66,946,646, forward strand.
ATCTGTAAAAGGATGATGCTTGTATCAGATCTTTAAGGGCATTTTTCTTTTAAAGATGACATGATGCATAAGAAATCTTTCTTTGCTTATATGGATGAGAAAACTGATTGGTCTCATCTTTATTCTCCTCAGTGCTTTGGAAACATGTCCTCACATGCTCCAATTAAATAGCAGACACTATTGAACTAGGAAGCACTAGGTTTTTGATGCTTTATTCTTTCTGTCTATCTTTTCCATCTCTAAAGCAATATGGATCATTCATTGGAGAATCTCAGTGTTTTGGTGCCTGGTCCGAGCAGGCTCGCTTCAATTCCCTGTATAACTTGAATGCTGCTGTGCCCATTGGGTGATCAAGCATGGTAGACAAAATACTGCCCACCAACAGGATCCTAAGAATTTTAGTTTCATCATTAAAAGAAAAAGACAGACAAAAAATATGCTGACAAAAGTCAAGTGCCAGTATTTAAATGATTTTATGTTTTCGTTACTTTGCTGCCGAACAGCATTGTACTTGATATTTCTTGGTTTACAGTATGTGTGAGTCAGCTGTCATCAGGAACTCATGCAAATCTGCAAACAAAAGTCGACAATCTGCTAACAAAACAGAATGGATATGTAGATTGAAAATTATTTCTCTTTCATTTAAGGCCAAATTGGCTAAAGACAGCCTACAAAATTGGAGACATATCAGTCAACAATATCTCTCATCATCATTTATTAATTTGAGCCATGATTATTCTATCAGAGTCAAGCTGGCAGTGCATCTATGGTTACCCATACAGTGTTCATAATAAATCACAGTGACTTGTCATTTCGTTTAAATAGCTATTTACATAATAATTAATTGATATAATCTGAAAAATTAACAATACTGACATATGACTGCCAAATATTCTCCTGCAGAACTGTTTTCCCTTCTCTTATTATTCTTTAAGGAAAGGAGTCTCCAGGTTCTCTTGATTTTACTTTCTTCATAACTACAAAAACTCTCTTTTTGCTGCCTTATTGAAGAAGACATCTTTTCACAACCTTGAACTTACTCTTACAACCTGATTTTTCTGTAACTCTCACATGTTTCAGAAAGTAAAATTCTTCCAAAGGAAAATGACAGAGCCTGACATGATCTTATCAAATCTAGAGTTATTTCTCCTTAGGCAGTGGCGATTTTACTTTTATATCATAGTTGCAGAATTTTCTCAATCTATTTTCACACCTCGCATTTTCATTTGGACAAGAAGTCATATCTTTGCAACTTTTGAATGTTCATCCCCAGGCTTTCTCACATGGAGATGTGAGAAGGTTGAACTTCACTCCCAAGTATCTTCACCTGTTTCTGAGGAGCCAGCTCAGTAAGCCTGTGTTACCCATTCCCTTCATTTGCAAGCCCTCATATTTATGCTCTGTCCTGTTTTGAGGGAAAATTAATATTTTCAATGAATGCAACTGCCAAGGGCTGCTTAAGCAAGCCCATGTGTGGGACACAGAATGTCACTTGCTTGGAGTTCTATGAGGAGATGCTGGAAAAAGACCCTGGCAATGGAAAACCTGGCAAGGAATAGAAAGACAGAGAGTGGTGCAAAGCTGCTCAGGCTCTTCTCTTTGCAAGGAATCATTCATCAATCTCATGCTGAAATCATATTAAAAATTCTGCCCTCTTCCAGCCTCATGATGGGCCACCAGCACCCTGCAGCTTATGAACTCTCTGCAAGACACATCTTCAGCTGCTGGAAACAGCTTCTTTCTGACTATTGCTGGGCAAAGGAAATGGTGCTTCTCTCTTAGTGTTTATTTGAGGAACGTGGGAAAAGAATTGAGATCAGCTTAGCCTATAACCCCTGAGAAGTGGGATAAGTCTGTTCTGGGAATAGGGAATGGTAGAAAAAGTCCCCTCTTCCTTCTGGGGTTTAGAAGAAGATTGTCTCATAAGGTTTCCTCTCTTCACTTCCTAGTTCTCAGTGAGCAGTAGAAACTGTTCCCACAGGACATTCACCAACTTCTTGTAATTTTCCCTTTTCTCTCCCTGCTTGCCACATTTAACTTTAGTTTTACAATCAGGGAGAAAGATAACTGTTGCTGTATTTTAGGTATTCAAGAATCAATTAAGATACTGCTTGCGAGATCCCTAAGCCAGTTTAGGTAATAAAAACAGAAAAGATTTTCATTTGAGCCTAAAACAGCTGAAGGAGCTCTTTGGCAACTTGAGATCAGATATCAAATATATATTTTAAGTAAGAGCTCTCATAATATCTTGCAAAAGCAGGTAGAAATTCTTTGTGACAGGAAATTTGGTTATTGTTGATGCATGCAAGTATGGGGGGTGTGACTGAATGGGTGTAGAAAAGGTGTCGTTGGTTCTGTGTGTTAAATACAGCCACCTTGTTCCCTTTTTAAAGCTTTTTTTTTTTCATTAATATCTAAAACCCACGTCGAACAAATGTATCTCAGGCTGAGTTCTAAAACATCTGAAGAAAAATGATTTTTGTATCTTTAAGACAGGTTCTGTAGGCAGAAGGAAGGGGTTCTGTGTATTGAGAATACACCAAATAATCACTTTGCAGTTAACCAACAAGCTGCTTTTCCAGTCTGCTGGTAATTTTCTGTAAGGAAACACTATAATCATGAGGCCAGATATTAGTACCTCCTTTACAGTGACGAGCTATCATTTTTATAAATGTGTCCTCAGTCTGGCCTTCACATGTCTGTAATAGAAAGCCAATATTCATAAGATCTATATGGTCTTTAGGAAAATTAATTACAAGTTTAAGTACAATTATATTGTATTAGTTGGAAAGGTCAGAGATCTGTTTCAGAAAAATTTCTCCAAATCACTAGATATTCCTGTATAGACATAAATATGTCCCCCTGAATCTAGAAAATTCACTGAGCTATGACAGTTCAGAAGTTTCTCTCAACTTTCCAGAACAGAATTAATAAGGTGGTGAGCACTGTAACTGCTTGATTTCCTGACATCTCACTGTGCAGCATATATAAAGGCAGTAGTGGGAGGTAGGATATGAGTTATCCAGGCAAAGAAGCGAACTTGCTATCAAAGGACAGACTTAATTAACTGGGGAGATGTACTGATTTTTGTAAGAAGAATATATTATAATCAGCATACTACTGTTGATGATTATGCCTCTTCAAATCATCATTTTCTAGTAGAAGACTATTTCCTTGAAAAATTTATGATTAGTTAATTAGGAAAAAAACAGTTTCACTTGTTCCTTATGAAAGCTTAATAGCTTTGTAATTATAAAACTACTGCCAAGTATACCTTAAGCATGAATTTTTAAGAAGCTTGAGGTAGACAAAGGAATGTTACTTGAAAATGCAAACCTTGAACCAGTTTTTACTGCCTTTTCCCCTGTGCTCTTTAAATTTAGCTTAAAGACAGCTTAATTATTTCTCTCTGAATCTGGAGGTAATATTGGATTAAAATTGCATGTCAAACTAATTTTGTGGAATTGAAATTGTAGAAGTATAAAAAAAGACCGACTGATTTCAATTGTAACTACAGAGAGGCTATCCATTATTGTCCAAATCGAGGAATAATTACTTGAACAGTTTCCTGTGCTCAGCCAAAGCTCAAACACAAAGGAGAGTGGGTGAAGGAGCAAACACTGAAAGTGTAGAAGCAAACGTTAACGCATTCTGAAAACAAATAGCAGTGCTGCAAAGCCTTCACTATTAATGGCTGTGCCATGTACTTTTATTAAGTGGAAAGATTGTTTCTGCTAGATAAGGTGTTATGGAAGTGCAGACATATGTCTCTGTTAATGGGCTCTTTGTAGGAGTGTGGTAGGGAAATCAGTGTGCCGTGCTGGGAGTGAAGCTCTGGTACAGGGAGACACCACTGGAAACAGGACCGTGCTGGGTAAGGATCAGACACAGCAAAGGTGAAGCTGCTGGGGCATGGGGGGAAGGGATGGGTGCTGGAGGAGGCATGGGGGGCACGGCAAATTCCTGGATGGATGAATGCTCTGGGTTAAAGCTCACATGCGGGAGTTTGCGGTGTGAAAAGATGTCCCTGGAGGCCTGCAAGAGACAAAAAAGGGTGAAACAGTTTAATGGGGTGTCCTGAGGCTGGAGGATCTCAGGAATGAGTTTGATCCTCTGTAGAAAATACTGAAGGGCTGGACTACCCCTTCCAAGAGTCTGTCCAGTCCCCTGAGCCTGGCAGTGCTTGAAGTTGATACAATTCCTGAACCAGCCAGAGTCTCACCCTACTAAAGAGGGTAGAGAAAGAGCTGGGATGAAGGAAGTGAGAGGGAACTGCAAAGAGATTGCTGCCATTGCTGCTGCTGCTGCTGCTGCTGAGATTTCTGCACAGCAGGAATTGATCCTGCCCCTCCATCCATGCTCATCCTTCAGTGCCAAGAAGAGCTTGCAGGCTGGTGCTTCTTCCTCTCCTCAGATACAGAGAAATCTCACAGCTTTCCCCCCAGCTGCTCGTGGGTGTGTGTGCCTAACAGAGCATGGGACTGGCTGGCCAGGATGTCCAAGGATGGGCATTAAAGGGAGAACCCACTATCCTTTGATTTGGTAGATATTTCTGCATTAGGAACGGTTTAGGTGTGATTTACCCTTTCTTGCAGATGGGAGAGAGAGCGTCATATATTAACCCCACCCTGATATTTTCTGTAATTTCTGTTTCTGGGAAACATCCATGCTATCAGAGGCCCAAGGAATACAGGCAGTTTCCTCAGTTCATTTGTCAGCAGCAGCAGGTGATGGGATACTCAGTCCTGCATCACATCACTGGAAGCTTCCCAGGCTTTTAAAATTTCTTTCCCCCTGCTAATCTTCTGAAATGTGTTGAGTTTTCTAACTGATATGACTGAGTTAAGACAAATGAAGAGTGGCTTTGAATTTTAAGAGCATGAGCTCTTGGCAGCAGTAGCTGGAGAGGATGAGGGCTCTGGAATATCCCTTGACCAAATTATTTACTTCTCAAGCAAGTCCTCTGAGCAGTACTCCCTGATTCACACGTGTGGGTTGCTCTTGCCCTTTTATACTGGTTTGGAAGTGGCCAGAGACACTTCCTGATCATTCTCAGCAGTGTTTGTAGACATCTTAGAGTAATTTATCCCAAGGAATGACCTGAACTGGGGGAAACAGCACAAGTTGCCTGGCAAAATCTGCTTCTCACAGGTAAATATATTTTTCAAAACACTGAAGATTGTGAAAATAAATATTTCTGTTGGATGTTCTTTTCCTTGATGTCACATAATCATACAAGTTCAGGTCATGCTGGTAAACATTATATCTAATAATCAGACAAAATTTTGTATTTGCTGTGTCATTTAGGTAAATACTGAGTTCCTGTTTGCTAGGGAAAGATTTGATACTGAATTAAGTATACAACACTGGAGGTAGCTGAGTGTTTATACTGTGGCTCCTTTAGAAACAACCAGGAAAACAAGTTATCTTTTCCACATATAACCTTCTAAGAATAAAGAAAGATTAACCACTTTGCCACTACCACCACTTTACCACCACTTTGTTTTGCTACCATAATCTGCTCTGCTGTTGCTACACATCTCTCTTTGAAATGACACCAATCAAAGACTAGCTAGCAGTAGCTACAGTGTTATTTTTTTGTCTGATGCATAAAGGCAGCTCTGGAAAGCAATGAAATTATGACACAGATCTTATTGACCCAAATTCTTTTTTGTAGGTTTGATGATTACTCTTGTTCAGCAGAAAGAAATGTGTTGAGTTCTACACATGTGCTCTATGACTCCACAGCTTTTTTCAGGTAGATAGGCTACAGACACTGCAGAATAAATAATCTCTCTATCCTACACATCAATGATATTTTAAATACTTTTTTTAATTCCTATTCAAATATTTTAGAAATCATTATGTCAATGATATGAAAAAATGAGCTCAGGAGTACAGGAAGGACACGAACCAGAGTTTCCCTTGTCCTAAAGAGTAACATGACTACTCACTCCTGGGATATTTTCTATACTACTTGTCCACTTATTTTCCCTTTCATTTAATTGGAATTCTAAACTGAATCTTTCCCAGGAAAAGCTTTATTGAATTAAAAATTACTTCATTGAAAAATTCCTAACAAGCTTTTCTGGGCAGATCTGGCGATGTAACACAGGTCATATGGATTTGAACTTCAATATCGCTCTTGATTTCAAATTAATTGCAAACCACAAAATCTCAGTATTATGTGCAATAAAAAATTCACAGTATTATTCTAATTTAAAAGATGTTAGTGATTTCTTCATTTTCTGAAAAAAATCAACAAAGTACAAAATCAATAAATTTTAAAAAATTAAAGGGTTGTGTTAGTCTTACAGTAATTCCTATTTTTGTCTTATTGGAGTGAAATTTGTAGCTACTTGTACAATCAGCTAAAGAATATGTGCCATTCTTATCTTTTAAGGGACCTATTTGTTACTCACATGGTGGACACTTGTGTTACCTTTAGGTACTCCTTTTAAAGTTCAAAGACCCCAAAAAATGTGGGTAATTTGACATGCACAAAAATTCAGCCTGAGGAACCCGTCAGGTGTTTTTCTCCCAGCAGCTCCAGAATACAAAGAAACAGAAGCTGAATTACACTGTACACACCCTACAGAGAAAACAGACATCCAGAGGATTTTACTTTCCATGTTTGCACAAATCTCAGAAGATGGAACAGAACTTGCTTTGCTTCTGCATTATACATGCTTGGACTTGATCCAGCTGCTGACGTGAGTGAAGCCTGTGCTCTGTGTGACCCTGCCCCAGGGCTGCAGGTTTTGGACCAGAGCTGGCCTATGCCTGGATAGACTTGAGAGCAGAGAGATGGATTAGGACCTCTCTACAACCCTCCCTGCAATCAGCAGGGTGGCTGACAGTGGCAAAGGACAAGACACAGTGATTTTCACCATCTTCACTTTCTTAGGCTGTCTTATTGCCACATCTAAGATAGGATGGCCCTAACTTCTAGTATTAGACATAGTAACACGTCATTTACTGTATAATTTAATATATCCTTACAAGAAATTATCTTCTTAAATAATGGTCTTTATTCAGGTAGTTATGTACTGTTCTCAAAGACATTTCGTGCTGGGAACATTTTTTTTTTAAAAGTTCCAATTCCCTCCATTTTATTTATTCATAATCTGCAAGCCATTTTTTCTATAGGAAAAAGATATCAGAGATTATCTTTATCAGTTTTAGTGGAAGCCAATGATACTCTGCATTTAGTAGTGAATTACTATGAGTCTGATTATACTGATGGCAATTCTTTATCTCAGAGATTTTAATAAAAATGTGTTTAGTACAGCAGCCCCTTTCTCCCCATCTTGCACTACTCAGTGGTGCAATGGCTGAAAGCAGACTTTGGCCTTACAGTGATTGCTGAGCACGTCTGCTCTGCACCCAACCACCAGTGCATCCCTCCAGGCCGAAAGGCGGCACATGGAGCTCTCCATGAAAGAGGCTTAAGCTCCTCAGAGCTATGTGTGGGGTGGCTTTAGCAAGAAGGGAAGGTGGGCAGGGAGAACCCTTGCTGAAAGGTCCCTGCAGCAGCAGGCTTCCCCCAAGCCCGTTTCTACTGAATGCCGCTCGCAAGCCTCAGGGAGAGAACAAAGTTTGGAAGTGCGCACATGGATGGCAACTTGTTGATGGGCTTGACAGAGCCTGGCCAAACAAGGACCAAGAATTAATGTGCCATTTTCCAAAATCCAGAATCACTTAACTGTTTTAAGAACTTTCATTTATAGAAAAGGAGGGGAAAATTTTTATCTTGTGTTGTGTCAGAAGTTTTTTGTATTTCTAGAACTGATTACATACTGAAAACATATGTTTTCTTTGCTGTGTTTTTCTCTTCACTCAGTAATGTTTTTTCCTTTCCAATGCAGAAGTCTTTTGTCCCTACATATGTGTTTAAAGAGATACTTCCAAGTAGTTTAGACATCACACTTCAGCTCACTGGAATAAGTACATCTATATTTAAAGCAAATATCTATCATTGTCTTCCCAAAATAAAATAAGTAATAGCAAAACCATTAGCCACTGTTAAAACCTTGACATGCAACACTGCAGCAGAGGTATTCCTTGAGATACTGCAGTGAAGTCTCAGGAGCTCTGCCACTGTTGAGGAGTCATAGCTCAGATTTCAACAGCAAAAAGCATAAAAGGCTCTCCTTCCAGACCAGCATTTAATGCTGTAGATGAATAGAGGAGAGGATCATATAAAGATCTCATGCTACACCTGGCAGGTCTTAGATATATCCTTAACATAAGTCTCAGAATTTATCAATCATATGATACAGCTTGTCCTCTAGAATTTAATTTAATTATTGAGCTAAGAAATTGTCCTTGTCATACAAGGTCTGTATCTCAACTGCATTCAGGCCAGAGTAAAATGCAGCTGGGATATAAACTGCATGTAGGTGTTGTGCTTGCTTTTTTCAGGGGAAGGAGGAGGGTGGGTTACCCTGTGCATCACTTTTCAGTGCAGCTGTGACCCCTGAGTGCCACTGTAGCTGTGTACTTCACAGACTGTCATGGATGACTACAGTGAAGCTATTTTTTTCAATGATTCCAGAAAGTTTTTGTGCCGCAAAATAAAAGAGGGCCGAGGACAACAGCTGTACTGGACCCATGCCTTTCTGATCTCAAAGTTAGCTTTTTCTCCAGTTCTCCTGCAGGGTGACATCACCCAGCTCTCTCCAAATACAGTCTGAAGGTAGCTCACTCCAAGGATGGATTCTAATGACAGCATTCCCAAGACTGAAGGCTGGGTCGGTTCCCTGAAGTCCTGTGACACATCTGCAGAAAGCTTTGTACCCTCCTATCCCTTCATGCCAATCCCAGGGCATGCAACACAAAGCCTCAGGTTCCTGCTCCAGGAACAAGATTTTGGTGGGCTTCAACACCACTTTCAACATCTTAAAACCTGAAACTGTTTCTGCTTAAGGAACACAGAGTACCAGAGGAGATCCAGGAGCAAGATGAAGAAGCAGTCTATTCTGGATGGAGCTAATCTTAGTGTGTGTCTCTTGACAGGCAGACAGTAACCTCCACTTTCCTTATTTAGCAGAATAAGAGAGCAAATACTCCCATTTGTGAAAGCATTCTGGAAAGATCAACCCTGAAATTATTAGATTATTGGCAATATCATTTACATTATACTATGGAAGCAAATGTTAGCTTTAGGACTTATTTTCTTTTAATAATATTTTTTTTCGAATATGAAAAACATGTTAAAAACATTTAAAAAGTCCTTTAGAGTCTGCAGCATTCTTTGTTTTCCTGTTCTCACCCAAATCAGTGTCATGTTTATGAGCAGAGTTTCAGACCCTCTTAATTCAGTTATCATGGATGACAAAAAAAGTTGCTTTCTGTTAATTTGAAAATATTTTAATGGAGAATTTAGCTAACCCTACTGATCCAGTAACTTCCTATCTTTGAATTGCTTGAAACCATTTTCTTAAATCTGGCCATTAATGTTTCTTCATGCCATGTTTCTTCATGCAAAGGAGCCAAAAGTTTAGAGATATTTCAGATATAATAAAGTACAACTTTCTAGCTATTTCAATGGAAGAAGGTATTTGTCTGATATTTTCCTAATTTTTTTAGGCACTCAACAACGATCTCATGAATATGTTTTATTATTAATTAAGCAAGTAAAAATGCAAAGCTTTTGTATTGGTCCCTGCACACCAAGTCAGCATATACATTGATACAGAAACTAATATATAAGGCCTCTCTATGGAGATCAGTCTTTTCAAATCTAGTTACTTGCCTAACACCTAAAATAAAAATTTGCTTTTCAGAAACAGGCCTAAATGTCAAATACTCTTAGATTTTCAGCAGGATTCTGAATATATATATATATATCTATCAGAATATATATATATATATATATATATATATATATCCAATCTCCACTAATATATATATTAGTGGAGATGGAGGATACTCTCTTCATGCACTGCCCATCTGACATAACAGATCCCTCCCCCACCTTGCCTTACATTTCCTTGCCTTGCTGTCACATCACATCCCCTTGCCTGGCAAAGAGTCCCTCAACCAGTAATATTTTATCACTATTATTGCTAGAAACTGGAACTTATATTATTTTTAAAATGTTTTATATCAAGGACTCAGAAATGCTCTGCAAGATATGGCCTTTATTGTTATTATACTTTGCAATAACTAAGTTTTCAGTTTGCTGTCTAAACAGAAAAATACTTAGGTTAAACACAATGCTTATTAGTTCTACAGAAAAAAGAGCTACATTGTCTTTTTACTGTCTTAAATTTCTTTAAACTTTACTTTGCAGTAAGTTGTTGAAATCTCTTTGCAAATATGATGCCTTTACAAAGACTTTATGTCATTTTGAGCTTCGTACTGAAATAGAAATCATGATATAGATCTACTTCAAAAAATGTTAGATGTTTTAAAAAATTATAATCCAAGAGTTAGGGCCATGAATAAGAGTGGGTAAATTTATAAGATATAATATTTCACTACAAAATTAACTACTAAAACTTTAAATACTGAGATTTATTTTGTCAAAATATCCTGAATTCTTTTTGTGATAAAAACTTAGCACAATGTTCAGTCTAGAAATTAATTTATTTTATTGAGTCTTTTAAATAAAAGTGAAATATTTTGGCTTTTTTAGACTGAACAAACTTTTGTCTCTAAAAAGATATTTTTCTGCTTTTTGACACTCATATAATCTAAAGACCCATTTATACAGCTGTGTTCAAGCAGATGTGTTTCTGAACTGAGTGCTTTGAAAAAGTGGTGCTCCTTTATATCAAATTGTATGAAAACAATTTAAGTGTATACTATAAAAAAAATATATCCCCAGATAGGTACTGGAAGCAAACCTGTAAAATGCCGTGTGAGGAGGTGAGTGCTGGGGCTAAAAGAAGAGTAAAACTCGATGGCATTGCCACCTGCCTCAGCTGTACAGTGTAAAGGGCCCAAACCTCTTTTTAGTAGATAAAAAAATGCATTTAAGAGTCACAGAGCCTGGCCACGAGGCAAGTTTTACTTCTACACTTACAGGTGTCATGAAATAGTGTAAAGCTGAGAAGCAATGATGTGCCAGAAGGCGAAAAAGCTAGGAGAGAGAGTGCCCCAGGCACCCACTGGGAAGGTGACATGGTGTGGAAAGGAGATGACTGGGTAGAAGAAGGGGCAGGCAGAAGAGAAAGCCCCTACTTCTGAAGAGCTCTAAGTGGGTGTAAATGCTGGCATGACTGTCAGCATGGGAATGCCAGCCAGGAATTCCAGGTTCCCTCACCTGACACATTTTCAAGCAACTGTAGCAAGATAGTCAGGATCTGTCAGTTCCTCTCATTGTCTGTATGAGAGGCCAACTGCCATTAAAATTCAATCTACTGTTGTTGGAGTTTTGCCTCTGAAATGTGCAGGTGCTTTGCTTGTATCTTAACTGAAAGAGGTAATGTTAGCATGCAGGAATTCAAGGTTTTCAAAATACCACCTCTTTAAATTTGTAGAAGACTACTCCTTGGCAAAAAAAAAAAAAAAAACAAACCCCCCCCCCCAAAAAAAATAAAGAAAAAAAAAAGAAAAAACAAAACAAAACAAAACAAAACAAACAAAAAAACAACCCAAAGAAATTACCTTTGTCTACTACAGGCAAGCTCAATTGAATTTTTCTTTGGAAGCCTTTTCTTGTGAAAATGTGAATATTAGCACATGGGAACCATCACCATCATCTATACCCATCAAAAGAAAACAAGACAATCTTATGATTTTTCTAAAACTTTGCTGGATTGTGACCATGGAAGTAGAAAAAGGTCAAAAAACCAGAATTTATTCTGTAGAGTGACATTACTTCCAGCAGAGTTCTGGCTTTAAGAACAGAGACTTCCCTTTGAAGTCTTGTGTTTGATGGGATTGACCTTACTTTGTGTGTTCTCCTGTTCCCATTAACCCCTTGCCAGGGAGCGGGCAGGCAGGACTGTGCAGACCCACTGAAGCCAAAGCAGAGCTGTACCCACGGGCACAAAGGGCTGGGCTTTCAGCCTGTGAAAGGCAAATAGAGAAAGCTGGTGAGAGGCAATGTGCCAAGGCATCAAGCAAATTTTGACAGACTCGGGTTCAAGGTCTGTCCTTGGCTTTCTGAATGAGCCACTTTCACTTTCCGGCTTCTGCTTACAGCAAACAGGCACACTGCTGCCTATGAACTCTGTGCCAGAAGGATTTCAAACAAAAGGTTTGGATTATTTTCCAAAATTGCCTCAGAGATTAAATAAAAATTGTTAAATGTTTTTATTTTTAATTTTTATGAAGAAACACACGATATCAATACATCAGAGAACATTAAGTAGCCCAGTGCAAATGCCTGGGCAGAGTAAAGCAAAGGAGGCATTTTGGTGCAGTCCTGTATTTTAAATAAATGATTTGTCCAGCCAAGTATTCCAGCACTGTTTCTTTTATTTTGATCTTCTTGCACTGAAAAAGAGCTGTAGAGCTAACCCTGTTAAGTGTTTGTGGATATACATAGGAAAAACATCAAATGAATACCTTAGTTTTGGAGCTTTATGTCTCATAAAAAAATTTCCAATATGGTAAAAATAGACAGAGTTGAGAGACTTCACTCTATCCACCACCACCTCTATCTGTCACTGGTGTCAGTGGCTGTACTGGATGATAGCTGAGAACCAGCTCTGTTGTGAGCATGTAAAATCTTTGGATAACTCCCTAATCATGTCCTCCAGCTTGCAGTCCTAACACATTTTGCACAGTTTTCACAAAATTTGCAACAACCATTATCTCTCTAAAACCCAAACTCATGGAATCATAATGTTTCCAGAAAATGTCAATTTTGGTCGTACTTGTCATGAGCAATTTGTTACTTGAGGTTTCTGGGACAGCCTTTAAAAATTGTTTTGAGCCTAATGCTGAGGCTGAACAGACAGGAGAAAATTAAAAGGAGAATCAAGAGCCATTTGGGCACAAAGATAGTGCATCTTTGGGTACCTGGGCCAGGAGAAAAGAGGGACAGAAATCATCTGCTGGGTGCCCTCATGGATGCGACTCTGCAGTTCCCGAGGCAGCTTCTCACTCATTTTAGGGGAGCTCACCAACATTTCCCCAGTTTTCAAAAGGTTAAAAACAGTGGGTTATGCCAATAGCAAACATACATGAGTTTTTCCCCTTAATTTTTCTGTATGTTCAAATAGGAGACCAAGAGGGTTCACAGTTGTCACAGCCATAGCCAGAGAGCAGATGTGTGTGAAATCATCCCATCAAGAACTCATTGAATGATAGACAGGTGAGACAGGAACACCAATCTCTACCCACCTGTGTGTCTTTTATTACATTAAAATGAACAGAGTAAAATTTGATAAACCAGTCAGCACCCTTGAAGTTAACTGACATTCTCAAGATCTTTCATTTTTGAAAATGAGTATTTCTTTTCAGACTTGGCTTGGAAAAACTTCAAGGTTTTGCTAAGAAATAATTTGATTCACAGAACAAGTAACTTGTTTATTGCTGCAGTATCAGAGGGATTTATTCTGACCATTTTCAGATATCACTGATTTGCAGTACTGCTGTGTTGACAACATAAGTTTTCATATTTTTCTCATCTTCTTGCAATTATACTTTTTTTCATTGTTGTTGCATAAGGAGGTCTTAAATATTTTGTGGCTGGAATATTTTTTTTAGTTTGGTTATTTTCCTGAATTGATGGTTGTAGTGAGGGCTATAGGTTTTTGGTTTTGGTTTTGTTTTTTTTTTTAATGAAAATATTTTCCAAAGAGGTGAAATCCAGCATGTAAACATGAAAATACCAAAACTTCAAAGGAAAAAAGAAAAGAAATAGGAGTCACAACCCCCTCCCCTCAGCTCGGACTTTTCAGCTCCCTGGATAATGAATGGTTACTTCTCACTCTGATGTACCTCTGAGGCTTCAAACCAGAAATGAATCACACACCTGCTATGTCACAAAGGACTTTAATTGTGCTATGACTCTTTTTTTTAAGTGACAGAGCCTTAAAGACTGTGACTCTCAGAGCCAGTTGTCAGTAAGTACTTATGAGTCTAAGGTGGTCATGGGGAAGTCAGGACTTTCAGAGCTGGAATGTCCATCCCAGGCAGCTGCTGGTGTCAAGGTGCCCTGGGCATCTTGACCATGGCTCAGAGAGAGGATACCCAGCCAGATGTTTAAAACAAAGGCAATAACATTCCTTCTCACTACTTTCTTTGTGAATAAGCCTCCTAAAGGGAAAGGGTGATGTTTCCCTTGTTGGCTTGTGCTCGGTACAGAATTTGGGGTGCTCCCCTCACCCCAGCTGCCTCTGGATTTCCCTTGCAATAATCCACAGTGTCTGCTTGGCATGGAAGGAGGCTAGGCACCAGCTGCATGATCCTACTCAGAGAGCATTAAAGGTAATCTCTATAGAGCTTGAATTTGTAGCCAGAGACTTTCCCTGATTGCATCTTCTGTTCTGCGCTGTGCAAGCATGCTGCAGCTGAGCATGCACTTTGGAAGATTTTTTTTTGCAATAAGAGAAAGTTAGAAAGCAGTGGTTCAATTGTAAAGAACTAGGGGAATTTAAGAAAAAAAAATGCAGCAGTGCAAACCACAAATCTCAATGTAGTGCTTATTCAGTGCTGTCAACTTGTACCTGCTTTTTGGGCCTAAAGCACAACATGCAGTCACAGGGTATTGTTTCAGCAGCTGGGCCATGTGTTGAAGTGAAACTCTAAGGAAGTGTAGCAACATTACAGGGAGAACTAGGAAGCAGACTATCAGAAAAGGATAAGGAGTTGGCTTTTATAAAGGAAATTTGGAAAGAGTCACACAAGGGATTGACCAAAAGAAATTCAGATCGTATTAACCTGGTTCCTCATGTAGAATGTGTCAAAAAAAAAAAAAAAAAAAAAAAAAAAAAAAAAAAGAACTTACCATTTCAACTTGGAAAAGAGGGAACCAGAATATTAAAATGCAACCCAATATCTGTCATGGGCAGCTAAAAGACATTTAAAGCAAAAAATGGACTCTAAAAGGCATTGTTTCGACCTAGTAATGGACTTAAGAATAAACAAGCAAACAGCTGGGATTGTCACAAATGAAATAAGAGTACAATATGAGGTTGCCAGAGTGATATTATTAGCAGAGAACAGTGGGTTAAACTGCAAGAATGAAAGGGAAATGGAAAAATCTAATCATGAAAGGAACCAATATGAAACTCTGAGCATTCAGGGGGCTTTGAAGACAGAAATTTTAAGTGTGAAGAAAAGAGAAAAAAATCACAAAACACAAAGCTATGCTATAAAGACTTGTCATCAACATCTTGCTTCAGAGAGACAAGTAGATGTGGGGGCACAGGGATACTCAGGAGGGCAAAGAGGAGGCTGGGAGTCCCCTGCTTGCTCGTGCTGCACCAGTGACTGCCTGGGGATGTGCCCCACTTGGTCCCCACACGGCTCAGGGCATGGATGGGCATGGCACAGTCCCTAGTGGGAAACCTGAACCTTTGGAAGAAGATGCTGCAATCAAGGAAACCTTTGGGTCAAGGGAAATGAACATAGGTGGATATTCAAATGAAAAATAGCTGGTGTTGTTCTTCAAAGCCACAGTGTTGAGCAAAGCCTTCTTGACTGCATGTAACAAGCAGTGTGGGCTGCTCAAGATCCAGCAGTGTACAAGCCTGTTAATGTACTGTATCAGAGTTGCCTACTTTAAAACTTGTTTTAAAATACCTCCTTGTGCTCTCCTTGACCAACCTAAGAATAAACCCCAAACTTTCTATCCAAAGGGAAAAAAAGCTGTAACAGTTCTTACAGTTATTTGTATAACCTTTTCAGAAGTGCTTTTTTATTTGTCTTTGCCTTTCATTTACTTTGAGGTTTGTGGGGTTTTTTTCATCATTGGTAACTTTGAAATGTAACAATAAAGTAATTTTTAAGAAGCAAGCATGAAGTGTTTTACACTTTTGAAGACTAAGTTGTTAAAGCTTTTATTCAAACAACATGAAGGGCTATCTCTTGTTAACAAAAGGTCAGCTATGATGAAGATTTAAATGTCACAGGGCCAGAGCTTGTGCTTGCTGTTAACCCAGGTTTCGCACTTTTGGTTTTGCAGGAGGACGGAAGTATTTGGATATGAGGAAGAGAGCGTGGCTAAATCCCAAGGAAGGCTCATTAGCCCATTTCATCATGCATATTTTCACTGCAGCAGTGAGATAACTACAGAAAGTTCAAGAACTTAAAATGTATGTAAATTTTGTTTCATAAAACCTTTGCCTGTCAGAGATAGGTCTGACTGATGCTAAGATGACAGATGTCCATTATGGGAAAGGAATGAGTGAGAATCATGCTCATCTGATGTCTGAAAAAACTCATATTTTTGTGCAATCAAACATGAGAAGTGAGAAAATGTAAATTTGGGACAAGATATTGCTAAAAAGAAAATCATCTTAAACACACCTTTTTCCCCCTAGCTCATATTTTAGAATGTATTTAGTGGCTGAAAATATATATTTCCTTTTCCAAATGAAATTTCTGCATCAGTCCAAGAATAACCATTACTTTGAAAATTCAAATGATAAAAGAGAAGTTGCCCTGCAGAGCCCTTCTACTGAGCTGCTTAAGAAACAACTGTCCAGCTCATGGCATTATATGAGAGAATATGAAATGAAATCCAAAAAAAAAGAAGAAATTGAACATAAGAAAATATAAAAAAGGGACCTGCTTACTAAAGCCTGGACTTTTCAACCTGGGTGAAATTCCAGTATTTTGAACCTTCTGTTTTGAGTGGGATTGAGGACTGTCAATATCTACATTTTCCACGAAAAGGGAATTTATTAAAAAAGAGTTTCTTTGGAAAATCAGGAACAAATTTTTCTGAAACAACAAGAAGTCTTCTTCTGAGCAGCCATGCTGCAGAATTCTCCAGCTATTTGGGGTGCTCATTCTCAATGTTTGCATCCTTCTGCCCCCAGTGCAGGAAAGATGTTGGGGCCTTTTTGGTCAGGAAGGCCTTTGAGCCTTGCATTCCCTTCTCCAAGAATGGTCTCTTCCTGTCACTAGTGGAGTTTTTCAGGGCTCCATCTCCAGCCCTGTGCTTCTCATCATCTTCATAAATGACTTGCATGCAGGACTGGAAGGGATACTGAGCAAGTTTGCAGCCAATACAAAACTGGGAGGAGCTGTTGACTCCCTGGAAGGCAGGGAGATCCTGCAGAGAGACCTGGACAAATTACAAGCCTGGGAAATCACCAACCCTATCAAGTTCAATCAGGCAAAGTGATGGATTCTGCACCTGGGATAGGCAACCCTGGATGTATGGTCAGACAAGGGCGTGCAATGCTGGAGAGCAGAGCCTTGGAAAGGGAGACCTGGGGATCCTGGTCCATGGCAAGCCAGGAGGACCAGCCCTGTCCTGGGGGTCATCAGACACAGCATTGGCAAGGGAGGGGATTGTCCTCCTCTGCTCTGCACTGGGGCAGCCACACCTCAAGTACTGGGGGTAGTTTTGGGTGCCACAGCATAAGAAAGATAGGAAACTATTAGATAGAGTCCAAAGAAGGGCTGGAAAGATGGGAATGGCCTTGTGGGGAAGCTGTATGAGGAGCAGCTGAGGTTGCTTGATCTGTTCAGCCTGGAGAAGATGAGACTGAGGGGAGACCTCATTGCAGTTACAGCTTCCTCGTGAAGGGAAGAGGAGGGGCAGATATTGATCTCCTCTGCGGTGACCAGGGACAGGACCCAAAGGGAATGGCCTGAAGCTGAGTCAGGGGAGGTTTAGTTGGATATCAGGAAAAGGTTCCTGTGGTTTGACATTGGAACAGACCCCCCAGGGAAGTGGTCACAGCACCAGCCTGACAGAGTTCAAGAAGCTCTTGGACAATATTCTTGGGCACAGGGTGTGACTCTTGGGGTATCCAGTGCAGGGCATGATCTTGAACTTCATGATCCTTGTGGGTTCCTTCCAACTCAGCACATTCTTGGATCCTGTGATTCTCTGTCTCTCTGATGGGCCCCAAATGCCTTTGCATTTCCAGTCCCATGAGCAGGGACACCCTCCACCACACAAAATTTGCTGTAGGTAAGCAAATTATCCAAACATCAGGCTAGGAAGAGCTAGAGTGTTATAGCAACTCTATGAAATATTGTTGTCCATCAAACCATGAGCATTTTTCTTTTCTGCCTTACTTTTGCAAAAACACAGTCATATGAATCCTGGGATTATTATTATTTTGCAATACTTACAGTAAAGGGATATTTTCAGTGATTCAGTTTTAACTATTGCAACCATCTTCTCTCCTGACCAGACTACCAGCAGAGGCTGGCTAGTCCATTGGTGCTAACTCAGAATTTAGTGTTCAGTTAACTCTGCTCTTGTGGATTGTAGATTATAGCCAGGAAGCTTCTCATTACTCTTAAAAACCAAGATTTGAATTTCACTTTTAATGTCTTTCCCAGGTGGGCCATTAATCTACTTTTCAAAATATACACTCAATTAACTATTTTAGCGTGTAATACTGATTTTGACATTTAACTAGGTTGTGCATGTAGAATCCCCTTTTTTCTGATAGACTGGAAAGCAACACAATTTTGTTCTGCTGGTACATTTATAAATGTATGGGAAACTTTTGTTATAAAGTTCTGAAGTGCAATTATTTGACCCAAAATTATTACCCATGGCATCCTCCCTTTCAAACTAGTAAACTGCAATAGCACAGTTTTAACGTCCTCTGAAAGTGAATAAAAATAAAACGATAATTCCAGTGAACAGTTGAGCAGTGTAATTCAGTGTCTAGTGTTTTCCTGTCTTTGTTTTCTACAAATTAATTGCACTAAAGAGAAGGTAGTTACATGGATTAGCAACTGCTGATTTTCCATGCCTTTTTCAAAGTTTACTTTTTGATGATTGCAATTTATGGTTGTACTGTCTTTTTAATATTTTGCTATTCAATATCTGTTGAATAATAAATTTTGCCTTTCATATTTTATTTTAATAGTCCTTGCTACCATGTGCCTTTTTTCAGGTTTTCATTTGGGACTATTAAGTGTAGAACTTGTCATTTAAGCATTAAAATTGCTGTTTGTAATCAAAGGCATATCATAATCTTTTCCAGACAGACTCTAATCACAACTGTTCAACAGCACTGATTTGCAAAAGTTGTGTTGCCTACCCATAAATATTTAATTCCTGGGATAAATCGTGTAAGATTGTTAAGGATATGGCACAGGGAGTTAAAATTCTTTCAATTCTGAAGTGCTAGAAGAGAGCTTGGCTATGTAAATGCGGGGGGATGGAATGTAAGACTAGAGATAGTGCAGAAGGCAATCTCACCCCTGAGGAGTTGCATCTGCACTGATTACCATGGATTAGGAACAAGCCTGCCCTTTACAGGCCACAGAAATGTCCAATAAGGATGAGTGCTATAAAGGAGAGCTAGAGTTTGTTGGTTGTGCTGAGGAGCTGCCTATGCGAAGTCACTGAGAAGGTATGGAAGTTTTGTAATGACATAGCAACATGTAAAAACCAGAGTGGAATACACTGTAAAACAGAGAAAATCTTGAGGGCAACAGCCTTGTGGTCCTACAAAACAGAGAGAAATCTGGATTTGGGTTCTAAGGATCACAGAGTGGGGTCATTTAGCACAGACAAGGTCCAGAAAGAGGAGGAAGTTCAGCCTCCTCCCTCCTAGTCCGTATCACAGCAATGGTTGTTAGGATGCAGCTCTGGCTTTTTAATCATCTGTTTGTACCCCAGAAGCAAACAAATGCAAAACTCAGCTGAATTTCCAGTCTGTTGTGGAGTTTTGTTCCTGTCTGGCCCCTGAGCTACTCTCTACTTGGGAAATGGTCCTAATGTGCTTTTTCAGGGCTGAGTTCAACAAGGAATTGCTCCCATAACCGTGGTAGTTTTGGCCATGTGGACATGAAACAGCTTAGTCAAATGCCAAACATACAAAAATAGCTCTTGGCCCTGTTTGCTTTTCTCCCTAAATTTGGGCACAATGCAGCTTCTTTGACAGAATTGTTGCAGCTGGGACTAGAGTGGGTTTGAACTCCATCTACAGATTCTCTTAGATGACTTCATGTTGGACACCTAGCTTTATATATGGAGAAGCATACAGAACTTTCCTATACCTTTCCCTGAGTCTAGTTTCCTAGGAATGACTTTCTGGGAAACTGCAAAGATCAGGATATGATGCAGCATTTTGGTAGGAAAAAAACCCTTAGTGTTGCAGCTGTAATCAGCATGACAAATCTCATCTAAAATTTGAAGTACACTGATTACTCCATGGTACAAGTTTAAAATCTAGCCCAAGGCACCAGTAATTTTTAATGCGTTTAAGGAAGTTTCTAAAAATCATTTGGCCACTATGGTAACATGGATTGTTTTTTATGGTTCTGATTTAGTTCCTCCAGCTTCTGTGATTCTACTTTTGTATTCCTTTTCATCCTTCAATCATAATTGCAGTTTCGTGATGGGAGAGTTTTACTGAGTGAAAAGAAATAATCTAAATTAATATCTTAATTTAGATATTACTTTCTGATAGAAGATGTGAAAGAATTTATTCTTAGGAGTTGCAAGAGTGATGCTTCCCCTATCCTGTATTTTCACACTTCTGCTCCAAGGAGTAGTTCTGTTCAAGCATCATCATTAATTTGAAATAAGGGATTTAACTGGCAGGGTGTATCTAAAACACATAGGTACTCCCTTCCTGCTAGCCAGTATTGCATCTCAGCTTTGGAATACTTGGCTCAAGTGAGGTTTTACATGTGGGTTCGTGTATATTTCCTCCAGATGGCTTAAAGAAGCTGTCTGCTTTGGGGTGCTTTTCCTTCTCTCCACTGAAAGATGCAGATGGTGTAAGCACTGTAACATGAAGCAATAGATCCTTCACTAGATATGTTGCTAACAATCAGTTGGCAGAAGACAGAAAAACCTACAGACTGCACTTCTATGTGATTCTGTTGGCCCTGTCTGTCCCACAAAATCACGCCCCACAAACAGTATGCAAGGAGATAATGATCTGTCCATAACAAGGGCGTGTAAAGGCAAACTTCCACTTTCTGACAGCGTACGAGATGGAGAGTTTGGACAGCCTTGTTTGTTTGGTAAGTTTGCCAGTAAATGTAGCTAGGGTAGAATTGTAATGACCAAACACAAGGGGAAAAAAAACCCATTAAGATAATTTTCTGGGCATTGTTGTGCTTACTATTGGATAGGCTGGCATCATAACAACTGGTTTCCAGCCTTTAGAGTCCTGTGTACTGTGCAGGAGAGGATTAGAGAACTGTTCCCACTGTCGTTTCATTCTTTTCTTAACTTTCTGCATATGAAAGTTACATAAAGCGTCCTGCAAAGTTGGGCACAGAATGTCTGTGTGCTTGTAGATAGACGCCTACACTTCACACACAGGCAGATGTCCTGCTAGGATTTTTCTGAAGGCGGTTGCAATTACTTGCCTTGCATTTGTGATACAAAATATGTCTGACATTACTCTCCCTGAGCTTCAATGTCTGGCTTTGAAGTGCCACTATTTTATCAATAAGGAGCAAAAAAATCGACATAAGAAAAATGTGCTGCTTCCTTCTATGCTGATCATAATAGACCTTTCCTAGAAACTGCTTCTTCATAAAAGCAATCTCACTGCTCACAATAACACCCACCTTTAATTAGAGGCTTTTACCAAACAATTGGTAGGAAGGTGTTGGATTAAAAAGTAAACAAGCAGGCAAACAAAGCCCCTGTTCTCCTCAGAAGGCTGTTTTAAATTGAACTGACTAGTGTACTCAAGTTCAGGCAATTTCCCTTGGGCTTGATCTCAGACAAATGGAGTTTCAATTACACCTTGTATACTATAGGCAATATTTAGACTTCAAAGGTTTTCAGGGATCAGGATGAATTGTTTACTAATTTAAAAACTGAAAGCTTCTTCGCTTCTGCACACACTGCCTGTTCCCCAGAGATGAATGGCTACATGCTTTGGATGTGAAATTCAAACATTTAGCATTCATTTTTGTTGGATTTCTTTGTGTCTATATAAATACATGTAATTTCTTTGCTAACAAGGGACAACTCTTCCTATCTTTTGCTAGTTCTGTATAAACAGTTTGAAGACAAATATGCTGTGTTGCTTTAGTGAGTACCCATGCATATGTATCTTCATATCAAATTCTGTGAACTAGTCAGACTTACATAAACTCAGTCCCACACAGTGTTCTGTTATTTACATACCTTTCGGCGCCGTACCACACTGTGGTATAAAAAGCACAATGAAGTCAGTCTGATGTCCCTCACCTGCTCTGATGGGTGTTGGAGTTTACACATGGCCATGGACTTCTCCTACACAAAATGTTGTCCTTGCATAATGCTTTCCCCTTGTTTATCTGTTAGTAAGGAAGCAAGTGGGTCATTGAGAAACTAGAAAATCTGATTACTACATCAAGATATTCGTTGAGTGGATATGTGTTGAAAGTAATTATATATTCAGATGCTTTTGGAAAGGACGATTTACTAGCCATGATGTGTAAGGGATTTAATAAACTAAGTCAAGCCAGTTTAAGTACCTGTAGATTAAAATAACTTAGATGGGGAGAAGTAAGGCAAAAAACTGTTTAGGAGATATCATTCCTAGTAATCACGGGCAAACATTGGCAAATTTTAGCATAGTCACTAAACTCTTATGAAGGTCAGTAGAGTTCAGAAAATGAGAACTGAAATATGAGAAAAGAACTGGATAACACGTAAAGTAATAGATTTTTACTTTTTCATTGCAAGCACCAAGCTAATTAGCTGAAATAATATTTAAGTGACTCCTTGTGGATAGATATTTGCAAGAGTCATTAGGGGAGCCCTCAAGCTGACCAAATTTCTTAATGAAATCCCAAGGAAAAGGGCTTCCAAAGAAAAATAAAAGCTCTTCCTTGACTCCAAGTCACTTTCAAGATTGACATCTAAATGCAGTATGATGAACTTTTACATACATATTCAACTACTCTTAAATAAATTATTTTGACTTTGTTTTCAAGAGTATTTCTCAAAGGTTTTTCCTGCAGAGCATACACAGGGAAAGCAGAAGCATTAGAGACAGGTAGTAAGCAGCTGTAATAAGAAGTAAATAAAAAGTATAGGATATGTGGTAGCTCAGAAAAGGACACATTTTGGTATAGGTAAGAAGGATGTGGGTACATGAGTCTTTAATTCTCTTCTAAGCAAAGCCTCATATTTTATGACACTCACAACCTCTTTTGTGAGTGTCATAATAGTCACCCTGCTCTGCACCAAAAAACTTTCAGAATAGAATTTAGATCTCTTAAAATGATGGTTAACTGTGAAACTCGGTGCTTTGAAATCACGAGTAGCAGATCTCAGTTAAAAAATTTCAACCCTAGAGCCAATAAAACAGTGTAACCATGTGCCTTAATGGAGACTAGAGTTTAATTAAATTTTGCAAACACGTGACTTTAGCCTCTGCACAAAGCATCCAAATCTGAGCCAGATGTGAATGGGAAGCTGTGTAACTAAGGTTAACCCAATCTGATAAAATCTACTGGAAAGGAAAAGGCTATTAGCATTGGCTTAGCACCATTTTAACAAAAACACATGGCTTGTGGCCAGTATGGACCATGGGAAAGCTGTGGAACACCTAAAAGAAGCCTGGAAAAGTCATGGTGGGGAATTTCATAAGTGGGTTCATGGAAATTCTGATTTAGGAGCAGAAGAACAGGACAAATTAGAGATCTGTCTGATTCTTGCTTGCTTGCTTTGGAGCAAGCTGCAGACTTTGACAGTGCATCACAATGAACTCTTGGGACAGGAGAAGACACACTATTTGTACAGGTATCTTTGTAAATGACGGACATCATAGCAGCCAGTCCCAACAGCTATCACCCATAAATCCAGAAAAATAGCCATTCATAACTTCATAAAAATGCATATGCATCTTCTCTACCAGAACTTCTATTTTTTAAATATAAAGATATGGAATGAAAATAATAGAGTGGTTCCTGCATTACATTTTCTAAAAGTTGTCCTGTGAACTTCCTTGCTTTTGACAATTGATATATTTTGACGATTATGGAATTTCTGTTACAGAAATATTCATAAACAAAAAGTTATTTTATGTCAAGAAATTCAGTGAATATTTTCTAACATTTGGAAAAAATGTTAATAATATTGCATTAGGTCAGTGTTTCACATCATTTCTAAATGCTTCTTGACAAGATGATGGTTTCTGGTTCCTATCAACTGGCCTTGCATGGCAGGAAAAGTCATTATGTTATGCCACCTAGAGGTATTCTTACTATGCTGGTGTATTATCTGAGTTATGCATTATTCCCTATATTACTCAGCTCTATTTTCCTGGTGATGCCTTGTTTGTACAGCAAACTGGATTACACCTCAACCATATGAAATTTAGCTGAGAAAGAAAAAACAGTACAGAAAAAGTTAATACCTCTGTTTGCTGCGTGTGGTCCATAGGCTGAGAAGAAAGTCTACATCATTGTTCCATGTATCATCTTAACAAAATGGACAACACCTCCAAGAACAGTCATCCCAAAACACGTTAACCCGAATCAGAGAAGTCGTGCTGGAAAAGGAGAAAATAAGAATTGTCTTCCTCTCTGAAATGACACCAGGTATACTGTTCACAAAGGGAACAAAAGTGTTTCAAAGCCCCCTTCAGTCAACAGGAAAGGGAGTTTTATGGTGGTTTTATACCCGTTTTGCAATCCCTAAACTTTAAATATAATAATCTTTATTATTCAGCATTTATATAGAGTTTGTGTTCTCTTTTAAATAAAAAAACCTCTTTAAATGCCAGAAGTTTATTATAAGAAAGGAACTATATTCTTCTAGGAAGAACATTCTAGAAGATAATAGTATTTAAAAATTAACTAAGATTTTCTGAATAGCTGCACATGGTAAAGAGATAAGTATAGGTCCTCATCCAAGCATGACTTTTATGAGTTAAGGAACATCTATTTCCTCCATTTTAGCAATCAGGAAATGCCAGCTACTTTTTAGAATTAGGAGACTACCTCCAAAGTCAGTGAGAACATATTACTGGCATTGGAATAAAAATGCAGAGCACTGTTCTTTGCACAGGAGAGGAGTAACAGTACAAGACATTTTTTATTTTCAGTCTCAAAAATCTTCACATCACAGCTAATAATATTCCAAGCCTGAAACTCAACCACCTGCTTACCTTTTTTCCTGGCAGCTGCCACTTCCATGTTGGTCAGCAATTCCATGGCAGAAACAGTTAAATTTAAGCTGCTGTGATCCTGCACAAAAATTTCAGAATTGAAAATGTGTCATTTCCAAATGATTTTGTAAAAGGGGAAAAAAACTTTTAAACCTGCTACAGTATTAGTGGGTTACTTTTTCCTGGTGTGGTGTTTAGATTTGATATTGGATGGAGATGTGGGAACACTACAAATATTCTGCTCTGACACTTAACCTTAGGTTCTTTTATAGTCCACTAAAGAGGAAAGAAACTTAAATCCAGCAGTTCAGAGATCTGGTTTTTAGCTAGAATTTGAGAAAAAAGAGCTTTACAATATGTTGGATTATGGCAACAATTTCACCTGTTTCTCTTCACAGGAAGAGTATGTGATCATTATAACATAAATACTTCTGCTTACTTTCTAAATATGCTCTTTTTTTTTTTTTAATGTCATGATGAGAAGATTGTTACCAGGGCTTTCTGTGAATATGCATTCAGATAGAGCCAAGACAATATTCACCTCAAGTGTATGGCCTGAGTTGAGATGAAAGGATCAGCCATGAAGAAGGCAAAGCTGGGAGCAAGAGTGTCCTATTATAGAGAAGTTCTACACTTAAATATGTCTAAATATTCTCTGGGTTATTTTTAAATCTCTAAGCTTTTTCTTTTCATAAGGAGCTTTTACCATATAATAAATGACTGCATGTTTTTGTCAGGTATATATGTATCTAGAAAATTAATTTTTAACCAAAGCTTAATTTTACTTTGCTCTTTCTTTGTGTGCTGCTGGTCTTATCAATCCTTTTGATTGCACAAACATCACATGGTCAGCTTTTGTTGTGTGTCATGGATACGAAGGTAAACAAAATTTGTCATAACGATCAGGCTTCTAAAGCCTACATGTCACTAGGAAAAGATCAGGTGTTGGTAGGAGCTGGCTAGTGCTGCTCCTTGAGGTTCCTGTGCTGAACACTAATGACTGAAGTCCATCAGTTGATGAAGCAGTTGCCTTCCTCCAAATCTCCATGTAAAATGTTATAATGATTCAGCAAATCACAGGTTTCCTTTGGTTCTGGTTTCTGGATGGTGCTCTGTGCTAGCTGTCATCTACACCCAGCAGCCACAGCCTTGTCTCTTGCTGTTGGTGGCTTATTTCAGAGCGCTCCTTGGAGAGCCACAGCCCCGTGTGCAGGGTGTCCCTGCAGCAGCATCAGTGCTGATGTGCATGGATGTGCACCCTGTGGGTGCTGTTGGGGCTACACAAGCCCAGAGGAGGCATCAGGAAGGGCTGGCACATGAGAGAGCAGGTTGGTCACTGGGAGTCCTGTGAAAGGCTCTGAAATGCTCAGCATCCTGCAGAACAAGCCAGGATGTCTACCTACAAAGCAGGGTCTAGTTGGAGTAAGCAAATCCCAAATCTGCAGCTCAGGGACAGTCCATATAGTATCAGAAAGATAGAAATTGCCTTGTTAAGGCCCACTTTCCAAGCTAACTGCCATCCCTAAGGGGTTTTTTTGAGCTTTATTGTCAAAGGCCAAAGAGCTCTACTGATGATGTCACCAGCCAAACACGGGTGGCTAAACAAAACCCTTCAGCAAAATATGGGAGGAGCACACTGTAAGCCAGAACAAAGTGTGATCTGGTTCACTGCAGTCTATGTACTCCTTGGGTACATCTAATGAATACATCCTTTTCCTGGGAGGAATTAAACATCATGAATTATGCATGTGTAGTTTAAAAAACAAAACAACAAAAATTTGTAAAAATCTATGTGTACGACCCCTAGATATCAAAAATATCTTTTCAAGGCTGGTTTGGGTTTTGGTTTTTTTTTTTTTTTTTGCTATTTTGCTAGTGAGATATTAATCTGTGTGTTTACTGGCTATTTGGCTGCCAGCAACCACTCAGGTAATAAATCAGACGGAGATTAGAAAGCTGTTTGCATTTCTGAAACAAACTTCAAGGTTTCCTGTGGGCTATCAATGGCTTAACCAAGTTGCTTGAAAAAAGAAAGAAAAGAATTTTCAAGACAAAACTAAAATGAGAGCTGGTTTGTAGTCCTGAATCTAACAATCTCCTTGAAAAACTTTTTTTTTTTGCCACGTTTGCAATTGTGGCTAAGGCTCTGTGAAGGAACCCTCAGAGACATCGTTTGTTTGGCACTGGAACCTGGTTGGATTGGCAAGAGACCAGAAGTGAAAGGTACTGCCAGTACTATGAGCAAGTTTGTTCCTGAGATTTGCAGATGCTTGGAGTATAATTGCTTCAGATTACCAATATTTTTCATATTGATCCAGCATTTAAACTTAGAATAATCTTCTACTTGCCAGTATCATGTTATAATTCTGTTCTGATTTAAAAAAAAAAATGCTATAAACTTTCCATCCCTTATAACTGTTCAGGGCTAAACAATTTGAGACTCGTGTGAAGGTTAGAATTCTTTGTATCAGTATGCCTTTTTTCCAACTATATGACACTATTAGCTTAGTGCCTCATTGATTGCACTTGACTGTAAGTTTTCTCCAAAACAAAAAAAATTTAGTAAATGGTTTCAAAATATTTCCATTTTACATTTTTTGAACACCATTGAATTACCAATTTGTCTTCTGAGTTTTGTGTTTTAGACTTAGTATAATGTTTTGGCCCACAAATAAATATAAGAGTTTCATCCTTTTTCCCTTTAAAAAATTATTTATTTCTGTTAATTATAAAAATATTGGCTGTGAATGAGACATACCAGGCCTTCTTCCAGAAGGATGAAGGAATGAATGGGGACACCATATTCTGTGTGTTTTCTGGGGTGGCAAAATTTTCAGTTCACAAAGGGTGTTTGTAAGAAAACAACCACTGATCCTTTCAGCTCTGTGTGCTAATAAGGATGATTTATTAAAAGGTTAAAAGTGTATTAACAGTAATCTTATTGTCTCTTTATGTGTGATTGAGCTCTCTGTTTCCTGTAGTCTTGTTATTAAAAGAACTATTTCCTTAATAGATTGCATTAGGTTGTGCAGCAAAGGTAAATTATGATTTATATGCACTTGAACAGAATGCTAAGACAAATGTGGTTCTACTTAAAGTGTTATATTTATTTAAAACTTCTGAATGTAAACAATTCTGTAGAAATAATTATTCATGAAGAGGTTTCCTGCTATTCTGAATGTGTCAAAAGGCTGGTTTCAGCTTCACTGGCAGTTTTCCAGGTAAGACTAACACCAAACTAGCTACACACACTTAATGCTTAACACAGACTGTGAATGCTAAGTACAAGAAATGCCAATTCCCAGCTTGAATTCTTAAGGCAATTTGTTCATAGTGAATTTAAATATTAATTGCCTCACATCTTTTTTAAACAACAAGTTTTTACAAGATTTAAATGCAAATCAAAAGAATCAGGGAGAATTCATAACTGGGAATGACTTGGGTCCTGATTTATTATTACCACCTCACACATGTCTTGGAAACTCCATTGGTGCATAAACCTTTTGTAAGCACTAGGGTTTAAAAAAAGGTGATACTAGAGCAGAGGCAGGAGCATTCTGACAGAATTGGAGTAAAACCCAAGTTTCGTGAATGCCCTGTTACAGCTGGAGCAACAGAGTGGAAATTAGCCTTCTGAAGCGTACCTTAGACAGAAGGAATAAATTCATTCCAGGATGATCCATGTGGATAATGGAAGAATTAATGAGCTGGAATTTGTACTTATTTTGCCAGCCAGATAGAAAGAGTCTGGAAAGGTCATCTTTTTCAGAAGAGAGAATTGATTTTGTAGGAGTCATCTTATTTGCAGAATAAGGCATACTGACTCTCAGCAGATTTGCTGCAGAAGAATAAGATATGAACCAGTCAGGAAATGCATTGATTTTGAGCAAATATTTGGGATAAAATTATCTGCCGCTATAAACAGAATCTGTTAATTTTTATGCGAACTTGAACAGTTGTGCCAGGAAAAGAATGTGTCTTTATATTTGCTCAATTCTGCCTAGGAAATAATCTGAAAATAAACATTAGCTTTTCCTAAACCGAAGTCAAATGAAGAAGTAGCTGGTATAAAATTTACATGTGGCAATCCCACTTTTTCTCATATTCCCTTACTAGTGTGTGTTGTGTAATTATTTCTCCTCAAACTTGAAAAATCTTACTTGTGATTATACTAAGCCTGAGACAGACAGATGCATTTGACAAATATAAATTACCTATTTAGAAGCAGCGCTTCTGATGTAATTGCTTAAATGGAGTTTAGGCCTGAATGTCAGTATAACATTCACTATGTATTTCTCTGATGTATTCTCAGTGTGTCATTCAATAAGTTCTTTTAAGGTCAATTTATTTCCATAACAGTGAAGATTTGGGTTTTGCTGATATTAACTGAAAAGGATTTTTTTTATTTTTTTTAATGTATCATTCTAGTGAGCAAGTAAACACACTTGTAACCAACTTGGACATCTTCAAGTTTGAAATGTCTGAGATGCTTCAGAAAAAGGTAATTGTATCAGGCTTTACACCAACAGCATTTTGAATAGGGAAATGTCTTTACGTGCCTTGCAGTTCTGCAGCTGAGTATCACTTGCCCAGTCAGGGAAATGTAAAATCCTCTGCCTTGTTCTACCTTTCCAGATCTTCAGATTTCTCCATTTGCTTCAGAAGAACTTTAAAGATATTGGCATGGCTGAGATTCCCTCCACCACCTTTCACTGTGCACCGACTGACATCCTTTCAAGAAGATAAAGTAAATTGTTTCAGTCAACCAGCAGGTTGATCCATCACTTTGTGTTACTGAGCAACTCCTGAAAATAGCAGCTTGTAGAGCATCTGTAATCAACCAGTCCTCTCTTCTTCTGACCACAGTGAGTAAATGATAAAGATAGATAAATCCCTTAGAACTTTTTAGCTTAGAAGTTTTGCCATTAATCAATAGCAAACAAAATTAAGGTATAAAAAAACATAATGAAAACTGTCTGGCAAAATTTTGTTTAGAGAAATTAGAAAATTGCATTTCCATGAAAATATGAATCCAAAGCAATACGATTTTATTGTCAAAAGAGATTATGTACAATAGATAGTAATAGGACTTAAGCCATGTCCATGAGGAGACCCAGAAGTTCTGCTAACAGAGATGGGGTGAGATATCGGTATGGATGGATTGCAGCAGAGTGTTTGAGAGAATCAGCAGAGACAGAAAAAATAACACCAGCAAAAAGTAGTGGGCAGCCAAAAGAAGACCTATAGTATAACCTGAAATGAAGCTCAGAGTCTTTGTATACTACTTGTTATAAAAGACTGGTATAAGGAGGAAAAACTTTCTCTTCTGTTTGATTCCTGTTTCAGAGGGATCAGACTTTGACATAATCCTTTATATTTACAAAGAATGTGTGCAAACAAATATGTGTCCCTGCTATTAAGCTCTCTTGATACAGGAAGAACACCACAAAGTTAGCTTTGATGAACTAGTCTAGTGGAATGGAGTAACAAAACCCTACTAACATACCAAAAACAAGTTCAAAAGGTGTAAAGGAAGTTAGTTTTAATGTGCAACAGGACACTGCATGCAAAGAACCTCAACAATTTTTAAAAGAGGATATAGACGTTTTTGAGAAGTAAATGTTTTTGCTCACTCACATTTGGGAGTGAGTTCCACTGAAAAGGCAACCAACTGCTTACTTCATATTTTTATATCTTTAATGCTCCTTATATGCTTATATGTTATCAGCTATTCCTAACAATGCTCCCATGACAAAATCAGAAGTCGTGCATATAATTACATTTTTATTTTTATTTTAAAAGAAGACTATGGGAAAAAGTTCCTTACAAATGTCCCAAATATCCTCTGGCTTCTGTGGAATACAGTGATCAAGATCAGTGTGCAAAGATTTCAAAACAGACTCTTTCTCATCTCCTTTTTTCCAGCTAGGGCAGTTTGTAGTGAATAAATACATTTCAGTAAGCCTGCTGTGATTTTTTTTTACACATAGAGCCAGAATTTGGCTTTGACACACACTGAAGCAGCCCAGAAACTTCTCCAGGGTCTTTATGGACTCCATGTCAGTGGACAACAAGTGCATGTCCTCTTTCTTATACTTTTGCCTTCTTAGCAGCCTCTTCTGAGAGCTTTGAGACACAAGCATGCAGAGCAGGGCACAAACAGGGAATTCCTGCCTGACAGTAAAATATTTGGTTACAGGTTTACAGCAGGGTTACAGAGGCCTTCCTACTGAGAACTGACCTGTATAATTGATGATGTCCTTCACTTGGTGCTGTGTTTCTACACAAGGGTCATATTTGTGAGCTAAACAGAACTTTATGGTAAAGTGGGGAGTAGCTCTAAGGTAGAGCAGCACTGTTGCTTTATGTGCATTTCAGATCTCTTATGACTGCTTGCTTAGCAAGAGACTGAAAGGACTTGTGGGCCAACTGAATTATTATTGGCACAAATTTTATAATTCAAAGTTTTGACAAAATTAATTATTCCCTGAAACCATTGGCCTAAAAATGCGCATTATTATAACACATATTAATATTAAATAATTTAGCAGTTTTACAAGGCAACCACATTTCTTGCCTAACAAGTAATACTATTGTTAAAATTTAAAAATTTGCTGTAGCCCAGTCAAACTAAGCATTTAGGATCTCTTTTTGCACCAAGATGACAATAAAAAAGAAAATTTCAGTGTAGGAAAGTAGCAAATTTATTCCACTATGGTAACTGAAAGATGTTAAACTTCATCCAAGTCATGGGAGTTGCTATAAGAAATTTAAGAAAATCACTGGCTTTAGTATGGTGGACCAGGTTGGCACTAAATAGAAAATCCTTTTCCAAGACACAGAGTCTAGGAAACATTCAGAAATTATGAAAGAAATACCACAATAACATTAATTAAATAAAAAGCTACTCAGTATCCTCTGTACCCAAACAAGCCAGTCAAGCATTAAGACACCTCCATGTTCTGATCTTACGGGATTTATGAGTTTTGAGAAGATACAAAAAGATACACTTTAACCTTTACAATTTGCAGCTGTTCAGATAAAGCAGTATTTCAGTGAATCTATATTAATTTTGTCAAAAGCTCCACTCCTGTGACAACAGGAGGCTCTGGATTCATTTAGAATAGTCAAATAAGGAAAATTTAACTTAATAATTTGGACCAGAGGCTTTAATTTAATTCTTTCACATCCCAGTGATTTGGGTAGTTAGAATGCTGTTGTCTGCTTTACACTGAGTTTCTCAATTATTTGCTTTGGCAATAGGTTACTTTCTGTCTGTCTCTCTGTCTCATTATTTTTCATATGGACACTGGGATTGGAACATACCTCTAAAAGTACAAGTCTGGGTGGCCTGCACCCCAGCCCTTGCCATAGCCACCAAAGTGGAGATTGTGGTGGCTGTATCCACCTTACTCTCTGCTTTGGGGGACAGATGACAACCTCGAAGCTGGGCTGCAAGGGTGATCCAGGCATCTTGCAAATATTGCAAATATCACTATATTCAACCATCTTACTCCATAAATAGTGGCCATGGAGCCATTGAGCTTTCATGCACTACAGCAGGTGGCAAATCAGGATATTTCCAAGTAGGAACACCTCTTAAGGTTCCTCCTTGAAGCTGAGAGAATCCTTATGGTGTCAGATACTCAGCAAGTGATTACTAGCATGTTAAACTTTGAAATCTTAGCTATGATCTGGAGGATTGATCACACATATATAATCCTTTAGGCTTTAACCCTTGATGAAGTCTGGAGCCAGGGCTGGATCCAGTCATGCTTTCAATCCTCTCTGAGAAGGAATTTGGAAAGCAAGGGCGTCCTTTCTAAACAACAAGGGCAGGGTCTTCTTGGCAGTTTTTAATGCTCCTGTCTTCTATGCAGTAAGTAAGTGGACCTTGCCATTGAAGAATTTACCACAGAATTTTGTTGCATCAATAAAATATATTGTTGCTTCTTTCCTGTGACTGAAGGGGACAATTCCAACTGTGAGAAATTCCTGTGGACTAGGTGACTGGAAAAACAATGATCATTTAGTGAAAGTTCCTTAATTTGTCATGCACACTTGAGGGGCTTCTTCCAAAAGTTCTGAAATGGCTCAATATCAGTCTGCATATTTCTTCCTCTAAACACACACCACATATTTTTGAAAATTAATTTTAAAAAATAACAATGAGGCTTGCATGATGTACAGTGACATTTCAGATAAAATTGTGCAGGGAAATAAAATCTGTTTCACATTACTGCATTACCATTGGTCTTAATTGCTATCTGAAGGTTGCTGCAGTACTATCTGCTTGTAGTTGCTCAGTATTTCAAGGTATTCTTTTTTTCCATCTTAGTAGTCTACACTCTAACAATTCCTCTATCATGACTTGCATGTTCTGAGCCCAACTTCTTTTTCCTATATAATTTCTGTCCTTTTTCTCCAAATCCAATCCTTTTCAAGATCATGTAGGTGGAATCTGGGCCAAAAATTCATAATTCCCTTTTCAAACTGGGACTGTCTCCTACACTAATTTGATGATTCAGAAAAACATATGTATATAATTCGTCTGCAGTAACAGTGTGAGTCCTCTGTGAAATGTGCTCTGAGAAGGACAAATAATAGAGCATTAACCTGTGTGAGGGGTGGTGTAGCCCTGGAGTGCAAGAGAGATCAAGAAAAATTGATGCTGTCAGGGATTCTTGTGGCATTATTTTCAAATTTAGCTGCGCACCTATTATATCCAAGAGAAGTACAATAACATCACACTTAACGTGTGATCATATTTATTTACTAAAATTGCCAGCATAAAAAAATAAAAGTGTAGTTGTCATGAGGAAATCCAATTCTTGGTTTTCCTAATTATTCTGAAACAATATTTTTGATAGGATGTTCCTATAGTTCCTGAGTTAAACCATGAGAGAAACAGAAAACCACAAGGAATGCCATGTTTTTGTGTATTACTTATGCTGATTCAGGGGACAGAGGGATTGCACAATAGAAAAAATATAGTCACAATTTAAGATTAAAATATGCTGGTATTGTTTATTATTGTTCAAAACCTCTTTTCACCAAAGGGCAGAGATTCCTCTTGACCAAGGAATAGAAAAAAGGTGTCTGCTGGGGTCCACAGTACTTTGTTCAGCCTCTGCCAGGGATGATCTCTGTAATGACAGTATACAGAGGAGGTTCAGAGCCATCTTTGCAGGACAGTTAAAATCACTTGAACCTCAGTGTTCATGGGTTTATGTTCAACATGAAAATCCTTATTTTCAGCCCAATGAGTGTCTATCAAATTTTATTAGTCATAAATATAACATTGTCTGTAGCTCATTGTCTGTGATAGAAAAGCCCTAATACTAATACCTCGTGTTTACCTTAGGATAAAAAGAATGATTGCAAGCAACTAAACTATTGCTTTCTATTGCTTTCTAGATAAGCCATCAAAGCTGGTTGTAGCCATGGTCTTAGCACATAACAGATGCTGAATACAATAAGTTTGCTTGCATCAAAAAATAACTCACTCAGCAAAGGCATGGTGCACCATAAATACAATAACAGGATACAACTTATTCATGAGACTCAGTTGGAATTGTTGATCTTAAAGCCGCTGGAGATTGAGTACATTTATGAAACTGAAACCTGCTGAATATGTATTTTATTATTTTTTATATGCAATGATCCAATTATCATTAATGACATTTAATCTGGATTTTTTTTGCATTCATTTTGCATCTACTGCAGGTAGACCTACTTGAGCACATGTATGACCAATTCTTTGTATGTAATAATATAAAGGTATTCCAGTGGAGAATATTCATGTTCATTTTATGTCTTATTAAAATATTAATAGCAACTCATTCTTCAATGTAAACATTTTTAATGTTTTAATTTTAAACTTACTGATTTTGTTTATTTTATGCTTAATAAAGTCAGTCACCGAAGTTTTCAGTAGTAATTGTGCAGTACCTGCCAACAGTTAGATAACGATTAAGATAACATTATAATCAGCAGTAATCTCTGGTTTTGAATTTTAAGTTTCTGGCAGATCTTATTAGCTTTTATACCTTAAAATAAATATTATAATTCAAGAAGGAAGTACAGAAGATAAGAAAGTTAAAATAGAACAAAAGGGATCAGAAAGGAGAATGGATGGGTGGGTTAAACTTAAGAACAATGAATGGGTGGGCTTGTCCCTGTGGATCTAGCAAAGATTTTCTTTAAAATTAATAAAGGAAAAGCAATCATGCTTTCAATGCCAATTTTAGATCCAATGTATGTGTATCTGTATTCCCTGATGTCAAGAAAGCAGATTTCCATCAGGTTCAAATTTTCTCCAGTCTACTAATCATCAACGTATCTAGAAAGAGAGTTTTAGAACATTGCTGATGTCATGTTACTCCATTAACATCAGTATACATGTTTCCATGTGTTTTGAAAATCAACAACAGGTTTTTTTAAAAAAAATATTTTACATAACATAAGGAATAAGTTTTTTCTTATGCAAAAGTAGTGAAAAATCACACAGAACAGTTTTGAGTAAGAACCTGACCAGATTGTGCCCAAGCCACCAGGTTATTGTTTAATTTATTTGATATTACAAAACTATCATCAGGATATTCTGCAACATTCCCTTTCCATGCTCGGACTTCATCATCTTTACTATCATCATCTTTACTACCCCCACCCCAAAAAGCATTTGAACTTTAATTCAAGCCTATAAATTTTTTGTCTGTGGCAAGAGGGTTAATTTCCTTCCTCTGTAGATATTTTTTACATGTTAAAATACTCACTGTGTCTTTCTCTCTCTCTCTCTCCTTAATATGCTGAAAAACTACATTTTCCCTCTCTGAAGGCTATTTTTTCTAAGCTTATGAAAACTTTTTTGGTTTGGACCCTGTCTTTAATGGTCAGCACTATATATAAGAGCATGGGTTAAAGTTGGCCTGTGGAGTACAGCTGAGTAAAGCTAGTGGATTACTTCAAACCTCTGTCTTCTTTACATATCTGTGAGATGCTTTTCTTTCTTTTCCAGAACAGGCATCATTGTTGATACACATCTAATCTGTAAACCACAATGAACTGCTTAATTTCCATGCAGAGCTTGGTTGCCTGGCCTGAATATAATAACCTGTGTTCATCTCTAGAAATAAAATATATTTCAAACTAATTTGAATATGCTTTGAATTGAAGTATTTTCCAGGAAGGTGTAGCTAAGTATTCATGTGTGGATATGAACAAAGGTGAGGCATACAGAGACCTGTTTAAGGAAAGGACTCTAGCGTTATGGACTCTAACAATACTACGGTGGCAGCATCCTTTGGTGTTCATTTCATCTGAAAATGAAAAGGAATGGGATTATTCATCTTCCAGCACAATAAAGTCTTGGTAGTAACTCCATGAACACAAGCTTCTACTGACAACCACTCCCTTAACAGTGCTTTCCATGCTTGCCCACCTTGCCTTGGGGACTCCCAGGGAAGTGTCAGCTGTTAATGAAGATACATGATATGAGCTTGCAGAGCT
Source organism: Leucosticte australis (assembly GCA_025504685.1). Taxonomy (NCBI): domain Eukaryota; kingdom Metazoa; phylum Chordata; class Aves; order Passeriformes; family Fringillidae; genus Leucosticte; species Leucosticte australis. Next base: position 66,983,335 of record JANIJU010000002.1, read on the forward strand.
CTCAGAGATGAGTCAGCTTAATGGCACAGAGTGCCCATCAAACAGTGAGATTTTAATTTTTTGAAGTTTTTTTCCCTCTCTAGGCTTTTCTTACAGTTGACACAGAAGTTGTGGTTAAGAGGTCTGTATAGGAGTAGTAGCCTTTATTTGCAAAGCTTCTGAAGCCAGGGGTAATCAATCTAAGAAGGAAATGGGTTTGGATTGTGTCCCAGTTACTAGATATAGTTGCTATATCTGTATATTAATAATCTCTTCACAAACCACAAATATTATTGTACATTTACAATTCATAATTATTTGAGTAATCACTGGCATCATCAGTTTAGACAAATATAATGTAATATGTGAATATCAAACCACTCTGTATGTGTTTGTAGAGAAAGACCCCATTAGTTCATTTGGATTATTTCAGAACTATTGCAACTGCTCTGGTCTTTTACATGAATAATGGGAAAATCTTCCAGTTCTAGTGTTCATTGAGAATGGGGGTTGTGAGGCCTTCAACAACACTAGTGTGAAACTCAGCAGGTTTCACTAAAATATTCAGAAATCCCCTTCTGCTGTATTCATTCTGCTCTGTTCCCAGATGGATGTGGCGTGTGCAGTGCCATCCACAGAGCTGCTGTCTGCGTCATCTGTTCTTCCAGACACAAACCCTATTTATGATTACAGCTCTGTTAGCACTGCTGTGCCTGCATCAAGGCACCCTTTGCATGCACTGCAATTACAGATGAGAAATGAAGGAAGATTTACAAGTAGAAGATGCAGTAGAGAGGCAGGCAATGGCTGTTATTCACTTGCATTAGCAACGTAAGCATCCTGTGGTGAGACAAAATTCTTATGTCCTCAGTGAAACTGTGTTATGTCCTATCCATAAATGTTATTTCCCACTGCTGTAGGTTGGCAACCCAACTTAGAAATCATAATTAGGGAATGAGTGTTTCAGCTTGGTAAAGAAGCTTTTCTGCTTTTTTAATGCTGAGAGTTTCCAGCATACTCAAAATGAATCTTGCAAGAAACATTTCTACTCTTTAAATGATGATAAAAATATGGACCTTATTTAAGACAAATCATTCTCTCTGTTATTCTTAGATCTCATCAGTGGATTTGCCATTTGGATATCAAGACTAAGGTGCCATTAAAGTGATAGCCAAAAAAAATTCATCCAGCACAAATATTTGTACCTTTTCTAAAAACAAGATAACAACCACACCTGAGACACTAACAACCATTTTGAGAGCAGACAGGAACTATGATTATAATGTGTGATTTACCATAATGTTAACAGATAGCTCAGAAAGTGATGACAACCTGCCTGAGATCTCTTGGGAGTACATGCAAATGCTAAGATCTACCTTCTGTGTAGAGTCAACGTGCTATAATGATTGCAATTTTCATGAAATCAAGGTGTTTTTATAAACTGAATAATTACAGAAATTATGATGATATTTTTTCTTTTTTTATCAGACATTTTGAGAGCCATCAATACTCTCAGTTTTTAAAGGAAAAGCAACAATTCAAAAAGTAAAAATAATGTCAGGAAATTTCAAAAAAATACTTCCCATTTTCACTGCAGTAATACATAACACACCTTTTAGGTTTGTAGTTTGCTTGCAATCCTGAATCCCATCTCAAAAAGAATGTAATAATTTTATGAAGTGTAAATGGAGAGTTACAAATATGACCAAAGTAACAGTCTTCACTCAGGGAGGTATTGAATAGATGTCTGCATTTCAAAATGAAAGAGGCAGTAAATAGACCTCTTTCACAGGATTAAAGTGAACTTTCTTGCCATGAAATGCTGAGGACGTCAAGAGGCTGTTAAACTCAGAGGTCTGCTTCTGGCACATTATATCCCTGTAGTTTATCCTGTTCTGATAATCTTATTCAGTCATCCACTATTCACTGCTGTGAGAGAAGTCAAGACAATTTAGATCTTAAGTCACCATGCTGTTTTTCTCATCTGCAAACAAGAGCTATCAGGTCCAGAATGTTCCTTGACTCTGCTCTGCATTGCAAGGTTGACCTTGTTCTTCATATGTTATAGGAAGTGAGAGTTTAATCTTATCTCCTCTAGTGGAAAGGAATAACTTTCTCTTCTGTGCTTGTTTGGGGTAGAGTTAATTTTCTTCCCAGTGGTTAGTATGGGGCTATGTTTTGTATTTGTGCTGAACACAGGATTGATAATATGGAGCTATTTTTGTTATTGGTGAGCTGGGCTTACACACAGATTTTCTGCTTCTTGCACTGCCACTCTGGCAAAGAGGCTGGGGTTGTATGGAAAACTGGGAGAAGATGCAGCTTGGAGAGGTGACTCCAACTGACCTAAGATATAATCTAGAAAATATGACATCATGGTCAGTACAAAAAGTGGGAGAAGAAGGTAGAAGGGGGAATACTCGGAGTGATGATCTTTGTCTTCATAAATAACCATTACTTGTGATTCAGCCCTGCCCTCCTGGAGGCAGCTGAACCCTTTCATGTCCATGGGAAGCAGTGAGCTAATTCCTTGTTTTGTTTCATTTGTTATTATTCTTGTTATTTTCTTTCCTTATTAAATTGTCCTTATCTCAGCCTATGTGTTTTATACCTTTTACCTTTCTGATTCTCCCCCTGATTCTGCTGGTGGGAGAGTGAGTGACCGGCTGTGTGAGGCTTGGCTGCTGGCTGGGATTAAACCATGACACCTTCCAAGAAGGCCCTGCACACATCTGAGCTGTTGCTTAGAGTCAGGTGGGAAAGACAGATTCACTGAAATCTGTTCTGAGAAATGCACAGAGTGTAGCATCCGTTCTCAACAAACTGAAGGTTTTGCTAAGCTGTGTCTGAGAATAGGATTAGATGCATTTGATGTAGTCATGATAATTTGGTCTGATCATTATTATGCAGGTAGATATATGGAAAACTAGAACCTGGGTCAAGAGACCTGCACTAAATTTTCAGATTTCATTGGAAGCAGCTTTAAAAAAAGGAAAAATGTGTAGATACAGTATTTTGCATTATTTTCTTCATGTTTGATTTAAGATTGTCTCAAAATCTTAAGCCTTTCTCCACAGTCCTCCTGCACAAAAGCCTCCAGAAATATGTACAAGAATTAAACTGAGATTCTCATGTAGTTTTAAGGGCTTGTTAAAGGGTCACAAATGAGAAACAGAACTTGATTATATAAACTGAGATGCTTTAAAATAAAAGGTTGTCCTGAAATGTGAGACCTTTTACACCTAGTAGTGATGTGTTGAGCATATATAGCACATCAGATGCATTCAGACAAAATAACTGATTTTTTGTGACAGCCTGATGATTTCTTATTTGGTGTTGGGGTTTTTTTTTTGTTGTTGTTTGTTTTTTTTTTGGTTTTTTTTTTTTTTTTTTTGAGAGAGAGAGAGGAGGAATGATTTTAGATATTTGAAGAAAACATAAAGCGATTCTTTGGGCACAGAAAATATCTATGGAATACTTTTAGAAGATCTATGACTTGTCATCTATATATGCATTCCACAGAATTCATTTTTAAACAATGGAACAAAGATTCACATTTAAAAATGTGTGGTCTCAGGAAACTTTAACTCAAACTTTAAGTCATAGTCAGAGCTGGTGCACTAAATGATTCTGTGTCACTTGGCACATAGCATTTGAGAGTAAAGGACTATTGGGTTTCTTTTGCACAAAGGAAATTTCCTTAAAGTTATTTATTTCTGTGTGAATAAAGGAAATTTAGGAAATTGTTTTTGGCTGAATGTTTTTTTCCACTGAAAACAAATTTTACCTCTGTCCCTCCTTGAAAGTCCATGAATTCCTTCTGTACAGAGTGATACGTTCACCATTTCACCTGCAAAGTGAGGCTTCGTGCCATTGTAAATTCTTTTCACTTCATTTCTGCTGAGGCACAAAGGGAAAATGGAACGCTGACAAATGAATCCAAGTTGCCTACCAATTCTGACTTGCAAAAGTTTAATGTGAGAAGCATTTCCTTGAATATTCTTGTCTCTCCATGAACTCTGTATTTGCATTTGAAGAAGTCAGCTGCCTTTTGTTGTGCCTCAGTTGGTGTCACTGTGAAAGCACTGACATGAGGATCTTCACTAGGAGTTTCCAGGTCACCAGTCCCCTTCCGTGGAGATGCTGTGCAGCTACTTGAGGGTTGCCTGCCAATGTCAAATAGACAGACTCATAAAGGGGCTTTGGTGTTCAGTTTTATCCTGAACTAAATAGTAATTTATTATAACATAAGCAAACAGAAATATGGCAACCACTGGTAGCGCTGTATCTTGCCTAACATGTTAATGTAAGCATGGTTCCTGCCTACAGTAACATATTAGCTGCTTGTGAGCAAAGACAGAACAGAGACCTTTTTCAAAGCAGCTAGTTAAGACCAGCTGCCACTTCCTACAAAACAGTGTCCAGTTCATTTATTCAGTGTAGACATTCATCTATCCATGTGTCTTTATGTAAGACACAAATTCCTAAATCTAGAAGCAGGTGCTTTTTGTTGTTTTACTTGAGTGCTACATGATGAGCTTGGGGACAGAAAGTCCTAAAGAGGAGTGTCTGAGCACTGAAAGTGAAATATATGTGGTTTGTTAATACTACAGTCTTGATTAATTATTTCATTCTTCCCAAAGACTTTTCTTTGGCAGCATTCTCTAAGCATTATCAAGGATTCTAATAATTCTTGTGTTCGTGAAATCATCTGGTTGTGTAGTTCCATGGCCTTCATCTGGGCCAGCATATGCACGAATCCAGTAACACCAGCAAAGACCTGAATTTGGCAAAGAATGCAGGTATTTTCCCCAGTCCACTTTGGGTAAGTAAATGACATGGGAGCACATGTAATGCTAGGCTCTGAGAATGGGGACAGCCTATAGATTTCAAGCTCTAAGTGTGTAAGCTGCTTTCACTATTTATGAGTGGGTTATACCACACTGGTGAAGCAGAGAATTCAAAATTTGTGAGGTGCAGGGTATGAATGCCTTCCCTGACACATGCCACTGTTTATATTTCCTGACTGGATGCCACAAGTTTATGAAATGTGAAATCAAAGAACATCAACCAGACATTTATGACATTTACTGAATTTATTAACCTTTTTTAGATGTGGTTTTGAACAGAAAACAGCCTAACCACATGAGAAATGGGTATTATCTCAACATTAAGATAGGAAAATAGTTCAAAATTCATTTTTGTATCCTCTCACTCAGGGAAATTTAGTTCAGATTAACACAGTCAGTCTGCTATGAACACATACTCTAAAGAATATAGTTGTATTACAAGGGTGCAGCATCTCGAAAATTTAATTTGAAGGTGTGGAGAGGATTTTGAGCATTATTCTTTTAGCCTTTTGCTTATGTTTCATTTGAAATATAAATATTTTCCTTTATATTTAGCACCAGAGGTTTGAATACTTAAAGGATTATGATGTTTTTATAGTGTGTTTGCATGTCTGGTTATCAATACAGTTATGAATGCAAAGAGTGATATTGTCATGATATATCCTTAATTGGAAAGGACACACAAGGATCCTTGTAGTCAGACTCCTGGCCCTGCACAGCACAGCTCCCAAAATCACACCATGTGCCTGAGAGGATCGTCTAAACTCTTCTAGAACTCTCTCAGGCTGTGACTACTCCCCTGGGGGGCCTGTTCCAGTGCCCAACCACCCCCTGAGTAAAAAACCCTGTCCTAATATCCAAATTAGACTTGCCCTGACACAGCTTCATGTTGTTCCTTCAGATCCCATCCCTGGACACCAGAGAGAGGCAAGAGATCAGTGCCTGTCCCTCCCCTTTCCTTCACAAGGAAGTTGTAACTGCAATGAGGTCTCTCCTCAGTCTCCTCTTCTCCAGGCTGGACAGACCAGGTGACCTCAGCCACAGCTCTTGTGCTTCCCTCAAGGCCCTTCCCCATCCTTCTGGATCCTTTGAACTCTCCCTGATAGCTTAATGTCTTTTTTATATTGTTTTGCCCAAAACTGCACACAGGAGTTGAGGTGTGGCTACACCGGTGCGAAGAAAATCCGGAGACAATCGCCTCCCTCAATTGGCTGTGCCTGAGAAACCCCAGGACACAGCGAGGGCACACAGGTGGAGTCTAGCTTCTTGGTGTTCTTCATCATGGTGTCATTTTGAACTCAAATATTATTGATGACTGTCCAAGGTTGTGTTTTTTCACTTTTAGCTGTTAGTATTCCTTATTGGTCAACAGGGACTGTTGGAACCCTTAAAGGGAGGCAACTCATTCCAATGTTCTCCTTTAAACTGTCTCAAACCTAAAGAATGAGCTAAACTATAAAATGTCTTAAAGAATCCATTCTGTCATCCTACTTCATTTTTAAAATTATTTTTCTGCCCTAGTATAAGATGTAATTTTATTCATCATAATTGTTACAGTAAATATGGGGATCTTAAACGAGTTAAATATATACCCTGCAAAGTATTTTTTATGATGTATAAAAGCCAGTAAATGAGAAATTGCAAAATAAACTTTTGAGTATGAAAAAGCTTATTTTCACATATTATGCAAATATGGAATAAAATAGAAGTATTTAAAAACTCCTGAAAATGTATGGAAAAGTGGCTTAAGGTGATAATTCTGTATTTTGACTGACTTGCCATTTTCAATGCAGACATTTAAAGATGCAGAGTTCTGCAGGGAAGGAGTGAGTTTTGCCTTATTTGGTTTAGGTACATGAGTCAGAAAGGCTTTCCTTTAAGGAGTCTGCATTCTAATTTCTTTTTTTTTTAAGCAGAAGTTTTCTGGATATAGAAAAAAAATGCTGAAATTAGGGCACATTATTCAGATACATGCTGGAGGAAATCAGGAGCTTGTAAGGCAGATAATGTTATCATATTCTTGTTGTCATGGACACATGGCCAAGATTGTTAAAACTGAAGAAAGACTTTAGCTTTTTCTTTTGAAATTTTTGTTTCCTAGAACCCTGAACATAGTTTTGGAAGCTATCTTCCTATTTATGGACTGAATAATACAGAACATCTCCTAAATAAAGAGAAGATACCTTAAATTTAATGCATAAGTCTGTAGTCATAATGTTAAATTATGTTTGTTTGTCTTTGTTGTTTGCAAAGCTATATCCTCCTTTACAACTTTTTGTGAACAGTTTTTCTTTTTTAAGTGGTTGCCCAGCATCACATAGACCATGCCCATGCTGTATAGCAAACTGGAGCCTTAATGTTACCCATATTGAATACATTTCCTTTCTCACTTTCTTTCAGGTTTTTTTATTATTATATTACAGTTATTATTATCAATAAATAAATATTGACTGATTTATTAAAATTTTATTTTTTTTCCCTGTACAGATTTCCCAGGGACTGGATCTCCCCTGCAAACTCTCCAGAACCAGGGTAGGACATACTGCTCCTTTTTTCATTTGCCATTAATGACCTCTGAATCATCCATATCCCCAGCTTTCAACCCTCTTAGCCTCCTCAGTACCATGACAAATGCTTGCCCCACAGGAGCATCCCACACCAGCTCTGGATACCTTCCTGTTGGAGCTGGCCCAGAAGGGAGCAGACTTGCTAACCCAGGGTGGGGGTAGCAAACAGCCATCCTTGGAGCTGGCTGCTGGGGGACCCTTCCTCAGGTGACACATGCTGTGTGGCAGAGATGCACATCTCAAATGAAACTTATTGACAGTGAAAGGACTCCATTGTGTCTCCACTCCAGGCCTGACATCTAGTAGGTCCCTGATGGACATGGTATGAGCTTTTCTGCAAGGTGCTGCTGAAAGATTGGTTTTTTTGCATGCCAAACAGGAGGGTATAAGAATGGGTTAACACTGTGTGACAGCCCATACAAACAAACATCAGACTTCCTAATATTTTTGCATGGGAGTGGCTGCTGCTCTCCATTACCTTGTATCATTGTGCTCTAAGCTTTATGTCATATCTTTTGTATTTTTATCTTCCTTTATTTTTTGTCTTAGTTCATGTCCACAGCCTTTTGTGGCCACAAATAAATGACTCAGTTTAAGTGCTGCTACAGTCTTTCCTCTATGCCAAAACCTCCTCTTTTTGCTCTTCTATAGCTTTCTCTATTTTCAAATCTCTTAAATACCTTTATACGATATGCCAACAAAAATAAGCACAATGCTCTGAAGCACGAATCTTCATCTAAATTAGTTGTTTATATTTTAGATTTACTGGTATTAAAAAAAAATCACTTTTAGAAATGGGGATGGCAAGAAATTTCATTGTACTGTTCCTTAAATGCTATCATTACTCACAGCAACCCAATTGTGTCAGGAATCCCGCCCAAAAGGAAAAACTGCATTTCTTGATTCCTTGGACAGGCATTAGAGGCTGAAGTTCAGCTTCGTTTATAAGTTGGCTTAGGTATATCTAAATCCAAAACCTATTGAACCTGGAGGTCCAGTGGTCTGGGTCTGCAAGTAGATGGAAATTGTCATGAAGAAGGTAAGCACAGCACAGCAAAGTGAGTTTGACTTCTCTGGTACATGCAATACAAAAGAAAGGCAAAACCATAGAGCATTACATTGTTCTAAATGGATTCATATTTCAGCTCTTTGCTTCTGCTGAAGTTTTGTGTAATGTGTCTACCATTCTCTGCTAGTTCACAGCTTTACTGCATACCTCCTTGTGAAAAAAACCCAAAAGTGTGATAAAATAGACATGCTCTCCAAAAGATTACAAGTGAGTCAACACTGCACTGTCGCTACAACTTTAGTAAAGGCTGTTTGTTTGTTTGTTTGTTTGTTTTGATCATATTGTGTTGCTTTCTTAAGATAAGAACGATCCTATCTCAAATGCAGATGTGGGTGGCTGCCTCTTTCTGACTCAGTCACTTCTTCCACCAACAAGCAGGAATATCTCAGCACACCACACTTTCCTGAAGCATATGACAGACACCTGGTGTCAAGGCAGAATTGACAGACACCTGGTGCCATGGCAGGATAAACAGAAACCTTTCCTGTAAGAATTTTTTGACAGAAATTAAAGGTAACTCAGAAATATTTAAAATAAGCATTTCTTCCAGATATTTCCTTTGTGCAGTTGAGGGAAGATCTGAAGTTGATCTTAGCAACATGACTACTGTGCTAATATTCTGTCTCTGAAATGACTCCCCATTGTGGATTATATGGCAAAGAAAATATTAGTTAATAGAGCTCTTGTGTTACTCTGGCTGCAGGATGTCACAGTCTTAGGATTAGCATTTGAGATTTTCATCTTTTACAGAAGAGGCCATAACACTGAGTACAAGTGTTTTTAAAATGCCCTCATGAAAACATTGCTTTCAATCTAAGTTTATGAATCTGTGGTTCAGCATCACAGGGACATTAAAAAATCAATTTGGTGGCTGTGGGAAGCCATACAGCCTCCATCCACTCTACTCTGCCCTCCACTATAAGCTCTAAAACTTGGTCCTTGACAGGCAGTAAGGTAAATTTAATGCCTTACTCTGGGAGTGGCTGCAATAAATCACAGTGATGACAGCATAATGCAAGCAAACTCTCTGCTGGCACTGCCTGGGTTGTATAGAATGTTTGTCTGCACTCAGATCCAATACTAATGGAAGAATAGGACAAGAAAATGGAATATGACTGAAATGTAGATTAACTGGATAGGAATTGCAGAAGGAAAGTGAAAACAGAAGCACACTGACAAAATGCAGGAGAGTTGCTTCCACTGGCAAAGGCTGTTGCACTTTGGTTTTGCTTCATTCATTCATTTTACTGGCTAAGTTTATTATGAAAGGAAGGTGAGGAGGAAGACCTGGATTTAATTTATTATAGAAATTTTTGTAAACAAAGTTATTGTTGGTACCAATTTGGGTAAAAATTTTGAAAAATTACTCCTTTTGACTTTGATTTAAACAAGCACTTATGGTGCTTCTATTTTCTTTTTTTTTTTTTTTAATTTGTGTGGGAATGTAATTTGCATTCAAAACCCTAGTTCAAAATAATTTAAAAAGCAGGTTTGTCTCTCATACAGACTTAAATACACAATGTACCTTTTCTTACTGGGCAATTGAGAGGCTGTTATAAACAGATCTCCAGATTTCATTTGGGAGGAAGTGACACATGCAAGAGAAGAAAAACAGTTGAACTATTTTTTCTAAATTGTCACAATACGATTATTTTAATCCAGCAAAAATAAATATTACATGAAAAAGAGATGTTATCCATCAATATTGTATAACTCTCCCCCCTGTTTTTTGCAAAGTAATGTAACAGAACATGTACATTTGTAATCATACATGGTTATCATTCAGGGGTTCAATTTTTGTTTTAAAATATTCTGTTGAGCCTTGGCTGAAGTGTTTTTCAGAAAAAAAAAACAACAGCTGGAGAAATGGAGTTAGATGGGAAACTTTTTGTTCTGCTCCATTTATGATAAGTTTATCTTTATTTTTTTATGAATGTAACAATAGTAATTGAAAAATATGGATTTCTACATCATTCCTTTTAGCTGCAGAACATGCCACTCAGGAATGCATTAACTACATTAAATTTGCATGGTTCTTTTCTTCAAAAGGCTTTTTATTACCTAACAGGGTTTTCTTCACATGATTTTTAATCTGTGTAATATAAAAAAGTAAAAAATGGTCACATGATAGTTAATTAAAACAAGAAACACCTTTTTTTTAACCCAGAGGTAGTAAACACTGAAATATTAAATATATTTCTGATGGTTAAGATATGTGTAGAAATTGGAGTACTCAATGGCTTGCATACAAGAACACACTGCAAATTGCATGAAACAAAATTATAAGCAGAAAATATAAGATCTATAGGAATAGCATGAGATGCTATATGTCTGATTTCTCAAGAAAATAAAAAAGAGCTATAAGTTTAAAGACATAATGAGGAAGTAGAAGAAAAACAGTTTGTCAGGCTGAAAAACATAATGGCTGCTTTCTTAGAGCCACAAAAGTTCACATCTTCCAGGTATAAATAGCTAACAGTTGTCAAAGCAAAAATTCAGAACAAGCCATTTGGGTGTGGAAGTTGCACTACAGAAAACCAATGTCTCAGGCTTTTCTGGAAAATATCAACATGCTCAAAAAAATACATACAAGCTTTGATTGCATTTGGAAGCATCCTTTGGCATTTTTTAGGAATGCATTAATATTATAGACAGGCAAGTCTCTTTCTCAACATGTGTTCTGAGCTGAAAATGCTCTTCCCATGGACTCCTTAAGGGAAATATAGCACAACCAACCTGAAACATCAAAATGTTATACTTGAAGAAGCATAAGGCACTTTATTGCAAAATACAGGCCAGTCTTGGTAATTGCTCCATAGAAGAAATGCATGCAGCATTTTATTTTTCCATAGTGCTGCTTTGCGGAGGCATGGATGATGTAAATCAATGTGTATTAAACAGAGGATTTTCTTGCAAAATTTCCTCTGTTTCCCAAGTGTGTTTGTTTGTATCCTGCCCCTTATAATGTCAAGTGTTTCAAGTGAAAGATACTAGAGGAACCCTGCAGTTTCTGCTGAATCTGAAGTATTTCAGCAAAATGTAATTTTCTCTTTTTTTGGTTTCCAGATATTTGTGGATTTGGGGCTTGTGCAGACAGCAAACAAAGAGGGTGCTGAGCCCTCAAAGTACTGCTAGGGAAGAGAGACTGGCTCACGGAGTTACTTTAGGTGGCCTATTTCTTTGCAATATAGAATATTGCTTTCTGAGGCAGGAAATGTTCTTGACACACAATTAGGAATAGCTCTGCTAAGACAGAAACCAGCAGTAATAAAACCTGATAGCTGGCACACACAAGACAATAGTCAGCTCTTTGTCAGGGTCACCCTGTTTGTCTTGAAGTTGGTTTCTTGCTGGTGATAGGGGAAAGAAAGACTGATGCTGAAGAACATTTTAATGATGAATTTTCAGCTGTAAGCATTTTGCAGTTACCCAGACAGCTGCTAGAGCAAGCCAAGGAGCAGCAGGGTGCTTAGCTCCTGTCTCTCACTTTGGCAGTCACACATTGTGAAATGTGGGCCCACATTGGGAAGGAAGGCATTTAAAGCTCCCTGCAAGAAAAGGGTGGAGAAGCCCTCAATGGGCATGGCAGCAGGCGAGCCTGGAGGAAGAGCACAAGGGGACACTGAGTCCCTCCTCTTCACAGAGGACACACTAGAGATCCTTCCAGGTCCTCTCCATCCTGGCTCTGAGCCAGGATAAGAGTAGTGTTTGTAGCTTCACCCATGACCAAGGAAGAGAGGAGATCTCCCTGTCACCCCCCAGAGACTGGTGGCCAAGGAGGGGAAGCCCTGCCAGTGTCCCTTCCTGCTTTCCCCTCCTGCATATTTCCTTCTGCCCCAGCTTGGCCAGGTGTCTGCAGGGGGAAGGAAAAGTCACCTCTGCCAGTGCCCAGATGGCAGCAGAGCTAATTGCAGTCTGATGGAGTATTAGCTCAAGAACTTGAGGAGCAAAGAGGAAGAGGAATAGCTGGCTAACTTAAAAAAAGCAGGGTAATTTTTAATGTCTTCACATTGCCAGTGTAGAAATTGAGCATCTCTTTCCACAAATTAAGAAAGAAAATTCTTTTTAATTACCCTTAAATTGCAGCTAATAACAAATATGGATGGTATGAGATGAACTATGGGATGTATCATGCTTATGTTGAGTCTTATTCTCAAGCAAGCCAAAAAGTCACATTATAAGTGGAAGTTACCTTATATGTAAAATATCAGTGTAACTGATATTTTTCTAGGCTTTTTAATGTAGGCATCTCTAATGTTTTTTTACAGATGATGCAGTAATCAGTACCTAGAAATCCTTTGACTGAATATGGAAACATATGTAAACTAGTTTTTCAGAAGAAAAAATGCGTGATTATTTCTCACTGCAGGCTGAGATTGCATTAATACATAGTCAGATAAATATTAATTTTAGAGGATATACTGCTGAACTTACATGTTGCTAATGGTGTTGCCATGCAGCTCTACAATATGGTATTGCCACTGTTAGCAATTGACCAAAAGTGTTCTGAGTTTGCAAAGCCTATGGTCTGAGGATTTTGATGCCTGCTCTGTCTGAACTTTTATTGACCTGCCAGCAGCTTTACTTTAATGCAGTTTAGCTGTAACAACATATTTCCTAATTGCAGATTGTCTACAGCTAATTTGTTTTCCTTTGTTCTGATGACTCTTAACACGATGATGTCACACATGGAATCACAGGTTGGTGAGACAGCAGCTGGAGAAGTGGAGACACTACACACAGCTGACTGGTGAGACAGGGAAGAGGCTGGTGCTAGAGACTCCAAGGCCATAAACTGCTCAGCCATGGTTGGTCAAAGAAATGCACTCCTGGCTGTCGAAAGGAGAACAAGGAAAAACTATCCAGAGAGGAAAAAAGACACTGTAGGCAGTAAGTTTGGACATAGCATGGAGCAGCAGACCAAAGAAGAAAGAATGAGGTGTGAAAACATGACAGCAAACATAGAAAAAGGAGGCCAAGTGAGGCGAAACCATGCATGTGACAATGGTGTTCCAACTCCGGATGCTCAGAGCTTGCCAGAGACCTCCCATTGCTAGAACAGTGAAAGGGGGAGCTAACCCTGGGAAAAGTGCTAGAAACTAAGATGTGTGTGCATACCACTGGCAATTCTAGTCTTCTTTTTTCTTTTTTCTCAACAATTACATTTGGATGAAAAACTGTTACACTTTTTCAATTTTGATTATATGAGCAATAAACATTTTTCTTTATATACATGAGGCATGCTTACTCTGAGGCCACAAATAAGGTATGAATGTAACTGTAGGAATCGACTTTCAAAAATTTCCTCTCCTCATTTCTTTCTCCTTCATATATATTAAACTCGGTCATAAATAGGGTGTGTGATATTACATTCTGTTCATCCTTAGTTTTCAGCATGACTATCTGGTCTGTAATATTTCACTGTGATTGAAATTGATTAGCACTGCCTCCTCCAAAGGCCAGCAACAGCCTCTAAATAATAAAAAGCATAGGAGCCATTTAACATATAGCCAGAATTAGCACTGACACCTTTGGCACTATCAGTCCCATTTGCGAGGTGCTACACAAATATGAGTGAACACTGTCCTAGCTCTCAGTTCACAGTTACTGTAAAGAAACATGCTTCCTATGAACTAATACTATTTCAACAAATAAGTCAAGCCTATTTCTGGCCCTAAGTTATTATTGCAATCGTGTAGTTTCTGGGCCTTAAGGACAGTGTTAGTCTGTCCTTCTCCAATGTTTCTCATTTCAGCTGCAATGATTGGCACTGGCTGATCCAGCCATGGAACTATGACGTGGGCCACATCTCTGTTACTGGGATACAAATATCTCTTTTTTCTTTTACTAAATATAGCTGCTGCTACAAATGGCCAGCCATTAGTCAACAGAATATTCAACAATTTCAGTTAAATTCATTGTAACTATACTTCAGTTTTTACAGTTTTACTGTGGTATCAGAAACAGAGAATGGATTGCACGTCTCTTCCAAAGATCGAGCTATATTTCCAAACCCCAAAAGTGTATGTGTTTGCCATTAAAAATAATAAGAAAAGCTTTAAAAGTCACTATGTGCTTAGAACCATCATAAGATTAGAACCTATGATTCTACAAAAGAGCAATTCTTTAAACAGTCTGCTGTGATCCCTAAAATTATAGGAGATTTGAAAGGGTCTATTGATTCTATGGCAGAACAATAGATGTCCTGTACTTAACTCCTTAATTGATTTTAATGATCCTGATGGATACCAGCCAAAGAGTTGGAACAAGTAGTAAGGTCAAACCAAATTATTCCTTTTGAACATTTCCGCAATCAAATCTTCTTATGTTATAAATTAATTTGAAAAGGAAAATGGTCAATTATAGCACTTCATAATTAGAAACCCACATGCAGAAAAGCTAATGAGATGTATCTGAGATTTTCCATGCTCCATGGAGGCTTGCAGTAGAAGAAGCTGAATAATTGTTTTGTGCTACATTGCACACAGAATTTCACTCAGTGTGGAAAGAAAATACACTCAGGCCCATTACAAGGAGGATTTTTTTTTTTGGTCAGAGTATAAATAAATGTTTCATGCACAACAGTTTTAGGAAAGAAAACTAACTTTATACTTCAAACCAATTTTAACACTTAAGAGTATGGCATATTAATGGTTAATATTTTACCTGATAATGGGCTCATCTGCAATATGTCTCTGTGGCTAGGTACACTTACACCAAGAATACTTTGACAAAATTCAAATTATCATATCTCTGTACCACTGTGAGATAATTATTTCGCTTTTCCAGGGAAGTTGCTTATCTTTCCTTCTCTGTCCCAAACCCTGATGTTTTCTGGTCTTACCTCCTCTATTCTGAAAGGTGGTGGGAAACTCAGGGGAGACTGTATTTGAAAGAGTCAGTGCACCCTTCAAGCCACATGTTGGGGACAAATGGCCACCCTGTACAGGTAGGGCTGCAAGGTAATCTGTGGGGCAGCTGAGGTCTCAGTAACCTTCTACTCATGATGGAGATCTCTGATTACACATCAAGACACTCTTGGCTTGAGTACAATTTCAAATTAACCTGTGCTTCAGACGAAGTCTGGAAACATTTCTGCTTCACTTTTCTTCCTCCCTCCCCATTCTTCTGTCCCTTCCCATTAATTGTCTCCCCCCAGTCCCTCCTTATAATATTTTTATCAATAATTAAAATATTTATAGTGAAATGCAAACACTGAAGTTAAATCAACAGGAACCTTTGTGCCAATAGTACACCTTCATGAGTCACCTTGGTTCAGGCACATTTTACAGCACAGAGACTTTGCAATCAAGCTGGGCACAGCACAGAGAGCACAGCAGTTATTTACTGGGGGCAGTGTATGCAATAGATGGCCAAGGCCAACACAGTTACAGACTAAACACTAATATGTTCTTCTGGCTGGACAAAACGCTTCTGCAGGCAGTTCTCTATCAAGGGTGAATTGGAGAGCCTTTGCTTGCAGAGAAGGCTGAGCCTTGGTCTTACTGTTACCCACCACAGGCTCCCCTTAATCCCTTTTTCCCTTTTTTTTTTCCCTTTCCCTTTTTATTTTTTTTCCTTTTTCTTCACTTCTTTCTTCAGGTGTTTTGAATCCTGGAGCTGCTAGATGTTACACAGCATCTGTGGCTGTGGGACATCTTATATCTTACCTGCCATTTGGTTGCTCCAGCCCCAGCACCTTCTCACACCAGTGCAGCCACATTGAGCCCAGGTCATGCACCAGGGCTGCACAGACACCAGGCTTTGAGTCAGAATGGCTGCACCCTTGGATTCAGCACACATCTAAGGGTTTGCTCATCTTCTTATTCAACCTACCTTCAAAAGTATGGAAGCCAAATAAAGTTTTAGGATTGATCCTTTCCTAGAGGAAATTCAAATTGGTTTTGCTCCTCCTAGATGGAGGGAACACCTTGGGAGGAAGCACAGTTGATCAGGAAGGTATCTGTATATCTTGCCAGTCCATACTTGACCTTTGAGACAGGCAGGATCCCTTGAGGAGCCACAGGTAGATCATTGTTGTCATTGGGAACAGTATTGCTGCCTTTTGGGGGTGGAAAAATAGAGCAGCATCCCCTGTAACACAAGAACCTGCAAATTATTTCAATGAGTTCCTGTTGCTGGTGACCCCATGAACTATAAAATTCTGTGAGAAGAGAACTTGTCACAGCCGCTTTTATTTATATGGCAAGATACAAGGGGAAAAAAGCAACAGTAGCCAAACTGACGTAACTCCAAAGGTTTGCTGGTGCCACAACAGTCTATATCAGCTCAAAGCCCTAAATCTAATAAATTGAGTATTTTTAAAAAGTTTTGTTAAAGTTAGATGAAATGAATTGGGTGCATGACCTTGCTAACAAGAACAAAACGGAAGTGCTTGTACTTCAGCAACAAATCTTGACCTTTTTCTGCAGTTCATTTTCTCTGCTTTAACAATTTCAGAGCTATTATTTTCACTTGCAACTCTTTATGAAAAGCTTTGAGGCTGTAAAAAAGTTGGCAAACTTTCATATTCTTATCTTTCTCCAATCTGCTGCCTAAAACAAATCACCAGAGTCCTGTGAGTTGACAATCACTTGCAAATGAGGTACTGGTTTCTGCATGTCAGAAAACTTTTCTACAAATAAGCATGGACCAGAAATCATACAACAGATTGTTATTTATTTATTTATTTATTTATTTATTTATTGGGAAGTGCATGTAGTGGTTATGGAAGAATATTTGCAGTGAAAACAAACTCAGGAGACTTTGATATTTCATTTATATAAGATAGATATGGATAGACTTTAAGTGAGATAATTATTTTAAAATCCTAAAATGTAAGCAAGTAAGGACCAAGTGAAAATATTGGGTGACCAAACTGCGGCAAATAGATAAACAAAGCTTCACAGTCCCAATTAAAAAATAATTTTGAGACTTTTTGAGCCTCAAAAAAGATTTTAGGAGTTCCAATTAATTTTTTTGTAAAAATTTTATAAATCACTCAATAAGATATAGAGACAGTTCATTTAGGCTCATAAAGTTTAGTTTTTACATAAAGGTAGAATTGATAAGCCCTGTTAAGGAAGGTCCCTTTGGTGGTCAGTGAAGGCCTTTTCTTCGTAGGCATTTGTTTCTTACACTATTTTTATTTGCAGAAGGTATACTTTAACATTTCTCATTTCTCTGAGAAGATACATTTATATTTTATACCTTCCCCCTCAGTCAGCTGTGGATTTCCTTTATGCTGCCCTGACTGGGCAAAGAGCCAGGCTGGTGGCACAGACCCTGCCCACCAGGGCTGACCCCACTCCACACTGCAGCACAAAAGCCTCATGGCAGGTAACAGCCTGGTGGGAACTTAGAGGTATTTTACTTCCTTTAAGCATATGAAAACAAAGCTCAGTTTTTAAGTTCTGATATTCATACAAATTTATGCAGACTATTGCACAAGAGGCAGTTCTGTCTTCCAGAGTGTAGTGTTTATGCAGTTTTTGCACAGGAAAAAGTTAAACAGAAGCTGTCATTGCAGAACAAAGAACAACAATTCTCCTGTCACTGACATGATTTATGAAAAATCCTTTCCTTAGGATTTTTTTCCTCCTGAAAAGCTGAGAGGCCTCAAGAACAAAATGCAAACAGCTCTTATCTGCTGCTGTGGAATGCAACAGGTGGGTCTGTGATTGGTCTCTTGTGGTTGTTTCTAATTAATCACCAATCACAGTCCAGCTGTCCAGACTGTCTCAGTCAGAGACAAACCTTTGTTATTCATTCTTTTTCTATTCTTAGCTTAGCCTTCTGCAGAAATCCTTTCTTCTATTCTTTTAGTATAGTTTTATTATATAATATATAACATAAAATAATAAACCAAGCCTTCTGAACATGGAGTCAACTTTCTCGTCTCTTCCCTCATCCTGGGACCCCTGCGAACATCTTCACAAATGGTGCCTCAAGTGAAGAAACCACCACAATTGGACCCTGAGTGAAGAAGAATTCTTCATTTGGTAAGGCCAGAGGAGCATTGCTACATTTGGGAAAACCCCGAGTGTGTGGCATTGATGGTCACTTACGTGAGTGACCACAGAAGTGGTTTCTAGCCAGGAGCTGAAGAACCGAAGATCCTGAATTTGGACAGAGTTCACAGCCGAGGCTGACCACAGAGAGAACCTTTTGAAAAGTCTCCCAGACAAGATGTGCAGAAGTCTTCGCAGCACAGAGCAGCCTGCTGAAGCCCAGAGGACACTGTCACAAGGTACTGTTAACTCTTCCCTTCCTGAAACTGCTGCCCTTCACGCAAGGTGGGCTTTGAGGTGGCAGAGGGTGCCTGTGGAGGCAGAGGTTCCATTCTCCCCCTCAGAGGAGAAAATTATTTCCCTCTGTCGAAAATGGGGTCATGAAGACAGAGTTCCTATGGTGAAGAGACATTTCTATGAGTTTTTCAGGTGGGCAAAGCATAAAATAATAAACCAAGCCTTCTGAACATGGAGTCAACTTTCTCGTCTCTTCCCTCATCCTGGGACCCCTGCAAACATTGTCACATTCTCCTTCTATCATCATTTTGGAAAATAAAAAAGAATATTATTTGAAGTCAACTTCATATGTATGTATTATGCTTGAAACAGTGCTACAGTGTGTAAAAATCAATGCAAATACTTACAGCTCTGGTGAAATTAAGATGCACTTGGGAAGTGAGCGTCATAGTGAGAAAAACCCAAGAACCACAAGGATTGCATGCTCGATTGGCTACTACCTAGTGGTCTCTGGAAGTACCATAACCACACCTGGGTGTGAAAATTAACATTGGCTCTTTGATCTTCATACCACTGGGGTCTTGCAGAAAGGTAAAGACTTCCTTAACAGCATGAAGAACACATCAGGTTGATCTGAGAATTATAAAAATTTTTGTTGAAGTAAACCATTCAGGTGTGGTGAGCTTTCAAAAATTTTGGGGTATTTTTTTCCTAATTATTATTTTTATCTTACTTTATAACAGGTATTTTCATAGGGAATACTGTATTTTTGAAAACTTCCATGACTCTTAGCGAGATAAAGGAAGTTTTAAGCACTCAAACAAATCATTTTCATAGGTCAGAGAAGTTCTTTCCAACAGAGCTGTACTGCGAATATCAAAGTTTGAGAATACAAAAAAGAAAAGTTAAAAACCAGGTAGAAAGCATAAAATGGGAACATGATTTAATAAACATATTCCTAGTCTTTATTCATATCTCAGACACAGGATCTGCTGCTAATTATTAAAAAAGAAAAAAAGTAACTGAGGTTAGAAGAGACCTATGGAACTGGTCTGATCCAACTTCAGCCCAAATCAAACTAAAAGTTATTAGGAGCTGCTCATATCTTTTCCCAGTTGAGCTGACAATCTCTCCAAAGTGGGAGGTTCCAGAAAAACATCTGGGTAAATGATTTGACAAACTCTGAGAATATTTTTTTATTAAAATCTAATTTAAATGTTCATTGATGAAATAGGCGCCTGTTATCTCTCAGACTTTCAGGGTGGAGCTTCTGTCAAGTTCTCCTTGCTCTCTAATACACATTAGGTAGTAGAAGAAAGCAAAAAAGACCCCTTCCTCTCTCATCCCTTTTCCACATTTGCCAAACCACACTCTCTCAGACTCTTAAAAAATCATTTGCTTCAAAATCTGTAAGAGAAGATTGGGAAATGCCACAGGCAGTTTATGCAGGCTGCATATCAGACTCTTAATTGGGTGGGGAAAACCAGACAGATTTATAACATTTTTTTCCCACCTTTCAACAATTTTTGGGCTTCTTGTTATCCACATAACTTCTTCAGCATACTTTCAGGAAAAAAATATTTCAGGAAAAAGAGTGAATGAAGAAAGCATGCTCTAACAAAGAAAAGGGGGAGGCAAGAGACTATAGCAGTGCTGCTATAGAGATTTGCTGGAGGCTAACACCAATTCTAATCCAAATACTACGTCTGGCCCAGAGTAGAGTTCACATATCATTAGTTTTTGAATCTTTACTTTACACATTTCTTATTTTTAACCAAGTCTCTCCAGGCAGAAGGAAGCAAAGACTATTTTCCAGGAAAGTTTTCCAAGCAGTGATTTAGTTCTAAACAGTCTCTTTTTAAAAACTGTATTTCCAAAAGGCCAGAAGCAAGATGAGGGGACAAAATGAATGGCATAATTAGGGAGCCGAATATGGCATTAGTCTGGCATCTGAAATGAGTGTACACTGCTTGCTGGATGAGAGATTTCTCTTCAAGGCCTCCTTAGCTGTTTAGTGTGAAATATCCTCTGAAAAGGAGATGGACCCAGAACCTCCTCCCAGGTAGAAATCATGTTGCCACAAACCAGCAGTTCTCTCCATTTAGAGTAAATTGCCATTAAAGAGTCCTCTTGAAAGGATAGCTGCCTATGACTGAAATGAACAAGAAAACAATGAAATGATTGCACCAGGAAATGTGAAGCCTGTAAAGTGAAATCTGTCCCAAGACAGCACCATTCCACAAAGTCTTTGTAAGGGCATGTAAGTACACATTAGAGTGTGATCAGATACCAAGTTAGGGAGCAGGAATTAAGTTAAGGAGTAGGAGATGCAGGGTTGTACAAAGATTCGCTGTTCTGTGGCTGACCAAATGGGTTTGAATAAATTTTGTCAGGAATGCAAATACGTCCTTTATACTAAAACACTCTTAGAGCCTGCATACATGATTCAGAGGGAGTTTTGAAGGCTGCAAAGTGCACGGTGCCTAATTGCAATGCAGTAACAAGATAGCAGTATGGCTAAGATTTCACCCAGTTCTCTTGAGTTCACCAAGTAAAGGTTAGGTACCCCTTGGCATGGGGATCACATGTGGGAACATCCTCCAGCAGGTCCCAGGTTTGAACTTTCACTTCCTGCACAGCACTGCAAAATCTTTGTTTCTGCCACCATACTCACCACTTAATGGTAGAACAGGTTGAAAACTTCACATCCTAAAGGGTCTAAGTAAAGTCTAAGGCCTAGACTTTTGGAGACATTTATTTGCCTTGATCTTTAAGGAGTATTTACATAGAAGCTTGTTTACATAACTGCAGGCACATGTATGTCAGTTAACTCAAACTGCAAACATCAATGACATCTGAAATCCAAGATGGGACATGAATTCTTCCTGTTATGAACAACTGTGGATTTAGAGTAGAAATGGTCACCTATAAATAAACTGTATGAAATAGACTGAAATTAATCAGGCAGATTATCTTCAGTTCCCTAGGTACATAGCCTGGGGAAGTCATATGGAGTATGGCAACATTAATTGGTCTATGCTGTAATTATTCCCAGCCTTAAAGCCTTTAGGCTTTACTACTACTCATTAGCTGGGTTTTTTTTTCATTATTCCAGTGAGGCCCACATGGTGGGTCATCATCTTGACTGCCTCATGTAGGAGAGTTTCCAAACCAGGCCTGAGTATAGATGCAGTTTCTACTCTGTTTCATTGCCAGAAAAGTGTTAAGGGCACACCACGTATCAATTCATGGCGCAGCAATAAATATGCAGACTTAATGACATGATCAAGCTGCAGATGCCTCTTCTTCAGTTCCACTTGGTGTGAAAAACCCACAAATGGTAGAGAATATTTCATAAATTTTCCTTATCTATATACTATAAGAGGTGTCTTCTCATTTCCTTTACTGTGTTGTAGCCCTACCTTGAAGTTCAGGTTCAGCTGATGCAGGCTCTCTGTTTCTAGTGACTCCCTGGGCTTCAACCTTCCTACAAAAGCAGAGAGAAGAAAGATATAAAACAATGTACATCAAGGTAGGTATGCAAAAATATTATTTCAGAAGTTGGTATTTGGAGAAACAGAATTTTCAATTGTTTGGGAAAAAAAACCCAAAACATGTGGCATTTTTCTTTTTATACCCAGTTTCTATTCATTAGGAGCAACTCAATATTAATCTTCTTATGCTCACTAGTTTTGTAATATTTAATGAAATTGAATGAAGCACATGCAATACATTTGTTCTTAGGCAGAACCAGACAAGTTTTACAGTTTCAAGTTGCATTTGAATCTTTCCAACAGCCAAGCCATTATTTATTCTTCCTTATCAAATGTTGACTTCTGCTGAAATCTAAATTCCACCTTCTGTTTGGAGCAAAGCTGTGTATCTAGTGAATGGTAGACTTACAACAATTTTTTCCTTTGCTACCTGGGTATTTGTGCAGACATTGCTTTTTTCCAGGTATCATTCAGGTCTTCAAGGGAAATTCATTGGAGCTGCAATCTGTGCTTGTTTGCTCCTCAAAATGCCCAGTGCCGTCTAAACAGATTTGTTTCAGCTGTAGCAATCCATGCAGCTCTTAGCCTGACACTCCCAGACTGAAACAAAAAAACCCCAACAATAATGAAATCACACTTTGGAGTAACTAAATATTTTTAATATCCAATATGTACAGCCCAGTAGGACTTAATGAGAGGGTATAAAAAAGTGAGAAAAGTTTTTCATGAATGCATATGAGGAGAGTGTTTTAAAACTTAACACAGACTGCACACCAGATGAGGTTAACTAAATGAAGTTACTTAAAAAATGAATGAAGCATCAAACTATGACATTAAAAATAGCTTGCTAAGAAGAAGAAAGTACTTTAGGTGGAACAGGTGTAGGTTACCTGATCCTTCCAAGGCACCAGGAAGGTTAGTTAACCTGTTGCACTGTAACTTTAAGCAGCATTTTTAAAAGTTGTGAAGAAAATTTATAACTGTCTGGGGGATTTTAGAAAAGTAACTACAGCACCCACATTCAAAATCAGAATTTGAATACTTAGAGAAATTTGTATGATGCAAAAGCAAAGAAGTAAATGTTCATGTTGCACATCCCATTTAGCTTTGTATTAAAAAGCCATAAACAGTAAGTCGTTAATATTTTTAAAATTATTTTGCAGTGAAACACATTTTATTATTATATGAAATACTAACTAATTGAACATAGATATTGCAGCTATAAAGTATTTGAAATAGACAAGCTTTATGGCAATACAGCTTATTTGTTCTCACTATCAATACATAATGCCTTAAACAGAAAAATATATATCTTCCTAAGGAATACATAATAAAAAATATAATAAAAGATGACCTATCAAGCTATGGAGAGATATTACAATGACAAATACTTCTTGCAATTTTAGCACATCCATTATTGTTGCAAAAAAAGAAATAATAACTCCTCAATAATATTTATAAATTAAATTAAATTGTGAGGTTTTATTTGGTTTGCTTGGCAAGGTTTTGGTAGTGGAGATTCTACAGATGTGGCTTCTCTGAGAAGCTGTGATGAGCTTCCACTGTGTCCAATGGAGACGATGTCATCTGTCTCCAACCTCCATCAGCAACGGAGATAACAGACTTAAGAAAGGGAAAAAGAAATGCTGCACAACTGCAGCTGAAGGAAAGAAGAGTTAGAATATGTGAGAGAAATATCTCTGCAGCCAGCAGTGTCAGTCCATCAGTCCAGATGCCGGAGCAGAGATTCCCAGGCAATCTTTGATGAGGACCACAGTGATGAAGACCATGGTGAATCAAGTGTGTCCTTGCAGGCCATGGAGGTCCAGAGTGGAGCAGAGATCCCCCTGCAGCCCATGGACGACCCCATGCCAGAACAAGTGAATGCTCAGAGACTGTGACCCTGTGGGAAGACTTTGCTGTACCAGGCTCCTGGCAAACCGGTGAAGAGAGGACATCACTGTGGAGCAGGTTTGCTGACAGGGCTTGTGACCCCATGGGGGACAAGCTGCTAGAGCAGCCTGCTCCTGAAGGGCTTCATTCCATGGAGTCACCCACAATGGAGCAACTAGTGAAGAATTTCAGCCCATGGGATGGATCAACCCTGGAGAAGCTACTAGAGGACTATCTCCTATAGAAGGAACCCCATGCTTGAGCAGGAGAAGAGTGTGAGGACCTCCCTGTGGAGGAAACAGTGGCAGAGAAAATGTGAGATGAACTGACTACAACTACTGTGGATACTGACAGCCTGGTCAGAGAGAGAAAGCCTGATAAACTTTCCCAGGAATTGTTCTGCAGAGTTTGGAGAAGGGTGACGGAAGGAATGAAAACAATCTTGCACGATATTTTAAACAGTTGTTTTCTCCCAAGAAGGTTTACCAAAGGGTGGTTCCTAATTAACCAATGGGTGACAGGTGTTATTAAGAACCAACCAGGTTCTGGGTGAACATTGTTGGTAATAAATATTGGGAGATTGTAATAAAGTAAGCTTTTATGCCTTCTGAAAATGCATGGAGTGTCACTCATGTGGATTCTTAACTGTTCCTTACTCAACAGTGACATCACCTTCATTTCCCATCTGCCTGTGCTGCCATGGTGAAGAGGTAGAGAATTCAGAAGTAAAGTTAAGGCCAGGAAGAAGGCTGTGGTGTAGAGAGGGTGTTCTTAAGATTTAGGTTTATTTCTCATTATCCTACGCTGATTTGATCGGTAATAAATAAAATTAATCTCCACAAGTTTTGTCCATGACAGTAATTGGTAAATGATCTCTCCCTGTCTACACCTTGACTCATGAGCCTTTGTTTTGTTTTCTTTCCCCTGTACAGTTGAGGAGGGGAGTGACAGAGTGACTTTGTTGGGCACTGGGCATCCAGCCAGGGTCACCCCGCCAAAGACTTAGAAATATAAAAAGTCAAGGACAGAACAAAAAATCTGGGGAGATTTGAAATTCAGCCAAATATGTCTTGATAAGTATCGAAGAATATAATTTCATTATGGAACAAAATATCAAAAGAGATTTTAGTGAAAGGTGAATTGAAAAGTTAAGCAAAAATATAATTCTGTGATAATACAAGGGAGAATGAAGTGCAAATTGCCATTGAGGGCACAAACTGCTGCAAATTGCTGCAAACTGGTTGGAGGACATATATAATTTCAGTTCCATGTGTGAAATTATGTTAAGAGATCAGCTTGGTAATATTGCTTGGTAAACATTTAGATACTGTTTTCTGTTCTGAACATAGCAGATAAAAAAACTCCAAAGTCATTACTTCTGGTATTCAAGATAAAGCAGAGAATAAAATAGTGATAGGGGGTTTTTTGAGGTCAGAAACTGATAGATGTATTTTGTACAGCTTGAAATAGTTACACAGAATTAAATGCATCAGAAGGAATCAGCAATGGACATCTTGACAAAGTGCATCTTCAGCACTGAGGAAAACCCCCTGACAGTAGAGAATTTAGGTGATATACAACCTTCTTAAATAGGCTTCAAAGCAAAGATTAAGATATTAAACATTTTACACTGAAACATATACAGTTGAGATTAATCTCAGCTGAATCTAGATGGGTACAGGTTGAAACAAGGGCAATTTTTTGTCTCATCTTGTTTTTAAGAGTGTGAAACTTGGAGCATTGAGCTAGACCTAGTATTTTGTAAGCTCATTTTTATACAAGTGTTTCCTAAGCAATGTTTCATTGTGTCTTTTGATGGCTCTTTAGCATTTGGTTGTATTCAACTTGTCCTGCCATTATTCCATTGAGAATTCCATTATAAACCCTGTATTCTTATTCTCTGTTTGCCTTTTAGGATGAAACTGCTCTTCTTAGGGCTGCTTCATAATTGTCTAAACCTTTTTCTGTCCTTTGCTGGGAATGTCAATGAAATTATTTCAAGCTTTTTTTGTGTCTTCCTCTTTCTGAGCAAATATTTTACAATTTCCAGTATAAACAGACTCAACATTTTTGCTGATTTGGATCACTGATGCTTCTGTGATAGATAACAATAGGTATTTGACAAAGTAAATGAGAAATTTAGCAAATAAAATTCAGAAAAGAAATGTGTTACTGAATTGTCGACTCCTATGGACAGCATGTCTGTGATAATGCCTTGCCAACCTCTCGGAGTAACTTGTTAAAAAGCATTTGGTTTTGTAACTGGCAACATCATATTTTTTAGAATAACTTTTTCTGGGGCTCACATAACAAACAGAGGCAATCAGAGACCTGCATCTCTGCAGTAAGGCACACTGTACAACCTGAGTCAAAAGCAGGACACAGTCAGTACTCATCTGACGCCTTACTACAAATTTAAAAGTTGCAGCAAAACACCTGTGAGATTAATTTGGGTATCAACTGGGTACCAGAGTGGTCATGCCCCAAATGACTGTGCTTGAAGCACTAGACTGGACGTATTGATATGTAGCCAAGTAGTGTGAAACAAATGTTGACTTGCTTAAAATGTCAATAACAAACTCTCTCCAATTTCAAGAAAAAACAATTTCACTTCTGGCTCATCCGTAGCTCTGGCAAGAACATCTTGTTTGAAGTTTAAGTAATGACGTCTCTGAGTTCCCAGTCACAATCATAAACAAATACAATAACAACTTCTAATCTTTGTATATTTGCTTCTGCTTTTTAAACACCAAGAGCCAAATATTTAATATAGTCTAAATAGATTTGGTATAGTAAAAAAAAAAAATCTTAATTAAAATTAAGACATTTCCAGTACTGTTATCTTTATTAAAAAAACCTACTATTATATGCATATTTTTACAAAATGTAAACTCATTAGTAATATACAGAATGTAGACAATAGGAATCAAATAGGTTACATATTGTCCTAAAGACTTATGAATAAAAGTATATAATATGTTTGCATATAATGATTTCTCTAAAAATAGGATTTATATGCAGTGTCCAGAAACTTCACACAAATTTATTATACGCCTTCAAAGGGTAATTTCAATAATATTTTAACTGGAATTTTTGCTTCAATGATGACTGATAAAAATGCAACTCCTTGTTCTTACCTCCATTTTACAGAAAACACTTTTACAATAGCAACCTGTCTTACTTCAATTTTTCATAAATGTTTTGTCTCTTGATTTTTACAGTTTGAAAACAGAAGAGAGCTAAAAAACTAGTTCTGTTTGTGTGCTCCTTTCAAAAGGATGAATGAGCTCTTACATAGTTGTTATAACAAGTTTTGTGATCAAGATGGATTAAAGTTATGGTATCTGCAACTGTGATTTTACTTGCTTCCAAAAGTAGGTTCTGAGCTTTTGCCTATTCTGTATCAAACTTCATAGATAATCAATTTAGCCATCTCACATAGTTTGACATACCTTCTGAAGCAGAAAATAAATACAAGATTTTATATTTTAGAATCAAAGTATCATAGAATGGTTTGAGTTGAAAGGGACCTTAAAGATCATCCAGTTCCAACAACCTGCCTTGGGCAGAGGTACTTTTCACTAATAGACCTGATTACTCAGAGCCCAATCCAGCCTGCTCTTGAACACTGCCAGGGATGAAGCATCCACAATTTCTCTGGGCAACCCATTCCACTGCTTCACTGAAATTCTCACAGTATTTTCTTCCTAATACCTAATAAAACCCCACTCTCTTTCAGCTTGAAGCCATTCCTCCTCATCCTGTCACTACATGCCCTTGTCGAGTCCTTCTCCATCTTTCTTGTAGTCTTCCTTTAGGTACTGAAAGTCCACAATTAGGTCATCCCAAAGCCTTCCCTTCTCCAGGCTGAGCAATCCATTAAATGAATTCTCTTAGCCTTTCCTAAGAGGTTCTCCAGCCTCTCCTATGATAGAGAGGCTTCCTAAGGTGGGAATTCAATCATATAAAGGCATAAGTTTTGATATACCTTGTAAGCAAAAGACTAAAAAATACAGACTAGGGTGCTACCACAAGGCCCAGGAGAAGTCATAGTGCTTTCACAGGTCCAGAGTGTTCTGTATTATAAGAGATACATTAACCATGAAAGCACACCTGTGAAGCTAAAACGTAGCACTGACAACAGGGACAACTAATAACCTTGTATTTGAACCCTATGGGCAATTGAACAAACAAAAGTATTTCTGTGGTATCACAGAATAGACCCTTTGTATGGATTTAATATTACTTCTAGTGCCAGCCTTGCAGCCATCATTGTATTTCCAGTAAATCCCTCCTGACATTCACAAACCTGAGAAAAATTAATTCAAAAATTTCAGTAGCCAAAGGGAAAACCAGCTCATGAGTTTTCTAATTTCCAGATATCTCAAGTACTCTTTTCCATGTCAAAGTCTCACCATGTTTATAATTTTACACATCTTTGAGACTGGCAGGACTAAAGATATTTTTTAATATATAACACTGTAGAGTTAGGGTGGCTATTATGAGAAAACAGTGCTAGTTAGTGTGGCTATTATGAAATGCACTGAGAAAACAGTGCATTATTTTCAAAACTAAAAGCAAAATGGAATTCATTTTGTAGTGTCATATTTCCTTAATTCTATCATGCTTATCAGTGCCACACACAGATAAAGGGTCTGATACTCTAAGACACCCAAAGTCTTCAATTAACACTTAATTTTAAGCATGGATAATAAATAAGCTCTGTAAGAAATAAATAAGCTCTGTAAATCAGCTACTTATGGGATTGCTCTTCAGATGACTTCATTTCATGTTACTATGAAGACAGGTTCTGTATTTTATCTACCCCCCTCAAGACTGTTTAAATAAGGTTACTGAAAAGAGCCCGTATTTCGTATCTGGTTCTCTGCTAAGAAAACACACCTCAGTGGAAGAGATTATATGGGTAAGAGCACCCCAGGACAGAACTGCATTTTGTTCTTTCAGTGTTCCCTGACAGGATACAAATGAAAGAAGACAAACAAGGATCCAGCACTTGCTTCCTTGAGTCTGCGTAGCCATGGCTCCGGACACAGTGAGTGCTCAGGTTTGCCTGGACACTGAAGCCATTATGGACCTGCAGCCAGAAACCTTGTATTAACAGGTAGAACTCACCCCAAGACTGACCAGAGATGAGGTGAAATCAACTGCCTGGGTCAGCAAGCCCATGGCACAGACAGCCTCAAAAGCTGCCTGCATCCTATCCCTCATCCATTATTTGCCCTGAGAACCTCTGACAACCCTGAGCCACAGTGCCAGTTGTCATCTGAGAGAAATATCCCAAGTCAGAGGTCCCCAGCAAGGCTAGCAAATAACCCCAGGAGGTCATATCTCTGTTTTGTTCAGTTCCCTCAGTGGAATGGGAGCACTTCTGTTTTGTAAATATTGATTTTTTAGGGTCCTTTATGTGATTTTGTCCTCTTTTTCCCATTGGTCAGGATTTCCAAATCAATCAGTGGCTTTTCCTCACTGTTGCAATCCCTGGACAATGAAGTTATCAGTGAGGGGTCATTGACTAAGAAGAGCTTTAAAAGAGTAACTTGTGCTCAGTGAGGTTATCTCAGTAGTTAGTCACTCTTAATTATCCTTAATTGCTCAGCATTGCTCATGGAAGAAGTCACAGAGGGAGACAGGGCTATGGCAACTTCTGTGACTGGCAGGAGAGCATGTGTGATCAGTGCTGGCACAGGACAGAAACCTCCGGGAAGACATGAGAGGTACAGTGAGCAGCAGAAGAATTATCCAGGCAAAACAAGAAGTTGGGACATATCCATTCTACAAGCTTATAAAGGTATTTGTTTATTATGCAATATCATCTCTAAGGACAGTAATTTAGGGCAATAAGGTATTGTCACCTTTTGATAATATCAAGCATTAAAAATGTCAGTTTACACAAATGCACACTTATTTCTGAGATTGCAATATAATAAACACTTATAGCACAGACAACCTTATGCAGCATGCAAATAAGGCAACTTCAATTTCCTTTCAATACTCTGAACTTTTCACAAAAGATAAACCAATAAAGACTAAATAATACTTGTGACCACTACTGGTGTATGATATTCTCTCCTTTTGTATAAGTGTATGCTACAGTCTTTATTCTGACAAATTTCCTGTTTGGAAACAATGAATCTCTTGCATAAAGAAGGGGAATGTGCACTTCCTATAGAGGTAATTGCTTTACATAACTTGCTGCTAATTAAATATTTACTTTGCTCTCTGAAAGCCCACTTCATTGTAACTTTGAAAAATAAAAGCCACAAACCAGTTTTTCTGGTTGAAGAATTTTGTTTCCTGGGTAAATAAAATTAAATTATGCCAATAAAGTTGACACGGCAATTTGCCAGGGAGAACTATGTAGTCAATTATAACACAGCAGAAAAGTATTGGTCTTGGAAAGGATAATTCTTTTCAGAGTCTAATCAGGGATGGAAAAACGCTAGGTTAGCTGATGAAATATGTGGATGATCATAACATACAAGCTGAGGTCTGTACCAGGCTGGTTTAGCCCTTTGCTTGTCCATTTATGTTTATTATGTGTGAATTTGAGACGCTACAGAGCTGAAGTGCCCCTAAAGGTCTGCCAGAAATACCTGTGAGAGAAGTGAAACTCACAGTGAAAGTAATATGTCACCACTTTATTTTCTGGGTTTTAGGAGGATAACACTATAACTATATTAAAAATTAGCATGTCCAGGACACATGTCTTGGCACTGAGACCGACAGGCATGGGACAGCCCATATATTTCCCACGAAATGCCCTTTTGCTCCAGAATAGGGCAGCCCCCTTCTGTCCTTGGACCAGGCTGACATCCAGATTGCTCCAGGGACAGACAGGGGGACAGTTTGACAATAGAGTTTACTGATTTTTACTGCCCAAGAAATGTTCACTGGCAATGCTAATGTAGGTATATCCAGAATTACTGGACAAATTATTTCTAAAACACTAATTTTCAAAGCACTTAAAACTGATAGAGAAAATAGGAATAGTTCATTAAAAGTTTCACTACTTTAAGGTGTATCAAATTTTGTAAACTGAGATTTATCAAAGTCACTTCCTGCTGCTTCCTTACAAATTTGAGATTTTCTTTGCCCCTTAGTTGCCAGAATCCTTTGCATCAACTACTTTTTTTTTTTTGCTTTAATTTTCCTATTTCTAGTGGTCCATCAAGAGTCCAGGAGAAAAGAGCCAATGAGGCAAGGCTAGAGAAAGCAGTATGGAAACAGCATATATACCTTCATATATAAGATATTAAAAAATGGGCCTAACTTAAAGTTTTATTCCTATCCTTTTTTCAAGGATATCTTTAGATATTCAAAATGTGAAAACTTTAGGGCCAAATGCAGTCAAGAACTCTTCATGTGGATATTGTCCTGCTCAGTCTCAGGAGGCAAGAAATAAAAAGCATGTTATTTATCTATTTAGGCCTGAGAGTGTTTCCCATCTATTGCTTAACTGGTTTTGGTTTTCCTTTATGTTTTGTGACAAAATCAAATCATTAATGGGATATGGGAATTCTCATCTGTGGTGGATCTCATGAAGATCTGTCAGTCTGGTAGAAGTTATTGCTATATTTACCATGTAAATAATAAAACTGCACAAAAATTCTTAGTAAAAGAAAGCTTTAATAAGTTCCATTAGCATGCCAAGGTGTATAAATGGGCAATAATATCTTCAAAAAGAGAAACCTGCTTAACAGCTTCAGCTTGGTTTACAGTATTTTTTTGTTGTTCATACAAGACAAACACAATTTTGAACAGTCTTCTGGACAGAAACAAAGGGAAGCCAAGGCTTTTGTAATGGCTTAGAGCAAATATTAAGAAGACAAAACCATGAGGGAAAACTTGAGGCTGCAATTTAACTGAGTCAAAAATTACCTTTATTTAAAAAATTATTTTAGAGAGGCGTGCTGTATCCATTTATGTTCAGATCAGCATGACATGAAACAACACTTACGCTAATAGATTAATTCAGGTCAAGATGACTTTCTAACTTTCCTGATGACTTTCAGGGCTCAGCACACCATGAAATAATTGAAAAGCGATACTTGAGTTAGTAGTATATGACTATAATCAACAGCTCTTGTGAAAATGCTTTTTCATCAGCAGACTTTGTAGGAGGATTTATGAGAGGTTAAACCATTAAAATTATCTGAAACTCATATTTGCTGGTCAACATGCAGCTTCTCCTTAGGTTCCATAAGGCTGACTTGCTTGGGGGGCAACCTCAGCATAAAATTGGGAGGATGTTGTCAGGAGAGCAGATTCCAAATACTGCTGAGCACAGTTTGTACCCTATTTTATGAACCAAAGTTGATTCTTTATGTATTTTATGTCAAGCCTGCTGATTGCTGTTGTGTTTTTGGGATTCTTTATTGATCACTGTCTAATGCCATGGTTGCTTTAGTCTGCTTGTTTCTGAACAAATTCATACGAGACTCAGCAGCCATGCAGGTAAATTGTTATAATCTGTCTTTCTGGTTTTGAGGGGTCTTAAAGGGTGTTAGAGCCATAAGTCATCTAGTTCATCTTTCATTCATTTGGGGGAAAATGATTTATGGGTATGTGTGCAAATGAGCTGTCTTCTGTCTCCTGTCTTCCACTTATACCGGGCTTTAAAAAATGACCAAATAATAAGCTAAGAAAAGGACCTGTAATGGCAGCACATTACTTCCAAGCTGACTGATTGGGTTTTTTTCAGAAAATAAAGGTAGCCTAGGCTGCTGTATTGAATAATGAGTTTCCAGAAAGCCAGTGGTTGGAAAGCAGATTGACTGAGTTTCTCTTACGGACTGTAGCAGTTAGAGTAAGGGGGACGTGGGAATTTGAGAGCTCACAGGACGTTTCAAGTTCTAGCTACCCATCAAGAAGAGATTGCTACATCTGAGCTGTCCTTTCGCTGAACCTAGTCACCTAGGGAGTACACTACCCAGTAGTCAGAGTTTTACCAAGAGAGACCATCACTCTGGTTTGGTAACAGGTCTGCAATCCCCTAAGGCAGCCAAACGGTGATTTTGCAAAACAGCTTTCATACAGATTTTGAAAATTGTGAAGAGGAGAGAACCATAACTCCTTCAATAATTTTTAGCAGTTGAAGCTGAAGAGTGGCTGTATAGGCAGTTACTTAATAAGGTAGATATAAGTTTTACTTCCAAAAGCCAAAATATTGTCTTCCTGTGATTTGCAGGGGCTTTGTCTTTTAAGGGAAAGAGCAGTTCCAGCTCACTCAGCTTCACCATACAAGTAGATGATGTGGTGATCTGTGAACAATGTCTTCCTGAGGACATGCACCCTTTCTAGCATTCTGCAAAAGAGTGTACTTAACTGTGATAGCAACCTGAGGAGGAGGAGGAGGAGGTGGAGTCTGGGGCTGGTGGATGCTGGCTTCCTAGATCTTATGGAAAAAAGTTTTATATATTGTGAGCATCAGAGAACATCAAAACCAAACTAGATAAAATATGAACTCAGAGTACACCAAAACAGAACTAGATGAAATATGAACTCAGGGAACATCAAAACAGAAATAGATAAAATCTGTTTAGATAACACAATCTAAATCTGAAAATAGAATAGAAAGCAAACATCCGAATTCAATGTCTGAAAATCCTGGGAGAAAACCAATAGTGACCTGATTACAGTACTGGTGTGGTAGGATAAAGCAACATTGATACAGCTCAGCCCTGACCTGGCAATTCTTCTGGGGGGGAAAAAAACAACCACCAACCAACCACAAACAGAACTAACAAAAAAAACAAAGCAAAACAAACAAACCACCATGACCAAAAAATAAAAAAAAACAAAAAAAAACAACAATAAACCAAAAACAATCCTTCAAACAACCCTCCCCCTTCCCGCCAGTTAAAAATATCCCTAGTCCCCTAGTCCATTATTTCCCAGGATGACTGGAGTCTTTTTAGTTCCCTAGAAAATACTCATTCCGTTTGGGAGTATTTGATGAATGAAGTTAAGCCCGTGTGCTCCTGTAGCTCCTGTCAGGATCTTGCAGTGCTCTGTGCAAACAGACTGAGAGACAGTCGCTGCCTTCAGGGCTTTGCTTGCTCTTTGAAGGTGAAGTGTGGAGATTTGGGTTAGCAAACAAGTGAAAGGAAGAGGAAATACGGAAGGATGTTGGCAGCACTGGAGAACTCATGTGTCAGCAAGCTAAAATTGGTTAGCATTTTTGAGAGATGTAAAAACTCATAAGTCTGTAAAATCAGAAAGAACTATGATGGACACCTGTTTTGTCTTCCTTCTTCACAAATGCCATTTCTCTCTGATCCTGCAGAGTAATAAAATACTATTTCTTGCTGTATTAATCACTGTTGCAGTTGTTAACTTTGAGACTTGGATTAGTTATTTTTCTCAATATTTCCTTTCTGTCTAAATCTCTTCTTCGACTATGTATTTGAATTTTGACACTTGACTCCCATGTGGAGAATGTTTAAAACCTCATCCTGGGTGAAACCCTGAAAGTATTTATTTCCCTAAGCTCTTGTAGCTGCCCTTGTGCCTAGTGGACACCAGAAGTTCAGCCATGTCAAGCACTCACATTGATTTGAATCTCTGTACAATCAAAAATTATTTCCTCTGTACAAAGTGCATTCTACAAAAATATTTTTTCAAGTAGTGTCCTTTGGAAAGTGAAGCCTATGTTTTAGTTTTTATTAAAGCAAGTTTCTGTTTTTAGATTATGCAAGAAATATTCCAAGAAACTGAAAGCTCTTTCAAGGAAATTCCAACAAACTCTTCAGATGCCCCTAGTCGGACACATGCTGTGACAGAGAAGAAGATACTTTAGTTGAAGAGTTCCAAGTTACATGCAGTATTTAGGGAGTCATTGAGTAAGAAGAAGGAATCTGAGAATATTATTGAGCTATGATGAAGAACAGTCTCTTGGAAGTATATCTCTCAACATGAGAGTTAAGTGAAGATGAACATATTACTTTCTTAGTTAATCTTTGATTAGGTTGCATTTACTACATAAGTATTGTACAACAATTACAGGATAAAACTTCCTTTTAAACGGTACAGAGTGTGGATATATGATTTGATGCTGTGTTTTATTATCTTTGTGAAGAAATCTGAAGAGTATTGCAACCTTTGTGTTATTTTTCCCAGCTGAGAAAGCAGGATGTGCATGAGCAGGAGCAGAGTTGGTACAGCACAGGGGGAAGCCACTAGTGTGTTTTCTGAGGGAGTTGAGATCCTAGAATTAATTTCTTTTCTTGGTCTGGACCAGACGAAATCCACTGATAAAAGTGTGCAAGTTTTCCTCAGGCATTTGAAAAAACAAATGGGGAAGAGCTTTTGTCCTACATGGACTACCATATTTTTCCCAGAATTCTTACTTCACACTGCAACACCTTAGAAGAAAAGATATAGCTGGACTGCTCAGTAAACTGTGGACAATTATAAGTGTGCTGTGCACAGCTTTGCTCTTTTCAAAGCAGAGTTCTGGTGCTTGTTGTCTTAGTCCAGAAAAATAGAACTCCAAATCTCTTGCTGGTTTTGCCCTACACAACCTCTTTTTGTATCATAACAATGTTCTGATGCAGCCATTGGAAGTATTTCAGGCGAGAGTGGACGTTAATAATTTACCCTTTGAAAGGCACCTGTTCTCACACTGAGAGGCTCTGGGGAAGTGGGGGCTGATTTTCCCCCACCTGCACTGTAGATGAGCAGGCAGCCTGTACAAAATGCAGGCTCACACCACGTAGGCAGGTTTCTCACAGCAGGATGCAATCCAGCATCTGAAAGGCAGTGTCTGCAGGCTATCCTCACAGGTGCAGTAATGATTGCTCTGGCAACATTATCCTTCCCTTGCAAAAGCCTTCTTTAACCTCTGCTTTCAAATGGGTTTAAGCTGCTGCCACATGTCAAGCACATAACAGCTAACACGTTGTTATAAACACACATGCTAAAGCCATTCAGCTCTGACAGCTAGAGCAATAAATGCTGTACTTTGGAAGGGAGAGTGATGCTGCTTACTCGTCCTTGCAGCGCTCATTATCCATAATCCATAAGCATAGCTTATGGCAGAAGTGTTCTGTGGGTGATTACCAGAAAAGAAAAAAGCGCTGCCTAATTTTTTTTATAATTATTATTGCAGGGTTGTGAAGATAAGGTGGTGTTTAGACTCTGTAGACAGGGATTTGCTATAGAAATTTGAAGTGCCTCTTAATGCTTCAGAAATAAATTTCTTCTCTTTCTTATGGCTATGATGATGTTTTGTAGAAATTAATGGTCAGGCTTTCAAGCGAGTGTAAATTCCAGGAGAATATAAGGATGACTGGGATACCTCCTTCAAAACAAAAGGAAAACCTCCCTAATACTCATACATCATTTTGTTCCCTATAGAAAATAGGTTTGAAGAGTTTATGAAGTTTCATGTGATAGCAAAGACTCTTGGAAAGGCAGCCATTTAAATGACAGAAAATGTATCATCAGAAGGTTTTGTAGGTATAGGGAAAACCTTGACATATACTTTTTTATGTTAGAAAATAAAAAATGCTATAATATTTCATATGGTTTGACTATTCCCATCGAAAATATAAAAATTATGACCTTGGTAAACAGTGTTATTTTAAAATCAAAATATGTCCAATTACAATTCAGGACCTTATTCTATTTAAAAATCATATCAATCTCTATTATTTTTGATAAAACCCATCTTATGCTTTAACAAAGACTGCTTTTACTGAAATCAGAGTCAGTTGTTTTGATTTTTCTGTAGGGGAAATGAGTTTTCTTGTGTATGTTTGTTGAAGCTTATTCATATAAAAATTTCAAATTAGCATCACTATGACTTAACTTTGGTTTTAGGTATATCTTAATTATATTGCAAGGTCACAAACAGTGTAATGTTTAGACATAAAATCATTTGAAATGAGATATGAAATCTTCTGCCCAGTCGACAGTTTTTATTCATGGTGCTACAGACTTCACAAATAATAAATATTTTTTTCCCCACATTTCCCTTTACATTATGCCTGATTATCAGTACAAATAGTGATCCTGGCCAGATTTAGCTGCACAAGTTTCATTTTAACTTTGAGTTCTATATTCACTCAAATATCCCGTGTTTGATCTTAAAAGGTTAAAAAAATAAGTGAATTTTTCTTTTTTTTTTTGTGGCTGAGTGGAGTTTGGCAGTTCAAGGAGTACAGGTCTTAAGAAAAAAAGAATATTACAAAGCGAAATATGAGTGGAAGTTTGAATTTCAGGCTACAGATACAAGGTCTTTTCATATATGAATACTGAGATCCATATAGTCAGTATATAAGGGATTGAGAGAGGTGACTTCAGTAACAAGGATAATGAAATATGTTGTATTTTTTAATCTTTGCTTACTTGAATTTGACAGAAAATAAATCCAATTACATAAAGGATGTTTTTTGAGAACAAATGGAACATTTAAGCTTCCTCTGATGTTAATCCAGGATTTTTGTCTCTGAACATACAACTCTCAACATCCCTGAAATTCTACCACTAACACATTCTTGCAGACAAGCTAGACTGGACATGAGCTCTCATCCTCAATAAAGAAAAATAATTACCTTTTACTTCCCTAGCTCTTATGGAAGTACTTGCAAAACTTGCTGCTTCCAGATCTCACATATCTTCAGATCTCACATGAAATTTTTCATCAGTTCACTACTTTCTTCTGTTAATCACTAAAATTTCTAATTTTAATTTCAGCCTAAAAAAGATCAAAATATGCAGGAATAACTACTAGGAATGACTAGTTTACTGCAGAGCTAACTTGTGAGCAGGACTATTCCTGGAGAAGGGAAATTTGATTTACTGTGTTTGCATAATAATGTAGTGAGACTGGAAGTTTAATTCTAGACACCTACATTAAATGTCTGGGAACATCAGTTTCTCTGGAAAGCTAATGCAGAGACAATTTACTGTAGAGCCCAGAGAGCCCAGAGAGCCCAGAGAGCCCAGAGTGTAGAGACTTTGACTCTCTTGCTCTGGAGCATATGGAAGAAAAGCTGTTTAAGTCAATGAGTTGCTTCTGGTTGGAAGGCCTGATGCTGGGCACTGTAGGTGTGGGCAAAAGTGGCATTTTCATAGCCTGGCTGAGTTCTTGGGAGCAGCAGATGTCCTCAAAAGACAGACTGCAAGTGGTCTGTCCTGTCCACTTCACCCTGCAACACAAAGCTGTAGAGTGCAAAACTCTCTTTTCCAAGCAGTGGGCCAGAGTCTGGGAAGCAGCTCCTGAAACAGATGAAGAGATGGAGATAAAAGGAAAATAAGTAAAAAGAAGACACCTTGCAAGCAAGAGCTACCTGCTTTCACCAAGAATTCATATTTGCTTCCACCTCTGAGAAGCATTCCAAAAGTCCTTCTCCCACTCATCCTTCTGACTCACTTAAGCCATGGAGTGTTTTGCAGAGTAATTATTAACCTGTCCACAGAAATGCATCCTCTTAATAGTCTCACTTTCTTAATTAATGCTATTGACAGTTACTTTAATGCATTATTTAATCAAAGCCACTTTCAACAGAACCTTTAGCAAATTTTGAGACAATAAATTTCAAAATATAATTTTTATTTTTTGATTCCCAGCATTGGGAAATGCCTCTCACTTTGCATTTTGAAGCAATCCCCATGAAGCATATTAGCAACCTGTAAGAAAGTCCACTGAAATGAAAATAAATAGCTCTCTCACCCATTGAAGGGCATACATCTCTATTTAGTAACCCTGGTAAGAATGCAGATAAGTCGCTGGAGCTGCTCTGCTTATGTAGCATACCCAAATTCAAATACATGAATTGGCTGACAATGCTTAAAAGCTTCCTTTTCAGTCATGGTCACTCCATGACTGAGGATACTGTAACTCAAATCTAGTCTTTAATCCACGTTAAGTGGTTGCTTACATTTTCGTTTATGTAAGAGGCTTACGTAAGGAAAGGGGAAGTCTGATTTCAAATCATTCTGCTTCTGATTAGCTCTGCAAAGTCAACAGAAGCCTTGTATTTCCCAACAGAAAGATGCAGAGATACTTTATCACAGTCATGACCTTTTCACATTATTTTTCTCTGCTGTCTCAGTGAAGTTGACATTCCAGTTCTAGCACTGGCTACTTGTTCACAGAGTTACACAACACCAGGTTTTGTGGACTGGAAGGGGGAAGGGTGGAAGGAGAAGAGATAAAAACCACAAGCCATGGCAAAATAAAGAGTATATATATTTTTCCTCAATAAATAATATTTTAAAAAAATCTGTTGGAGTGATTTTGGGGGGAAAAAAAATGGGTGCCAAAAGGCTTGAGATGTCTATTGTGCACAGGAAGGGGTGGCAGGAGCATAGAATGATGCCAAAGGAAAGGGAAGAAGGAATGGGACAGTGTTTTGCAGTGACTTTTTTACCTTACTAGGATGAAACACCTTTGGGCTTGAGCACATACTCTACTGTCTCTGTGAGGGTAGAAATATGTTATCCTTGATTTCTGTTCCCTGATAGCAACCCTGACTCTGGCACCTGAGTCATCTCCTCAATGCCAGCTATTTCTGCAATGAACCCACAGGATTCACGACCACGAGGTTTGAGGTGAGCTCAGTATGATATTATCATGACTCTTGTGGCAGCTGGTGTTTTCCTTCCAGCCACAAGTCCTGAGTCTATGCCAGTCTTAACTTTCAGCTAAGAGGAAAATCTGCCTGTAGTTTCAGAGAAGAGCTTAAAAACCTAACCTTAGTGAAGTTCACAGGTTTCACATGAAGAAAATAAAAAGAAAAAAGAAAATGGCTTTTAAGCCAATAATTTTTGTGCATTTGTTTATTTAGGTTGCTTTTACTTGGAAGTCCATTTCCTTTTTGTTTGTCTTCTCAGGCGAATTTGCTTTGGAGAGTGCAACAGTACAGCATAAAACACACCACAAGGGTTTTTTTGCATGACTATCCCATGCATTTAACATCTCTCATTTTGATTTTCTAAAGGAAGGACTGCAACTATGTTTTTGGATGAGCTCTATTGTCAGAATTAGCCAGAATGACAGAGAACAAATTCTTGTTATGCAGCAATCTCCAGTGACCTCATGAGTAACATTCTGTAATTACCTTGTTAAAAAAATTCTCTTACACAGTCTCTGCTCACAAGATGCTGTGAAGCATGTTTGCATGAAGAACCTCAAGCTTTACATAAAGTGGTAGAAATTGCTGGTTTTAGAGACTGTGTCAACAGGACTAAAGAAAATTCACCTCAACAGGAAAAAAAATTCTGTTTACTTAGGAGTGGAGAAAATCTTTCTAGAATTCTGGATTGCTGTTAGTGACCTGATTTCAGCTTTTTTATGTTAAA
Source organism: Leucosticte australis (assembly GCA_025504685.1). Classification (NCBI taxonomy): domain Eukaryota; kingdom Metazoa; phylum Chordata; class Aves; order Passeriformes; family Fringillidae; genus Leucosticte; species Leucosticte australis. The sequence continues at coordinate 67,023,763 of JANIJU010000002.1, forward strand.
AAAGTGCTCCCTTGAGGAACTATGTGGGATAGTCGCATACACATAGTCACAAAACAGGCTGACTCTCCTCCACCAACTGGAACAGTTAAATAACTGGCCTTTTGTTTTCTGCCTTCTGGAAAACATCCGTAACCTTGTCTCCTGGTACACATTTCTAACCTAAACTATGTGTTCACTAGTTATTGCAGCAATTGTCAACTTCCTCTAACACTGAAATGGTTGTGAGGAATTCACCTGCTCCTGTGTGAGAGCCAGCTGTCATGGACAATATCCAAAGGTTTATTTATACACCAGCTGCACACATTGACTTTTCTTTTGTTCTCTCTTTAAAACTTTAGGAGAGGCAATGCCTGCAAAGGCCTGAGCAGGCATTAAGGGATCATTCCTTTGCCATGCCTCCTTTAAATACCGTGCTGACATTTCCCTAAGCAAATGAGTAAAACTGCACTTGTCAAAGTTAGTTTTCACTTCAATCAATACTAGTGTGACATATGAGAGGAAAATGATTTGTTATTTAGTTCCAAATATATTATTTCAGATAGAGATTGTAAAAATAACAAGGCTCAATATTTTTAAGATAAGCTCCTGATTGAGGACTCGTTCATTCTTTCTGTGGAAAATGATAGATTATGAAATTAATGCCATCTTATACAACCTAGTCAAGATCTCTGACTTTGCCCTTACACGGGGTTTCTTTGTTTTTTGTAAGTAGTGGTGCTTATTATCCAATGGTCAGAGCTAGAAATCTTCCTCACCAAAAAACATCATTCCTAAAGCCTAACATTTTCTGTGGAAGAAATCTGGCTGGATGCCATACCTTCTTAATATTTGGATATACAAACCTCAAGAGCCTGTAGGGATACAAAAAGCTGGCACTAGGCAGAGTTAGTGCCACAGAGAGTTGTCTTTGTGTGCTGTTCCTTGATGTTCATTGCAATTCAGCTGTACAGGTGTTGGTAATTGTGAGATTGGACCATGTGTCTGTGAGAGAGTTAAACTCAGGTGCAATTTCAAAATCTTGCCCTGGTGATGCTGGGCAGGAGGAAACAAATGATACCCTGTGGCACCGGTGGCGCCCGCCTGCACGCACGCAGAGGTGGAAGTCGGTGTCTGATTCTGAGACAAAACAAATATAAAATTTCACACAGGAATGTGCTGCCTTTTTTATCTTCTTCCTTACTTAGTCTCCTATGTTCAGTCTAGCCTCAGTCTTTAGTGAAATACTGCAGCCTACCAGCACTCAGTCTGAGTTCAAAAGAGAGACAGTGCTTTATTGTTTGAATATGTGATTGTGCTTTTCTGTAATCAAAGCTAATAGAAGTAGCAGTCTTGTAGGAGAAATAAAAATGGCTTTGTGAGACAGAAAGACAATTATTGGCAAATTTTTAACAGCTTATGTTTTCCAAAAGATATACAATTCAATAATATTTCACCATCCTCTTCTTTTGGCTACCTTGACTACTTTGAAGTCCTGCCCATGAGTAGATCTGGGGGAGGATAGGTCTGCAGCATTCTGTAGCTGCATCATAGAAATTCTGCAGATTGCAAGTTGTGAATCTTACCATTATGCAATTGGTCAGAGGAGCCTCTTGGTGCATTTTACACAATTCATCATTTCATTTTTTGTCATTTTCCTTACAAATTGTTATCAGAACTTCATGTGAACTTTCTAATTAATATGTAGGTGTGCATATTTTTCTGTGTTTGTTTGAAAGATGCATATATATTGTACATATGGAGAGAAATTCCAATTTTTTCATCAACTCATGATAATGAGGTATTTTGGCTCTGATTGTATCTTCCAGCTTTAATGTACCCATTTCAGAGTAGACTTTTGAGTCTTTGTGAGAACTCCTAGAGGTCAGGTCACCTGTAGACCAAAGATTTTTGTGTCAGAATGAATAAAGCTGCCCCCAAACCTCCACCATCCCTCTTTCATGCTCCACCCACATTTCAGCAAAGGTGCAGTCACTTTGGTTCACCATTTAGCTCTTTCCAGGGACATTCAATTTTAAGAGCAATTAGACATAAGCTTCAAAAGACCTCTTTAAACTTTACCATTTGCTTAAGTGATAAAGCCTAAAAGGACTGTTTAATTTTGAGTAAAGCATCCATCTGAACGCCTGAACTCAACCCTCCTTGGCCAATCTTTGCTTACTGACATTTAGCAGATTGCTGTCTCTCATTCAGCGCCTGCAGCAGCCATCAGGAAGAAGGTCTGACATCAAGCCATTCCCTGTCCTTTTAGCATCTCATTATTAATGTTGGTGTCTGTTCCTGATCCTTTTCCAAATTACAAACAAGTTCTTCTGGCTATAAACTATCTATAATCACATTTCTCTGTGTGTTCCAGTGCAATAGGAAATATTCAGAGAAATCAAGAGAAACAAAACCCATTTAAGCATTTGGAAATGCGTATGAGGTCTAACAGAAAAAGTTTCTAATATTAGAGAAATCAGAAACCTATTCTCCAGATCTTCACAATTTTTTCCTGATCCTCTGTAGCTGGGTGTTGGCTGCTGGATGACAGCCAGAAGCATGGGGGACCATAAGGGGAGAGAGACCATTGTATTGAGAGGTGATCCACTAATGTACATTCTGTTAGTGACTTAATATTTTCAAAAGATAGTGTCTTTTTAAGATAAAAAATAGGTCAGATATGAATTGGGAAAAAGCATAAAAGGCATGACCTTTTAGCATAAAGATTTTTATTCAGTTTGCAATCTGTGTTAGAAATGCCTGTTTTGGAAAGTACTCTTAGGAAAGATGAAGAACTGTGATGCCTAAGCAGATTCCTGGTGTGTATTGATTTGCCTTCAAATGACTGAATCTCAGTGTTGTGAATGGTTTTCTTTCCTATCTAGAAATAAAGATGCATAGACATGATCTAATACAGTATAAATATTGTCTGATAAAATAATTTCTGCTGTTAAAGGGAACTAAAAGGTGCTTCTCTTAATTTATGCCTCTCCTTTTATTTTCCTCTGCTTGATTTTCCCAGTATTTGGGGTACAGGATTCAGCAGATTCAACAGATTCTGGCTGCATCAGCAACTTATTTCTGTAACCAGTAAAAGCCTTAAATCATGTCTACACTAGCAAGAAGAATGTTCTAACAGGAGAGCCTCTGTAGAGCCAGACAGATTGTGTAAGGAACTTTGTCTGCACTGCAGTTACTTTCCTCCAGACCAATTTAGTATGACCCCATGAGATGATTGCTAATTGGCAGTGAAAATATATTAAATGTGATCCCAGGTTGCAGCTTTCACTTTAGTGCTACCTAAAGGGAATAGAGTTTGTGCCTCATGCTATGCAAACCAAGGTCCAGTGAGAGAACTGTTGCAAAATTCACTTAGAAATCATCTTCCTGAGCCAAATTAAAACAATTATGTGGATACATGCTTAAATACCTGAGCTGAAGTTCCAAACTTTGCCCTCCTGAAGGATGTACACAACTCTGCTTTGTCTGTCTAGGGGTCTGAAGAGGGATTATTTGTTCTGCTTTCTCCTCCTAATGTAAGATTAACTATATTTTTCCTGGTATTTTCCAGCTTGCTTGTAAAGATGTCCAAAAATGTAGACTTATCACTTCCCACATAATCTATTCTAGTTTGTTCCCTCTTGGATATTACTTGCTTTACAAACACTTCTAATAAAGATTAAGCTGAGACTTCCTTCACACTGTTAAGTCCTCTTCTGCTCATCAAATCCACAACAGACACAGATTGTCCTGTTCCTTTTTGGAACAAACTTCAGTATCCTTGAAGAATATACATTGTCTAGAGGAAATTTAGTTTGTATATTTGCATATATTCATATATTTTTAGCTCAAACAAGAAAAATTTATGAGCAGCCCCATTCATCCAAGCAAAGATATAGAAAATGGGAATTATTTATCCCTTGATAAAATAACTATGTCTCATAAATTTTAGTTACATATTGAACAATTAGCTCTATGATTTCTTTCTGTGCTTGTAAATTTTCTATTGTGGAACTTCTTTTTTGAAGGAGGATATATGGGGTTTTTTCTAAAAAGATGATTTGGTTTTGTTTTTGTTGTTTTTATTTTGTTTGCTTTTGTTTTTATTTTGTTTGCTTTTGTTTTTTTTTTCTTTGATCTGGTCTAGAACCTATCAGACATGACAAAAACAATATATTGGCTCCTCAGTAACATAATTAAACTAATTTTCAACTTTCTTCATACCAGTGTAGGCACTCATTTCTGAACATTCTGATCTTTCTAGTACATTACTCAGGAAATTGCTCCTCCAGCAAAGTGGGCTAGGGCACAGAGATGAGCTTAAGATGTTCTGCTGGTATAAGAATATGAACCTTGGCAAATTTTATTTGTATCAATGGTAGGCAGAAAGCCTGAAGTTGCTGGTGGCTTCCCTGGGAATAAATGAGCAGAAGACTCTGTGTTTAGACTCTAGCCCTTTGGTTCCTTTAACTCTTACATGTGAAAGAGAAAGGGGTTTGATGTTGGTTTTAATACTTTAGCTTGTGGGCTGTTGAAATAATTTTTAATTTACTGCAAGATGATTCAATAAGCCAGTGTATTATTGACCAGATTTAGTATTCTATATTGTACCTCTAATGTCTCTTAATGAAATTAATTTGTTTTTTCTGGTCTCTGCCAGGAAATGAAGACAAGGGATGAGAAATATTCTATTTGAAATTTGAATAATTAAAGGAAGATAATTTAGTGAGATGTCCAATTTTTTACATAGTTTGTTGCAAGGAAAGGGAATCCAAAAAATGTCTAGCATAAGGGAGCTTTATTGAAGGATTTAGCTTAATCTATAATCCCCATATTTTTCTAGGCTATTATATGCAATTAGTCCAACTATAGCAATTTCCCAACTGACTTCATTTTTATTTAACTGAATTGCAGACAATACCATGAACTCATATTCCTCAAAACTAATAAGATTTTTTATTTAATACCAAGCCTTACAGAGTTAAGACACTTCACAGATGGCTAAATAACTGGTTAAACCTGCATTAGAATTCTGTGCCAAGTGATAACATTAATAAGAGGAAACCCAGTAAGTTACAGCTGATAATAATTATGGCAGCTAGGAGACCAAGTATTTCCTTCTAGCAGGGCTGCTTCAAATCTAATACTCCTCCAGCCTCCCTCATGGAAAAAAATGTATTGGGATGAGAAACTGGTGTTGCATTATACTGCAATATCTAAATTTCTGGTGGCAAGAGACCAATTAACTTAGGAAGGCAAATACAAGTTGTTAAAAAAAATGCAACTTTCTTCTCAGTATATGCAAATGGGTATTTCCTTCTCCGTTTCCTGTGTCAGATTCTTGTCAGAAACAAAATAGAATGTTATACAAAACCAAAATAGTCCGAGTAGTTGGAATATGCATAGTTACAAGAATGAGAGAAACTGGTAAATTCAGTGTTACTGCATACATTGTGATTCATGATAACTTCAGCCAATGCATCTTGCCAGTTTCATCAGAGCTGCTGGATTGAATTCTGCAATGGATGGATTCCTGGATTATGATATTTTTAGAAACCTTTCATAATTTAAATCACATTGCCTTCACACACCCATTCAACTTCATACTGAAGTGTATAACTGTGGGTGTAACAATCTTCATTTGACAATGAAATTTTCAGGTTTTTGTTCACGTGTAAACAAGAGAATTGGACTGACCTTTGAAACATGAATTCTCAATTTCAAAATCAGAAATGTTAGGACACTGTTGTTTTTTTGAGTGTTTTTTTTTCCAATGGATATAAAAAAAAAAGCTGAAGAACCCTGGTATAGAGCCGTAATTGTCAAATTAAGCTCATGTACTAGATACTCTTGCTGGTTTTCACCCCACATGTTGCTACTTCTGAGAATCTGTTTTCCAAACAAGTTTTTGAGATATGAAGGTGATAGAAAAAATCCAAACTCTTTTGGGGGGACAGACACTACTTCTGAGAAGACAATGAAAGAAACTGATCATGATTTCATGTTTTATATCTCTTTTTTGTATCAGACATTAAAATAAATGTGATAAAATCAGGAGAAAACTAGAAATGTTCATAATTGCACTTGAATTTTTTGTGTCTTCCTATGAAAATCCAGTTTCTTGGCATCCTTGCATTACTGGGGACAAATATAAAGTGTTATTCTTCATCCCCTGTCTGTCTGGAAGGCCTTGTTCCTACCATCAAATAGGTAAATCAAGGAAAGCACTAATGTAAACTGTCCCTTTTGGCAAAAGGACAAGAAGTTTCTGATTTCCTTGTTCTAATGTGGATTGCTACCACTTTTTTAAACCTTTGAGCAGCAGAGATCTCCAAAGGAGGTAATGATGAAAGGAAAATAGCGTGTGTGTTCTATGAGCAAAGACTCCTTAAAGAGAAAAGAAAATCTTAACTTACCATTATATTCTTCCACTGTGTGAGGGATGGACTATGAACACTGAGCACTTAATCTTGATTTTTTATTTTCTCTCTCCTCCTTGCTTTGAATTTAGTAGCTCAGTCATACATCCCCTTCAGTGACCACAAAACTTCCAGACAAACATAGCTAACATTTTTTTTCAGTATTGTAAAGATTCTTGCTGAAATACCTCATTTACTAGCAGACCACAACTTTTTTTTTTCCAGACAAATGGCTCTGGATTCCATCCTTTGACTGAAAATTGAAGAACAGGAACATTTTTCATGTCCAAATTACTGCTTCTTGTTTTAATCAAGAGAACTTTAAAGTCTGTTTTAAACAAAACTTTAAAGTCTCTAAAGTCTAATTCACCTGTTCTCTAAGACTTTGGGAAGAGGAATAATTTATATGCATGGGAAAAGCTTTCATTCCACACTAATTGTGGCCTGCATTCTGACAGGCAGACTTGACTTATTTCTTTTGAGCAGTCCATGATCCCTTAAATATATATTTAAATAAATCTACATAATTTTCAGTACTAAAATTTCGAATTTAAAAATATGACAGAAAATAAATGAGATAAGTTATGTAGATGAAAATGAGATTGAAGTGGAAACCTGGTAAAGATAACATCAGGGAGCCATCAAAGTCAGAGATGGGGAAAAATTCATTAGGTCATTTTTCTCAGCAGGGCACAGCATGAGATCCTGGCACAAAGGGCAGGGAGAGACTGTTCACTGACTTCAGTGGATTCACAGCATATTCTTGTTTGGACTGGTTTATTTTTTAATGCACAGAAACAGCAGCATGTGTGGGAATAGTTGCTAAGCGTGCTCCCCCAAGTATGGGTATAAGCGTCAGCCAAGGAATACTCACGAAATGAATGATTCAGTTTGTGCATCATATCTGCTCACCACACTGCTGAGCAGCTTCTCCCAGCACACTGCTAGAGAAAAAAGAGAGAGTGCTTTCCTTCTGAAAGGAGAAGAAAGGAAAAATCTCAGGGGTTCAGCTGGAGATACTATTGCTTTTGGCAGGCCTGACCTGACTCACCGTGTCCTGTTTTGAGCTGCTCTTGAAGAAGTGCTGTACTGGCCTGACAAAGAATGTTCTGCTCTTCATATGTGACTTAGAATCCTGACCACACAAACAAGGGGATGCTTACTAGTGATGTGGAGTTTTAGGGTTTATCAGAAGTATTAGCTACTAATTGCTATCAGTTTTGAACAAATTCAGTGCAATTCATAGGAGTTCACCAACCATCCCAAAGACATTTCTAACAATGGAGGTGGGATTTGGTACTGCACTTTTACCAGAGGTAAGGGTGTGCCTACGTGTGTTTGCTCCAGAGTATGTAAACTTCCAAATATTGTACCTTAGTTTCCATCCCTGTAACATCTAGGTGTATTTCTGATTAATAGGCCAGGGACATTACTTTCAGGAACACTGTTGAACATTTGACTAGTCTCCATGTGCTGAAACTGAAAATAATTAACAGCTGAAACATACTAAAAGATGCAGGGCTACCTTTCACCTGACCCCTCATGGTATAGCCCAGAAGTAAAAACATCTAATTTATAATGGAATCATTTCCTGAAACCCTGTAGTCATACAAGAAGAACAACCTATTTGAACAATATAGTCCCCTTGGATTCATTAATGCAATTTTCCTTGGTAATATTTGTACCTCATTGAATGTGACTGTGTGTTTGTTCAAGGCAGCTACATTTAAGTAAGAAATAAATTTTAAAAGAACAAAGTGCACTGAATCTTCATCATGTTTTGTGATTACAAATGTTTTGCAAGAAAATAAATCTAACCTTTGAAGCTTTTTCCTGGATTGTGATACTGCCCCCTAAGGGGAAAATCAGCATCCTTTTCCCTTTGGTCATGACTGAGAAAAGGTGAAAAGTCTTCTAGCACAGCAGAGGCAGTGTTGCCACTAGGATAATGTATTTGCTGGGCCACATGCAGGCAGCTGTCACCACCAGCCTGAAAACTACCACAGATCTAATTAACACAGTAATGGGTTTTCCACTCTTATGCTCTCTGAGTGACAGTTTAATAAGGAACTCCACAGTGATCCTGTAAATCAGAACCAAACTTCATCTTAACAAGGTACAGCTAAAGTGTTCCAAAAATTAATTCTGAGGAATTCAGTATGCAGTGTGTCCAGTGTATAAACATTACCATTTATTTACAATAATTTATTTTATTATCTATATTTGAAAATCACTTCATGAGTATGTGTTAGCAGTTTAAGAAAGATGCATGTCTTTATGAACTAAATGTTAGGTGAAAATAATTGAATCTGTGTAATTTATAGAATTGTCTAATAACAGGAAACTCTTTTGCAAATATAGCTTTGCACTGCAGACAGCTATAGAACCAAAACCCTTTTGACCATAGGTATTCTTCAGTTTGGCCTCAATTTTGTACTTAATATGTAAATTTAATATCTCTAAAACAGCGTTATTGGAATTAATTGGATCCTGTGCTTCAAATGAAATAACTTGAAAGTAAGTCACAAAGCACAAGCTTTTTGACTTTTGATAAGGTCCATTTATGTTTTTGAGCAAATTAGGACCTGATCCAACAAAGCAATTTTGAGCATACTTTGAAGTAGAGCAGGTGTTTAAAAGCTTCATTGAATCATGATTTTAAGGGCACAGAGGCTTAAAAATTATAGTTTGCTTATAATGAAGATTTAAATTATAATTCCTAGGTACTCTAATTCCAAAATAGAAAAACACTATATTTTTCTCAGTGCTTTGCATCTTTGATATGTTTTATTTTTGTCTCTCATGGATAAGACGCCTAAATGCAAACTTATAGGAAACATGAGCCAAAGCAAATCAAACTGTCTCATTCCAATTCTGAAGCCTCCAAAGAAAAGGAAAGACATAACCAAAGACATACATGGTAAGGAAAAAGCAAAATTAAATGCTTTTAAAAATGTTGAACCGATTAATCAATAGGAGTTTCTGAAACTGTCTCAGTTTATATATTGCTAAGATGACTTTTTCATTATTTCCATAACAGGCAATATTTGAAGCATTTTAGAGGTTGTTGCAGCCACTGCTCTGTTCCTGTGGATCTGCCAGTTGTTCCTAAAGGTTTTTAAATCCTCGTATTATAGGCAGCTTAGTTGACATTTTAAATTCTAGATATCAAACGTTGCTTTGTCTATTATTAATTAGTCTCCTAATGCAAAATTATTCTCTAAGTTCAATATTTGAGTAGAAGTGCAGGGCTGGACATGTATACACACACAGACAGACACAGGTTCACTGTGCTGGACAAGTAGTTAGAGGCAAGATGGCAAACAGCAAAACAAAGGAATTGGGTAGAAATAAGTGTATTGTGAAAGGATATGAGAGTTACAGGGATGATTATTTCAAAAGATTGAATTCTCAGCTGTATCTGAGGCTCATATCTGGCCCTAAAATAGAAAATCAAAGATATTGAAGTAAAAGATATTCAAGTGGCAAAGTGTCACAAAATATAGAACTAGCCACTGAAAAATCTCAGACAGAAATATTTTCTGCAAGGGTAAACCAGAGTAGGTAGTGTAATTTTGATCATTTAAAATCTGTACAAGAGTAATTATCCCTGGAAATTTTAATAACAAACAGAAACAAGGACATAGCTAGACCCTGACTGCCCTGCATGTTCTTCCAATTAGTAACAAAGCTATAGGACATTCATAATGGAGAAAATCTACATATTGTTTCAACCATGAGGGAAGAATTCTGAGGCCATCAGATTAAAAGATATTCTTGGGTATGGGTGTACATAGCGTTGTAGCTTCATGACCCTAACAGAGTGCACAGAAAAGGCCAGATTGAAAACAGCAGCTTTCAGAAAGGCAGACTTCAATGAAACCAGAAAATTAGAAGGAAAGAACTTTTAAATTGCTTGTATTAGTAGAATGTGTAAAAGGGATTAGTAATTTACCAGAATATCAAGGGCACAGAGCTGAGAAATTGTAATCTCGTTGTCATTTTAATCACAAAGTGAACAGCATAGAAAACAGACCCCAGGTCAAACTACTGAGGATGGGCACACAGCATTACAATTAAAAATGCAGCATTACAATTAAACTTTGGGTTAGAAAAACAAAGTCAGAAAAGGAAAATTGTGGAGAAAATTAATTCCAACAGAATCCAGTTACAAGTAAGTACTCCAGAAGCAGGATGAAAAAAAAGAGAGATCATTAGTCTGCTCCTGCAGAGACTGAAAGTGATTGGCATGCGATGCTGAAAATTTCTGAGCACTTAATGACTTTTTCCACTCTCACTAAAAAGCTCATTTGCTATCATAGTTAATATCAGGCATGAAGGATCAAGATTGCAGCCTGGTATAGCAAGGAACAAATTGATACTTGACTTAATCAGATGTTTTCAAACTGCCTCCATTTGATTTTTTTTTTTTTCCTCAGAGCACTGAAAGAATTAATAAATAAAAGCTCAGTGTTTGGCTGCATCTGAGAAGTTATGACAGATGGATATGAAAAAAATAGCAAAAGGCAAATATGGTGCATTGCTTTACAAAGGATATTCTTGAAAATTGCAGATATCCTAACTCCTGCTGCTTAAAAAAATGTAGCAAATAAGCAAGAAATCTGTGAACACACTGAGTAAACAGAGGAATGAATCACCACCAACCTTTGTGTCTCTGAAATTAATCATCCCTCAGTAGCTTCACTTCCTCCTACAAAAGGTTCAGGTTTTATGCATACAGGAAGAACATCACAGGTCTAATTGCAGTTCCAGTAAGGTTCTCAACACAGGTGCCTTTCCAGGAAGAAATATGGAAAAACATTGTTTAGATAAAAATACCACATGTAAATGGAAAGATCAGCAGTTTCCACTCTCCAAAAGGTTTCTGCAGGATATAAAACTATAAAATATTTGTATGAATTACCTAGAGAAGTGAATAGAAGGTATGCTCATTAAGTATAAAGGGCCACAAAGTCAAGAAAATTGTAATTATTATCATGAAATTCAAAGAAATCTTGTCAGATTTTAGATGGGACCAGAAAAAAAAACCCTATTTTTCTAGTGGAAGTTGTTACATACAGGTGGGTATAAGCAGGACAGGATATTGACTGAAAAAATACCTGCAAAATGACCTGATTTATGAAGAGAACAAGGATGAGTAACCTTTTTGCTGTTGAAGAACAGGGAGTGTAGAGAGGGAAAAAAGCAATTTCCATGCAGAAGCAGAAAATTTCTGCCTATGACATTTAAAGTAGATTTTCTCTGATGTCTATGTCACTGTGGTAAGGTCTCAGCTGGAATATTACAGCCATCTTTAGATGCTACAGCAAAAAACTTTGCTCAAAGGAATCTTGTTTGGGATGAGCACAGATGTAGAAAGCATGCCAGGTAAGTATCAGGAATACTGTTTTTTTAACTTGGAGAAGGCAAAAGCAAAGTGAGATGTGCCTTTCTTCACGTATATAAAAAAAATTTAAAATAGAAAAATGATTCTGTTCTATTTCTCTGTGGCAGATAGTATTAAAACATTTAGCTTAATTTACAGCTTGTAATGTAAAAATACTTTAAAAATTATTGGAATGCAGGAATACATTGATGAAAGTGATTGTTACAGTCTCTGTCACTGGAGGTCAGACCAGCTTCTACATCAATGGATAAACTGGGGGTGGGAGTCTCCACACCCACCTTCAGATGCCTGTCTAGGCTATTTAGATTCCACTTTCTGCACCCATCAGAATATAATGGACAAATTTAATTACCAATTAATCTGGTCTGCTGCAGACATTTACTTTAGGATGGGATTGATTTCTCCCCAGGATTGTTCTACTGACACTTAGAAGACTGTAGACAATGAAACAGATGCAAATATCTGAGCTCCAAATACCAAGAAATGGTGAATTCTTCTCTTCAGATTTTTACAAGGCTTGACAGTTTGCATGGCTCTGGTACACCCACCACACAGGTCCACTAAGGTTCTAGGAGTATTAATGAAGAATTTAGCCTACAGCTTGGGGGCCAGGCATGCTGTGGCTGCTTCATGGTGCTCTGTATCATCCCATCATGGACCATTACTGCAGCCAGAAAGGGGAGAGCATATTTGTTCAGGTTTTGCTCTCTTTGCGGTGCAAGATTTGAAATTACTACTGGTGCAGACACTACACATATATGACTGAGTCCACAATAAGCCAAAATTCTATACCAAAGAGGAGAAAGAAGAAATGCAATGTAAAAATAAAATCTATTCTGTTTATCAGTCTGTCTGACTTTCTTTCTTTCTTTTTGGTTTACCTAGGGCTTAATAATTCCTTTTATATCAATGAAGATTGAGATGAAAACCTCAAAAATCTAATAGCTTCCTTTTCTATGGCTGTACTTCAGTAAGTCTGAAATACATTCATGTTAATTTTTGTCATTTTATATTACTAAAGTTTGACTGAACATCGATGTATTTGACTTCATTAGACTAGAAATTTTGGCATATTCAAAGATAATTTTTAAAAATTCAAGATATTTTTAAAAAATAATTGCTATTCAAACTTTCAGACTCTTCATAGATTTGTTATCACTTATCAAGTATTTAATGTTTTCTTTGAAGTCTCCCTCCAAATAGCCCTTAAATTATAGGGCTTATTCTGTTGAATTGTGCAGATAATTCCCATTAGCACCAGTGGGAATTACATATGCAGATCAAAGGAACAAAATTTTTATTTGCCTAAGAAAATTAGAGAAGTTGTTTAGAAATGTAAGCTTAGGACTGTGTCTTGATTGTGTTTTTCTCTCCTCAATGGGACTATAAGACTTCCCTTATTTTTTGTCATTTTCATTTTAAGGGGAGTTTAAAAGGCTCTCATTCAGAGGAATAGCATAAAATCCTATTCATATATATATATACTCATACACACACTAGCATTCCCCAGCTCTCCTGAGAGATACTAACTAAACTGCCCAAGGGTGCATAAGGCACAAAGGAGTTGTGGCCAGAAATGAAGCTATATTGTGACCTACAGTGTTGTCCTAGTCCTGAATTTGGGATTTGCAGAGAAGAGAGGTAGTTGGACTGCAGAAATCCATAGGGTCAAGCTGTGCATTCTTGCACAGCTTGAATCCCTAAGTCAAAAGTGTTTACTTTCACTTGTGCTTTAACCTATGGTAGGAGTCATAGCTGACTCCTAGAGTGAGTTAGGCACAGTGCTTCTGCATGTTCCTTTGACATGTTCTGGTGACACAACTCTTTATTCCTTTTGCTTTTCACTCAGTGCTTATAGCCACCCACAATAGAAGACATTCATACCCCTACTGTAGGCACCCACATTTGGTGTAGTTCAGAGCACAGAAACTTAGAGGTCTTGCTTTCTAAACTCTCAGTGGAATAATTAAAGTAGCTGTGATAAATTTTCCCCCAAGGCAGATGACAGGAGCACAGTGTATAGTCAGTGCCTGCAAAGGTACAATGCCTCTGTTAGACACCTAAATGTATAGGGTAATTGTATCCTTGCTCCCAGGTTGTTGTCTCTTAATGAAATTCCACCTTAGAAATTAGCCATAGTGTGCTCTGAATTTCATCCCCAAGCCAGCTCTTATGCCTTCCAGCTGGAGAACAGCTCTGAAAGTCTGGGCAGCTAATGGACTCTCAAAATGCAAGATTGTTCTCACCAATACTTGTGCAGCTGTTTATGGCATATAACCTGTGGTGACAGTAACAGTCTCTGTATCAAACCTGTGAGTTGAATCACAATCAGCTGCTCTAACACAGCTGTTCTGGCTTTAGAGAAATTAATGGCCTAATTTCCTTTTGTATAAAATATATTTTAAATGAAAGTATATTATAATATCCTTTAAAACAAGTAAAGGAAAATATGCTATAGTCCTTGCAAAGTCGCTGTTATAATAACTCTTGTCTTTGAAAAATTATGTGTTTTTATTTCTTTAGTCTGAACTCTTTTACACTAATTCACAACCATGAGCCATCTACTCTCCACTGTCAAATTCCCCTTTCCTCACTTATCAAATAACACATAAATATTTGCTAAGATTTCACAATTGATGAATGACTTCTCAAATTCTCAAGCATCTTTCCAATCTGTTAGCTGTTCTTGTGGCTTGTCCATGAAATCTTCTCAATTTACCAGTGACCTCTTTGATCAATAATTTCTGGTCTAGACAAAGAATTCCTATGTGAGATGGAAACACTGATAAATACAGGTACTCTGACTGCCTCTACCTCCACAAATTTTACATGCATTCAAACTGTTAAAACCTCTTCTCAATGATGTTTTTTCACCCCTGAAAATTTAACCATTACAAGAAACCTACTGAGAATAGTCCCAGGCTCCTTTCTCACCTGGGAACGTTGAGGAAAATAGAGGTAAAGTAGATAGATAGAATATTTTAAGAGTAACTCCTTCTATCTGACTACTCCAGAGGGATCTCCTATTCAGTTAAGCATTCTGCATGCATCAGGCTAACAACTTCCTACAACCCATATGAGACCTCAACCTTAGTCTGTATCCACAGCTTGTTGCTTGTTTGGTTTTTTTTTTCTATAGATAATTTGGTTTATTTTCAGCAATGTGAAGGTATAAAGCTGGTTTGAAAAGATCTGTCTTCCATAAACTTATGCCTACTGGCACTGACTACATTACTTTCCTTAACATCCTTATTAAGAAATTCATATTATCGGTTGGTCCACACTTTACTTCAGGGTTTATGATAAACTGACAGACATAATTACTTTGATCATCCCAACTGTCTTTTTTCAATATTGGCTGTTCCATGAGCCATTGAAAATCAACATTAGCTAATGTTAATGAGGTATTCTTCCTGAAGTATGTAAATGTAAGTTTTCCAGTTATACGAGAAATCCTCATATAAATGTCTCCTTCTTGTAACTGCTGTTAAAAGCTCTCAAAGTTACTGATGCCATAGAAAATACTTCATCATATGGTATGAATGAAGTACTCTCCTGACATCTTTTATCATAATATCTATTTCTGAATGCTTTAGCCTGTCATGTAATTCAAATGAAAGGGCAGAGTTTGCCAAATGTCATTGATCAGCCAGATTTGATTTATCAGTCAAAAGATGAACCTCCTAATCAAGTAAAAGTGTGATCAATATAACACACTTCAGTTTCTTTTTTCATGCTCTTTGAAATATATTTTATCCTCAAATCTCTCTGTAGATCTCCTTATGCTTTTCTAGAAAGTTTGTAGGTTTCATGAGTTCCTAGCTTTAATTTATTGCTGTAAACACCCTCTTCCTTTTCTTTGTATTTCTCTTTAAATTTTGTTATACCTGGCTTTGCTTCCCATTTAGTCTTAGTATACTGTGACATTATTGGATATCTGTTAAAGTGTTCTAAATGCAATTAAAATATTAATCTTTAGGTGCATCCCTCAAATAATTTGGCTCAGGATTTATAATTTATTGAAAATTGCCTTTTTAAAGACAAAAATTTTTAGTTTTATACTTCTTACATAACAAACAAAAACATATTAAGACCTCTTGTACCTTGACATCAGCTCAATAGAAGGTCTACTGAAGGACTCTTCTTACTCCAGATGCCACTTTGTGATTGAACTCTTGTTTTCCAGGTATTACATAAAAGGTTTCTCAAAATCCCAAAGGTTGAGTGTTGGTGTAAGTGCACATCAAGCAAACTGAATTACTTCATAATGACATTTAATTTAGGAATTGTACAAATAAAGCCTCAGATTGAAAGTTGTGTCTAGCTTGTCTCTTCTTTTATTTGCTTTTTAAATAAATTTAGGCCTATTTTAAAATAATCAAAGTAGAAGATAAAATCATTTTTAGCATGTGTAATTTTATTTTCCAGTTTTCTGTTATCAGGACATCTACCAGAGGAGTTAAAACTCATTTAGCCACCAACTTCAAGAAAGTGAATTTTTAAATGTACCCATTCATATAGTATTTATGACTTTGAAGTCATAATAATGCTTCTTTGTGTAAAGTAATACTTTTCTGTTATTTGAAATGAAAGGGGATTATTCACATATTGAGGTATGAATTAGCAGTTTCCATTGATATTATGGGTTATTTTAAAAATTTACCTGTTGAACTGAGAGATGAATGCAGTAATAGTAACAGTCCAGTTCTCACAGTAAAACTCTGATTATGCTCCAGAGGGAAATAATGCTTAAAGGTTATTATATTCTCTACAGTCAAAGAAAAGTAAAAGTTATCATATATGATGGAGATGGAAAATATTTTATCTTACAAAAGGAGCATAAAGCTTTCCTCCCAATCAGGAAGATACATGGACTATACTGGCTGCCTCCCACGCTGAGCCCCCCACTTCACCCAGTAAAAATGCACAGTTTTAAGATCGATTACTGTTCTGTCCTTGGTTGGAAACGGGCATAAAAAGAAGCTAGTGGGTAATTGCCCTCGTTTCACTTCCAGTACTTCTGCAAAGGGAACAGACAGAACTGTGTCCCAGCCTGGGGAGGCACTAGGAAGGTGTTCTGGGATGCCCATGATGAGGAAGCTTCCATGGGGAAGGAGTAACATCCACCTTCAGGAGATGCCCATGAGCAGAGTGGAGGGTGAACTCAGAGGCCAGCTGAAGCAACACATCCTCTGTGGTTCTGGCTGTGGAGCTCTGGCTCTGCTGATGCCCACCAGAAATCACCAGCAGGGCTCTGCCTTGGTCTGATGGTGATAAATGCAGACAGATGGCTTCACTTGTTCAGTCAACTCCCTGCTAAATCTAATTGCTTTTAAAGGCTGCAGGGCTCTTCCTCTGAGAAGGAACAACTTCCATCAGAATATATAGATTCCATTGTTACAAGTATGATCATCTGTGTGAGAGAAAGTGTGAACTAGAGATCCTTTAGTAAAGAGTGTGTTTTGGGTACAGACTTTCTATTTTCTCCCTAAACCATCCAAGTGTGAAAAATTCTGTGAAATGTCATCATTATCCTTGTTACTGTAAGTAATTCTGTAATGGCAAAACTACACACTGCTGTAATGGACAAAATGGTTTTGAATTTCTTTTTCCAAATTGGTTATTTCTACACCACTCATCCGTGAGAAAGAGTGTGAGAGTTAAAAATAGTTTGGTTTGCAAACAGTAGACAAGAGCATTATAAAAAGCTAAAATACATTATATTTGCAATTGTTTATAAAGAATATATCAGAATATGTTTGCAAGTGTCAGAAAGTTTTTATTAAGTAATTAACTTTATCAGTCTTTGGCACTATCTTGCCACCTACAAGTCCTACACAACTGCAATCCTGTCTTTTATGGGCATCTGTGGATACCAGTTTACAGGAAGAACAAAGGTGATTGAAACCTGCAGGTGCAATTTATCACTGCTCAAACAGCAGTAACAAGACAAAAGCGTGCAATAATATGATCAGCAGGAGTGAACTGAAAACCTCACCCCCAGCAAGAGTGTCACTTGCTCTTGTCTGTCAGGGAGTGTTGTTCTTTTGCAGAAGGAGCTGGTGTGGGGTCATGCTGGGGACATCTGCCATCAAACAACTCCCTCTTGCTCCTGCTCTTGCATCTGCAGCTTGAGTGGCCAGCTTGGACAAAGGGCTTCCCCCCAAGGGCTTCCATCTGCAAAGCAATCGTTGCTCAGCACTAATAACATCTTTCATAGGTTCTTCAGGGCTACCAACATGCAGAACAAAGAAAGAGAGAAAGTACCAATAGGTTAATTTTGTCACTCTATTTTTTTTTTTAAAAAGTGGGTTAGCATTATAGCTGTCAGGTTTAAATTTTAAAGAAGGCTGAGCCTGAAGTCCTTGTTACCCACCTCCATTTATTCTCACTGCATTCCAGCCAGGACTGACAGACTCTGAGGGATGCACCAATCCTGCTCATTTTCAGGATTTAGAGCAGCTCCTAAAAGAGCCCCTGAGAACTTTGTCAGAGCTAGTTCAAAGAGCTCAAACACTTTCACTTGTCTACTATACAGCAGGGCAGACACAAGCCATAAATCGCCCACGACATGTCAATAGTCTTTATTTTTCTGTCTCCAGTCCTAGACAGATTAGGAGAAGGGATTCATAAATTGGATTCTTCTTTTGAAACACAGGGACAAATAAAGTAAATCTATAGCTTTAAAAATATTTGTCCATACCTTTTATAATACTTTCTGTAGCTGTTTATAAATCAGAACTGCAGAATAAAAATGAGTATTTCTACAAATTCCAAACTAATAATTGCAAAGAAAATTCTTCAATAATCATATAGATTTGATTAGGTTCAGAAAAAGATGTCAGTAAGGGGAAATTATTTCCAATTTTTCTTGCAGATACCTTATGAATAACAAAAAAGATCATTTAGTTACCTTTTGTTTCTGTAAAGCAATAAATGAGATATTTTGGATTAGAAATGAGTTAGAATGGATTAGAAAATATGATAAACATATTTGCAAAGGTTTTCAAGGTTTTTTTCCAGTCATTTCCATTATAACTGTGGATTCTTGAATCGCAATAAAATTTTGGTAGTTCTCAGGGCCATATTTTTTACTGGAAAAGAATTGTCTTCCTAGCACAAGAAATTAAAAGTGGTACAAATAAAAGCAGTATAATAAGGATTCTTGTAGTTGGAGTCTGATAGTTGCTTTTAAGGACATTACTGATATGTGCCTGATAAATCATCTGCAGTGATGAAGTTGCAATAATTTCTAATTTATTTATGGGTGAACAGAGTAAACATATTGATATGAAATTGACACCTGTTAACTCTGGAAGTCTGAGAACTATAATCATTACACAGAGTTTAAAAGGAGTCAGGTGTACCTAAAGGCATTTAAAAAGTTTTATTCGCTAATATCTGAGTATGAAAATAATTATTATATTTGAAGTCCACTGAAGAATGAAAATATGGCATTATCTTTTCGTTCCTGTTGCTCATTATCCTCATGCATGCTTTTTAACCACTTTGCTTTAAATGTCCTTCAGGAAAATAGTATTTGAACTACCATGAAATCCAGGAATTACACACAAAGATAGTTAATGCCAGGTTTGAAGTATGATATTTGACTACAAAACTGCACTTGTGTTAGGAGCATCTACAGAGCCATCAGCAGTACGACTTCTGTTTCAGTCAGACACGTCACTGGGTTTGCTGCATGTGGTGGGATAAAGTGCAGTGACCATGCTGTAGTCATTACACAGAACATGGAATGCTCCTAATATAAAAATTTGGATTATGTCTTAGATTCCAATTTTGAATAAATTTTCAAATTCCTGGTCCTGATGCTTTTTGATGAGGATACTTTTGCTATTGTATTTTTCATATGATAATACAGGATATTCTCATGAAAACTGATGAATATAAGAGCTAAAAATGACTTATGCTTTGAAATTATCTTTCTAACATAGAAACCTAGCTCCTCTTTTTAAGGGAGTGTTACATGGAGTCCTCCATTGCTGTGATACTAAATGCACAACACTTCAGACTTAAGAACTGAGGATATTTTCTTCTCTACAACATAAATTTAGGTTTTATCTAAAATACTAGACAACAACTAATAATGCCCAGAACTTCAAAACTATCAGGTGAGTTTACTTCAACAACAGTGGAAAAGCTATTCATCAAATTAAACACACTGAAAACAGTCTTTATTAGTGTCTAGCACATTACAGAAATTGGCAAATAATTTATGTATGCAGTGAAAAAAAAAACAGGAGAGAAATCTTGTGGCTTTTGCCACAGTAATAAGCAGGTGCAATTATAAATTTGAAGTGAATTGAAAGTGAAGAAAACAGAGTCAGATACAAAAGAGAGGCCACTTTTAAAATTAAATCAGTGCAAGATGTCACATGTGTCTTCATGAACAAGTCTACCCCTAGAAACTTTGGCAATGAACTTGGCGAGAAAGGAAAAACTCCTGATGTCATTCTCACTTCAGGTGAAACTGCTGAGTCCAGCTGTTAAACTCAGATTCAGAGTGACATCAAAATTCAAGATTCTGAATACTGATGAATGCTGGAGTATGTGATTCTGTGATTTACCAAGCAAATTAATTTAAGAAATTCCATATTCATAATGCTGTTCATATTTAAAAAATAAATTATTTTAAGACTTTAGGGACGGTATTGTGGGACAGAGGTAAACACCTAAGTCTTACCTTAAGTCTAAATATCATAACAACAGACTGCTTTGAGGAACTATTAATATTCCCATGCAGCTTGTCAGATTCAGGTTTTTTACCTTAAAAACTCATGGATATACAGGCTCTGTCCAATTGCCTCTTTTCCTGACATTACTTTGTCTCTACCTCCTATTCTCCTTCACTTTAGTCTCTCACTTTCTTACATATTCTCACATATGCATAGTACGTAGCTGCCTTGAGTGTAACACAAGAAGTTCAAATGAAGTTGTGTAGCTAACAAATGGATGCTATTTTCTCAAGTCCCTGATTTTGTTTACAAGGTAAATGTGAAAAATTGAAAATTGATTTATGTTACATGTAGAACTGCATATGACAATAGCAGTGGCATAGCATTTATGGGAATAATCTGTTTAATTAAGCTTTCCAGTAACAGTGGAAATCACTTTGAAATATGTACTGCCTTTTCATACCATTCAACTAAATTTTTATGATGTATTTTTTAAAATAATTACTTTTTTAGAGTATATTTATATTAATTTCTCATCATTCCAGCCCATACTTTTCTCACTGTCCCAGACACAAAGACCTCTAGCTAAGTTACAAGCTAGGAATGAGCTGGAAAACACAAAAGAACATTTTTGTTATAATAAATGTCAAATGATACAAACTCAGAGACTGCAGAGTTAAGTTCAATAGAGAAAGCAATTCTTGGTATGTGTCAAGGTCATGACACCTTCATGGCAAACCAGTCACAAATCTACTAGGGAGGTCAAACACAGCAATTGAAATACTCCTGTTCCCTGAGATCAGAGAGACTTGTGATACAAAAATTTATTTATCTATTTTTATTTATTTTATTATTATTATTATTTATTAAGTCAAATAATACTGAAACATAAGATGACTATATTAAATGCTTCAATCTGTTCTGTTGTAATTCTTGAAAGTACAACCCTCCAGTAATTAAAATACTCAATTCAGAATTCCAATTGGACCATCCAATAAAAGAGTAAAGTTTAATCTATTATTTGGGATTTGTGGTTAGATTATAATCTATATATTTCCATATATAGCCAATCATATGCTGTTGTATCAACTAAAGCACTAATGTTTTGTATATCAAACTCAAAGGCTATGAATTTGAAAATCTAGAGGAAGATGTTTTAATTCTATAAACTAAGAACTTTATCTGCTAATACTACAAGAGAAAATTTCAAATGGAAATTTTCTGAGTCCCAAGGTCTAATTTGAGGATGTAAAGCTGACAATTTTTCCTTACTTCCAAATCTATAGAAATGTCTTTTTAGTGAAAACAATACACCAATCTGATTACAAAGAAATTCCAATTGCATTAAACAATGTTTAAGAGAAGACCTAATCTGGTCATGATGGTTTGGACAAGGACAGTGAAAGATGAAAGACATTTAAATTGCTCTTTCCACAGAGACAGTTAAAATATAGCTGCAAAAACAACCCCAAAATTAAGTGAATCGAGTTGGTGACATGTTCCCTAATGTGTGAGATTTCCAGACTAATCAAATGCAGCTGGCTATGATTACCCAGTCTTTAATAATAACGAAATACATTGCACTGCAAACTGTCTTTTCAGCTTCATTCCTCTTAAACTGTCGGTAACAATTTTTGAGGTTTAATTGTGATCGTAATTATAGTGAACAGTATAATGAACACACAATACATCACTTGATGACAATTCCTTTGTAACAACGCCTAACAGCCTGAGTTCAGGCAAGCAAAAAGCCTTGATTCTCATTGTTCTGTTGCACCTGTAGAGCTCTAATATTTTAAAAATATTTCTTAACAAATTACCTTATTAAAACCTGTGTATAAGTTGCCAGTACAAGTTAGAATTTTATTGCACTAATGCAGTAAGCAGAGAGATGGGACTTTTACCATTGAAAATGAGCTGGAGGTATTTAAAAGCCTATAGTTACTAACTCCTCTAAGGAATGTAGACTACCAATTGACATTTCATTGATTACAAACTGCAGTCTACCAACATGTGTGCTTACTATGGCTTTTAACTACTGCAAAGATCATGACAGTGACAGAACTATTGAGACTTCGTTGCAATTCTTAGATCTGCAAGAGAGTGACAGGGTTTCTGGATGTGCTTCACCTGCTTTGTGTTTATCTACATGCATCCAGAAGCGAATAATAACTGTAGTCTTTATAAAAGTCCTTCTTTGCCTATTTATTGCTTCCCTCTTGGGGTGGCATATGGGAAAGAAGCACAAAGGAGAGAGGAACTTTACCTGAGGGATGTTCATTCTCTACCAAGGAATCTTAAAAAAATTTAAGTAGTTTGCATTGCAATAACCTCCCTGTCCCTTTAACATAAATACAAGAATAAAAGGCAGCATAATCTAAGCATTTATGAGGGACAGATCAGACAGCTCTAAGGTTCTTGATTAGCTTTGTGTTAAATGACAAAGAAAGTCTGGGCTGTCACCTGGTTGAGAGAGGTGCTTTTTCCCTTTACTCAGCACTGGAAAGGCCACAGATGGGCTGCTGTGCTCAGTTTGGGCTCCTCAGCACAAGAGAGATATGAAGCTACAGGAAAGATCCAATGAAGGGCCATGAATGTGATTAAGAGACTGGAGAATCTCTCCTACAAGGGAAGAGAGATGGGGCTTTCCAGCCTGGAGAGAAGGCTCGAAGGAAATCTTGTCAGTGGCGTGCAAGCACCTGAAGGGAAGTAGTAAAGAGGGTAGAGCCAGGCACTTCCCAGTGGAGCCCAGTGGCAGATGAAGACACAGTGGGAAAAACTGAAATATAGAAGGCTCCATTTGACCTTCAGGAAACCCAGCTGCTAGAAGTGTGACTGGACACTAGCACAAGTTGCCCAGAGAGATTGCAGAGGTCTCCATCCTTGGAGATATTCAAAAGATGTCTGGACTTGGTCATGGGCAACCAGACCTAGGTGACACTGCTTGAGCAGGAGGGTGGAAAATGTGAACTTCAGGGGTCCCATCCAACCTCAAACATGGTCTGAGGCAGGCACAGGCCAACATTTAGTTTGTACAGCAATTTCTGCCAAAGCCAACCTGCAGCATCCTGTTAACTTCTCACATGAAGACATTAAAAGGATTTGTGGAATCCATCAGAAAGGCATTAAAGAGTATTATCCTCTCTGTTCTAGCAGTCTCTCAAGCAGCTGGTTCCATCTAATACAAACAGAATATGTATTATGCTATTAAGACATCTCTTTTTCTGCATTAAACACATTGTGCATGCATGTAATTTAGTAAAATAAAAGTAATTTCCTTGCACAGGATGAGATTAGACTACTTATTTTTCCTTTTTAATATCAACAGAACAATGGCTCTTCAAAAAGCTAATTGAAATCGGCATAAAAACACTATAATCACTATTAATTTTGCAGGAAAAAAAAGAAGTTCTGCAGAGCAACCCATCTACCTTAGCACTTTCTATAGCATCTGTGTAGTGTACAAGAGACATGAATATTCAATAAAATTGTTTCTTAAGATTTATATAAATAAACTCTCTCTCTCCTCTTAAGGTGCTTGCAGTCTATCTGTGTGTGGTAACAAGTGATTTAAATCAACATCAGCAAACTTAAAGCAAATATAAGCTTTTATACATTTCACATTTCACATGACTATAAAGAAAGCAACAATTTTCTCTTTGTTGGTGGGGTTTTTCTGGAGCAGCATTAGGGAAATTTCTCTGGCTGCATACCTTAAAACAGCTGCCACCCAAGCATCTGGCCACATGCTGGTGACACAGAGAGGCTCTGAGAGGAGCTGCAGGGTGCCTTTGCTGTGGGACCTGCATCTGGCCTGCTTCATTTCCCTTAAGTGAAGGCACCTCCCTAGCTCAGGCAACTCTGTTTTTATTCATCTTTAGTGGAGGCAGCTGCGTGCTGAGAAGCAGGGTCAGTAATTACTGCAGCATGGGGAAGCTCTTTGAGCCATGCTGATTTCAGGGCAAGATCTCTGCTGGTCGCTTTTTTTTCCCACTCAGTCACTTTTTTTGGTTTTTCCTTAGTCTCAGCTTCTGATTTATTGATCTGCTGCCCATCACTTTCCTGGAAGGAAACCATACCCCAGAAAACATCCCAGCATTGCTACCCAAAAGGAAAAAAAATTTTTTTTTTCACTGTCATCTGGCCTAGCAACCTTTATAAAGCTCCAAAGAAATGGTTGTTAGGTTTCCCTCTTCCTGTGTTTTAAGAAAAAGCAAACAGGAAAATTTTAGTACATAAACAACCTCAGAGCAGTATGATAGCAGGAATTTATGTTTCTGAAGGTGTTTTCTAGGTCTGGTAAATTCAGGGTGGTTTGCCCCTTGCTGTGAGAACCTACCTGCATTTTCATAGGGCCAGCCAATGAAGTCCTCTGGCTGATTTTTTTGAAGAGGTGTGCTGTAAATTAATCTTCAAGCTGTCTTTGCTTCACCTTTTCTTATCCATGCCCTCTGTTCTGTCTTTTTTCTGACTTCTTCAGTCTTGGCTTCTTGCCTTTTGGCTCACCTACCTGAAAGTTTTAAGTGACACAAGTGGAGGGTTTTTTGTCTGAAGGTGCCCTTTCTTCTATTCTTCTATTCTATATATTCTGACAACAGTTTTCCTTGAAGTCTGTTAGTCACCAATGTTTTCTATGTGGTATAATTGGGTAAATATAATTTTATAATTGGTAAGGAAGGAAATTAATTTTATTTGACAAATTTATAAAATGAATGAATCTGTTGATTGATTACTTGGAAGGTAAGAAAAATCAAATCAACCATCCTCACCCTTCAGCCAAGAATTTAAGAGGTAAATATGCATCGAGTTTAGGAAAGATTTTATTCCATGAGTACTCTGATGTTAAGAAGGACTAATTTTTCTTCAAGATATGAAATTTATAACTTTAAATGGCACTTACTTTTTCTGCATTTTTTTCTCCTGAATAGACAGCTAAAAATAGGCATTTAGTTTAAAGTTGTCTACAAATCCTGTCTCATTAAAGGAAAGAGGGAGGCATTTCTAAACTGGCATACTCATACTCTGGGAAGCTCTGAGTGCCAGATCAATCCCACCAAGAGTGTTTTCCCCAGGTTGTTCATGTAGGAAGCATACACGATGATTCATTTGGCTTATCTTGCCTGACTCATAGACCCTTTTTGAATCCTGCCCAAAGTACATACAATTTTGGGTGAAAATTGAGGTTATTGGGGAGGGGGTTTCTTGTTTTACTGTAATGTGTGTAACATTTAACCTCTTACAATCTGAGTCCAAATATTTAAAGTTATGGTTCTTTTATTAATATAGCAAAAAGGAATGGAAAATTTTAAAGGATAAAGCTTGTTATACAATTTTATAACATTTGCACTACAAGTAATTGATCTTTATAATCTCTAAATCCGTATATCAGTGCATAAGAGCAGTAAGGATGTTTGTCAAATGACGAAATGAAAAATTAGACTAATCATATTTGTCAGTATGACACAGCTAACAACACCTGAATTTACAGCATTTGGATTTTGTCTCCTTTGACCAACAGAGTTTTCTTCTACTAAGACAGAAAACTAAGATATGAAAGACAACTTTGAAGAAATCATCTGTGACATGCCATCAAAATAGATCATAATTTGCATTTGCTTATGAAATAGTCCCATGTGCATTAAACACTTGGAGTCTTTGGCAAGGGCTCCTCATATCTGTGTTTCATGGAAGATCAGTTCCTGGAAGCTCTGTCTAACTAGGTGCACAGAAATAGCAGACTTGAAAAGTAAAACCCTAGAATATAGAAATAACAGTGAAGAGAATCTGTATCTCTGCTATTTCCCCTTCACCCCATACTTTTTCTTAAACTTTACTACGAGAACTTATTTAAAATTTAATTTTCAGTGGGAAGAGGTAGAAATTGATGCAAAAAATGTTTGTTACCAATCTTCATCTGTTTTGCTGTGGATTATTATTGCTTCCAGTCTTACATATGGTTAGTGGCTAGTGGCATTGCCACTCCAGTTTCAGTCTGTCAGGCAATGGAAATGAGCCAGGTCATTTATAGCTTCATCTGTGGTACGGAAAGGAAGAGGAAGGCAATGTTCAAGCAGGCAAGCCCATGCTCAGTTTTGAAGTGACACCTATTTATCACTTCAAGAAATGATCTGATTCAAGTAGAATACATGCACAAGAAGGCATAATGTAGATTAACACTGAAGAGAAGCAGCAGCACATGGCATGATGCTACTGCAAAAGAGCAGATCCTCTCAGAAGTTTAAATTCAGGTAAATTTGTCAGATAGGTTTGAAAGAAACCACAAGGACAATTGTGTCTTGTGTGTTCACAGCTGCCACACTGTCAGGTGGGCTACATTTGGCAAGTGAAGGTCACTTATCCATATGCCCAACCCAGACAAGCAGTGACACCTCCAGCACTACCATCACCTCGTTTCCTGTGAGGATTTTGTAATTTACCTCCTAATGTGCCTTCTGGTAGACAGGGCACTCCACCAAGAAAACCAGGTCACATCATAGGTGTAGCAAGCCATTTGTCTGGGAGTGTAAAGCCATTTGTCTGGGAGTGTAAGATTAGAGGATAAGAACAGATAATGGAAATATTTAGTTCATTTGATCTTCCCAGCAATCAGAAGGAAGATTTCTAGAAAATTCCTGACCTAGAATTTGAATTCAAGTCATGATGTACAATAGCCACAGTTGAAGCTACTTTACACATGATGAATTTAAAAACTTTGTGTGAAAATAGTCTCTTTTGTGGGAAAAGAAAGGCTTCTTTTTGATTTCAGTCTGGCCCCAATAATAGCACTCAGTTTACAAGAAGCAATAAATAATCAATTTTACCTACGTTTACCACAACATTCACAACTGTATAATTTCTGACATCTCCCTCCAGCTAAACTTTTTTTCCAAGCAGCAGTTTCAAATGAATCATCCTTAATATAAAAGCATTCCCACACCATATCTATGTGTTAATCTTATTACTCATGGTTACACTTTCTCCTGTTTTACTATAGATTGATTTTGAGAAATTTCTGTGGAAAAATGAAAACATGAAATCCATAAATTTTTATTGATAGAAAGAGCAGCCTCCAAGAAACAACATCCAGTGAAGTAATTTTCTGGTGCCAGATATTGATCACACTTGAGGTAACTAGAACAATTGTTCAAATAACAGGTATAACTAATATAACTAAGATCTGTAAGAGACACGTGACTTCCTGGAATAGTGGTTAAATATTGCAATGCAACATCTAAGTTAATGCATTCAACATTTTGAATTATTTAATCTATTTGAGGTTGTCTGAGTGATCTCTACCCTCCAAAAAAATCTGTTTAAAGACAGAGTATTTGAAATTAAAATTTTCTGACAGCTCCAGTGACCAGTTTTCCAAAAAACATTATCACTGATTAATCTTGTACAGAACTTCTCTGAAATTAACTATTTTCCATTTTCTCAGTCTGCAGTTATCTAGACGAGAAAAAAGGTGGAAGTTGGTCTTTGCTTCAGGAAATATAAGAAAATCACATGTGAAAACTGCCATCATGTACATTGGAGACTAACAAAGGAAAACTATTACAGAATACTTTAAATGGGACAGTACCCATCTAGGTATTTATTATGCCAAAATACAGACTCATAAAAAGTCAAAATAAATATTCTTTGGCATTAACTTTGCATACATATTTTTGATTTCTGAAAAGAAAAAACATAAAAGTCAATTAGAAATGGGAAAAGGATTTTGTAAAAAAATAAAGGAAAACCACTTAATTCTTCTTGGATGCTTATGACAGCACAATGAAATTTGAGAAATATTTCCCTCTGGCAAGCACATATTCTTCTGTTGCTTAAATGTTCACTCTTTACTACTACAACAATAAATATATTGGAGTAGATTACCTGCGAAGAATAGAATTTCTATCAGGTTTCTTTTTATTTTTTTAAATTTAACGTTCTCTCTTTGTAACTAAAAAGTTATTAATTCACACCCATTTTTTTCAGTATTTATACCTCTTGAATGGCAGTTTTTCAGGTGTTAAGAAATCAGATGTGAGAAAGTCACTGTTTTTCAAGTGAGTCAGCTCTGACAAAGGGCTAAAATTTATAGTTGATATGTATGAAGAAAAGTAACAAAATAGGACCCAGTAACATTTTGACTATTTTTCTAATTTCCTGGATTAGGTCCTCTGGAACAAGAGCTTCATAGTTGAGATTCTTTTTCTCATTTCCATATTATCAATATGGTATTTTCTATTGCTATCACTGAAGAGAAAAGCCTTTTTCTGTTCTGTTCTGTCTCTCTTTAACCACTAAGGCTATTTCATTTCATTTGAAAAGGAAAACAAGTCAAAGATATGGACATTTTTGTGTCTAGCTATTCCTGATTGAACACCAAATCCTTAATTATCATTAAATGGTGAGTTACTTTATTAACAGATCAACTTCATATTCTCACAGCACTGCTTACTTGGCTTTTTTTGGAATAAGAATATTTTTAAGAAAAAATCTGGTTGATTGAAAATCAATTCTAAAAAGACCTTATATGATCACTCAACCTGACTTCTTATCTTAACTTAGGTCCTGGTATTCAACCCTGCAGTTCTATGCAGTCCAGTAGCTTGTGATTTGATTGATAAAATCATTCTTTTTGAGTGAATGATCCAGCAGAGTTTAGCTACATTTTACAGGAAGTGCTAAGACTAGTGTACCGAATTCACCTGTTTCCTTGGTGACTAAACAGATCCAATCTTCATTAGATGATGACAAAATCCTAATATGCTTAGAAAATTCTACTAATGTCCCATATGTTTTGTTAGATTTTTCTTGTTTCTATGAAACATCCTTTCCTTGTACGTTTTTTCAGTACCATGCAATGTTTTTGCCTTTATCATAACAAGGATATATATATATATGCATATAAATTTATATCTGTATCAATCTCTTCTATATCTATAATATTTTGTGTAACTCATGAAAACAAAGGATGAAGCAAAACAGAAAATAAAGCAAACCTAGAAGATGACACAGAAATTATTAAGACATATTTGTAAAGACTAGAATACTGAAAAGAATTTTATCATTGACTATCAAAATGCTTTACAGATTAAATTAAATTTCAATGGATATTCTTTACCAAAAAATTAATACCTTAACATTTAAAAATATTAAATTTACCCAACTGATCTTGAAAGCTCCTTTTAATGTCTTTACATTCAGTAGTTCTTGCAATGTGAATGAAAAACAGGGTACTTAGTCAGAATCAAGTTAAAAGGACACAGCTGCTTTGATGGGAAAGTTTCCAGAATATTTTTTCAGTACTTAGGAACAACCATATTTAAGCATGAAACTTTCCTGTTTTCTTGGGCAGACAGGGGTAAAACTTCCTTTTCTTTTTTTTTTTTTCCCTTTCCCCAAATGCTAATGCAATTAATTAGGGAGGAAGGGTTGGGTCACTGTGATATTCATTTCAGGAATAAAAGTCCCACTGTCTTCAACCAAGGCTGTATTTAACTCCTTGCATTTTGCTTTTAATTTCTCAGTGGATTAAATCAGTAGCTCACTGAGGAAAACCAAGAAAATAATCAGAAAAATGTCTGGCAAAAACTTTCACAAAAACCAAACCACACAGTTCCAATTTTTTTTCAATCTGACCATGCAATTAGCCTCTCTTGAGCTCAAAACTCAAATTTCAGCCAATTCTTCCAGGAAATTTGGTCCTGTGACATTTCATTATTTCCAATTCTAATAAAAGTGGCATGATTTTAAAATTCTTTTGGAAGCTAAAAATAATCAGCTACACTGTGAGTTTATGGTGTAGGTTCAGCTTCATTGTAAGAAAAATCTACATGTTTGTATAAATTCAACTGCACGAAAAAATTTCCATTCAAACATCTCCACTCAAACCTAATCTTGCTTAGGTGACTTGTTAACAGTTAAAAGAACTTAATTTGGCTGTATATTTATTTTCTCCCTAAAAAGGAAGTTTAGTCTGTGTCCTTCAAATTGTGTCCTTTAGGTCTTTGCTATACTTTTCTGTGCTGACAAAGATAATGTCAGAAATAGAAGCACTCACCTCTACAGAACTGTCATAAACCCAATTGCAAAATAACAGAGAAACTAACAGCCCTGATTTTTAGTTTGCAACTTTAATCATGTTCTTTTAATAATCTTTTTTCACGTAATTAGCTTATATAACAAATGCATACCCCAGGTGGATTCTCATAGAGCTGATCTTTTGAATCCCATGATATTAAGGTCACAAGTTCTTATATTTTCCTTGATATGAATGGATGCCTGATAAAGTCAAAAACTATATAACCCCATCAGCAGAGGAAATTTTACAACCTGGCTTCCCAAGAGAATCAAACCCAGAATTTCAAACAATTTTAAAGTTTTTCCCCACGTGTCAGCCTTACAAGCACTGTGAGAATATACTTTTCCTACATTTCAGAAGTACCCATTAGTAGAAATAGAAATACCTCTGGTTTAGACCTCCTGTAATCAATCACATAGTTAAGAAAGGAAAAATATAAATGCAGCTACAAACTATGGACATTCACTCTCAATCTCTTGTCTTATATACCTCAACATTCTCAAATATGTTTTAGTCTTCAACCAAATGAGTACTGGATTTTTTGTTTTATAATTTTTAAGTGTCTGTCTTTCAGAAAATAATCTCTTTCATTTCTTTGCCCAGATCCACTCTTTTCTCACTCTGACATTCTCATAGAAGCACTTCATTCTTTGCCCTTACTGTTTAGTCAGTAAAGGATAGCAGTAAAAAGGGATTAGATTATATTTAAGAGATTCTTTCTTGCACTAAAGATTTTCTCTTATTCCACTATTAGTAAAGTCACCATTAGCAATTAATCATTGTGCTACATAATTTTCTTTTTCTACAGTCTTACAAGCCTTGTTGGGAGGCTGTAATACTGGCATTTTATTCCATAGTTCACCATGGAGAGAAAGCAGTTAATTCTGCTAAATACAGCACAAAATCAGAATGATTATCTATTCCTTGTTTTTGTGAAGCACAAAACATTTGATTTATAGTGGAGGCTTTTGATTTTGGTGGCATTGTTTAGCAAAAATTCAAGGTCAGAGAACATCTTGTTAAACCTCTTTTCAGTGAGTATCCATCATTTAGAGATTATTTTAATTTTGAGCAGTCTCAAGCAACATTCCTTCATTTTCTGTCTTTAAGTTTAAATGCTATCCATGTGAAATGTTTTTTTTAATATTTATCAATTACTATTTCATTATCAGGAATCAAAATACTATTGAAACTGGAAAACAAAAACAGCAGGAAAAAGTATAATTAATACAGGAATTTATTAATTAGGTTAACATGAGAAGTTTGGAGAAAAAGATGTTGAGAAAAGCTCTGAATCTCCTGTTGTTTGTTGTTACTTGATTTTCTTATTTTGTCATTATTTTTCCTCTTTATCTTCCTCTGAAACTGATTTATTATGTTTGTTGCTTCAGCAATCTTCATTGGTTCACATAGTCTTATCTCTTTATAGGGTCAGGTAATTTGTTTTATTCTTGGCTTTAAAAACACAGAAAATAAAGCAAATTATGGAAAGAAGGGAAGAATCTCATAAAAAAATAACATCCAGAATGGAACATAACCTTGAAATTCAACAGAATAATAATGTATTTTGGCAGGTATTGTTGTGTGAAACAGATAAGAACTTGCTCAATTCAAATAAAGTTTCTATGTTTCTTTGCTTAAGTGCCAGACTTCAGTTTCCAGACTCTTTACTGGTGTTTAGGCTTCATTTTACAGATAATTGAGCTGGACCACTAATGATGGTCTAGGAGATAAAATGCTGTACTCTTTGTACCATGTTGCCTAAGCTGTGTTTGGAGCACACAAAGATTTTGTTATTACAGTGCCCATCTTATTGTTCTGAACAGAAGTGATAGAACAGTCTTTGAATTTGTAGGGATTGCTATGCAGCTAAATGCTCTTTCAAAATGTCAAATCTAGAGATTTTAATTTAGGAACTTTAAAATGAAAAAAAAACCCTCCCAAAACACTGCAAGTAACTCTTCCTTACCCACAGATGTGTCTGAGGCCCTTCAATGCATCCTTCCCTCTACAAGGAACAGTCTTTGACTTTTTTTGCCTACAAATGCTGCATCTAGACATACCTCTTCCCCTGAACTGCATGCCTTTGCTTTCTTGGTGAATAAAGTGCATACACAAGACTCTTGCTTCATCTTCATCTTCCTCATCCCAGAAATACCTTATTTGTATGAATGACCCACAATCAATTCCTCCCATTCTGCTTCCTTGTACCTCAATATCAGATAACATAACCATGGCACCTCTGACTCCTGGAGGTTAGTTAAAGTACAAACATGTCCAGTTGCTGACTGGTGACAAAATGCTTCAATTTGTGGGAATAAAAAGGGTTTGTCAATGATTATTTGAATTAGGCAGTTAGAGAAATGTTAAATGTTAAAAACTATTTTACTTCCACACAAGAGCCTGAGTTCTCAACTCTTCCCTCCCCCCTCTCTCCTTGAATTACATGAAGACTGATGGTTTTCACAGAGCACAAGACACAAGAGAAAGATAAGGACCTTTATTTCAAAAACAGTTTACTCAAACCTAAGTCTTGGTTTGTCTGTCCTCATGCCTGACATGGCATCAGGGTTCCTGTTTATTTAGTGTTGTTTTTTTAATTTTTTTTTTTTTCGTTTAACACTAATCAACCTTATATAAATGCAAATTTACCTGACTGATTATTGCTTTTCTGGAATATGTAATAACCTCTTTTTAGCATTTCTTTTTGAAATGAAATGTATATGAGAATCTTTCATTCCTAATCTATTTCTCTCAGTTTTAGAATTACTCACTCCCTGATACTTATCACAATACAAGGACCAGACTATTAAAGAAAATATACCTGCCTGAAGGTGACTTCTCTCAGTTCTCAAAAAAAGGAGCACTTTTATTTTATAACACAAGCTCCCCTCATCCATTTGAAGACCTTTACTATCCTGGACTTGCATGCAACTACACAGGTAGGAAGGACTTGTTAAAGATATTACAGAGAAAAGTGAGTTACTTCCATTATTTGCTGAGCAAGATGAGTGGAAATACAACCTCATACCACTTTTCATAGAGTGTAAAGCACTACCTGTTGCAATTCTTTCATCAAATCACCCCACAATTTTCTAAAATGGCATCTTTGTCATTGCAAGGAAGCATTTGCTCTATAAAGACAACTGCAGTAAGGACTGTAGGTGGGCAAAAGCAATGAATATTACTCCAAAAAGACTGTAATTCTAATGTTTCATCTTTTGGGAAGAAAAAGGCAAAATATTATGGCATGTGAAATGTATCTTTATTTTTCTTTACTGTTAACACCAGATCAAGGATTTAATGGCAGATTCTGAACCTAATGCAATGACACAAATTGCATTTTAGGGGAGAAACTAATTACTCAGTGAAACAACTTACATGCTTGTAATATTGCTATCTTCCTGTTTTGATGAGATACAGTAGTTTTATGAGGAGCCAGAAATCTGCCATTTTTTGACAAATGTCAGAGACTTGCTCAGACAGGTAAACTAACGTGTCTAAACATTTTACCAGAAGCTTAAGTATGGTGCTGTATTTTTAGAGTCTCTACTACTAATCAAGTCTGGATAGTAGAGATCCATTACTAGGTAGTTGCCAGCCTTCAAGTGACCAGCTGGTTTCTAGTCAACTTTTTTAACAATCTAAAACTGATGAACTTCTCAGGAAAAAAAAAAAGGATAAGATTTGCCACAGCTTCCCTCACGATCTGTCTGGTCTTCACTGAGATACCACTAATGAAAACTTTGCAATGATTATTCAGTTACAATAAGATAGAACTCAAAGTTGATATCATTCTCTATTCAGCAGCCCTAATAGGAACTGAAAGTTTGCTTTAACCCCCAGGTGTGGTAAGACATACAGATAACTGAAGTATTCTGAAGTTTGACTTCTGATTGTGCTTATTCATGTTGTAGAAAAAAACCAGAGCATCCATAGCCTCTTCGGAATTCCCATCCCTCCAGAGATCTCTGGGAGGGGCTTTGGTTAGCCACTAGATTATGGCCTTCCCCCACCAGAAATTTCCTCACTCTCACTGATTAATAGATTCACCCATGATTATGCTGAGCAGCCATCATGGTCAACAAGAGCATCCTCTCTGAGAACGTGAAGAATGTTGGATTGACTCCATCAAATTATAGCTGTATCTTATTTTGACACAAGTACACTTTGACAAAGTTAAATGTGGTGGATAATATTGTAGGGATTAAAATCTGAAGATCTTTGAATCTGTTTTCCTTTCTTGGAGTAGAAGTAAATGTTTAAAAATATTTTTATAACTCTCACTTTAGGTTTTATTAGTTTTCTTTTGAAGCTGAAGAGTTTTCTTATCTAAACAAGCTAATTTTTAAAAGAATGAGGAAGCCCCTAACCTTTTACATGGATAATTATTATTTGCATTGTAAATGGATACATGATATCTGCTTTCAGTTTTTCAGTTCAAGTCTAAATGGAGTGAGAAAAAATTAAAATGTGTTGTAATCTTCTGAAAACTGTGTATTGGCAGATGTGAAAAGAGCTTTCAGCCCAAAAGCAGGAGTGGTTACATTTGAATTTAGGTATTATGAGTGAAAATTGCAGAAAAGATTCAGCAACATGGGCAGCTGATGTGTTAACCCAGAGTGCTTATCAGGATTTTCCAAGCTGCAGAATGATCATGAAGCCATGAAAGCACCTTCAATATAATGACATATATGAGTGCTTGTGGTAAAATATATTTCAGAAATGTATTTAGGGAACATATTTTCAGGATTTAACAATACCAAAACAAGGTGGTAGAATCTGAGTGTCAAAGAAGAGGGGATTATTCATGTTCTTAAGTTGTAGGACATGTACCTGTCTCATTAACAACAGTTTTCCATAACTTGGAGTCACTGAAGATTTCTCTAAGGAATAAAATCTGAGATTGTGTGGAACCTGCTCTCTATATATTTCATAAGGATCCCACAGGAAAAGAAAAAGAAATAGCAACTAGAAAAATTGTTTGAAAAACACTATTGACATCTAAAGTTTAAATGCTGGACTTTGAGTCACATCTCATTATATTTCTAATGACTTTTCAGGGGAAAGAATCTTCCAGCTAGAAGCAGAAGGCTCTCCCCCTTTCTTCACATAAACAGATAGGTTTGCCAGAAACATGATCCATTTTTAATTCAGTTAAGAGAAGTTCAGAGAAAAGGAAAAAACGTGATCCAAATGTAGATTACCATATAGAATGAGAAATCTGCTTGAAATACAAGAGGTCTCAGATTAATTATTTAAATATTTTTCTTTCCAAAATGAAGGCAGGGAATGCCCCCACTACATGAGAGGTTTTAGATATTTATTTTCCCTTTTTTTAGAATGACTACCCCATCACAAAATGCTTGATTAAACAGAAATTCTTCCGTTCAGCAAGGTAAAAATGGACAAGAATGATTGCGTATTTAAATTAAATTGCATTGTGTGAATCTGAATGTATATTTAGGGAAAAATAGTTTAGGATACACATGCAAAAATATTTAGAATGACCCCTTACAAACTACTTTTTATGAAAATTGCAGCTGACTTGTTGGTAAAGACTGTGACTAAAGGTAGAGGCAACAAAACTGTACTTTTCATGAATAACAAATAGCTTTGTGGCTATTTTAGTGAATGGGGGAGTATATACATATATATGAGAGCACATGTGACAGTGACTCATAGAAACCAGCTGGCATCTAACAGGGTCCTGGAGTCTTGCTGGGCTGTGAGGACAGGCGCTACCGAGGGCTGGCACTGCCCATGGTCCCTTTCAGGCTCCTGTCTCTGCATTTCTTGAGGTGTTTTGTTCCTTCTTTCTGCCCATGGAACCATGACTTTATGGCAGAAGCAGGTATCTAAACCCACACTACTCCCAGCTCGCTTTCACATTTCCTACACCAGGCAGTTGCCATGCTTCCTAACCCCAGAATAGTATGTAGGGCTTGGGTAAGGAGAGAATGGCCAGAGCAGAGCTGCAGACTGTGGTTTCCTTTTCTGCTCTTACTTTCCACAAGAAACTTTATGGACTTGTGACTTATGCAGGATCTGCTCCCAGCTGGTTTCAGGTTGACTCAAATTTGGTCAGTTCATCTGCTGCTTTACTCCTTCTACCCAGAAGTCTCCCTTTCTGCATATGAAGACCTTAAGACCATGGGAAATCTACTCCACTCCACAATTTGTCCAGTGATTAACCATACTCACTGTTTAAAATTACACCTTTCAGTTGCTCTGGGCTAGCTCTGCAGCTACTAGTCCTTGCACCTCCTCTCTCTCCTGTATCAGTGAGCCCTCCACTTCCTAGTGTTTTCTCCCTTTAAACAGGCTTACATCCATCATTCAACTAACTTCCCAGACTTGTTTTTGAAAGTATAAACAAAATAAGCTCTAAGTACCTTCTTAAATGAGACTTTCTATACTCCTGAACTCACTCCTACATCTGTTTTGACACCTCTCCAGATTTTTAATAAGTTTTTTTAAAAGTTGGTAATAATCCTACATTACTTTCCAGTACAGAAGCAAAATCACTTCCTTCATTCTATTCAATCTTTTTCTCTGTATTTATCTAGGGATTGCATTAGGCCTTTTTGACCTAGCATTATAATGTCAGTTCCAGCTGAGTTGTCTATCCAGTGTGAATCTCTACATCACTTTCTCTGAGACATTCTTTTCCAAGACACCTATTTTCCTGCCCTATTTGTATGCTTTCCTTTCTTTCTTTTCTTCAATTATGCAAAACTTCTCATTTGGCTGTATTACACGTTTTCATTCAAATAAGCAGGGTTTATCACACAATTCAGACTGTTCTACTAAACAATAAAAACCCCACCAGTGCCGCAATGCAGTAAGCCATCATCTGGTGTTTGATAAGGCCTCTCCAGAGAAACTGCCCTCAGGATGGGCTGAAGAAAAGCTGTCTTGCTACCATACTTTTAGACTGGTCCTATTTCCCAATCAGAAAATAATTGAAATGCAGCAAGCAAACAGCAAAATGAATCAAGCACTTGCCACTTACTTAGTCATTCATCAATTTCTGCGCAGGTTTTTTCTCTTACATGACATTTCCTTATTTGTTTTCTAAGTTTGAGACAAATGCCTAGAGCAACAACAAAAACAACAAACCTCAATCAATTGTTAGACAAAAAGAGACTCAAGCTGAGAGTGTGGGTAAATAGTTACTAATTTTTGAAATATATACACCATTTTTGAAGAAATCTAACAAAACTTTGGATATTCCACAAGAAGGCACAACCCAGGAACAAAGGAACCTGGATACTCATAACTAAATTGTAGGACTGTGTATAAACAGAAGATTACTGTCCACAACAATTTAGACCTTAATTTTTTCTAAAAATAAATTTTACAGGTATGTATATGTGTATATATTTTACATATATACTTGTGTTATGTGCTTTTATACATAGGACATATTTAAAAGGGCTAAAAAAACTCTTGCTCTGGACAGCTTTTCTTTCCACAGTTTTGCCCAAATCCAGAAAAAGTAAATTTCCTCTGAAGTGGGCAAATTTTACCTGCTTCTATGAACAACCCCCCAGATGCCATGCATTTCTACAGTTCTACATTTGCCTCTTAGGATTTAGAATTGTAAGGTGTAATTGCTATTTTGGTACCCGTGTTTAAATCAGGAATAACTGCACTAAGTCACAACGATTTTAAAATGGTGCACCAA
Organism: Leucosticte australis; assembly: GCA_025504685.1. NCBI lineage: Eukaryota > Metazoa > Chordata > Aves > Passeriformes > Fringillidae > Leucosticte > Leucosticte australis. The sequence goes on from JANIJU010000002.1 coordinate 67,062,023, forward strand.
CATAAAGCATGAAAAAGTTCATTTTAAGTTAGCTTTTCAGTCCTGAATGACCACCAGCCCTTGACCTCTAGAATGTCAGATGTTCACAGTACTATTTTTCAAATACAGAGTAAGACTTGGTAGAGATCAGCTATTCTGGAGCACTCGTGATAACAGATATCCTTACTCGTGAGTAAATTTGCTTCATTCTAGCGTGGATTCACACTCACAGTAAAATTCACACACCCTTCTTTAATTCAAATTATCTTCCAAGGTCAGGAAAATCTTTATCCTTAGCAAGCCTTCTGGCCTCAAATTTTGTCCGCATGGAAACTTCGCATCCTCATTCCTGTTATTGCACGTTTAAAGAATCAATTTAGTCAATTTTCACAAGGAGTATGTCAGAAATGTGAGAAGATAGAAGTATAATCTGTCCCAATATGTTTCAGAAATCTGAGAATTTGAATCTGAGTTTGGACTGGGACATGAAAGAAGCAAGGGAAGAGAAGAGAAGCTTCTGAAGTAGCTGAAATACATGGGAGGATGATACATAATTCGTGTTTTAACACTGTTCTTTGTTTGCTTTGAACTTCTTTTCAGATATGATTTTGAAATACCAAGTATCTCCAGATCATGTGTAAAGCAGCACCTTTGTAAATCATTCAGCACAAGCTTTAAGAAGACCTTGCCCCAAGGTCTTCCACCTAAGACCTCAAAGTTTCCCCATAGCCCTATCAAGGTGAGACTGTGAACCACTCTGAAATGTGACTTGGTAAGTGCTTTAAGAGGACTCAGAGCAGCAATGGCTTAACTACTCACCCACGGCCCTAACAAGTAAATAATTTTGCACTTCGTATCTCTAATTTCGACTTTTTCCTTCCAGTGATAGCTCAGGTTCATTACTGACACAGGAGGAAACAAAAGAAGGTAAGAGAGGAGAAAGTATAGTCAGAAATAATTTTTTGCAGAGTTCTGAACCCAAGATACAGGTTAGTATTTGCCTTATTCAGTCATTCATTCTCACTTGAAGCTTGGGTATACTTTTCCTGCTTTCTACTAGGAAATTAAATATTATTTCCCATAAAATTCTGTTTTCATCTTACTCTCTTTCAGATCTTAAGTTTCAAGATTATTTGAGTTTATGGACACCTTTCTCATGAAGTAATAGTGTATTTTTATGATTTTATTATTTTTTTATATTTCTACAGACATATGTCCTGAATAAAATTACAGTGAATTTGAGGGTGAAGTATATGTAAATATATGTGTGACATTTGTCATTACTTATGACAATGGCCCAGTAGAGTTCTAGTCAAAGGCTTTGTCTATGCTCTGAGTTAGAAAATGTTACTATAAAATATAGCAGAGAAACAAAACCATCAGATGTGTAACTGTAGTGTTTATGACTCATTATGGCACATCCATGTATCTGTAGAAAGCAAGGTGAATGTATTTATTTACATGAAAATAAAGAGATTTTAAAAATCACATTCACATTCAGCACAGTTGTCATCTTAATGAATTTCTCCATGAGAAATTTGGTTTTCCATATATTTATTTCACAGATACACTTTTACAGATATAATGTAACTGTTACAAGATAAAATCTATTTATGTTTCTTTCATATGTTTCCTGTTGTTCATGAAATCAAACAAGTAATTTTTAAGAAGCATATGCTTGTTATCTTTCATTATGGAAAAATGTTATCTTTTATCTTTGAAATACTGTATGTCTGGAATAGTTAATTTAGGAGTTTAAATGTTATTTTATTTTTGTGGGCTTGTGCTATTATTATTGTGCATCATATATGCAGTCATAATATCAAAGAATAAAAAAGATGAGCCTAAAAACTTTTTCCTTTTGTTTTGGTCAGCAGAAGTAAGTTGACTTTCTTAATAATATAAGACAAATTTTTGGAGATCGGGTACTGCTTAATGTTGCATCAAAACCAAGTTTAATATTATTAAATTTTGACAAATGGTTTTAACCTGCATTTCAAAAAAAAAGCAATAGCTGCTGTTGTCCACGATATTTTGTAGACTTTATCTGTCAATCCAAGACAAATATACTTAAAAAAAAAAAATCAGAGCTAATTATAATTTTTTTTCAAGAAATACAATTACAGGGAACTATAGAAATTCTTGTATTTCTTCTTTTTGACCATTTGCTCATACCTGTGCTTTATTAGGGTTTTTTATATCTCGAATTGTAATGTTTTTAAACAATTTTCAAGAAGGAGATTGACATTTATTTGCCAGTTGTACTAATACTGACTTTTATAATCCTAAAGATGCAATCAAAACTTTAAAAAGCATTTAGAGGACAAAATAATATTTTTCTTCTTTATAATTAAGCTATACTCTGATGGGAGTTTTTTAATACTTTTTTAATGTGTTTTTTATAATTTCTGGATAAGTTTTGCTGTTTCCCATTACTAGAACTTTTTAAGGAAAGATTTAACCTGCATAGCTGGATTATAGAATATCCACACAGGAGTATGTCTTGTTCTTCTACATCCAAGATTAATGAGCCATTGTGCCTGATCTCAAGGATATTCACTTTCCTCTCTTCATATCTGTAATTTCTTTAAAAAATAGGCAACAGAATTTAGTTCCATCCTTTTGTGGCAATGCATATAATTATTTTATGAAATAAATAAAGATAGGCTATGAATAGCATGGGACAGGAGATGAAATTGAAGAACAGTGGCTAGTTGAATAAGAGTAAAGATATGGATTCAATGGAAAGTTTTGTGCAAGAGTAACCTGAGGATAGGACTTCAGTAAATTATGGATCTATTTTAACAGCCATGTGTAAAGGGAGAAGACAGCTGTGCTAAAGACAAAAATAGGTTCAAAACTTTGATTAGTGCTTGTAAAAAGGGAGAAGGTTGCTGCAATGATAGATATACTCAGATGTGTGTCCCTCCCCTTAGAGTTGTCATCATTTTGAAAGAAACTGTAAGAAAGCTGATATCCTGAGGTATGATATAGACCAAGGGAATTGTTACCATAAGCCCTTGCTGGTGAAGAAGGGCTTATGGTAACATAACCCCTCTTTCTGTGGGGTGAGACCAGCACAGAAATACAAAGAGTGATTATATGGAGAAGTTTCCCCTGAGCCAATTTGCAGATCTACACAAGATTATGTGCCTCCTCAGCAGGTTTGCTGATGACAGAGTTAGGAGGAGGGGCCAGTACCCCAGAGGGCTGTGCAGCCCTTCAGAAGGACCTCAGCAGGGTGGGGAGCTGGGCAGAGAAGAACTGACTGAAATTTATCAAAGGCACGAGCAGGGTCCTGCACCTGGGGAGGAAAAGCCCCTGCACCAGCACAGGGTGGGGGCTGAGCTGCTGGAAAGCAGCTCTGTGGAGAAGGACCTGGGGGTCCTGGTGGACAACAAGCTGTCCAAGAGCCAGCAGTGCCCTTGTGGCCAAGAAGGACAATGGTGTCCTGGGATGGATTAGGAAGAGCATTGCCAGCAGGTCGAGGGAGGTGATCCCGCCCCTCTACTCATCTCTAGTGAGGCACATCTGGAATGCTGGGTCCAGTTCTGGGATCCTCGGTACAAGAGAGATGTGGAATTCCAGGTCCAGAGAGGACTACAAAGGTAATTAAGGGACTGGAGCATCCCTCTTACAAGGAAAAGCTTCGAGACTTTGGCCTGTTCAGCCTCGAGCAGAGATGACTGAGAAGGGACTTCATCCATGTCTATCAGTATCTAAAGGGAGGGTGCCAAGAGGATGGAGCCAGGCTCTTCTCACTGGGGCTGAGCAATAGGACAAGAGGCAACAGGCAGAAACTGATGCACAGGAAGTTCTACCTGAATAGGAGAAAAAACTTCTTTACTGTGTTGGTGACCAAGCACTAAAAAAGCTGTCCAGACAGGTTGTGGAGTCTCCCTCACTGAGGTTTTCAAGAGCCACCTGAATGTGACCCTGTGCCAGGTGCTCTCAGATGACCCTGCTTGAGCAGGCAAGTCGAACCATATGACCCACTCTGGTCCCTTCCAACCATACTCAGTCTGGGATTCTGGGATTTCTATGGCCTAATTTTGGAATTCACTTCTGAGTCTGCAATATGTTTAGTGGACCTTGAGGACAACCTAAACACATATTTGGAAGAGGGATTTACAAAGGGCTAGTAGCCAATCATATGAGTCCCAGGAAAGCCTGGGAAAAGAAAGACAGGGGATGTATAACATTTCCTTTTCCTTCCTTAGGTACTTCAGAGGTAATTTGGGCTTTGTGAACTCTCAATGATATCTCTCCAAATGAGCAAATCCAATGATTTCCTCAAAAAATGATTATATTCTTTGGCTTGATGGGTTATTGTCAAAATAACTCTTCCACAGAAGTGCACTGCATCAAACTCCAGAAGTATAGGCAACAAATTACACAAAGCCACTGTGTTTTGTTGACTGTAGAGTCATTTTTTTAATTTCTCTGTCTTTAGGGCACATAACTTCAGTTTTACCTCTGATGTGTGCTTGAAGAAGACAGACTCCTACTACTATCATCGTAGTTGCCATCCTGACCTAAAATATCTGGAACAATATTTCTGGAACTAATTGCCTTGCCACACTTTATAAAATGCTTGAAAGATGTGTTTTATATTCATAAATATTCCTTTTAATAATAAACTGAAAGCTAATCTGTATACAGTGAGTCTTTGAAGGTAAGAAGTAAGTTATGCCATATCCTTTGAGACACATCAGACTTTTCTCATGTCATAAAAGAATAATTGCCTGGGCTATTCAATTCCAGTAGTCTTTTAATATGGTCACAGCTACAGAATCAGGCTGAGATTGATTGTCTTCTTTTGAAACTTGTAAGCATAATATTGATTTTAATGTAGAATTTTTTATGTGTGTGCAAACAGTATATTTTTGTTTGTAATGTTTAATAACAATGTTTTCTTACATTCGCAATAATATTTGTGCTCTGCCAATGAATATTGCAGTGTTTTGCATAAACATTTATTATCCCATGGCTGAAATAGCAGAAAGTAAAAATAGTAAAACCAAGCACTGTATATAGGAGTATCTGTTACACATTTGTTTTTCACAATGATCCATGACTTTCTATTTTCCTGCTGGATAAAGGATCCATGAGGGTATCCTGAAATCTTCCCAAGAAATCACATCAAACTACATTAAATTACAGCTACTGTAAGCCTCAAGCAATTTTGTAAATGTCAGAACAGTCTGTGCTTCTAGGTTGAGCCTGGAAAGAGGAAACACTCTGCACCATGACCTGGAATTGGTATGGGATTTCCTTTTGCCTTCAGAGGCATGGAGGCAGCAGATAAAGGAAAAGTAAGCATGAGAGATTATGAGGATTTGATGTTTCTGTGACCCAGGATAATAATGAAGGAATTAGTGGGATACAGGGTCTTCTGAGACCAGGCTGACTAGAGGAGAATTTTGAACATTCCTCCCACTCACAAGCATATCTGCATGTATTAATAATGGAGCATGTATATGTTTCAGTAGAAATAGAACATATAACAGGCAAAGGAAATAAGAATATGTTTAAAAATGTGTTTACTTTGCTGTTTTATAAATATTAAACAAAAAATTGAAGACTTTTTAAATATCAAAGCAAAAACCATGCATTTAATTAATTTTCCTTATAAGAAGTTGATGTGGCACAATCTTAAGCATTTCAATAACTATTTTCATTATTCCACATACATATTCCACTAAATCACAAATTCTTGTTAGAAGCACTGCCTAAAATCTCTAGCATTTATTCCATGATCAGAAATTCACTGTTTTATTTTGGCTTCCCCATTCAACATGTCTTTCATATCTGAACCATCATCTAAATTCTATTTAGATTTCTAATCTATTAGATTGATTCTGTCAATTATATAATGGGATTTTATGGCACTCATCAGAGCAACTGATGATGGGATTCACACACAGTTCTGTATTTGCCAGCATTTATGGGATGTGAAGACGCTTTTATCCTTGGTGAGGGTTTGGAGCTGAATCACAGCAATAAAGCATGCTGTCCAAGAAGAGAATCCTTAGCCAACCACCTTGAAAGGTTTATTGTTGGTGTGCATCCTTAATTTTCTGCATTGAGCAAGTCACAGCTGACATTTGTTTTGCAGCAAGCACTCCTGATCCAAAGTCAGTGTGACCGCATGACACCTGAACTCTAAATCCTTTGCAGCTCCATAACATAGCACAGTCAGCACTTGGACTCTTGGAAAATGCAGCTGGAAAGCTTAAGAAAGACTATCTGACTATTTGAATTAAGATTTTTCAGATAATCAGAAGTCTCAAGTTGGCTAGAATTCTCTCTTGCATACAAGTATGCAAATGTAGAATTAACTAGATTCTGACCTAAGCTGTGTGCAAGCTGGCTTTAACTTACTGCCTCTGGATACAGGGGACTGACAGAATATACATCAATTGTTTTCCAAAATTGACTGCAGATTTGGGTGACTTGTATCATTATTTGAAGGCTCACATTTCACTTAGCTGGAGGCACTCACTCACTTAAAAAAATTAAAGTTCCAAAAACCTCCAGCCAGCCTTGCTGGAGCTCAAACTAGTAAACACACACAGGTAGTAGCGCTGCTAAGTATCACTGCTCAGTCCTGGGTAAAGAATGAAAAACTTTGGAATAAAAACACTCTGGAACTCAACCTAAATGCCTGTCTTAGCTCTCTGCAGGGACACAGCTGGTCACACTGACATGGCAACACATTTCACATTCATTTCTGAGTGAACACACTGCTGCGACAGCCTCCAGACACAGATCCTTGAAGGCTGGATCTGGCAGCAGGCACTTTGTTGAGGCTGCTGTTGTCAAATAGTTCAGGTTTAGATGCTGCTGGCTGTGAAATCCCTGCTGGCTTCTGCTGCATCAGTTCCCAGCTTTGTGTGCTGCTGTGAAATGATGGATTTTTTTCACAGGAATTTTGCAGATTCACAACTTGACTAGTACTATGTGATCTACAGATGGTATCCATTTATGTGGCACTTTTCCCCTATATTCTTGTTTCGTAAAAAAAATTAAAGAATATTCATAAACATAAATTTATTGGTGGTTTACCTCCATTGTAACCTTCTTTACTTCTGCAGCACCCCAGTATTCTATTACAATTCAGCCTGTATAAGTCAGGTAATCCTGGAAATTTATGCAGTCACATCAAGAAACAACAAGAAAAAAATCTAGTGAGATACCAGCCAACCTCAACTGCTGCCCAATAAGATTTGGAAAGCTTTCTTTTGTGTGTTGTATGGTGCAAATACAAAACATTAACAGCTGATGAAAGAAATCCAAAGATGACGAATGTCTGGAAAACTTTACTCTGACTGAAGCAGCCAAGAGAAAACATTTGTGCACCACTAGCACAGGACATGGATTTTACTTAGGAGATTTCAGGAGCTCCTGCTCCCAGCATAGAGTTTATAGAAAGGCAAGAAGCAAAGGACATGTAGAAGCAAAAGTAATTCCAAATTAGTCACAGTGTCTGGTGAAGCAATGAACCAAGAGACAAACACCCACACAGACATTTCAGATGGTAAAAGTGCATCTCGGGCTCTATGGAAATGTCCTGTCACACTGCTAAACCCTGCAGTGATGGGAGAGCTCTGCTGCAGCTCACAGGCAACAGGGCGGGCTCACCACATCCAGCAAGCAGGCAGCAATCACTACCCTGAATGTGCACCAGACCACAACTATTTTGCAAACTAATATGTTGAAGAAAATAGTTACTGATTGTAATTGCCCTGCAAAATTACACTCATCACTGGCAGACAATGATTAGCTTTCATTTTGCAGCTTATTTGAAAATTAGTGGCAGACAATGCTTCTTGCTAATTTCCTAGGAGGATGGGGAACATTTTGCATGACCTCTTGCCATGACTGCCTATGTGAGCCAAGAAATAGATGTTACACACTTGGTGTTTTATTCATTGCTGAATTTATATTAGCATTGTCTTTTGGATTTTGCCTATAGATTTTAAACTCCAGGTCTTGGTTTAAAAATCAATTACCCCTACTTCAACCTACCATAGGAGCTGCAGCTTGCTAAGCTCCAAATCAGTCCTACACTGACCTGAGATAATGAGATTCCAGTACAAAACTTTGCTCTATGCAAAACCCAAAAAACGAACCTGGACATGCCATGCTCTCCCCACATGGTTGGTGGATGTTTACTTCAAGTACAGAGGAAAGCTCTCTCACAAATGATAGAATTTCATTAGCAGAGAATAAATAAAGGCATTTTTTATTCTCATTAAATCTCAAATCACACCCACACATTTTATATAAATATGAGAGTCCATCAGCATAGTGCACCTAGATGATTGTGTGACAATGGCAGATTTTTCTTAATGAAATGTACTGTTCTCTGGGTCATAGACTAATTTCAAATAAAAATGTTCCAAAAAGTAATTTTAAGAATAATAACCTACCTTACCAGAGAACATAGTTTTTGTCTAATAATTCTGCCAGCCATCATCACAAAAATGTTAATTTTTCAAAGTGTTTTGTTTGTGGATTTTCTAATTCTATGAAGATTTTTTTTTTGTCCCGTACAAAAGTGAGATGATGAATGAAGTCCTTAGCTCTGCATTTTCAGGTGTGGGTGGGGTCAAGCTACATCACCTACATCAGTGACCTGCATCACCTTCATCTCAAACATTTGGTACTTCACTGATCCAATTTACACTAGCATTCATATTAAACAAGTAGGAGATTTGCTTCTTTTCACCAATACATTTGTAGGTAATGATCTTATTCTCTCAAAGCATCTCTGGACACTATCTTTATAGTGTGGATTTGACTTAATTTTGGGTGATCTGTAGAAAGAAATCCCCACCACAAACCTCATTTTCATTCCATTTTGATGGTAATCTGTTACTCAGCAGGAGTAACGATTGCAGAATTTATCCTATGACAGCCATAATGAGGAAAATCTTATGTACAGGGATTTTTATCTTCACAGAACAGTGAGACAGTTACATGAGATCCCTTGATCTCCCCCAGTATTAAGGCAACTCTCGTTGCCTTGTGGTGGCTAATGAGCATTTTATACACGTAGGTCCACAAACTCTTCTGTGAAGATAGTGTTCTAAGGTAAAGTCACAGAATAATGCACTTGTTTTCAAAGTGACAATCTCCTTCAGTCTCTGGGAGATTTCATATACCCTGAAGTGCAATATCTAGAGCAGCCAAAACATATTCAGTCATTTTCTGTCTTTCAGATACATAACTGAGTATTAAAAAAAAAAAAATATTTACACAAAAGATTTACACTTTGTTTTTAACCCCAACCAGACTATGTGTTTATTGTGATTTGGGATGGAGGGTTTTTTGGTTTTGTTTGTTTGTGTTTTTTGGGGGTGTTGTATGTTTTTTTTTTAAATCTTACCTATCTTCTACTGTGAATGAATCAAACTGTGCATGGCAAAATTGTGAGGTTTAGGGGTTTAAACAAAATTTAGGGGTTTAAACCTTTTTGTTCTAAAATGCTTTACTATGATAGAACTGCAGATCTAAGTCCTTTAAAACAAACTTTACTATTTAATAACTCCTTTAATAACTACTAATTATTTGAAATAGCTAATATCTTTAAAATATTTATCTTGACCTTTTATTCTTGGCAGAATATTATTGTGGCAGAATTAGAACATTCTGATGATTCATTCTTATTCATCTGCAGTGGGTAATTCAACTGCACCTAATTCCTTCAAAATATTATCTGCACAATTGTATTCATTATTATTTCAGCTGGTGTCATAGGTTTCAAAAGAACTTGCTATTCTGCATATTGCCCATATTATCCTAAGCCTGTTTCAATTCTTGAGAATGAATGATATTTTGAAATCATAAAACCAACAAAAAATGAGCAGAGCAGAGTCAGTTCTTTAGTTAGATTTTAACTTGCTGCATTGCACATTTCTTTTCAGTGTTTTTATAGGCAAAACTGGTTCATTGACTCAGTTGCATTTCACTGATTTGCAAACAGCAAAGTAGCAAAAAGGCAAAGGTAGCAGGAAAACCAGCATGAAATGGAATCAGAGAATTGTTTGATGTGGAAGGGACCTCTGATCTGCCAGTCAAACATCCTGTGAAGGCAGGGTCACCTGGAGCAGGTGACACAGGAACTTGACCAGGTGGATTTTGAATGTCTCCAAAGAAACTCCATGACATTCCTGGAAAGCCTGTTCTAGTGCTCCACCCCCCTCAGAAGTTCCTCCTCATTTTCTTTGGTTTTAGTTTATGGCCATTGCTCCCTGTCTTGTCACAGGGCACCACAGAAAAGAGTCTGGCATCACCTTCTTGAAATCCACCTTTGAGATATTTATATACATTAATGAGATCCCCTCTCATCCCTTCTCCGGTCTAAGCAGGCCCAGCTCTCACAGTCTCTCTTCATACGAGATACTCCAGACACTAAATCATCTTTGTGGCTTCCACTGGACCATCTCCAGGAGCTCCTTGTCTTGTACTGAGGAGCCCAGAACTGGACACAGCACTCCAGATGTGGCCTCTCTAGGGTGGAGTAGAGGGGCAGGATCACATTCCTCAGCCTGCTGGCCACACTCTTCCCAAGGCATCCCAGGATACCATTGGCCCTCTTGGCTGCAAGAGGTGGTCAGCTGGCTCGTGGTCAGCTTTCAGCCACCAACACTGCCAGGTCCTTCTCTGCCAAGCTGCTCTCTAGTAGATCAGCCCTCAGCCTGTGCTGGTACTTGGGATTATTCTTCCCAGGTGCAGGACCCTGCACTGGCCCTCGTTGAACCTCATTAGGTTTCTCTCTGCCCAATTCTCCAGCCTATCAAGGTCCCATTGCATGGCAGCACAGACTTTAGGTGTATTGGCCACTTCAACAAGTTGAATAAGGCTGGATCCAGTACTGATCTCTGGGGAATGCCTCTGATTACAGGTCTCTGACTGGATTCTACTCTGCTGATCATGATCCTCTGAGCTCTGCCATTCAAACTGTTCTTGACCCTCCTCACTGTCCCTTCACCTAACCCACATTTCCTGACCTTACCTAAAAATAACCAGAGAACACAGAAGTCAGAGATGAAGCCGCAGGAACTGTATGAAAAAATGAGAAATAACTTTTGTTGTTCCATCTGAAAGGTATTTAATCTTTTTCTCTTCTACCTCACAACCATATTCAATGTTTATATTTGTAATTTTCTTTTCTCTTCTTGCCTATTTCATTTGCTGTTCTACTCCCCTTGTTTTTCCTTCATTCCCTCTCTGGTGGTAATGAACCTCAATGTAATTCCAGTAACCACTGGTGTCATTGCTTCTGTAATTCATAATCTTGCCATTCCTTTGTGCTTCATCATAGCCCCACAGCTATGTAATGAAGGGGTCAGAAAAAATTCCCTAGCATCAGATTCCTTGTCACTCCTGTCTTTCAGATCTCAGGAATAAGGACTGCTCCACACCAGATCACCAATTGAAGTCACTCTCTCAGTAATATTTACAATTAGGTCAACTGCTGTTTGCTGATCTGTACGAGAAGTGACCCTAGTCCACACCAAATCTCTGGTGTCTGAGGCTACATATTAGCACCTCAATTACTCCTGATATTGTCAGCCTCACAGCTATCAAGAAAATAAAATGTTACAAAAACTGAGCTATCTTCCCACCCAAACAGAGAGCTGGTTTGTTTGCTCTTTTCCCACACAGGTATTGAAGCACATCAGATGGAAGACTATTTGCCAGTTAAGGAGTAGAAAATTCACTGTTCACTTCAGAGAATACTGCATTCATGATTGGATAATACAGTCAGGATTCTGACACATTCTTGCTTATAAAGTGAAAAATTGTGCTGCTCTTCTGCAAACATCAGTCACTTAAATGTCCCGAATGTTGTTTACCTTTTTTTTTTTTCACACTCACTGAATTAATTTTTGAGAGTTCAAAGTCTAAAACTGAAGCCCCCTTTTTTGTTTGTTTGGTTGGGATTTTTTAAACCAAGAAATAAAGTGTGGGGATGTGCTTGTGCACATTATTTTGGTTCACAGTATCTTTCTAAACTTGAGTTTTTCCACCGAAATTGAGAATCAAGTGTGGTTGTTATAGCAGACAAAACAGAAAAACATGACTTTTCCTTTTTGTCTTGCTCTGTAGTGGATGGTATCACATTCCTCTTTAGCAGTCAGTGACATTTTATGAATCTAATCTCACCCCATTCTTCCCTGAGGATTTCTGAGCCTTTTGATAAATCTTCAGTAATGAACCTAATAAATACTACTAAGGCAAAAAACAGAACCCTTCCTCTTACTCCCTTTCTATCCTAGTAAAAAACTTATTCCTAGCAAACAAAAATTATGAAATGTAAGAAGGAAACATGATCTGGTGAAAGAATATTAGTTTTAAGCTATCATGCAGGGACTGACAACTCCATGATTTGTCATACTGGCAGTGCATCTTTTACTATGAAAACAAGAGATGGTGACTGCTCTGAAGAACAAAACCACTGTAACTTTTCTTTTTCTTTAATTTCAGAGGTGATATGTAGCCATAATATTTTCTGAAAAATCCTTTCTTTAGGATTTTTTCTCCTGAGAAGCTGGGAGACCTCAAGAATAAAATGTAAACAATAATTATCTGCTGCTGTGGAATGCAACAGGTGGATCTGTGATTGGTCTCATCTGGTTGTTTCTAATTAATGGCCAATCACAGTCCAGCTGTCCAAACTGTCTCAGTCAGACACAAGCCTTTGTTATCATTCTTTTTCTATTCTTAGCTAACCTTCTGATAAAATCCTTTCTTCTATTCTTTTAGTATAGTTTTAATATAATATATATCATAAAATAATAAATCAGCCTTCTGAAACATAGAGTCAACATCCTCATCTCTTCCCTCATCCTAGAGCCCCTGCAAACACCATCACAGTTATATATTTAATACAGAAAATATACTCATTAGCAAGGTACCTACTGGCACAGGTGGTGCCCAATGCAGACTTCATGCTCACCAATTTGAGGGAGCTCAACTTTCTGTGGCCATGACTTTGTTTTGCCAGAAGTTTTGTCAATCTTTAGATAATAAACGTGTAAAGAACTTTCTGTATTAAAAAAAAAGTAGTAACTCACCTTTAACTATGAAATATGTATGTAAGAAAAATGGTTGTTAATGGCAGTAAAGTTTAGAACCTGCATCATGATTTCCCTCTTGCACAGACAGTGATAGTTTCAACTCCATGTGGTGTTAGCAAGCTGACTTGTTAACAGCAGCATTTCATGAAATAGGAAGAACAAAGGATTTTTCTGAACCAGGTCTTCTTTTCTTTTTCAAGTTTACAAAGCTAAAGCACACATACTCTTTTAATTCTGATTCATAACTCAGGGGAAAGAGTTTACTTTGATAGAGTTTCTGTTTCTAGGTAGTGCAAATACTCACTGCTGCAAAAACCCCAGTTCTTCTACAAAAGGAAAATAACCTCAATAGTCTGCTGAGTCATACACCCTCCTAGGAGGTGATAGATACCAAAGTCTCTATCTGTTTCAAAGACTTCTCTGACCACTGTCTCACAGATGTCAGTGGAAGCAAACAATGCAATCAATTTTTTTGTACATATCCCAAACTTACGTTTTAGGCATGCTCTTAAAATAACTCCAGGACTGTCCTGTTCAGAGAATTCCTATTCTTGAAATGCCAGCCTGAATGTGAAATGCACCCCAAGCTCTCCAGTGTTAGCTCAACTATAGCAAGTGGGAGGGGCACATAAAAAACCAAAACAAAACAAAACAGTTCTCACAGCCTTCAAATCTAAGCATTGACAAAGCATCTGAGAGGGAAATTTTCAGCCCTACTACAACTAAATGAAGAAAAATCTCACATTTGAACCTGGTCCTATGTGACCATCACAGATGCATTTGTCATGAAGCAAGATGGAAATACAACAGTAATTGTATTTCTGAACTTATTGTGGGAAACAAGCTATTGTTTTGTGCTGTGAGCATAATTCATTCACCAAGACATGTTTCTTTGTCTTAATGACTGTTGATTATTTATCCCTCCTAATAAGTAATAAACTTGTTTTCCAAAGCTATAACTGAAAGGCCAAGGGCAAAAGGACAACTGGCATTTCTATGGTATTTTCTTATTCTAGAAATAAATATGGTACAAGTCATTCCCATGGAAGCAATAGAGAACTGGAATATTCCTCAGGCAAAATGTGTAAGAATTGGAAATTACTTACTCTAAAAGTCAAAAGCACAGTACTAAAGGAATAACAATGGAATAAAAAAGCTTTGCCCATATCAAGAAATCCAAAACAGACTGGCTTAAAATTTAACATTGTCAAATATTGTTTCTATCACTGTCCTGTTTAAAAGCATGTAGAGCTTTTTAGATATCTCCATTTCTGCTATGACATGATCTATGACCCATGTAGGCTGGCAGCATAAAACTACATGAGACTGTGATAAGTAAGTAAAAAAGTTCAACATGATATTCTGCAGAGAGCTATCATAAGATACAGGTGGGATGGAACGTTTCTACTTCACAGAGTTTGTGTCATTTTAGCACAAGGTGAAGACAAAATGGAGAGCTCTGACAGGTTAATTCAAGTGCTCAGATAAAGGCAAGAGAGCTAGAGTTAGCACAGAAACATTATGAGAGCTAAACTCATTCTAAATAATGAGGTTAAAAATGAAATTTTTACATTTAGGAGGGTAAAGGAAAGAGCCTAACAATAAAACCTGATATAGGAATCCATCATCATTTGCAAAAAAAAAAAAAAAGGCTTAATGTCGCATATTTTTGCACCCAAAACTGCCCCCAGCACTCGAGGTGAGGCTGCCCCAGAGCAGAGAAGAGAGGGACAATCCCCTCCCTTGCCTGGATGGTGATGTTGTGCCTGATGCACCCCAGGACATGTAATGGGAAACAAACTAAACAAACTAAAGAAGTAAAATCTTAAACTGTAATTTTATACACCATTTCACATGTTTTCACCCTTTGATTTGCCTGTGAGTAGCACACCATCACACTAACTCTATAGGGGTGAAAAAGTAGACTGTGGAGCAAGGCACACATTTTCAAACATAGCTTCCCATTTGTCTTTAACTGATGCTAGGATTTTAAGGTGATTAAAGTCTGATAAAACACAAAAGCAAAAGCCATAGCTTTCATCATAGGTAAACCCATAACAGTTTATAGGGTTCAGTGGAAGACATGACACGGTAAATCAGGTAAATACTAAAATTAGAAAAGTTACAAAAAATCAGAAGAGAAAAGCATATTATTGTACCATTAACATTTTTTAATAAGTGAGGTTTAACTTTCAGTTAAAGAAACACTTTTTTCAGGATAGGTTTTTGAAGAGTGCATCCTTAACTCGTGTTTTGTTTTTGAAACAGTTACTGAGCTATCAAGAGAAAGTCAGCAGCTCCCATCAACTTACACAAGGAATGATTTTCTTGCAACTTACATATCTTTTGGTCAAGACAGTAAAATTCATAAAGCAGAAAGGTACAACAGCATGATAATGATTTTTCCCTAGGATGTGTCACACATCTCTAAATGAGACGGAAAAGCAATTTAAAATAAGTGAATATAAAGACCCCAAAATTAAATTCACAGACAACACAATAATTTTCTAGGGAATCTGACCCCTGTCTCTTCTAACTATTAAATAGTTATGAAGTAGTCACATAATAACACAGTTAATAAATTAAATATAATTGCTTACCTAAAAATGAGAGAAAAACTAATCTGGAAACATTTTAGGAACACATTAGGCAACACATTAGTGCATGACACTTCATGTTCTTCAGTTTTCTAGCTCATTTTCTAACTCATTGGGACATATGAAATTGCTTCAAGACATTTTTAGGCAGTAAAAAAAGGAAGTGTTATCTTAAACTCTTTCACATTTATCTTGCACCTTAAGGGTAAGTTGTTTAGTAGCTCCTGAACCATTCTATGAACTCCAATCCTCTTTCTGGTCATTGAACTCCTGAACTTGTTATTGAAGGTGTCGATTTTCCCACAGTGCCACATGTACTTTGAACAGGATTGAGGTAAAGGGACTAAAGTGACTTAAAAAAATATTCCAGTAAATTGCAAGTGTGTAAATCCTGTGGCAAAATTTTGTTGAATCTGCACATATTTATAAATATATTTATCAATTTGAAATTTAAAGATCAACACAACACAAGAAAGCCCTAAGTGATGCCTGTCTTCTGCCATAACTTTTTCTTCAAATGAGTAGACACAAGTGACACTTAGTTTGCAGTTTGCTCAGAATGTCTTTTAGTTAGCAATTTTATTTCTATATAAAATCACTCCTTAAAAATTGCATATTAGTTTTTGATTGCCCTTTGCATGACTGTCTCTGCCACTTACAATATTCAATTCAAGCTTCTTTTTAGAATCATTTGGGGAAAAAAAGCCCATATATTTTGAAAACATGTCAGTTAAGGGGAATCAAAAATACAAACAGAACTAAACAGTAAAATAAATCCAAATAGGTGCCACTGACAACAGAAAGTCATTGTCACTACGTTCAAGTACAAGTTCAAATTATGCAGAGGCTTTCAAGTATCAATTTGTTTGTATTTTGAGTGATATTTTACAAGCAGGTTCAGTGAACATATCCTCAGAATACTACATTTTGCTTGAAGCTGTATTTATAACACATTTGCTTTCTCGTGACAGTAAAATAACACATCTCAAGTACCATTTCTGTAAGCATATTTGCAGGTTGTCAGGAAAAATAGCATCAGATCAGAACAACTCATTATTGTAAATTCATACGTATCTTAAACTAGCAAATCATTGACTACCTGGAAAAAACACAACTGAGTAGTTCGGTGGCATCAATACAAATTCTTACACTGGTTTGCCTCACCCATCTTAAGTAGGAACTGAAAGTTATCACAGGAGTGAGAATGAACTGGAGTTCTTCTGGATCTGAAAGTCTCCTTTTTTCAGTACACCCTAGAAATACCTTAGTCATACACAGAGCACAAAATTTACCTTCCTTGTAAGACTGATGTTGTGTGGAATTACTCCAAACCAAAAGTGACTATTTATTATGTAACAGCTTAGAAGGGAGTTTCAAACAACTCTGTGTAACCTTTCTGAAAAAACACAGTCTGTATCAGGATATTACAGGCAGTGGGCATCCTCTTCCAGAGGGGGATTTATTGAGCCACTGCTAAAAAATGCTCCTTGAGAAGGGTGAGTTCTGGGGGAATCATGTCACATCAGTACATGCTGAAGCACAGATGATATTGTACATGTTGCTTTTCACATGCTTTCCTGACACCCTGAACGTTAAGGACCTATGCAAACTTACTGTCCAATTTTTCCTCCTCATAGTGAATAAAGAAGGGAGAAATTGTTGCATCAATCACATCACCCCCTTTAAGCTCTCATGCATACCCCTTAGACTGAGGAAGGGGAAATTCTTCTTTTGTTATAGGAGTCTGTTAGGGGCAGCTAGAAGGACTTGTCCTTTGTGTGACTTTAAAAATTTTAACCATCACATGCAAACTTTCCCGTCAGAGCCTGCTAAAAGTTGATCAGAGGGAGTATAAATAACTGTTAGAATGGAAATGCATGTGGGCAAGAATTATCAGCTAACATGCTAATCCAAGACAGAAATTTTGATTAATATATTTTTTAAAAATTCAAGTAACATTATACAATTATTTGCATTTCAATCTTTTATACTAAGTATGTGATTAGCTATTAATTGATTCACTTGAATCAAAGCTATGCTTTAAAAAGATTGTCTGCATTTTCTTTTCACTCTGAAGTAGATAAGAGCTCTTTGTTATTTTTTAAACTGATTTACCCTGTGAAGCCTCAGCTCTCACATTGCACAGAAAACTGGTGTACTTGGCACCTTAAGAAAGCTTTTCCGTTCTTATTGAAGTGCCCTGCTTTCAGCTTTAAGGACCATGAGTGGGTGGGTGTTGTATTCAGTGGTTTGACCATTATATTGATTGAGGCTGTTCAGGCTGTCAGCAGTAGAGCTGGATATCAAAGCTGCATGTGAAACCCAAAGATCCTAACAAAATTACTTGACACCCAAATCCAAATGGAAAACAAAGATCCCACAGTAGCTGTACCCTGTCTGGATCTCCTATGCCTCTCATATAATTTCCATATCAGACACTAGAAGTCAAGGCATATTTCCAACAGACACAGTAGGGAATGCAGTGCAGAAGTAACAGCACTAAAAGTCTAGGTTTAGCTTTTACTCCTTCTTAGGTTTTAATATTGTCATGTCCTCAAACAAGCAAGGAATTTAAGGGCAGAATAGCAGGGTGTCAGGGAATGTAAAACATCTTTACATTTATTTTGATCTCTCTCATTTCTTGTTTGTTCCTAAACTCGTCCATCTTTAGTTGCCTCTGGCCAAATGATACATATGGAAGTCAGTAAAGGAGTTTGTGAAAAGAAGAAGTAGGGATAAGAGAAGAATAAGCCTCTGTAATGCTTGAGCACGATTTAAAGACTGTGTTTCCTCAAACCATAAAGCTTCCAAGAACCTCAGACAGACAGAATATACATTACTTACAACACCTGGCCAGCCATCCTTTCCTCACCTTGCATTCTCTTCTACATGCAAAGACCATAGATATCAGACCTCTCAGGTTAAAAATCATTACTGTCTATACATTATTTTCTGCAGAAAATCTTTTGGAAATGAAATAGTAGGGAAGTTAGATATCAAAACAAGCAAGTTAGATTTGAACTGTTATCCAGCTTTATTTTCTGGTTTGTTTTTTAAGTAAGGAAAGAAGTGGATGAACTATTTGGGGACAGCTTATAATTCACAAGAAAAAAAAATATTAGAGGGACTCAGAACTGTAATTCTTCCTGAATTATGTTGCTATATGTTGCTACACTACTGGAGGGTTTTGAGGGTGCTGACAGAAATACATATTCAGACCTGCAAGTGCCATAGCTCGTTATGGCAAGAGCTGTTGCACCATTCTGTGGTGTGTAAGGTTTTGTTTGAGAACAGAAAACACTACCTCCCTAAGCCAATTATCACTATTTCCCCAGTGAGAGTATTGCCCAGTCAGGTATGCTTGCATCATCTACACAAATTCCCTTCTGCAATGTGCTGCTCTCAAATGAATTTAGTGGGAAAGGACAAAAAATAAAATAAAGAAGAACCAAAAGCGGCAATCTCGCTCTTTAAAGAATGCAGACTCACCCAGACATCTTAGATGAAATGAAGGCAGAGGCACTGTCACACGCAGTTTTGCCAGTGGATGTGAGGATGCAGGGACTCCTAGTAACAAGAAGGATGTGCTCAGGGCGCAGGTAAGTGCAGTAGCATCTTATTCTGCTGCAATACAACTGCAACCAGAAATCCTCTGTGAACTCTGCTAAAGGGGCACCATCAGAGTGTTTAGAGAGGAAGTCAATAGCTTTGCATCAGCTCCATGGTCTGCGATACTAAAAACCTGTTCTGGTGCTTGGGCATGGATAAAGGGCTCTGAAGGGGAGTTGATGCAGATAAGACTGAGGTCACTTTGCACAGCAAACTCACACCACTCAGAGCATGCAAGTACGTGCCTTTCCATCCAGAGTCACAATGTTTGCTCTGTTTTCTGTGGAGGACAGAGACTTGCAGGTCAGTGCTGGTAAACAGCATTGTTTTTCATTTCTCCACTCCAATTGAGAGGGAAGTGCTTTGTCCATAGGCAGCTTTTTTTTGTGATCCAGGGCTTTTCCATCTAAAGCGAGGGTCACTGCTGTGCAACATTCTAAAGTGTGAAATTGAAAAGTGGGCAAATGGTGGAAACTGCTTCATACATGGAGTTCAGTGGAAAAACTGGACAGGTCTATGGTCTTCAATTGCTACTGATTTGTGATCCCCAGATTTTTGGGTGGCATGCAGGAATATTCACTGTGAATGTCATACTGCTTTGAAAAGCCCTGTCTTCCTGTAGACAGCCCTCTTTTATTGTCATCTTAAGAAGGCTGAAGAGCCAAATTAATGAGGAAATTACTAGCTGTTGAGAATTAGGACAGCAGCTAACACATCTTAAAATCTGACCTGAAAGAGAAGAACTGTAAAACAGGCTACAAGAAAGGCTGAGAGATTTGTTTGAGAGTGCCTACTACTTTGATTGCATCTATGAAATGTTGACTTAGGTGACATTATCAGTATAAAAATATGAAGTTAATTTATATAATGCATGTAAAACACTAAAAAATTAAAAAACATAGAAAGTGACCTCAGGTTGTCACAGGTCAGGTTTGGATTGGATATTAGAAAAAAAAAATTCATGTAAGGAATTGGATTAGGCTACTCAGGGAAGTGATGAAGTAACAGTCCCTGGAAGTGTTCAGAAACCATGTAGATGTGGCACTTAGAGACATGGTTTAGTGGTGAACATGGTGGTGGTGCTAGGTTAACAGCTGGACTTGATGATTTTAAAGGTCTTTTCTGACCTTGAAATTTCTATGATTGTCTGAAGTTTTGTTCTTAAATATCCTTAAGAGAATGATTTTTATTATTACAATAATTTTCCATTGAAGTGACATTATTCTTCTAATATTGTCTCCTAAAAAATAGATAAAATACACACATGGATGTACTAGTTTTAAAATGTTAGTTTCTGAAATATGTATATTGTATTTTTGTTTAGGAAACATTTAATTTAATATTTTAGCCTGTACATATGTCTAAAGTATTAATATATCTCACAAACTGTACAGCAGGTTATTGAATCTGATCATTGGTGATTAATCTTAAAATGCCCTTCAGGTGTTAAATTCATTATGTATTCCTAATTTGTCTGGGATATTCAATACTAGATTTAATTTGGGAATACTTGTTATCTCAGATCATACCCACCATCATTCAGCATAACCTTTTCCTTCAAGTCCATAAACCACACCTTGGGCAGACAATCAAGGATTTGTCCAGAGGCACATAATAATGGTGATTTCCAGGGCATGAGCTTAAAGGAAAGAAGAGGCAGTAAGATGGGTATGTGTTGGTTTGCTATGCAATCCAACCAAATCACACTAAAATAACTCTGTGTCCCTCAGATTGTATTCTATTAGGTGCAAGTGTCAAAAAACATGGTAAATAAACTGGTTTGAAGAAATGAGAGTCTAATAAATGTAACACAGAGACAGAAAGAAAAACAGACATTTCAGTGCAGTGCTTACCTCTATTAGCACAAACAGGTATTCCACCTTCCTCTCAGGTGTCTGTGTACACAGAGGATGTTCATCCATTTCATCAGTGTGCACTTCTTTATCTACGTTTCCACAAAATCATTGGCACTTAATGGTACATAAGCTTTTGGTTCCTAATCCATTCTTCAAAGTTAGGTTAAAAAAGACAACAGCCAATAGCAAAACAAAACAATGAATATTTCCCCTTGCTGATGTATGTTGAGGATTTGGATGCTTTATTTAATACATTGTTACATTTCATTAGTTTTTTAAGAAAACACTGCATCTGTTTCTAATGTTCCTTGTATGCCTTTGTGGTGTAAGTGAAACAAAGAGTCAGAAACCATAACATTTTCCCTTTCTACTAGCATTATTAAACAGAATTATTTTACTTTTACCACCAAGACTCACAAAAATTTTCTGTGCCCTAATTGCTAATACACTTGGATGCTTTAGAGATATCAAAGAGGGACATGTCTCCTGGTGTAAATCTAATAGATACATAGTGCTGATGAGTTTCTATTGTATTCTAATTAAATCTAATTAGGAAACATCTGTTCTTGTATATCCAGATCAAGTGGATGACTTTGCTTTATTCTGTTGTGATGGCTGATGATTTCCATCTCCCTTAGGACCTGTTCCATAAAGATGTCATCCAGGTTTTTAAGGAATCTTCTGGCCTGGGTTGTACCAGCTGCATAATGCTCCCAGTTAATTTCTGGCAAGTTGAAGTCCCCCATAAGGAAAAGGGCAACTGATTTGGAAGCATCCCCTAGCTCCACAAAGGATAAATCAGCCTGGCTAGGAGGTCTGTGATAGACTCCCTGGATGACATCTGCATTATTTGTTTGCCCCGTAATTCTTACCCAGAGGCTCTGAACTGAGCCACTGCCAGCTGTGGGCTCTGTACATTCTAACACTTCTGTTCCATGCAGTGCCACCCCTCCGCCTCTTCTGCCCTGCCTACCCCTCCTAAAGAGCCTGCAACCATCTGACAGGGCACTCCCCTCTCCAAACTCATCCCACCAGGGTTCACTTACAGCTATTGATGCCCTGGAGTGGCAACCTAAAACAGAGGCTAGAAAGAGTTAAGAGAATAAAGTGCATATTTATTAAAGGCCTTCAATAGATACGTCTTGGGCAGTCAAAAGCCTTCCAGAGGCTACACCCAAGATGGATCATGGTCATGAGTTCTCAGACAGGTATAAGTTACATTTCATTTCATACATTTCATTCATTGGTCTGTTTGCTAGTCAGGGGTTAAATCTCCATTTACAGCTTCAGGTAATGAAATCATATTCCTCCAGCTTTATTCACCCGATTCACTTTTGTTTATACTTTTCAGGGCCTGAGGCTGTGAGGGTGACCTTGGTTCTCAGGCCTGGAAAGATTGTTTTGTCTGACCAAAATGTGAAGAGAGCTTACTCACACTGTGTATAGTGTTTAGAGTAATACAGGAATGTAGTACAGGATCTGAAAAATATAAAAGCTAAAAACCTTAAGGAGTCACAATGATGTTGAATCTCTGGGACTGGGACAAAGACTCGAGCTCCTCTTGTTTGTTCCTCACGCTGCATGAACCAGTGTAAAAACTGAAGAGGTGATTGAAATGGTGCCTCTTGTAAAGCTCTTTTTTTTTTCCTGCTCAAATAAAAATACCTTTTTTTTTAATTGTATATGAATACATATTTCATATGTATGTAATTTTCCTGCAATGTTATTCACTACTATAAATTCAAAAAGGACTAGATGTGTGCATAATTTGCAGACTCTTTACAGGCTTTCTGAAGTACAGGTACCTTATATTCTGGAAATTGCACACTCTCTCATTTCTTATGCTTTTTCTAGATTATTCACAGTTATGAACACCTGACCTTTGTGCACATAGTTTATCTTTCTAAAAACACTATTTTTAAACCCTCAGAATCTTTTCATTGCAGGAGCATGAAGTCAAAGAGGAGCAAAAATAATGATAAAATTCTCTTCATCGGTATGTAATGTAGTTTCTAAATTAGTTTTTCTTTGCCTTTTTTTGTTGATGGAACTTTTATTTCATAAAAATTTAAATGGCTATACTTCTGTGTAAGGTATTTCTATGCCAAAGCTGAACATTAGTCCTAAGTCAGAGATAGGGTAATTCAGTTTTTGGTATTTGGGAAGGTATGACTCAAGTAGTATTGTATTTGGTACTAGCAGGTAGTTACATCAGACCAGTTCTTCTTTCTTTTGGGTTTAAGGTATAAGTAGAGAGGTTTATCACTTTATTAGTGATAAACCTCTCTACTTATACCTTAAACCTCCAGAACACAGTGTTTTTAGCTGTTCTTCATTTTGCTTCATTCTTCTAGGAAAGCATCAGTGATATCATGAACTTTTTATTTGCTTTTCTTCAGATTCTTCATGCAGCAAGTTCTTCGAACACATCTAGCAGCAGTTGAAAACTGTATTTGGTTTTATTTATTTTAAATTAAAATAATGGTTTTTCACCTGAGATTAATAATAGTCAATATTCTTCAGGAGGAAGACCAAGGCTGGCAAAGCTAAAATGCTCCCTAAGTAATAATTATGATTTGATTAAGTTACTTTTAGGCTGCTAGGATCAAAGAAAGCACAGTATGGGATATATAAGTCAATATAACTTATCTCAACTAACATATTGTAGCAGGGCAAACATGATTAGGTAATTGGAAATACCACATATTGATTTAAAAGGAAGACTCAGGGTCCTGTATGTAGTCAGATCCAAAGAAAAAGGTTCAGTAATTAGGGTATCTACCTTGATTTGAACTAATTACACCTCATTCCCCATTTCTTTCTATCCGACTGCATTTCTCCCATCTTTTCCTTTTTTATCCAGGATTGTTCTTACTGCCACCTTATTTTATGCTACTTGCCTCCAATTTTCTCCTAACGCCTTCTCTATAATGGACCAACCATCTGACTATACATAACTCCTGTCTCAAAGCAGTTGCTGCTTCTAATTCTCCAATGACCCATTCTCATTTCTCAGTAAAGAAAACCTCATTTTAACTACCCATCACACTTCCACGTTACTCACGTATCTGACAAGTGAAATATTCTCTTAGAGGTACATAATGTCCTCAGTTTTTCAGTTCCTGACACTATTTTAATGAAAACTGGTCAGAGTTATTCTGTTCATGACCTCCACATGTAAAATGAGCTTTGCTCTGATTGACTGTGTCTGAGGAACTGAGCAGTGTCAGCCAATGTATGAGGCCCATGAGACAAGCACATATGCTGTGCATGCCCACTCAAGCCTTGTAGTTATCACTCATGGAATATTGGCCACAAAATAAGAGAATCCTGACCTCTTTGCTATCTCCTTGTGATTGCTGCCAGCTCTCCAAAAGCCAAAAGCCTGCTGCTGAAGTCTGCTGAGGACTTGCAGCCTTGTGTTGAATGGTGGTGTTATCTGGCCATTCAAGAATTAGACCTCGTTCTTTGCCCAGAGTATTAAGATAAAATGAAACCAGCTAAAATGTGCAGCAGGCAAAGAAATGCTGAGAGGGCAGAAGATTATCAAAAGAAAAAATTGAGTAGCTAGTGTACACATAAAAATGTGTCAGAGCCATGAAGTCAGTGTTCTGACAGATGATTTGAATTTCCCTTGCCCTCAATCTCATCAGAGTATTCAAAAATTAAGAAAGCAAACTGTAGAATATTTCAACAGCATAAACACCTTCTACTTTCAGGACTTGTCTGTATTAGAGAAAGCATCATTTGAGCAATCTAGATCAAAAAAACAATTCTGAAGATGCTTCATACACAAAGGCATTCAATGCTCCATTAAACTTCTTGCTCATATTTTATCATTTTAAAACTAAAATGAAATGCCTGAAATAGGCTGCAAGTCAATTCTTGTAAGTGAAGAAATAAAAATGCAAATATGCAATAATTCTCTTAGTTTTTATATTTTGTTTCAGGAATGAACATTAATAGCAGCAAACTGTTTTATTTCAGTCAGTAACTGAAAGGGCTTCCAAAATGCCAGGACCATTGTGCAGTAGAGGGAAAGCCAAAAGGAGATGAGGAGAAAGGAAGGTAAAATATTCTCTCTTATATTTGTGTTAAATTTCTCTATATTCATACACATCAATTACAGTTCCTACAATGTTCTTAGTTCCAGACATATATTCTCACTCTACCTGTGGTGATATTTTCCTTACAGATCTTTCTAAAAATTAGCAAAAGATACAGAATTCATGGAAGATTATAATCTTTTGAACAATCGAATATTGATTTTCCTACAGGCAAAGGAACAGATTTGTGCTTCATTTGTTAACCTCAGATGAGCTAAAGACTCTCAAGATGCCTAATTGATGGATTTTCACTGCTGCAGAATCTGTCAGCATTACTATTCCCTCTCCAGGTAAGATTTCTACCTGTGGGAGGCTATTGACAGCTGTCACCTGAATATAGGCCATCCTAATCCTATCCCGCTTGTCATCTCTCTGTTTTCTTCAAGAATCCCTCAGCTGCAACTAAAGATCTGTCTCCTAAACCTCCTTCTTCTGTCCCACTCACACCTGAAGAAGCACTGCTCCATTCCTAAGATTTGTTAGATTTTGGCAGCTTTTATTCTTTTCCTGCTAAGAGAATCCTTGGGGTGACATGCAATGAGTAGAAACTTTAAGTTCCAAGTTTTCTAACTGCATGTTTGAGCTGAGTTTGAAAGTAGAAGAAAAATTGGAAGGTGTCAACAGTAAACCAACCTAAAATGTTGAATTATATTTCAGACAAGAGAAACCACCACAGTTTTGCAGGATAAGTAATTTATAAAAAGTTCTCTGCCAATTTTAATAGTATTTTTATGTCCTAATTCTCATTTTTTGAAGCTTTAGAAAAAGTAAGTAAAAATTCATTACTACACTGGTAGGGATGAGTGTAATTTTGTGTTACAAATCCTTATGACTTACCACATATCCAACAGTTCATGTTTTGCAGTTCAGTATATGGTCTGTTTAGAGGTCTCAGCAAGACCAGAATAAACAAATCGATTTCTTACATTAGAGTGCCTAATCCTTCCTACAATATCACCACATAAATTATCCAAAATAAAGCATGAAATGAATGCAGGAAGCTGCTCACATTCAGAGTAAAGCTTTGTAACAGTTATAAGGATTTCACTCCCATTTCATAAATCAGACAACTTCATTGAGGAAGACTAAGGAAGATCTTGAACTCAGAGCTGATCAAAGAGAACCTCACCCCAGGTCCTTTTTCTCATCAGGCTTGGTTGTGTTAATTCTGTCAGATCAAGCCAGACCACAAGGTGGTTGTCTCATGGTTGACATCTGGCTTTTTTTTTTTTTTTGGCAGTCTCCCCTGCTGTGTCTGAAATGTTTAGTCTAATAGCTATTTTCTGCACTAGTTCTGGCAAAGCCACTGTAATTATGGCTGGATACAGAGCCAGTATATGTCCCTACCTGGTTCCTGGTTGCAGCAACTCAGGGAGCAGCAGCATCTCTGCCCCATACAGACTGCAATCTCTTCCCTCCAGGAGAGCAGGAAGAGAGGAACAAAGTCAAAATCTGAGACCTCATTTGTCAGTGGGATTTGGTGTCCTATTTAGTTGCTAAAAGCTGGTACTGGCAGTGGAACATATGTGCAGACAGCCAACATGTGTGCTTTCTTGTTCTTTTACACATTATTGCAAATTGTGTCTTAATGATTTATTATGCTACCAAAAAAATAGACACACACTTCATAGAAAAATAGGAGCATTTAGCACGTCTGACTAATATAAAAGTTCCCTGCTAGGCTACAGAGTTCATTTTACACTCAGAGAGAGCTAACAGAAATGGTTCCCATAGGAATGGTTTTGCTATAGAATTTGTACATAAAAACCCCAGAGAAATGGCTCATAACTATAATTAAAAAATATTTGTATGTTATAATAAAATCTTGGAAGTTTTAAAATCTGTGACTTAATTATCATTGTTGATGTAATCTATTTTTCAGCTCAAGAAAAAATGAGTTTCTTTTCCAGCCTCCAAAATTACTCTACTTTAAATGTATGACTGTGAATGTACATGATAATTTATAGTCTGATTTAAAAAACTGGATTTTTTCTATATTTTTACATATGAGAAATAATTTTAAAATAATATTATGAAAGTGATACATGTTGCATATAACAGCCCTCTTTTATACTATTATACTATTCAGTGTTTTTTATCTAAGGATCTCAATATGTAAGTTAAATGTTATCTCAGTTTTACAGGTCAGGAAGTGAACAAAAGGAGGTCAAACAAGCCAATGTCACAATGAAGATTGGAAATCATGGACCCTTGGGCTGTGTGTTAATGATCTAACTTTGCTGCATGTGATTTTCATCTCCCAGTTTTTTCAAATCCTTTTAATTGTCTGAAGAAAGAGAAGGTAATGTTGGCAACCGAGCACTTTGAATTGCCCAGCACGAGTTATGTGGGGTAAAGTATCTAATACAGCAATGACAGAACTGCACCTGTCAAGCACAGGACTGAGCTTGGCCACTTTTCCTTGGTAAATAATAGTAGACTGTTAATAGCAATGGCAGCAACTAAAACCTTTTCCTTCTACTCTTGTATCTTTGTGTTCCAAATTTATTAAAATATGGCGGTATGTAAGTCCTGTGTTATGCATTATGTTATTCTTTTCCCTAAATACTGTTCCCTTGAAAGGTACCATTTAAGAGGAAATTCTGGACTAAATGCACCCACCTCTACGTTTTCCTGTCTGCAATTAAAATACTCTGGGCTAATGGTGTTATTTAGTTGAGTGTTAGGAAATGGAGAGCAGTGCAAAACAAGAGGGAATTCAGCTGGAGGCAGTAACTAGGAGGCTGTACATCACTGTAGTGTGTCCTGGCTGCAGAGGGGGTGAAGATTAGCACCATCTAGGTACAGCTAATTGCTCTTCTAGACCATGCACATCATTGTGCATTTCTGGGGGGAAGAAAAAATGATCACACCCCTTTAAAATGCATCATTTTGCCTCTCTTTCCACTAGGAAGGTTGTCAGGATCAGCCCTACAGACCCTGCCCTCTTTCATCACCCTCCATCCCTTAGCCATCTGTCGAGCTGTGGCTCCAAGCTGTGGTGCTGGAAAGCAGAGGAACTCAGCCTTGACATGGTGCTGAAGGAGGGTGATGGTGCAAGAGGATTCCACAGGGAATCCAGGCCGGGGAGAACCCCAGTGCAGCTGAGCTGAAGGGAGCCAAGTGGAGCTGAGCAGAGCTGGGTGGAGCAGGGCTGAGCAGCCCAAGCATGGTAGCAGCCACATGGGATCGGGTCCAGCACCCAAAATGACAGCACAGAGCCAAACCCGAAGGGGACCCAAGCCCTGCACAGCAGAGGTGCAGTGTGGCACAGACAACACAGATTTCACAGTCTGTCATTGTTTTCTGTGGTGTTGGGCTCAGGGATTGGAGGAGGTGGCAGCAAGGAGCAGCCTCCCCCCTGTCTTTTACCCAGGGGATAACCTGGGCACAACCTATGGGGAGAGTCTGCCATCTTCCCTTTGTCCCAGCAGTCATGCAGAAATACACTGAGGTGGAAAACACCTTTTTGTGTAAGCCACCTTCTCTTCTTCTACACTTTTGTTATTACATTGCTGCTGTTACTGTGCTTTTTTTTATTCCACTGTTTTTTGCTTTCAGTAAGTTGAAAAAAGGAAAAAAAAAGATGAATAAATTTCCAGTACCATTCCCTTTGGAATTCATTAAAAAAAACCCCAACAACAGAAAACCCCCTAATTCTCCATAGCCAATATTATTGATAAGAAAATAATTGGATGTAGAAAAAGCAGGAGATAAGTTCAAGATGAACATAGACAGGGACAGAAGCAGTAATGGTAGAGTTATGCCAATAAGACTTTTCTGGAGATGATCATTCATTCTCAGTCAATAATAGAGTGCTACTTCTAGGTGTCCATCAACTGAGAAACAAAAGTTTCCAGTTTTAGACAAAAATCATGACTGTCAAAGTAACTGAAAAGACAGTCTCCAGTGTTGTAATAGTTCAGCCTTGCCACAGAGCCAAGCACAGCAGTTCTAATCTCAGTGAAGTTTTTTGAGGTTTCCTTCAAAGCAAAATGCACATTTTCCATTGCTAATTATATGGTAGTTCCTCTTATTCAAGCTGCTTATGGCTTTCCACCTTTTCTCTATTATTGTCTTTAGCTGGCAACCATAACCTCTTTACCAGGAACTTTAATCTCTCTTTTGGGATGCTTCATAAATTATGTTTCACCCCTGCCTTCAATAATGATTGATATAACCTCTCTGCATATTAGTGTTGCAGGAAAGGATAATTTTTAGAATAGAACAAATAGAAGCAGAGATGTGCTGTCACAGTCAACATAGAAACTTTATTCCTATTGTCCCATCCCAGCTTTTCTCTGCTCAAAGGCTAATTTTTGCATCAGGGTGAAAATGGGTTTCTGTGAAAAAAATAGCTCTCCCTCTCCATCTCCAGCCTCTTTCTTAGAGCTTTATCTCTCTGCAAACAACAGGGAAATAGAAAGACTCCTTAAATTATGGAAGGAGAAGATTTGCTAGATTATACATCAATTGCCAAAAATTGCTAACATCTGCATCTCTCAGTCTATTAGGTTCCAATCATAATCTTATCAATTAGGTGCAATCTTAGGGTCTTGACATTGTTTAAGGAAGTATCTCAGACTCAGATAAATTATGGATATCCCCAATAGTAAATGCATGACACATCTTGTTGCCAAAATCAATGCTGTGAATTTTTTCTTTTATCTGTTTTCACCTATATGCTCTTGAATGTGGGAATACAAGGACATGCTGTAGCTTCCTTCTCCCTAAGGGATGTAGAAAAACAAAAAAGAATTACCTAAAGACATATCTATATCTATTCATATGTAAGATGGTCAATGAGGAAGAAGTCATGGAAGTGTGTCTGCAAGTGTATTGAACAACTACAGTCCTTTAGTAAACACACTTCTGCAGATGCTTTTCACATTCTTTTGTTTCTCTCTAACATAGCTAGACATCTAGATTCAGAAGGTTTGGAAGGCTGCTCACAGAGAAAAAGATAAGGGCATTCATCTGGGAAAACTGCTGCTCAGCTACAGTGGCTAATTGTTATAAAATATTTAAACATGTTCTGACACCTACATAAGTGCTCTAACCCTTGTGCAGGCCTTTTGTTCTTTCTTCATGGCCCAATTAATATTCAATTATTTCAATTATTCCAAGAAGAATTTTTACTCCCTTTAGTCAGAGGAAGAAATTAAACCTTTTTTATGCATTCTGGCTGTGTGTGTTAACCACAGAAAAGACTGCTTACCATAGCCTGTTCCTTAGGCTGTGCTGCATAAATAGGATCTGAGGACTGGTCCTGGACAATGTTTCAGGTTGAAAATCCCAGTTGGGAAGTATTACTTCTGGCTCTCTGAAGCAGCTTAATTACAAGATCCTGACATTTGATTCCTTCATAATTTCTTTCTCATTAACTGTCTGGGGATTCCTCTAGAGCCTAGATTTCTAATTAAAGACTGGATTTACAGAGATGTAGTGTGTCTGAGAAGAAAATTATTTAACTCTGGATGCTTTCTTGCCCACAGCCTTTCATGGACCTCCTCTTTGGTGTGATAATGTTTTCCTGGGAGTGAGATCTGGACCCTTGACCTCCAAGGGAGCACCCCTGGCTGTGTAAGTGGCACACATGAGCCAGTGGGTGCCACAATTCCTCCAGCCCATCAGAAGGTTTCTGCCTCGTATGACAGCCCAGCTGAGCAACTGTGGAGAAAAGGCCTCTCAGCACAATCTCTCAGACTGACATCCTTTTCTAAGCATTCTGCATTCAGGATGGTGGCATGACAAGTGTAGAGTAAAATAGGAATATTGACAAGATTTTATGGAAATCCAGCACAGACCAGTCTTCAAGTGAAATTTGTGTCCTACTGCTACAACCACATGAAGGAAAGTAGTTTGAGGAAGGAGAAAGGGCCCAGAGGTGTAAGGGCAGTCAAGACAGACAAACACTGGTAGATCTGTTCCTGCTCTTCCCTCCACACTGGTCTTCCACACAAATGAATAGCAGCACACACATACCTGCCTAGGTCATAAAAAACTTTCTAAAGGTCATAAAAAACTTTCTAAAACTCTAAGGTGGGCAAATACATGGCAGTATAAGGAAGTCTTGGGTAATGAGTGCATCAGAGAGGCCAACTTGTCACACAGCATAGGACAGTGACTAAACAAGGGGTGTCCTTAGGCATCCAGGCTAGGACTCAGCTTAGGTATGGTACAGACAGTCAGCAAATAAACTAATGATCTATCCTGTGGCTGTAAAAATAAATTCTTCCACAATAAAAGTGTCATCATGTAACAGAGGCAGGCATAAATTGAAATGAAAGAAACAGAAATAAAAGGGAAATAAGGAAGAAAGCATGTTGCATGATTATTCAAGTGCTGCAAAAAGTGAGGGATCAGAGAAGACAATAAAGGCATAGGTTACCATTTCTCCTTTCAGTAATTTCACAGAACTTTATTTTGAAATTTATATCTGTAAACTAGTTTCTGTAATAAAAACACTTGGTAACTCTGTTTTCTAAATAACAGCACATAATGCACTCTGCATTGAAGACAAAATGTGAACAGGCACATGTTCAAATTTTAGTGGAATTTCAAGCAGGCAAGAACATGAGAAACTGGATAAAGATTACATAGATTATACATTACAGACAAAGCATTTTGTGTCTCTGTCTATTAGCAAACATGTTACTACACATACTGCTGGTTTTCAGATTTCTTTTGATTAACACTGTAAAATTTGCATCTCTTTAACCAGTTACATTGGACAGATCAGAGCAACTGGATTCAGGCCCTATATTGGATTTCTTTAGTCTTATTTTCATTTTTACAACTAGACAAACTTGATAAATAGGTGCATTTGCCATGAAAGAGGTTTTTCCATTGTATGGTAATAGAAGCTGTCAGTTTTTAGGGTAAGTCCTTTATCTCTCAATGTTCACTTCAACATTTCCTGTAGTGAAAAAGTCTGAATTGTTATTACCTGACACCTTTTGACAAGAAAGTACAAACATGAATTACTGAAACACCATTCAAAGCATCCCATTTCTTCAACTTTATTACACACCACTTTCTTATATTTCTGCACCCCTCACTCCCATTATCTGATTGTTGGAGTAGAAAAATGAGAACTGACAAGTTTTAAAGAGTATTTTAAAACTGAATATTTTCATGGAGTGTCACAAAATATGAAGTGGAAGAACAGAAGAAAGAAATGTCATAATTTGTTTATGTAATGAAGACTGGTGATAACCAGGATTAAGACTCAGTTTCCCTCCTGTGACTCATTCAAGCATAGTGGAGGTGACCTAAAATTTATTGATTCTCCTGCAGTTTAAAACAAAAGCAATTGTCCAAAGGCTGACAGCACTGTTCAAGGGCTGAGATACAGTACATGTGAGAGGGGCCATAAATATCACAGTCACTTAGAGAAGAGATCTGAACTGAGCTGAGGAGGATTTGAGAGTCGAAGATACTTGGGAAAACCACTTCTGCTTCTGTTTAGATGAACTCTCTTCTACATCAGCAATGATATCTATGCCTGGCTTTCTTCAGTGTCTTTCTCCAGACCCTTTCCCTGGAGAACATAAAGTTCCTGTAAAGTATTATAGCCTTGTGAAGTAGTCAACCTTGTTTCAAGCTTCTTTGCATGTGTATATTCACAATATAGGGATGAAAGATCCTAGTTTGCCGAGGTTTTCAGGACGAGAGGATGTAAGGACTCTCTCAGAATAAACAGAGACAGAGAGAAGATCTAAGAAAATTATTAAATCATAAGTAAAGCAAGTAATCACTGGGAGAAGATGAGCATTCATTAAATCTGAGATGCTTAGAGAAAACCTCATACCTCAAGTTGAGTGGTATGAAAATCAGCAGAAACTTTATCAAAACCATTCGGAATAAATTTTTCTACCATGGGTACTTTAGGGGGAAAGACCCCTAATTAGAACACAAACCCTTGAAAAAAAATGAAAAAGCTGCAATTTAATAAATGATAGAAAGGTTTAACAACTGAGGCACTACAAATACAGATCAAATGGATACTGTCAAAAGATATAGCTAATATAAGCCAATGCTGAAAAGAAGAGCCTTTTTTTCATGGTGAAACTTTTGATAACAGCCTATTTTTCAGTTCTGCTTATCTGCCACATCTCTTGTTGGTTTTAATCTAGCTTAGAAGGGCTTGAAGCATTCTCATTCTAAGGAAAATAAGTAATTAATGTACATTGCTATAAACTGAGAATCAAGGAGCAATACAAAGGTGAGAGGCAGGGAAAAATGTAAGTTTTGGCAGACAATAATCGTCAATGAAACAAGTCTGGTAGGAGAAATCCAGAAATATGGGGGGATCTGTTTTCTTAGTGTAATAATCAAATGGGTTCATGATTCAGTTTTTTAACACCAACAGTTTTTCAAATTTTAAATAATCATGCGTAAAATAATGTTTGAGTCCATAGCAAGAGCAGGTAAGACTCACAGGATCATGAAAGTCCTTGAAGAAACAGAAATATCATTGGTGGAGGGTATATGCTTATTTGAAAAACTAACAAGACCAAAGGACACTGTGAACTTAGTCCTAGGAATCAAGCCAGGTAAAATAAGTAATATTAAACCTGGCTGGAATTCAGAATCTGATCTGTATTATCAAACTAGAAGTGCTCTGGAGTGTTTAATGGAAGTTGTCATTTATAAGACATTTTAAAAGCAGGCTCATGTGAAGTTGGTTCAAAGGTTTGGATGCAAAAATTTTGACAGCATGTGGAACTTTTCAAATCCAAGGGTTGGTGCTCCTACATTTCCTACAAAATTCACAGCTGATTAATAAATTGCAGAAACTCCATGTAGCTCTGATCCATGGGAGGTCATGGATCCACCAAACCACTCTTCTGCTTATCATGCACTGAAAAATATTGTTTAAAACTATTCCATCACATGAAAGGGTGGAAAATAAAGAGTGGAAAAAAACCAGGAAAGTGTCTGTCACTGTACAAAGCCAAGAATTTATTGGATCAGTTTACAGACTCCCATGCAGTGTGTTAACAATCTGACACTGAGATAATGGGCATAAGCATTCTCCTGCTTGTATTGAGTAGATGTCTTAAAGGTTTTTTGAGTTCTTGATGTTGTAAAACTGATTTTGACATGTTTATGTGCAACTTTGCATATAAAGCATGTTTTTTAATAGCAGAGTGAACCCCTGTATATGAATCTTATTGGCAGTTGGCTCATTGGGTCCTGTATCTGCATCATGGTCTCTTGCAAATTAATTTCTCTCTTTTTGTCTTCTATGCTTCTGAAAAATTGACTATTAAAATGAAGTTTGGAAGAGTCCCTTATTTTTGCACAGTGTTTCTTCTGTGGTTATTTAAACAATAAAAACACTTTTTAGAAAAATGATAAGTAGTTCTAGAAATGTGAATCGTAGCAAAATTTATTTTCATAAACACAGGAATCTATAAAGATATTGATTTTAAAACTTGTACTTGTGATGTCTGTCCAATTAATCAATTAGAAAGATATTACCAACCATGTTTTGGAAGCTAAATACAAACAAAGTATGCAAGTATGATCAGATGTGATGAAAATAAATGGCTTTTTAAAATTGTGTTAAAAATTTGAATAAGAACCCAATCTCCTTGAGCTGTGACCATATGGTAAATGTTGAGGAGATCAACAACATAAAAATGCCCTTTTCTAGCTTCAGATTGGATGGTAGAAATAGGGATTCAAGGCATGAAATTTGACAGATAGATACTTTTTGAATAAAATTTATAAAATTTTCATAATCTTTTACTTTTTTACCAGGGTATTTGAAGTGTTTAATTTATGTTAACAGTACCATTTTTGATGCTGTAATCTGTGATTGACTTGAGGGTGTAGCCTAACTTCATCTGGTAATTTTTCAGATTGAAAAAGCTCTTCATGAGAAAAAGTAAGTTTTTGTTTGCTTTTCCTAAGTTTTTATTAAAAAGCTTCTGGCAGGCAGATGACTCTGCAGCTGCACAAAAACATTTAGACTCTTGATTACAGTCAATTATTTGCTTTAAGGAAATCTACAGAATGGGAGATATTAATGTGATAATTTGAAAATGGATATACTGTGATCATGCCAGTGAAGATTTAGAGTCAAAGGCATCAAATAAGATAATAGAGCTAAGCCAAGTGTGACTAAGTGGGATTGAGCATAGTAGAATGACAAGCTAATAACTTTTGAAAGTCATAAAAGCTATGATAAACAGAGCATTAAGCCAAATAATAAATAAGAACTACCAATCAACATTCTTCTAACCAGAATGTAATGAGATTTTTTTTTTTGAGGTGGGAATGCCATTGGATGTGACTGAAGTGAATGTGAAACTGGCCAGAGTAAGTTGATCAAACACTATGCTCTTGATGTTAGGTTACCGCTACAAAGAATGTATTTTCTTGTTTTGCACACGATATCAAAATTAAAATGCAACTGGCATTAAGAGTTATTTACCCAAATAACTCTTTTCTTTCTCAATACCCCATCATCTGTTCTTTGTTTGGATATTTTAGTCTTTCCTGAATTTGGAGCATTGTTCAGTAATCCTCATCTTGGACCCACGTTCAAGGGTTGAAGGTAATCCTGCTCTACTCCTGGATCTAACTAATGGGTAGTTGAAGAACTGATCTGATTTTATGGAGAAAGAAAAGGAACCACAGTTCCTTTTAAAACTCTGATCTAACTGTAAACTATTTGCTCCACAGTTCTTCCCAATATTACAAATACATTTTCAAACCAGGAGAAAAATATGAGTAAGAAACAAAACTGAAGATAAAAACACGTACATAGAGACTACAATGATGAAGACCAAAGAGGTAAAAAGTGTTACCTCTGATATTGCTTCATCCTCCAAGAAGTTAAGGAAAAATGTATGATTGGGATAATATGATAATTTAGAGTTATCTCATTCACCAGCCTTTTGCTATAGGAAGCTTGTAGTAGTTTTCCACTGAAACATGGAGAAGGTGAGACAGAAGAGAATGTGCCTTGCAGGAGGGGATTGGTTTAGATATTTCTTAAAAGCACTACTTTTATGACTAGTGGAGAAGTCTAAAATGAAATCTGACCAGGAGAAACTGGGAGTAAACTACCTAGTTACTGCAGAACTGGGAAGTAATTCTGCTCCAATTCAGGTGGTCAAGGTCAGCTGATGTGATTGAAGAATTTTCTTAAAGAAGTTAATGTATCTGTGGGCAAAGGAAAATAATGTATGGGTTACAATAGGTATTTTTCAAAGAAGATGGATGCTCTCTACAAAAGAGAGCAGTTTTTCTCTGACTTAGGACAGAGGTTGAAAACTTTGGTTTTGTTGGGTGGGCTGTAAAAGATGGGAGTATGGGCAAGTGTGCTATCGTAGGAACTTTCAGGAGTCGGGAAAGAAGTGTGAACCATATTTACTGAAACTATTAACTTTGGGATAGTTTGAGCAACATCTCTATGTAATTAGCAAAATAAGTATAATAAGCAAAGGATTTTGGTTTCAAAGACAAGAAATATCTGAAGCCAGGCTGCTGTTTTTACCAGGACCCAGTACTCCATCCCAATCAGTTAAAGAAATAAGAAAAGACAGATGTTAATTTTATTATGTTTGAGCTACAATGGTGGTTCTATTTCCAATTTTGTGCCAAGGATCAATAAGAGAGACACTTTGTTTATTGGACTTAGATTTTGAGAGTGGTCATCAAGTGCTCACATAGAACCAGGGGCGCAGCTAGTTTGTGGATCTAAATGTACAACTGAATTTCAAGGATGTGTACAGATCCATAATACCAAAAGCACAGCTAATGATAGAAATTAATGTTCAGGCACTCTGAAAAAAAAGGAGCATGTTGTCCTTTTTCTTTTTTTATAACCTATTTATGAGGGCAAGATATTTCAGTATGAAGTGGATTCTACCTCTTCATTGTCTTCATCAGCATTGTCTTTTATCAGCAAATGCTGACCCTAATAAGGATGGGGGAATGAGAGAATAAGACCTCTAAGTTCACTGCCTTCTGGTACCTCTATAATATTGAAGTCAAATTAGATCATATTCCATCTATCTTTTCTTTCTCCTAAGAAACTCTACGCTATTTTTCTTCTTTTTTTGTCTTAATTGTAAACCAAATCTGATTGATAACGTGTTTCCTGCAAGTGATAAAAAGTGTTAAGGAAATTTGTGAGCAGCTTTATCTGCTGTCTTTCTCCTAGAGCATTTCTTATGATGGTTTGTTTCAGCAGTCATATCCATTGACAGGTAACTAACAGAAAGTGGGCAAAAGTAAATTATCTTAATCTTCTACTTCTGTTTTCATGGGGGATGGAAATTAGTTTGCTATGTACTTCTTCTTATTCTGAAAGAAGGGAATAATGAGTGTGAGGTAGATACTCAAAGATGTTTCTTTCAGAGTGAATGATGTATTTTATACTTATTGCTGCTGTGAGGTATGGTGCAGTTGCTTTATTCCTGTGGTTTCCATACAGCATTCCACGGTTTCACAGATGTTCCTGCTTGTCTTTTGGAAAGGTAAGTTCTAATTTGTTTTCTGAGCTAAATCAAACTTAGGCTTTTTCTGAATAAAAAAGTGCAGATGTTGTAGAGAATAACTTTCATACTCATTTGTGGGCTATTATCTTTTAGCAAAGCTCTTCTTGTTCCATTTCGGGGAGATATTTTCAGCCCCCTCAAGAAAAATACGTAATGCCATGTAAACCTAGGGTAGATATTGGTCTCCTCTGGCAGATGCACCAAGTATGGGTTGAAAGGCATGTTTGCAGGCATGTATGCATGGAGAAAGTGAATGAAAAAATTCAAGGCAATAAAGCTAAGACTACCTATATATTAGCTACAAATTTACCAATAATGGGGTTTCATGAAATACATGGATCATCCTCACCTTACTGTATTTTCCTGCCATTTGATAAATTTCTAATTGAATCACTGCAAATTAGCAGAGAAAAAGAAAATTTCATCTTTCTGGTTGACCTATTCTTTAGGGAGATTTCTGTCTTTTGCTAATTAGTCTCACAGGATGCCGTGGTCTATGAAAAAAATTGTAGCAGCACTTCTAATTGCACAATTTTTTTCCTGATATGTCAGGAGTGTCAAGATGGAAAAATACCAGAATCCATCCCCCGGATTTTCATTCCTTGAAACGGTTATGTGTTTTTGGGATAGATGGACCCAAGCCCAAGCCAGGGCTCTAAGCCCAAACTCGTGCCTAAATCTTCATCCCCAAGGACAGACACACAAATTATATTGACTCACATGCTGAGCTCTCCTGTGTGTGCATGGCCATCTCAAAAGCCTGACAAAATTCACCTTGGCCAGAGACTGCCAAAGCAGGACCATGTTGGGCAGGGATTGTCGTACTCTCTTCAGGGAGCCTTTGCTTTTGAGATTTTCTACATGGTGCTGCTTTTGGGGGTGAAAAGGAGTGACTAGGACTGGTTTTGTTTTTGCTTCAGAGCTGGTACTGTTCTAGCCTCAAAAATACAAATGCTGATGGGCCCATGTTTCCGATGTGAACTTCTTTCAGGAGTACTTAACTCCGAGACAATCTCAAAGCAAAGTCCTGCTGCCAGGACTCTGAGGGTATTTGCAGGCGTTCCTGTCCCTACATAGCCTCACAGCTATGGCCACGGCTGCCCAGCATCCCAGCATCCCATGTCAGCCCCTCAGAACCACCAGCACTTGCCCCACATACAGTGCAGCAGGGTTGGACTCCAGCTCCCCACAGCCCTGTCCTGCCTGCCACCAAGCCTGGCCCACCTGTGGCCCACATCCTTGTCCCCAGGGAGGTGCCCAGTGCCTGGGACTGGGACTGCCTTTGCAAAGCAATGGATGATGAGAGTTGCAGCTGCATGGCAGAGATGTCAGTGGACTTCACAGAAAGACATGAGTGACAGCTGTCCAAGCAAATCCTCCAAGCTATCAGGAAAAGCCTGAGTACTCCAACATAAACCAGACCACCCAGTGGCTTTGTGTCTAGCAAGTTTAGTTTCTACTGGGAGAAATGCTAGGCTGGTAAGGAAAAGATTCTTCTAAATAACCTGTGCCCTGGAGAGTGTCCTGAAAATTATCAAGAGAAATTACCTATACTACCTTACCTGTACTTACCAAGGCTCTTGCTATTATAGAATGATACACTAAGTTGTTACTTAGTGTATCATAGTGCATTTCATTTCATGCACTTGCCCTTTGTCTCAAGGGCAAGGGATTTTCCTGAGTAATAATGCCGTTGTTACTGATCAATTGGTTCTTCTGCCAGATTCCTTTTTTTTTCCTTAGGACATTAGGGAGGAGAGGATGGCAGACAAAAACATTTCATCTATCCTCTGAAGCCTTGATAACTCTGTTCAAAGTTGAAAGAAAACAAGATATGAGAAACAGATATTTATTTGTGTAGTAAAAGGTGAGAAAAATTCAGTGGGTTTTTATACAGTGAAATCACCCCTAGGTCTGGTGTTTAGTTTTTGCCGGTCTAATTTATTTATAAGCTGTATTAAATATTTGTAAAGCTAGCTTCTGGTCTTGTGCTTCAAGGCAATAAAGAGAGAAAATGTTTACTCCTCTCATGATTTACCATGAGTGTTGTTTATTTAATTTGAGAAGAGCTTCATTCCACATGCTTCAGTTGTTTGACTTATAGCAGTAGTTTCACAGCTGAAACAATTCTACTGGAGCGGTACATTTTGCTAGAATAAGTGATTGCGAATATGTAATCTTAGAAATTAGTCTCAAATAGTCTGAAAAGCAGTAATTCAGATGCTTCTGAGCCTGAAGCTTTTCAAATCTCCTGAAGATTTTCCTCCAGAAAACAGCTTGAGCTCTTAGAGTTAGGTGAATGTCTTCGACATACAGAAATCCCCCTCCCACATGGATCCTGTTAAACTGCAGGAACTCATCGCCTCTATTGTAGTGGATGTTTATTTTAATGTTTTTTTACAACTACTTTCTATTAATAACAATAATAATATGTATCCATGGCATCAAATCTTACTGCAGATCTAGGTCTGGGTGGGATTTCACACACAGCAGTTGGGCTGCCAGGAAAAACAGCAACTCCAGTTAATATGGCTTCTGTGCTTTGGAAGTCCCCTGTTTCCAGGAACTTGGTGTGTTCGAAGTTCCCAACTTTATTTTAAAATAATGTCTGACTCATGAATGCCTTTTGGAGAAGCAATAATGGGGAAAAAAAATTAAAAACTTACCAAAAGGCAAATGCAAGAAGTTCTCCAAGTCATCAACATACATGAGAATAGGGTGTCTGCGGTTAACAGAACATTTTTTTAAACTTTTTTATAGCCAGGCATTCAAAGTCTGAATTTCAACTCCTGAAGGAAGATATGGAAACTCAGTAGGTATTTTTCTGTACTTCAATGTTTTGCCTAATTTTGTTCTGATGGCAGTTCACAGTATGACCTCTTTGCCGTCCCTGACCATTCAATGTCAGGCTGGCCAGGGCTCTGAGCAACATTGCTGGTTGAAGACCTGCTGGAGCCAGTCCAGAGGAGGGCTAGGAACACAATCAGAGGGCTGGAGCAGCTCTCCTGTGGAGGCAGGCTGAGAGAGTTGGGGTTGTTCAGCCTGGGGAAGAGAAGGCTCTGGGGAGATCTTAGAGCAGCCTTCCAGTACCTAAAAGGGAGCATGCAGGAGAATTGGACAGGGTTTGCAGGAATGCAGTGGTAGGATAAGGGGTAATGACTTTAAACTGAAAGAGGGAAGATTTAGATTAGATATTAGGATGAAATTCTTTACTGTGAGGATGATGAGGCACTGGAAGAGGTTACCCAGAAAACAGGATGCCCAGTCCAAAGTGTTCAAGGCGGATGAAGCTTTGAGAAAACTGATATATTGAAAAATGTCCCTGTCCATGACAGGGATGATGAACTCAAAGATATTTAAGGTCCCTTCCAAATCAAAGTATTCTATGATTCTATGCTTCTCCAGTAAGATAAAATAATATGCTTCTGAAAAATACCATATGATGAATTAGCTGTTGTTTGGCAAAATTATTAACAGAGCTGTCAGCAGTACCATTAGTGCTAGTGGGTTTTTTTTCTTTTGGATTTCAAAATGTTTCTCTGAGGAAGACAGTGCTCTTTTCCAGATGGGGGAAATGATGCACAGAGAAGGAAGTGACTTTGCTAATTTTGGAACTTACATTTTAACTAATCTGTATTTAAAAGACTATCATTAAAAAAAAAATTCTTCACAAATATTTTTTCTCAAATTTAAAGGAAGAACAGTGTTAGAAAACAAAAAATCCTAACACAAGACAGATTGCTATGGCCTGGGTTTATTTTGATTAAATTATTTAAAAACATCAAAATACATCTATATAGGGTTTAAATTTAAATCATTGAAACAA
This sequence comes from Leucosticte australis, assembly GCA_025504685.1. Classification (NCBI taxonomy): domain Eukaryota; kingdom Metazoa; phylum Chordata; class Aves; order Passeriformes; family Fringillidae; genus Leucosticte; species Leucosticte australis. The sequence continues at coordinate 67,103,608 of JANIJU010000002.1, forward strand.
AACCAGCTTGCACATCACATATAGTGATGCACACATAGACACATAATCTTGTATTTTGGTCTACGAGACTAGATTTAGCTTTCATATAGTCTCAAGTTTCATTGCTGGTAAGTTAGGTTATCTAAATTGATTTTCGCCTGCAGCACTCATGACTGCAAATCAGCTCTTAGCAGAACTGACCAAAATATTATTCTCATCAAATTTCTCTAAGTGAAGAATTATAACTTTGATAGCCTCAGCCCTAATTCCTAGAAAAAGGCTGTTGCTGTCATGAAACCCGCACTCATTTAGTGTACCTTACAGACTAGGACTTGTCAAGAGGCCAAAAGATTGGGAAGCAGCTCCTGTGACACAGAGGCTGTGATCTGAGATAAAGTGCCAGAGCAGACTCCTGCGTGCAGCTTTCTCCTCTCTTCCAGTGCCTTCTGCAAAGGACACTTCAACTGGGCAGAAGCTGTTGGGGGACAGACTTGTGTCATATACCATGGCTGTCATGAGCAGGTTTTGAAGGCTTGATACTTTCTCTGCTCAAGCAGGAATGGGTGAGAAGCCCCTTTTGACTGGCTGAGGGAAAGAAACATACATCAGCTCCGAGACCAGAGAACACCTTGAGCTCTTAGAAGCCTTAATATTTTTTCAGATATTTTGAATAACTGCTCACAATTCCCGCTGAAATTGCAGGACATGCATCCCCAAAAAATCAGCCTTTCCTCTTCCCTTGCAGTTGTGTGCACTGCGTATTTGACCTCTCCGGCTGACAAAAACTTGATAATTTTATTTTAAAACATTTTCAGTCCTCCCATCCTCCATACTGAGGAATATCTCAGTAACATACTACAAAAAAAACCTCCACCTTTTCAATTCAATTTTAAGGTTGCCTTGTGCTTTTCCAAGAGACAGAAGTTGGCAACAGAAACTCAGGAAATTAATGAAAGTACAGACTGTGCTTCTCTAGAGCTGGCACTAGGCACAGAGAGCTTCCTGGATACAGGAGTGTAGTTGGTACCTCAGCCATGGCTGTGCTGAGGATTGATTAGCTGATTCAGCTTGGCAGGGATATGATAGGCCTAAGAATTGTTTCAGAGAATGAGGCAGGGCTGCAATTACTCTGCAGTTGTGGTAGAGAGTGCCTGTTCCTGGATTTTGGTGTATGACAGTGATGATGTGGGTGAGACCAAGTCTGTGCAGTGAGGAGATGTGGAAGCTGTGTGAGTACCCACAGAGCAGGGCTCTCTCTGCAAAGGAAGACCAGACACCCTGCTCTGGGATAACAGTGCCTGGTCAGAAGCATGGCAATACACTAGAGAACATACAATACACTAGAGAACAGCAGTACATAGAAACCTGTCAACTGGCATAGACAGCATGCAAAGATGACCACGGTTCTTGAAAACATATTGATCATTTATTTACAGCAGAAAGTTCAGTGTTCACGGTTCAACAAATGTATGTTGATGACCATCCAGAAGAACTTTTACTTTAGCAAAATATGTGTGGCTTGCTTTGAGCTGTGCTGTGTGCTGTTCAGAAAGGAGCTACATGGATTTGTGCTGGAACATGGTGAGTAGTGACTCAGATCCAGCAAGGGAAGGTTTCTCCAGCAGCTACCTTCCCTGTGCTCCTCAGCTTTCAGATCCAAGTCACTGTGGTCATGTTTCTGCCAGCTCCTGCCTGACTAACCTGATCTCCTTTTATGACCATCTGGCTGAGGGGAAGCCTGTGGATGTTGTCCACCTGGACTTCAGCAAAGACTTTGACACCATCCCCCATAGCACACACCTGAAAAATCTGTCAGCCCACAGCTTTGTTGGGCCAAGAGCTGGCTGGGCAGCTGGGCCCAGAGAGTGGTGGTGAATGGTGCCATGTCCAGTTGGCAGCCAGCCACCAGTGGTGTCCCCAGGGATCAGGGCTGGGGCCAGTCCTGTTTAATGTATTCATGGGTGATCTGGATGCGGGGATTGAGCCCACCATGAGCCTACCGTGAGCCCATTTTCCGATGAAAACAAGTTGGGGGGGAGTGTTGATCTGCTGGAGGGTAGGAGGGGTCTGCAGAGGGGCCTGGACAGGCTGGATAGATGGGCCAAATCCAACAATATGAGGCTTAACAAAACCTAAATGCTGGGTCCTGCACCTCGGCCACAACAACCCCTGCGTGCTCAGGCTGGAGACAGCGTGGCTGGACAGCAGTGGGCAGAAAGGGACCTGGGGGTACTGGTGGGCAGCAGGCTGAACATGAGCCACATGTGCCCACATGGCCAAGAAGGCCAATGGCATCCTGGCCTGTATCAGGAATAGTGTAGCCAGCAGGAGCAGGGAAGTGATTCTTCCTCTGTGCTCAGCACTGGTGAGGCCACACCTTGAGTACTGGGCCCCCAGTTTAGGAAGGATGTTGGGGTGCTGGAGAATGTCCAGAGGAGGGCTACAAGACTGGTGAAGGGTCTGGAACACAAGCCCAATGAGGAGCAGATGAGGGAGCTGGGATTGTTTAGACTGAAGAAAGGGAAGCTTTGGGAAAACCTGATTTCTCCCTACAACTGCACTTAAGGAGGCTGTAGCCAGGTAGGGGTCAGTCTCTTCTCCCAGGAAACCAGCAACAGTACAAGAGGACAGAGTCTTAAGCTGTGCCAGGGATGTTTTAGGTTGAGCATTAGAAAGAAGTTATTCACAGGAAGGGTGATTAGACATTGGAATGGGCTGCCCAGGGAAGTGATGCAGGAAACTGTTCCTGGAGGTGTTTGAGACTGGATGTGGCACTCAGTGCCATGGTCTAATTGACATGGGGCTGTTAGGTTTGACTCCCTGATCTCAAAGGTCTTTTCCAACCTAGTTGATCGTGAGATTCTGTCAGGAGCCTGGCGCTACAGGGCAGACGCCGTTCTGCCTCAGTGAAGTCATTTACAAAGAAGGTTTCAGTTGCTGGGAGCACTGAAATCTTGTTAAAAGGTCTGCTGAGTCTTTGTATATTGAACTAATATTAAAGAGAAACAGATACTGACAAACTTCTGGATTTGAAGGTTTAGTTCACACAGGAAAAGTGTTCTATGTTTAACAAATTTTAAACAAACAAACAAACAAACACATGGCCTTAAGGTTTCTCTTCAAGCTTAGGAAGCAAGGGCTTTCTCCTGATACTTTTTTCTTCCTATTCCAGGGAAAGTCTGAGAACACAATAAGTGAAAACTAAAAGTAAAATAGTAGAGAGAGAGAGGAAAAATGTTGTCCAAAGACTTCAGAATCTAGTAGTAATTCAGAATCTAATAATAATAGTTGCAATAGGAAGCAAGAGGCATAGTATGTTCTCTTTTTCTTATTTGTGATGACATCAGGTATGTTTGAACTTCATTTTTACTTCTTAGTTATTTCTGAATTTTTCTGATGTCTATAATTGAATGTTTAGCTTTTTCTTGTCAATGCTTTGCAAAACACACCGGTTTCGATGTCAGGCTTTGAGGTACAGGATCCTACTTGCTCCCTTTGGCTGCTGCAGGATTTGAAAGTGTGTATCCAGGCCACCTGGGAGGATTTCATCTGTCTGACATTACTGCAGCATGGTTTCCCTATGACTTTGCACAGTGACTGGGCACAGTCAAAGCAACAACTCTGAAAAAAACATTCAGGTATTTTGGAAACATTACAGCTTCTGACTATGAAGCTGTAGATTTCCTCAGTGTTACAATACGAGGTAATTGTTCCCTGGTTACACCTGGAAATGTTTGTATAAATACTCATGAAAATGAAACTTAATTTTACCTGCCCCTTTGGAATTCAGTATTGGCTCTTTACATAAGTTATCCAAGAAAAGAAAAAAAAGGAGGAACACATCCATCATGTTAATTTAGGCCTTGATTTAGACCCTGTGACATCCATAAGAAACTCTAGTGTTTGGAAGTAAAAAGTAGGTTCTCTGTTTCCTTGCAAAAAATGTACATGCTTTCAGTACCACTCTATTGAATAGCAAAGAGGCTGAGATGGACAACCTGTGCTAAGTGTCACATTTTTACAGAGCTGAAGTCAGATTAATGCCTGAAGTATTTCATCTGGACAAATTAAATCTGAATTGCACACAAGTAATTTAATGAATTGTCATGTTCAGCTTTATGAATCAAGACTGACTGCTAGCTTAACATTTCTGTTTTAATTTTGATGGGATGATAATATTATAAATTAATTGTTTTGAAGAAAATATACCTTTTTCATGTTGGAATAGAAATTTTTCTGAAAAAAATCTCCCCAGCTAAATTTTGGATTTACATTTGAAGCTTACCATTTTCATTTTTAAGAATGAAAACATTTTGCAAAAGAACCATTTTTAATATGTTGAACAATAAATTGTTTGTGTCAATACCAGTTAATTAGATGCCTCTCAAATTCACTTCTACCCCTTTTTTCAACTGAAGAAAAATTTGTATTAAATATGCAAGGGAGGTAATTTGTACCTTCAAACCATTCAACAGCAGAAACAAAGAGTGAAGGTTTGTTTCCTGTAGCTTGAAAGTAATAGTACCATCCAACATCTGAATTAGAAGAGCAGAAATAATGACCTTGTTTTCTAGTCATGGTTGACTAGGTTTTTGAGAGGCATTCATCTTAAAAAACTAAAATTTAGTTCATATTACAAGCAATAGCACTAAGAATTTGTTCCATTTTTAAACCTTGAAGGTAGAGCTTTTTGTATTTTATTCAGCATATGCTTGGGAAGAATAGCGTAGGACTGCATTAAATAGTCACATAAAATACATTCAAAGATATCTTGCACACCAAAATACTTGTGTTATGACTTGAATTTTAGGTAGGCATTCTATTCTTTCTATAATAGCCAAGAATGTGGTCAAATAGAGGAAAAAACCCCCAAACATTTGCACTCAAACTATTGACTGCAATAGAAAACAATTCATTTAATAATTTGTCTATCTAGACATCCTGGTTTTCTGTCTGATCCAGGGAACCTTTTGGGAAATGACTGAAAGTAACAAGGAATATAGAAGCCATTGAGCTTAGAGGCTTGGGGTTGGGGCTTGGCTTAACTCCCTGCACTAGGCTGTGAACTGCAGTATTGGCTGTGACTCCTAGGCCAGGGCTATTCCTGCCTGTGTAGAGCCCATCTGGAACCTGATATACAGACAGCAAAACTCTGCCTGAAATGCTCCTCAGAGGAGCAGAAGAGGGTTCTGTCAAACGTGCACCTTGTATTTCAGTTTGCATGGAGAGCACCTGCTCGAGTGGTGGCACTTTCAGTCAGTCTGTGCAATGATGCATTTCAGCCAGCTTTGTCAGACAACATGACAAAGGGAGAGGTTTGAGTCACAACCTTGCTGGAGAGTATGGCTGTCATTTTTAGTTCAGCCTCTTCCCATCCAGGTCTGGTATGGCCTCTCCCACCACTCAGCCCTTTCCCAGAAGGGAGTGAGAACTCCAGGGAAAAGATTCCCTGAAGTCATAGGATATGCTGAGTTGGGAAGGATCCAGAAGGATCCTCAAATCCCAGCTTCTGGCCCTGCACAGAACACCCTAGGCATCACACCATGTGCCTGAGAGCACTGTCCAAACACTGCTTGAACTCTGACAGTCTTGGTGCTGTGACCACTTTCCTAGGGAGCCTGTTCAGTGCCTGAGGATGAAGAACCACTTCCTGATGTCTTCATTCCTACCAGACAAGAACTTAAAAGGTGAAGAAAACAAAGGCACAACATGCAGTGTCAGTAATGTTGGTTCATACCACATTGCAGCAAAAAGGAAGGGTAAATTGGATGTCATCACACTTAGGTGAAAATAGAAACTGCACTGATCCCCCCAGCTATTTTCTCTACTAATTTCTGATTTTATGATAAGCAGGTAGGTATCAGAACCTGAATAAAACTGTAATGTCAGCTCTGGTTTCCAGACTGTGCTGTGAGATTTTACACATATTTAGTCAGTCATGTTAGAAATGTGTAGATAGCAATCAATTTATTTTCCACAATGTATTACTTTTAAAATGGAGGAATTAATTATAGCATTTATATGATTTTCTTGGCAAAGTAATTATACAAAGAATGGAAAGGAAACATATGGAAGCTGTCTTAGCATTTTTGAATTTTTTTCTCTTCTATGATAAAAATTCTTTCCGGGAGTCATAATTTAATTTTAGTGTGAATATGTTTTTGGAAATGAAAACCATAATTCTTTAAAAATTCCTATTTCACAATCCTAGTACTTAATTTTCCTTTCTCCTGTTTACAGTCAGTAGACGTCGCGGGACCGTTATCATGTCAAATCTAGGAAAGGTTGAAAAAGGTGAAGAAAAAAGGAAGAATGAAGAATTGATAAACATTTATTTGAAACAGGCAGTTATACTCTCTGAGAACCAAAGCCAGTTATGCTCCAGAGAAGTCATGATGCCATAAATTAGGCTTATTTAGGAGTTTAATGTATTAAGAAGTACAGATTTACATATAATAGTTATTTGTAAACCAAAGATCTTTGCATAAATGAACTGATTCCAAAGGCTTGCTGTCCTAAGCTGCATCCTGTATGACTAAGAGATTGGTGACAGAAAGAAAGTGTTTTGAATGATAGCGAATGATTATGAATTTTTAAGTAATGCTACCCAAAAACTAAGCATTTTTACTTTTTTAGCATAATATTTCCAGCCTTTGTTGATTTAACAAAGCAGAGAGGAAAGTCATGGTTCTTTTGAGAGGAAAAATGAAGTGTAGTTTTAATCTGTCACTCAAGGTCACTTGCATCATAAGGCAGAAAAATTAATGAGGAAAAGACGTCAAATATTTCCCAACACCCATTCTGCTTATTCTGGAGAAAGAAGGGGAAGCTGGATTTGTAAATCACTAGGCATTCCTTGTGGGTAGTCTAGAAAATTGCACGTGTATGGTGTGTGTGGCTACTACCTAAGTATCCTGCTCTCACTCAAGTTAATGAAAGCTTTGGTAATGATTAGCTACTGATTAATTTAAAAAGGTGAACAATATTTTCTTATGATCTGAATTAGGAAGTTGCAGAGAAGGGTGAGGATGTCATACAGTGAGAGAGTAACATACTGAAAGCTGAAGAGAAACAGGACTAAATTAAATATGAAGTCAAGGGTGCAACCAGAGATTTTGGAAGGAGCCCTGGCTAATGGGCATGAGACACAGCATTTCCTGACAGCAAATTAATATATTGGAGCTGACTAAAAGTCAGCAAAGCCATGAATACCCTTGGTATAGCCCATGCCTACCTTGGTTCTTAGGGCATGCACAGAAACAACGACCCTGTGGACAAATTTGTTTAAGCTTGCATTAAACCCATGCTGAGATTTCAGTGTCACAGTGTCCTCATAACTCTGCTGTGGCTTGTTTAGACTTGTCCTTGGCTGAAAATTCAAAGGCCTGGGCCTCATGCTAGATCCCAAAAGAGGTAGATACAGTTATATTAAGTGCTGTTTGGTATAGTGTAAACTCTCATTTGCCAGCAAAGAGTATTTTTCAAAGATGGTGATGTACTAAGTGCCTGTAGTTGAGATGTGCTGAGCTAAAGTATTATTTTTCTTGAAATAGTGACTCTGGGTGGTGATTAAGGGGAAATTAGTTTGTCTAAGTCATTCTTCCTTAGAAGGTAGCATTGCCCAGAGTCTCTGCACCAGGGAACACCAGGTTGCCTTCAACTGTACATAGTTTTTTATATATTTTTGACCCTATTGATCTTTATATGATTTAAATAAATTACTCCTTTAATTTTATGGAATGGCCTTACAACAGAAAACCTGGATCTCTGTGCTCTAAGCAGTACAATTCCTGGAAGCCTGACCTTCTGCTGCCAGTACTTTCTGGGAATACTACACATGCTCTACTAACTCACATCGTTTCAGATGAAAAAAAAACAGCAAAGAAAAAAACTGCTGGTAGTCTTGCTTTTCCCTTCAGGGCAGAAATGTTTCTGTTCACCATGCTATCATAAAGGTCAAAGGGAACACTAAGGTCAGCCAGCTTGTCTCATATTGTGACCATCAGGAGATTTCAGTCTGCATCGCATATAAATTTCTAAAGATAGAGAATAGTTTTAGGGAAACTTTGGATTTAAAGATTTCATATAAAAACAAAACTGTCATATCTTCTAACAAAAGGGTGACAAGCAGACTAATTTGAGAAAAGAAATAAGGTTACTGCTTCCAATTAATTACTGATTAAGAACTGGTGGAGACAGACTTTCCACTGGGACCATAAGCTAATGCTTTCAACCATTTTTATGCTCTATGGATTATATGCATGATGCACCAGCAGGATGATGGAAAGAATATGCCACTCAAACATTGACTTTCCCAATATATTAAGGGATGTATTTTTGCAGGGATTACCATCTCCCACAGGAGAACCTAAGAGCTACATCAGGACCACCTGGACAATCCAGCACCCAAGAGCTATGGTTATGGAGGAATCACAGCTGACTGACTAGAGCTTTTGCTGTCAAGGCCCTGCTATTCCTCTCACACTCAATTTACATCATGTTTATATCTCCTGACAGCTGTGCACAGTGAGCAGTTACTACAGGCATTATATTTGCAGTTGCTTAGGCTGTGGTTAATAAGATCTTGGTCTGCAGTTGCAGTTGCATTTATTTTCATCTTCACAGGCCATCCAGCAAGCAGGGAGCTGTTTAATGTGCAGGATAACAGTGAGGTTTAAAATTTGCTGAATTCAGTTATTCTTTCTGTTTCTGTCTTTTAATAGCACGTTGTCGTATTTGTTTTTCAGTTTAAAATAAATTGTCTTTTGAACCTTGTGAAAAAACCTATTTTAAATGTACTGCAGAAATGAAAAAAAAATCCTCCTGACTCTTTGACAGTATCCTACGGCAAACATAACTCAGACACTCACATTGGCAAAAAAATTATTTTAATGACTGAATTTGCCTCAGTTCCAAAGATCCAGGGTAATAATAATAATAATAATAATAATAATAATAATAATAATAATAATGAATGATAACAACAACAGCAACATTAATAGTAACAGTAGTAGTATTGTTACTTCCACATTATACACAGCATTCTCTTTTTAATTTCAGCTTGTTACATCCTGGTAACATTTCTCAAAACCTGTCTTTCATTGCACTGACTTCTCATGAAAATAAATTAAGATTAATTTTGTACATATGAGGGAAAAAAATTAAAGGCTTAAGTAGTTTCAAATATCCATTACTGTTAAGTGACAATGGCTGTTGTTTTTTCCTGCAAGTCACAGTGAATGGAATTAGCCTGGAGCTATGTAGATTTGGTGAAAGCAGAGATTGCCTTAGAGACTATTCTGCTGCAGCCCAGCATAACCGGTTATGTTTATCCTGGAAAATAAATGTCTTTTTGTTATTTTTTATCTTAGTAATTATGAAATTTCCTATTGGAACCATCCCCTCATTGCACAGACATGGACATTTTTTTTCTTGCCCGAAGACAACTATCAATATTGGTGGCTGGGTGCATATAAAAGATGGATAAGTAATGCATCCAGCTGTTGCATTTAGCATTAAAGTATTTGTATCATTATGATCCACACAGAGTTGATGGTCACATCTCAATCTCATGTTTTTCTACAATGATCAGTTAAAATAAATGCTTGTTTATTTTGTTTATTGTATTGTTAAGAGCTACCCAGCTCTCAACTGAGATTTAATGGGATCTGAATCCCTCTTGTTACTTTTGTGTAAAAGCAAATGCAATTTACAGAAGTACACCTAATGCTATCACAGGGTTGCATCCAGTACACAGCAGTTTCTTATTATAAGTAAAAAAAAAAAGACCTGTTCTTTACAACATCTTGATGGTAGCGTGATCTACATTGCCTACAAATTGCTTATGTGGGAATTAGGGAACTTGAACTGTGACAGTTTGTGAGGCACAATGAGAGCTCTAAGAGTTGTGCATGAATTGTGGCCTAAAAGTTTGGGAGAGTGACTGTATGTGTGACAATATCATCCCTGGGATTCATTTGGGATGTGATCTAATTTGGCATGGAGAAAGGACAGGAACTGTAACTCTGGATATTAAGACCAAACTAATCAGAGAAATGAGTTTATGTGGTTGAGAGAGCTCTGGCAGACCTGTGAAGGATGGCTTTCCACAGGCAGGCAGGTGGACCTCACGTCTGCAGGGCATATTCCCAAGTAGAAGGGAACAGAAATGTGTCTTACTAAAAGTCACTGGGAGAGTGTGAAATTCCGACTCTATGGTCTGCTGGAAGTACTTTATTTCTGTAATGCATGAATCTGTCAGCAATTTAGAGGCAGAATTTAAAATTTTCCTTTACAATTGGAAATGGTTATTTGCTACCTCTGCAGAGTGGCCAGGCATGCACATGACACTGAGGCTGGTGAGAGTTTTCCCTCTAGAGGACAGGGTTCTATGACTCCTCTTTCCTGTAGAACTGCTTTTCCTTTTCTCCCAAATGAAATTCCCAACATGATCTTCCTCTTTGTCAGGTGAAATGTACTTATAGCACATAGAAACATCCTGATGTGTTTCACAATCTGTCTGCATTTCTCAAGGCTTTCTACCCCTAACACTCTCTTAGATTGCTTTGGCTGTGAGAGAAAGCAGTCCCATTTCACTTGTTTACAGACATTCACAGCACATGTTGTAATGCCCATCTTATATGTGTGATGATTCTTACTAGTTGGATGCTTAGAAAAAGACCTTTTATATTACTCTGTGGAAAAAATCTTATGTCCAATGGTGCTGGCCTGGGTCTCTGGCAATTAGAGTACTGTTTTTATAGTCCTGCCACTATACCTGTGTCTTATCTAAAGTCTATGTCCGTTGTCTAAAACATTATAAATCAAACCTATGTATAAAAATCAATAAAGCAGGCATCCTTTCTATGACCCATGAAGGCTTATCAGCACATTTGCTCACTTGGTAACCAGTGAGAACCAGATAACTTTCTGTGGCTCAGTCATTATTGTTAGTCCCAGTGTTTACAGACAATAAAATGTCAATCAACCTTGCATTAAATATTGGTGTGTCTACAGTCAATCACCTTTTTTATCCTTTAGTCAGATATATTGAGTACAGCTTCTTATAAACAGGAAATGACAAATTTACCATCTATCAGGATCCTGTTAGGAATCAATGAGGCTGAGATGAAGCTTTATAAGATGTAGCAAAACTGCAATTATGATTCTTAAATTTTAATTAAGTTTATACCTAATGGTCTACATTAAATGAGTTTTCCTCTTTTTAGCGATTGTAAAAATCTGCTATTGTTTTCCAAACAAAGCTGTGAAATATAGATCTTAAATAAAGGTCTTAATAACTTTCCTTTCATTGAATTATTTATTGAATCTTCTACATCTTCATGTATTAAACTTTGATAATTTAAACTGATAATGGAGCCAAAAATCCCTATCAGTGGAATGCTTATTGTAGGATAATATTGCTTTGTTAAAGAGTCTTGCATTTCTACACAAAGCTGAAAAGACCACTGAGCAAAAGAGCTGCTACATCTTGCCAGTAAATTTGATATTGCAAGGATGTTTTTATTCTCATTCAGCAGTTGAATTAGGGGAGCAGAGAGTGGTGAAGCAGAGAGAAAAAAGCATTTGGTTGATAGGGTTCACATGTGACACATTTTCTTCATCTCTAAATTGCCAGTCAAATTAAAAAGCAAGTCTGAAAACTTCTGTAATTATCTAAATTATCATCTCTAACAAAGATTTACATGTCTTCCTACTGTGCTAAAGAAGGGCAGTTTCAAATCATTAAGCTTAAAACCTTCTGAGAGATGCAGTTAAGAATATCCCAGAGCAAGACAACTAGCTAGTTACAAACCACTCTAATAAAAATTTCAAGCAGAAGTCGAAGGTTTACTTAAACTGTATAGATACTGAACTATTCTGATCTAAACCTTTAAATCATTACCACTTCCCCTCCCAACCTCATCGTATTAAATTACTGTTTTATCAAAGCCAAAATCTTTCTTAGTGAAGGGTTTGTTTTTATTTTTTCCCATGGTGTGTATTATACCTTGTGTATTAAAAGAGTGATTACTCAAGCACCAAAATATTAGATACAGATTTTATAACAACTAAAGGTTTGCAGATATCAGAAGCTAATAATTGACACTTTTGCCTTTCATTTATCAAAAATGCTCTTGAAATAGTTTTAAAGATGCAATACCCTTCCTATAGCTGGAACATAGATACATTTATTATTTCTTTAACTTTGTTGTGGTTACCTCAGAAATGGTCTAAGACAGCAGGATTTCTGTAGTGAAGTTTATTGGTAATACAAGGCTGTGATTTTTGTAGTTTTCAAGATTTGACTGACTCAGTTTTTTCTACCTTTACCTTTTTAAATTTATATTGTCTGTGTAATTAAATTATTTACTTGCTGCAACAGAATCAGAATCTGGTAGATTTTCAGGAGTGATTGGTTTATTCAACCTGGATAATGAAATATATCCTGAAGATGATGGCTCATTAAAAGAAGATCTTGCAGAAGTAACAATCATAAAGATTTATTTATGAAATGTTTATGAAGCTCTTTCTGTATCAGTAAAGATAATGTGGGGAAAACTTATTAATAACTCAATTAAAATACTTTAAAAATTCCTTTAAATTATGCAATCAAATTCCATGTAAAATTTTTACTATTCTATTACAACCAGATGGCATAGCAGCATCCTTGATAGTTTTGTAGTGAATTGTAAAACATGGACTTATTAATCTACATACATTAATCATGGTTTTGCAGAGAGGGTCATTTAATTAATGGGTTGTCATGAGAAAGAGATATTTTCACCAAAATAATGTTGCAGCACACTGAATCAAGATAGATGTGAATTTTGAATCAGAATTTCATTAATTATTTTCTGGTGACAAAAATAAGAAATATTCCTGATTAGAATTAATGATGATTTATTAAGTAAGTGAAGGTTACCTAAGTGCAACTTCAGTTTAAACAATGCCTGAATTGCCTAATTAAAAATTTTATGCCTCTTGCTTAAAAGGCAATTGCTTATGAATTGCTGCTTTACCATTCTGATTGCTCTTCTTAAAGTTCAGTAAATTACTGAAGCTCAGAAGGCATCAAGAGAGCAGCATATGCAGGCAAGCCTTCCTTTGCTATTGAAGCACACAAGGAATTGGCTTTGCTATGAAGAAATGGAAGTGTTTTGCACACAGGGACATCTCCATGGTTATCCATGGAATGCTACCTTTGCTTTTGCTAATGTAAATACATACACCATGTTATTTCAAAGCATGCACATGACATTTTGAGGTCACTAAAGAGCCCAAAACTAAAATAATGGGCAGAAGAATACAGCAAGATAAATATGTAGTTCAATGGTAATCATAGTGCACTGCATTGTAAAGACAATCAGAGAATAAATTTCCAAATGGTTCTAAGTTTCTAAGTTGGTTTGGGCTCAGTCAAAATTTTTTTTTTCCATTTCAGTTGAAATACTTTTTAAATGATTGTAAATAGGAAGCAATTCTTCTTTTTTTTTTTCCCCAATCAAAATTACTATCAACATTTCACAAGGAAGAAGTCAGATTTTGAGAAGGTGTACTCCTTCAGAGAGATTGTTTTGTCAAGTGCCTTCTCTCCACTGTCAATAGATCCTTGCTTACATCTCTGGTCATATTTACCAAAATATTTTGTCTTGTCCTGTACTGATACATACATTTGAGTGAAAATGTTTCATGGGCAAAAGATGCATATTAATACTTATCTAACCTGGTCATGTAGGAGCAACAGTTTAAAGTACGAATCTCCACTATCACATACACAAACTTATGAAGTGCAGAGAAAAAATGTACATATTTTGCTGGTTTTGATTTTTTAGTTTAATGAAGAAACAGGAACACCAAAGTAGTTTGTGAGTTGTTTACTAATGTTTGACCCTTGGTGAAATCTAGAGTTTCATTGCAGCATTTCTCACAAAAGTACAATCTGAAGCTAGCCTTCTGTCATGGCTGTGGTTGCCTCAATAGCTTTGGTGAGCTCTTCAGAGAGATTTCCTGGCCAACTCATCTGCTACTATGGGAAAATGTCCAGTGTGAAACATGTGTTGCAGTCCCCCTCAAGCAGGGTCAAATCAGTAATATTGTCAGGTGGTGCTGTGATCTCTAGGCACATAGGGCAACTGGTCAACAAAGACAAACCCATTGTGGAATCGTTTTGAAGCCAAGTGCAGTGCTTCATGTTCAGATTTAATGGAAAAAAAGGGAACAGCAACAGTTTTGGTGCCCAGCCTCCAACGTACAAGGGTAAGGGGGCAGCAATGTGGGATGCTTGGGATCATTATTCTGGTCATGTATTTCTACTGTACCATTTAATTCAGAATCCCAGCAGAAATATTTAGATAATACATATCTAGAAATATGGCTGCCCTGGCTGCCATAGTAGTAATTCTATTTTACAGCTTCACTTCTCTGGATGCTTGTTAAGAAACTGAATCCTGTAATTCTTTCACTTCCAATAAGAGAGGGGAAAACATAGGAAGGAAGTCAGAGAGGAAAACAAGAGGGAAATAAGTAAGATTTTCCTAATCAAACCAGATTAGGAAAAACATTCTAATGCTGAAGAATTATGAAATTTAGTGGCCAACATGAACCAATCTTTTTCAAAAGCAATGAAACATATGCCTTTTTAGAATTTCCAAGAGATTTTAAAAACAATGTACTCTGGTGTTAAAAATATACTAGCAACCAAATCCCTTTCCAAGGATTTCATTGGGTTACTTGCTTTCATAACAATATCCAGCTGGCAAAAATGTGGCTTGCTATCAGAGCATCCTCTGCATTCTCTTCTTCATCATTTGTGTCTATGACACTGTGTTTAGTGGCATGTGTGTTTACTAATGTCTGCTGGAACAAAGTAGCTGTGATTAAAGTCTGATTAACAAGGAAAGATGTTTCTGCCAATAGATGAAGCTCTCGATATCCAAAGCAAAGGTTGCAGATTCCTCTGTCAACTCTACTGGACTTAACTCAGCATACATAATAAAACTTCCTAATGCATCTCTTTTAGACTTCCAGTGAGGATTATATAATCTGACTGTGTAGCACATGTTCTTTTAAGTAATGATGTCATACCTCTTTATTAATATAATCTGCAGTGAACATCACCGTGTCAAGTGGTACCTTCAAATTAAATTTGAGATCAATTTTAACCATTAGAAAACAATATTCAACACTAATGTCATTTGTAATATGTATCTTCAATGAGTGCTATTTGTCCCTTTCATATCCACTCAGTTGCTGTGATGGGAAATAAGGATGGATTTGGAGAATAGCCAGGTCTTTCTCCAGTTATCTCCAGTTATCTTTCTCCAGTTATCTCTCTACATTTCACTTTTGCATATATATATATATATATATATATATATATATAAAAAAGTGGTGAACTTCATCTAGTTCACCACTAGTAGCCTTCACTGGCTACATAGAAATCAGTTACATATCTCTTCAAAGACACTCTCTGAATAGAGCCACTGTGATAGATCTGGGACAACCATGATTAATACACTGTCATTCTTACATCTAAAAATTTTATTTGAAGTGTCTAGATGGAGGCGTAAGTTTTAGATACAGTCTGATCATCCAGATACAACTGATCATCCTCTCAACCATGATTGCTAGGTAAAGTTTTCATCCCACTCCAGAGTACTGTTTCCTGTGGTCTCTAGGCTGTCCACAAACACCAAAGTGTGTAGAAGATACTGAAAGGTGCCTCCTAAACCAAAAGCCAGGTCCTATTCCCTTTGTTGAAAGGAAATAATAACAGCTAGATGGATTTGATTTGATCTTAGACACCCTACCAGCTCTGGAACCATAAATTTTGCAAGACCTTTGTGACATCCAACTTCCTTGGTCCAGCTGGGTAAAGCAAAGGTGAATGGCTTAGATCAACATTTATAACAACAGAGTCAGTGGACCTGAAACTCAGACAATGGAAAGGCCAAGAGCACAGGCACAGCAAGACTGAAAATATGTAAAGGCAGACCACAAGGGAAGATGCCAAGGGGGGGTCCTTACTCCTGATTTTCCCTATGTGTACCTCCATGGAATCTTACACTTTGCCTACTGTTGGCTACTTTAATAAAAGCTTCCTCAACAAAAGAGGGTCTTGGTTAAATTCAATTATTATATGTGTTTCCTCAGAGCAAATAATGTATATATTACTAAAAAGCTTTTTAAAATTTGTGCTTTATAATATCCTAAAGGAATCCATTTGGAAAACATACCACTTTTTACTCTGTATACTGTATCATAGTTGAATGTAAATAAAAATAGGCAAGGGTGTAGACCTTGGTTTCCATTTAGAGAAGGAAGCTGATAGATGTAAAGACATAAAGATGACAAATATTGATGCTGTGGAAGTAATAAGTTATGCGTGTATATATGATATTAAAGATAATGAGATGATTTGAAGTCTATCAGTACAGATTATAAAAAACATGCATGCAGAGGTTATGGAAGCTCAGTCTTAAAAGTCCTACAGACAGGATTAGAATTTTCTCCCCAGCTTGAATCTTGGAAAATAACATAGAATAACAATAACTGCTTTAAATAGTCTCATTGCTCTCATCTGAAGTGTCTTTAGAAAATGAAATTGAGAGCTAAAGAACTGAAGTGCCTCAAGATACCATTTTAATGTTGCTGTCTGAATACTAGTCACATTGTCTGAATCCCAAGCTGTGATCTATTTTCTGAAAAACTTTATTTTTTATGCAATTTAGAGGCAGTAAGTGCTACCTTCTCAGACTATCTGAATGACCTTCTTTCAAGTGAACTTGGTGAAGTGGCACATGTGTTTTGCATATTCTCTAGCATTTCTCAGGGAAAATAAAGGAAACCTGTGGCTATGAGTTTTACTTGCAGATTTTATGTAAGGAAAGGAGGCTGAATCATCAACCCACAGTGAGCGGAAGCAAATGCACTTTCCAAGGAGAGTGATTTGGAATTTTTCATTGTATTTTTCTCTTGTACTCTCAAACTGCACATTTTATTCTTTAGGGCTTAACCTCTATGTGTGCTAATTAGTCTGAGGGAGAGCACACATTTAATTAGTGTTTGCTGTATCTCTTTTCTCATTTGGAGGGTTCCTGGGTATTGTTCAGAAATACGAGGTCAGCTACTCATATTGAGAATGCCAAACCCCCCTAACTTAGTGCTGCTGAGTATCTTTCTGCCTCTGCTGGCTACTACCTCCTTCTATCTTCTCTCAGCACCTTACAGATTACAGGCTAGCCTTCATCACAGTTTATGCTTTCAGCTGTTTTTCTCATAAAAGACAGAGGAGGACAGTATCCTTGTTTAACCCTGTGTACATTTCCATATGAAGCCTGTTTTCTGGCACATACAGCATGTAAATGACAACACATTTATCTTTATATACTTGAATGCAGTTACATAAAAGATGTTTAAATAGCAAAAGATAATTAAAATTATCTTTTAATTATGTATGGAAAATTATGTATGGAAATCAGACCCAAAGTAGGAGTATGGCCTGAAATGTGATGTGAAATCAAGACCCTCCAAAATGTCTATTTTGCATGAGTCAAGCTTGAATATGTTCCTTACAGGTTTACCACAAAGACAGTGATAATGTCATAGTGAAATGGGCAATTTTCTTAGTCTTCTTGGTTTTGTTTTGTTTTTGTTTTGCATAGAAGCTCTCAAAACCAAAAAATGGAAAAAGGCATGCTCACTTTCGTTGCATTTCTATCTTATTTAGGAAAGCCTTACATATACCAGGAAAGCTTTATGGAGCCATGATTGTTCTTTTTTTTGTTAAGCTTTGCTCTCAGCACTTTCTTCCCTTTTCCAGATTTATCTGTTTGTTGAAAAATATAGGTGCAGCTATGGATGCTGTAAAGGAGTTAACGAGAGCAGGGCTATTGGGCATGAGACAGAGGAGATTCCAACTCTTGCTTTCAGAATTATTTTGGATACATTGTAGAGAAAAAGTGACTGATTGAAGATAGGACCTTTGGCTGAAGACTAGAAACAATGCACCACATGAAAGAGTTCTTTGAAACTGTCGCTGTACTGCCTTTCATATTCAAGTTAAGACATTGCATAATACATTATGTCATGTAGACAGCCCCAAGGTGAGAATTTCTTCTAATATACCTTAAGGGAAATTACCCTTCGACATAATTTCTAGGTAGCCTTCATTTCCTTATTAAAGCAGTAACAGTTCCCCTGCTCTTAATCCAGAAAATCAATGTGGGAATTTTTTGCTAGGCCTATAATGCTGTAATCCCTTTAGAGTACTCTTTTCAGATAAATGTTTGTAAAATCATGCTTATGAATGATGGCTTTCAATTACAGAATTAAAACCTCAACATTAGACATTCTGGTTGCTCAAAAAACCACCAGGTTTCTATTATTTCTCTGAATAATTTTGAAATTCCAGTGTAGTCCTACAGGAAAGAGTTTTCTGAATTAAAAGGCAAACAAGAATAGCAGTACCTTCTGATGTTAAAGAGAAAAATCAATAACTTGCATAAGCACATTCTGGGAAATGTTTTGTTTGTATATTGTTTCGCCTGTGTGTGCAGCCCTTTTGTTTGCTTTCCAAGTTAGCTGATGTTATAAAGTTGATTAGCTTGCTTGCTTGCTTTTGTAAAAGATAAGAAATAATAAACTGAAAACAAACAAACAAACAAGCAGAACCCAAGTAGAAAACATGCAACAGCTGATAACAATTTATACCACGCTTCTTACTCTGCTGTCAGGAAGAAGAACACTTCAGAAATAATAATTTGCTTTTCTTCCCAGACACAGACACAGACCCAAGCACAGAGACTAATGTTTTTGTTCTCACAGTTCTTATGGACCCACAGAGAAACAAGCATCTACCTATTCAGAGCACATTCATGGTATGTCAAACCTTTTAGACTGGCAGACTCTCTTTACATTACATTATAGTTTATTTTATAGTGTCTCATCCTCCCAGAAGAGGCAGAGCACAGGCTCATATTCTCAGTCCGCCAAGGAGGTACAGCAGAGCTGCCAGATAAAGTCATGAGTCCCTCCAGAAGTGACACCCCAGGCAGATGGCAGAGCAGCTGTGCCAGTGTATGCTTCTCTATATCACACTGCCCCCCAGTGCTTTATTTAAATACGTATTAAAATATCTTCTCATTTTTACCACTGAGGTGGAAAACCACTCAAGCAGCCAGTCAGAGGATGATGTTGTTTGCTTGCAAAATACCTGGATCTATATCAGACACAGTCTAGGCTAAGCAAAGCAAAGTTTTGTGAGCTGTAAGCACAGAACATTGATGCAGCAAAAGTTAAGTGGCCTTGCATGTGCCTTATCACATCCTTTCTGTAGCCCTCCACTCATACTTGCCACTTTGTTCAGAAGGTCCCTGGAGAATTAGGTTTTAGGGAAAGAGAGGAAAATGAGGAAATGAGATTAGGAGTGGGAAAATGTCAACGTGAATTTCAGTTTCCTTTTTCTTGTGCAAGAAGTGAAGAATTTGGGACAGATCCCATTCCTACCAAGGCCAACGACAAATTGTCCATTGACTTTAATGAGAACATGGCTGATTTGCTTGGGTTTTATTGTTTCTTATTTTCTAAATTCATCTTGTGGCTGGTCAAAAAGTTTGGGTTTGGTTTCAACTCCTAGAATAGCTTTCATACTATTAATTTAATACAGAGAAACCAAATTCAATCCTAAATGGTGGCAAGATTCAGCCTGACTCAGCCTACTATTGCATGTAGTCTGAAAGCAAATCTCACAGTCAGGAATCAAGCTGTATTACATTTCTGTGGCATATTCCTTCTTTCTGTTTTTAAATGGTTTAATTAAGAAGAAAAGGATTTTAAAGGGTGATCTAGGAGAACTATAGCAAATGCTACCTTATATTTGGCTTCAGAAACAGTTCAGGTCTAATGGTTTCGGGTTCCTGCTTGGGCTGAATTCAAAGTGGTAAGCATCACTATGTGCAGGTGAGATGTTGGGGAAAACAGAAAAGAGGAATTAGGCTTATTTTGTAGACAAAGCAAACTAAACAAACAAAACTGTTCTGGTTGGTGGGTGGAAGCCAGGAGTTTTTCTGACAGTCACGTAAACTACAAAACTCCTCATCTACTTCGTTAATAAAGTTAATATAAAAGCAGAATTTTACTCAATCCTTTAGATACTCTTCTTGGAGTAATCTATATAGATATAGAGGTATAGAGGGACAGATAGATAAAAAGAAAAAGAAGATATTTTGACATTACTGTTGAAAATCAATTATGGATGTTAAATGTTAAAGAAGTTAGTTAAGATTTGAAAATCTGCTTTAATTCATAAGCCCTCAAAACCACCTCTCACTCTATTTTTTTGGTTTTGCTAATGGCACCAGCAATTCTTACAGGTTTTTAGAATCAATTCTGAGAGAAAATGTCTTTATGTGTGTCTACTCTTACTGTAAGTCCTTATATTTCTGCTTACTGGTCTGTTTTCAGTTTGCCATCTCTAAAGCAAGGCACCAATTTCCAGCAAATTCCACAGACTGTTCTGAAAATAAGTGAATAGACACTACTGGTGTTGGCCTCATCTTTACTTCATCTCACACTACCTCACTGCTGTGGGCCTCAGGGCATGAAAGCCGAGCAAGCTGGACTTCTATTGTTTCAGAACTTGTGGGGTTACTTTGGGCATATTACACAGTAATATTGAGCTTGAAATGAAAAACGCAATCCCAAGTCTTGTCAGCATGACACAAATTAAACTAAACAACAGTTTCACTTTCTTTCCTCTTTTAATCCTTATGTCTAAACTACTATGACACAGCTGCAGAATGTCAAACAATGACATTCATCCCCTCACAGTGCAGAGGAAATGTAAGAGCTGTGTCCTGAGTTTTGACTGGTTATCAAATTTCTCCTGATGAGCACTCTGGTTTTGAAATATAGGGTTAACTTGTGAGCTTTTGAATAACTGAGAGATGAGGACTATCAGAACACAGCTAGTCTTTTTTTTTTGGCAATTTTTTTACACATGGGTGATCAAATTTTCAACAGTATTTTCACTTGTTCATCTGGTATTGTACTTCTATCCACATGGATAGCATATTTGAAAGAGGACACAAAAAAGCATGTCTGAGAAGTGAGTTTACAGAAAGTTCGGCATTATGAGAATTAACATTATCTTCTCTGACAAAAGGGGAAACTTTGACACACATCTGGGCTCTTTTTTTTCTTTCTTCTGTCTTTCTACAGGAGTTTGTTGCCACAAAATGACTTGTACTGGAGAGAATGAAAAAAAATCTGGTAGCAGGTCTTCTGGCTTCAATTCTCAATTAAGATTTCTTTGGAAGAAAATCCAAAGACTGTCTCTAGTTTCATGGGAGAATATTTGTGTAGAGGAATAGCACAAACCTAAGAGTAGTTCTGTGTCTGTGTGTTATTTTGGCCTACATGGCTGATTTTTTTCTTTGGATGGAGTCTTAGATTTTTCAGAAGGAATGAAGAAAATCCCACTGGCAAAAAGCATTTAATGTGTGCTTTCCTTGAACATCTACAGCTTAAGGTGAGTGGCTGCAGGTCATTGGTACCAAATGAGTCCTTCAGGCAATCAGCAGAGTGAAGAGCCCCTCAATACTGTCATCCTGTGAGCAGTAATCACTGCTCCACTCTTGTGAAGAAAACCAGGAAAAAGTAAAACAACTCAAGTTCTGAAATACAGAAACAGATGAAGCAAGAAAACAAATCTGCTCGATGAAGGCAAGGAATGTTGGCCACTGTTAACAAGTCACAGGGAGAAGGGAGAGAAGCAGAAACAAACAACACAAATAAGATTGACATTGAAAAGAAAGAGAGAAATTACCCTATTTGTCAAATAAAAATAATAAAATAATATGAATGAAAAGAAGCAGATATAATCCTGTAAACATAATGAGGAAGTAGTAAATGAGTAATAAAGTCAGCTACAAAGAGCCAATTGTGTCTTCTGTTCTGATCTGGTGCCTAAAAAGCTTTCCAGGAAAGTACTCAATATTCTCTTATGAAAGCACATAGCAGTTCTGTGAGAGAGGATAATTTATTTACAGGTTATGGTGTTATTTGTAAGAGGAGTCTCAGAAAAGCCTTGGATTTTCCATTACCCAAAATGAAATATAGAGAACATTTTGTTTAATTCCTGCATGTGCTAAAAAGGAGAAGATTGGGACTGTGAAAAATGGAAGTGTCTATGCTAAAAACATAGTATCCAACTTATTTCTACTGTTTCTTTAAATCAAATTATTTGGTTTAAACTTATTTTCATCAATAGCATCTGATTATAGCCAACAGTGTCACAGCTTCAAAAATGTGTGAATTGTTGTCCAAATAGTTTCAAGGTTTGATTTTTCCACTTGCACTGGTGTTGAAAATTTTATAGTCCACAGATGATTTAACTGGACCTACTAAACCTCTGAGAGGTGTGAAATATAATGCTGTAAGAATAACCCTAGTAAAAAATCTTTATTTAAATGGCTTAGGAAAGGTATATTATTGGGAAAAGGAGCCCAGAATTTTAATTGCCTTTTTCTCAGCATGAAAACTAGCCAATGTACCCTACATTAAATCTAACATTTTCTTTTAAATTAATTTCTTCTGAGCTTCACTTATTTGGTCCTTTGGGGCACTGTCAAAACAAATTGCAAAGCATTGCATTTTAGCCTGGTCATTATGGCACCTTTTCTTTTTCCTATAATTTGCACTTAAACAAATTGGCATGTCTCCTTAGTAAGAGCTTATCGAAGTTTTAGTTACAAAAACTTTTTGTCTCCTCAAGGAGGCCTTGCCACCAGATACAATTCATCCCACTTCCCTTCTTCTCTAGTAGGTGCAGAATGCTCAATGTATACACTCAATTATCACATAGTCTGACTGTAAGAAAAATCCTATTATCATCAAAGGATATCATATTGCAGGAGGGCAACAGCAGAAAAAACATTTATCCTCTGAACAGAAAATGAGATCATAAAGGTAGGTGACACAATTCTGTTACCCAATTCCGTAAGAATTTCTTGAACTTGATGTTCTCTTTGAAACCCATGTAGCACTATTTTTCCTATGAAGACTAAAGTAAGCTATAGTAAGAGAGCCATTACTCAGACTCATGCTAGCTAACTAAGCTTTAACTCACTTCTACAGAAGCTCATAAGGTGCTCTTCTAAATAAAAAAAAAGATGTTGACAGAGTAATTTTATTCATTGCCTTCAGAGAACAAATGGCAGAAGTTAACCTGCTGGTGAATATTTGTCGGTGATGAATATTAGTTGTAAATTCTCTTTTGTTTCAATTTGTGAGACACAGGATATGTTATTAGTGACAGAACAAACATACTTAGGTTGAACTATCAGAGCTGCTGTTTTGCCTGCACAAAAACGTTCAGTGCAGGTTGCAGATGAGAAAGGCCCTTCCAGAATTCAAGCAACCATGGCACCAAGCTGCTTGAGAAGGGCTGGGGATGACACATAGTCTGTCCTGCACTGGTAGGAACATGCTCTGCTGACTTTCAGTCTTCCCAACCTGAAACTCCTGTCAACTTCTTCAAGTGTATTCTACTTGAGTCCTTATCATGATGGGAACTTTTTAACAAAAAAAGTAAACCTTAGTAGAAACAAACAAAAACCATTTCAAAGTCTTCTGGAACTGAAACGTATTTCAGATTGTTTTCTCTTGTACTGGGGCTGTTGGGATCTTCATCCTTTAGTCTCTTCCTGATTCAGAGCAGAACTTCACCTCAGTAGAAACTGTTTCTTCACAGATCCCATGGTAGGCTGCAATACCTACATGAAAATAGCAGTAAAAACTGAGGGATATTTTTCTGCTCCAGGATCATGCTTCTTGCATGGTCTGTTCGATTTTGAACATGGTCTTAGCTTTTCTACATAAAGTACAACTTAATACTAAAATAAACCACAGTTGTTTCTGAAGTTATGGATGGTTTTGTGCCAGAAAAGACAGGAAAATGGTTATCAGTGGGCTATTTTGGCCACATAAAAGTCCTGTCTATTATTGTTGTAAAGAAAGTATCCCAAGCATGGCTACAGATCCATCCCAGAATCACAGAATCACCAGATAACTAAGGTTAAGGGGACATCAAGAGGCCTGTAGTCCAAACTCTTGCTCAAAGCAGAATCATCTTTGAGACCAGATCAGGTCAATCAGGACTTTATCCATCTATGTCTTGAACACCCATAAAAATGGAGACAGCACAACCTCTCTGAGTGAATATTCAGCCTCCCTCAGGATCCAAATCTGCTCCGAAACCTACCCAGCAGTGCAGACAAAAGACAGCTATGCTGATGCTGCCATGTGTTTCATGTGCTGCTGCTCCACTCACCCCCTGTACTTTCACTGATCAAGGCCATGCTGCTCCTGCAGTGCCCAACAGCTACCTCTCCAGCTATGGAGATAATTCCTCTATATGTTAATCCAGTCACTGGTGGCATCCAAATTCCTGCTCTGATAGCTGTTTCATTGCTCAAAAGAACAACAGGAAAGAAGACATCCTACCAGGAAAAGCTATGGAGTTTATTTGGCAAAGATTTTAGAGCATATGGGTGAGATGAAAGAAGGCACAGCTGGTTTCAATTTTCTGTAGTGGAATTTAGCATTCAAAAGTATGGCAAACATTGGTAGAAAGAACAATTTCGAACTCAGTTTGGCATCAGACAGATGGATGGCACAGATTTGGGTCAATATACTTGCTTCAAACTCAAAATACAACTCAAATTTTCATTATTCATAAAAAAAAGTGGCCCACCTGCACTCATTTATTGGTATTGGTTTTAATCATGGCAATTTATGGAGCTTTCATTTACTATTAATGGTCATGTACTCTTGCAGACAAGTGCTAATACTTCCATTTTACAACAGAAAATTAAATAGACCTAAAATTTAAACCATTGTATTTTCTTAACTGTAAATAAGACTAGAAATATTTCCCCTCAAGGAATTCACACAGAAAATATACATTTTGGTTCAGAGAATGCTGCTTAAAAGGAGATGAAGGATAGCACCTCCGGGCTTTTTTTTTTACACAGAATTATGGTTATTGGTGACAGGCATGGAAAGGTTATTTTTGTGTGAATGACTGATTGTTTCCAAGTAACATATTCCACTGCTTGGGAGGATAAAGGCAGTGGGGCTGTATATGATTTTCTGAGAGCAGACAGATGGAGAAAAATTACCTAGTAACTATCTTTAGGCCACTGAACTTGGTAAAGTTCGTTTACTTTTTTTCCAGCTTTCCTGAGTATACCTATCTATTTTTTACCTTATTATCTTTTCCACAAGCTACCCAGCCTACATCAGAGTGGGGGAAAAAAATTTAAATAATGTTCCTTCAGTGCTAACACATACAGAAACATACCCTGCAACATCCAATGTGGAACATCTTCTGGCCTTTGTGGAAGATTTTCACTAATTGAAGAAATACAGATGGTTTTACAATGGTTCACATCATCTAAATAAAGGATTATGGAAATTCTTTTTAAAAATCTACCAGAACTTCCCACAAAAGCCATGTGAGGTGGAGGGAATTTCAGAGATGACACCTGCTTTAAGATTTATTATTCCTAGGTAGGTAGGGAGTATATGTTTTCCTTCGAAGTCTTGTTATTCTCATTCTCAATCTTTCCACTTCTGAAAAAAAAAAAACCTTCACTTTCTCCCCTCCCTTGTGGAGGTAACTCTTTGTTTGTTTCCATCCGAAGCTTTCCTCTGTGTCACCACCAGGCCACTTTTCTAGCTGTCAGGTGGATTTTGCTGTGGATTGCTGATAAGTGTGGATTTCCCAACTTGCAGATTGATAGTGAGATACAGTTCATGCAGCTGCCATTTGTCCAGGGCAGCTGCAATCTCCTGTTCATAGGTCGCAATCCTGCACTGTGTCCAGGCTTCAGAGAGTTCTTCTTCCTCACTGGGAAAGCAGCCTGCAGGAGACTGCAACACCTGGTACCCCAGTTTTGCTATGACTGCTCAGTATTTTCAAATCTCCCTGCTGCCCTGCAAGAGAAAAAAAATGCATCTTCCCCCCTGGAAGTTGCCTCTCAAGCAGGACAAATCCAAGAGAGAAAGAGGGCTTCAATTCTGACTCGGGAGAGTGTGCACAGACACAATTATTATTTGTTCCAGCTTAGTTTTTTGGGGTTTTTTTCAGTCAGCTGTAGATATAAAACTGAGAAACACCTAAAAGAATTCATATTGCCTTCAAAAGACCCTCAAGGAGTGCAGATGAAAGGTTTGTGCAGAGGGAGAGTACTCTTCATACCTTGTCATTGATGCAAAATGCGAATGCAGAATGATGAAATACTGTGTGACCCTTATAAAAGTTTTCATGTTACTAGTGGGTTCATTTCTTGTGCTTAAAGAAATGTGTTCACTTTAATAGTTTTTAATTAAATCACTTACTTCACCTTATTTTTATGTTGATGTGTAATTAGTCATATATTTTACAACGAAAGAAAAGTTTCAAACATTTTTAGAAAAATCAACATCGTGTAATCAAGCATAACATTAACACACACGTCCTTTCATATTATGCATTCAGTGCTCATAGTTATTCTAGGTAATTGCCCTGTGGAAGCTTTCTTCAAAACATATTTTTCCTTTTAGTCCAAGTCACTTGTTTAAGTTCCAGAAAAACTGGTACGTGAACAAAAGGGATTTCATTCCTAGCACACAAATGGTTAACCACAGCCTTGGAGCAAGAGAAAGGGCTTTAAGATGAGTTATGAAGGAGAACACGTGTGGGAGCACTGGGTCTCTCTTCTGAAGAGTGGGCAGGGTTTGCATGCACTGCTTCTGACTCAACATTACCTTGTTTGGTTTAGTGCTGGTGAGTATCTCCTTGTATGAAAAGCCCCTTCAGCTCCCATAGTGGTCTAATCCTGGACCTGGCAGCCCACCGGCTTGTTGGGCACGATGGTGGAGGAAACAAATCTCTGCTTTAAAGACATAACCACAGTTACTTCTGACCTCCCCTCCAATCTGTGCCACTGCATGGACTTCATAGAGTGCCCTACAGCCTTCCACTGAAGGAGTGGGATAAAACAAACTGCTTGTACCCAACCGTAAAAATTCAGGTGCTTTGGGAACTGACGTCTCCTAAGGGCCCAGAAATGGCAAATCAAGTAGTGAGAGGGATCACAAACACAGTCAAATTTTAAGTTCTGAATTACTGGTTATTGAGCTATCTTCCCATCCCTACAGTTTGCAGGAACTCAAGCTGTGTTCAGTCAACTTGACATGTCCTTTAAGGAATTATAGTATATAATTACTACAGTATAGTATACAGTTATTATAGTATTTACAAACTTAACCTTGGCTTGCATTCTTTATTTCCTTAGAATGGGCCCCTTTCTAATTTTTATTTCTTTTCTTTTGAAAGGTTAAAACCATGCTAATATCAGTAAGTAATTATAGTGACATTCATACCTTTAAGTAACAGAACTGAAATATATTTCTATGACTTGTCTTGATAGGGGATCTGCAGATACAGGAAGGCATTCTTCAGTCATTTAGGACATTATGTAAAGTTCTGCATATAACATATATATGTGTGTGTGCTGTCATTTAATGGATAATGCTGTATGTGAAGCTGAGCAGTATTTTCAACCCTTTGTGGCATTTTTCCACTTCTAATGTATTTTCTTTCACTGCAAATACTGCAAAGCAGTTTTCATCTCGGTCATTTGGGATTTAAAAAGTTAATTATTAACTCCTTCTTCCCTTTCTAGGTGTTCTGTCATACTTTTAATTGTTTTCATCAGCTCCCTCTAGTAAACCAGGTACTTCATCAGCTGGAAGGTGTCAAGCAACACCACAAAACTGAGAAAAAAATTATTCTGCCAAGAATGAGGATCTTGAAACCTGATGCCATGGCTAGATGTTTATATTGACTCTTACAGAATTGCAGTTCTTGATATGTTGTTAAAAATAATGTTCTTTCTTAGTGAAAAAGAAAATGGAAAATGGTAGAGTTCCTATGTTTTTTTAATAATATTTCTCCTCACCCTACTCAAGTAAACTGCAACTTCTGTTAACTCATTGAAAGTTCCATTGCTGAAAGCTTTTTGTCTTTTTTTTGTGGCAGGGAGTTGTTTGTTTGTTTTTTGGGTGGTTTATGAAGAAGAAAAGAGGAAGAAAATTACAGAATGGAGTAAGCAAGTCTTCTAGATAAAACAGAGGTGTGAAAAGAAAAAGATAACCACTATATTTGTAGTTCTATTACTACCTTGGAACATGATTTCTGGAAAGATCAAAGAATATTTTTTCCCTAGATGTCTTTATATTACTTCCTTATTTAATACTTGAAATGTTTTCTAGTGTAGGGTTTACAGTGGGGAATCCAAGACAAAAATCAGTTATTATTTCACTTTGCCTGAAATGATGTTATTTTGTTCTGTTGGACTTATACATTAAAAAGTATCACTGATGGAGTCTCTGGGGACCTCTAGGGGAAAGGTCTTATCATTATGACTTGTAAATAAGCTCTAAAGCTTTTTCATGGGTTTTTTCTTTTTTTCAGTCTCTTGCCTCTTGGCAGGTGCATGACATTCTTCCACTGCCAAATTCCACCTTGCTAAAAACTACTAAGAGACAAAAATTGCCATCAGAAATGGCATGTGAAAGGCAGGGATTTTCCTTTTCAGTGTGAAGGCAAGTTAGCTTGAAATGGACTCCAGATCAGACAGCTATATTTTCACTGAAAAGTATATACTTTCACCATTTTAATCTTACAAAGTGGGTTTCCTACAGAAAATTATATCTTGCCTTCTGAATGCTTTAACAGGTCTCAAGTACTTTAAAGAGAAAGAGATCAAGTATTCTCTGTATTCTCTCTTACTTGTATTGAGACTTCTTAAAAGATAAAAAACTGGATCAGGTAAAGTTCCAGTGGTTTTCATCCAGCTCTGGAGATGGGGGAGCTCCTCAAAGAGATTCTGTGTTCTGTCTTACATGTATTTATTACAACCTACATTTAGATTTCGGTACCATTCCTTGTTAGCAATCAGCAGGGATATCCATTGCTTTCCACAGCAGTCAGGCACACAGGGGGGTAGGAAAAGGGTGCCACTGCCCCACTGGTGCTGCCCAGGCAGGCAGGAGAGGTCTGGCTGCTCTGGGGGGTCTTGCCTGCCCTCGGCCCCTGCCCTTCCCTGGAACCCAGCAGATGCCAGAGCTGCAGCAGGTTGTAGGAGACCTGGCTCCCTCTCGGTGCCAGCTGCTGGGTAAGGGCTCGCACAAGCCTCCATGGTGCCAGTGACAGCAGCAGAAATGCAGATGAGTTTTAGTAATGGTGCATCTCAGTCCCAGCCTGCATCTGCATTTTTCACAACTGGAGCCAAACTACAATCCACCACACATCCTGAGAGGAAGGCTACGGAAAAAACAGAATAAAGTTAGAAATAAGGCAGGCCCAGGAGCTCCATTTCAAGTTTTTCTTAATACAGCTCCCACTTCAGCAAGCTGTGTTTGGGTTTTCTGTTCAATTTTTTGCTATGACTGGGATAAATTACTGCTATTGGTATCATCTATTGATTAGCAGAGGGTGTTAATGAAATGCTGATTGGTTTTAGCCTGAAGCAGGTTTTAGCATGTCATGGATCATTTCATCAGAACAAGATCTATTTGTTTACTCCTTTGTGGGTCTTGGTGGGGATTGTTTTAGGGTTTTCTGTTTGTTTGTTTTTCCTCTGGCATGTTGTAAATGAATCAAGGGACCATTTTTATATTAAGAACACTGTTTGTTGTTGTATCAGGGGCAAGCAAATCTGACTGATATTTATTTTAGAATGAGAAAGACAGCAAAAAATAAAGCAAACAAAGCAAACTAGATATCAATAATTTGTTTTATAGGAGGAAGGGAAAGTATCCTTCTTTATTTATGCAACTCGAGCTGTGTTTACAAAGGAAATTGAAATATTTGTTGTTCTTGGCAGGTAGGTCTTTAATGATGACATATTTTCAACATCTTCCTGAAAAATGCAGCAAAATAACTTAGCATTTCAGAAACGAAGGCAAGAGTCACTGTGGCAGAAAGGTAGAAAAAGAAAGGAAGAAAAAGATTACGTACTCCTGGAAGGCATAGTCTGGTAACAGAATATGTGCTAATGAAGTGCTAATAGTACAAATTAAGTGACAATATCTCTAATTATCAGGAAAGAAGTGGAGAAAGTAGGAAAAATATTACTTTATCTTAATTTTCTAACTTATTTTATCATAACACCTCAGTGTCAGACACTGAAATTACTTGGTGTTGGAGGTAGCAGGATTTGCACAGACCTTTCCTGCAGGGCAAAACCTGTCCCTGGCAGGCTGGAGCAGGAGCTCCCCCATCTCCAGAGATGGATGACAACGACTGGAGCTTTACCTGAAGGATCCAGCATATTTTATCTTTTAAGGAATCTCAATTCTTTTTCCCAGGTGCCTTTTGAGAGAGAAATTTCTGGGCCTTTAAATGTGGCATAAACATTGAGTTCCCATTTTCCAGTGTATGTGCCTGCTTGCTTTTAAATATAGGTAAAATGTTTGGAAATCTATAAATTTGTTCTTGTTTTAATATTTATAGTGTCTGTAACTGATTCCTTAGTTTTGCTACTAATAAGGTTGCAAGAATTACATAGTATCCTGTGTATTTTGAGGCATTTCAAATGATAGCAGGTCAAATTTCAAATTTGACCTTTCAAATTATAGCAGGTCTACTTCATATTTTTCTTTATTAAATTAAATGGAAAAGTGAGAAATTGTTTTCTTCTTTTTTTTAATATAGGACATGTTGCTTCATTGTTTTATCTATTCCTTTAAACTGCCTCAACAAATAATTGCAGGTAATATCAGAGAAGCATGGTATTGAATTTTTCCACAAGAAGAAGTATTTGACCATGTACCTTTGTGGTGATTCTATCCAGTGGGCTGTTCTGAGTCACTGAGATGAAAGCTGTGGAAAGTAATTTGGATTATTATGTAGACTCACTCAACTGGCTGATGTTCTGGAAAATTTCTTTGTCACCTCCAGTTAAGGCAGAGATGTGAAATATGACCAATATTTATATCTCTGCACATACATACATATACATGTATATAAGTGTATACATATATATACATGTATATATGTATATATACATGTATATATATATATACACTTACATATACATGTAAACATACAGATGGTTGTAAAGGGGTTTTCTAATATGTAATCTGTCCCTTTTTTTCCACCTTTGTATAACATTTTGAAATAATATCAAGTGCTTGTGCATTGTGAAACCATCACTGTTGAGCTGAGAGGAGGCTCCTAAGCTTTCCCAGGCTGCCAGCAGGATGTGGATGGAAAAGCCAGTGAGCACACGAAATGCCCTGTCCTTGTTTTGCAGCAAATGACTCCTGCTGCTTTCAGCCAAACACCTGGTGAAGGCTGCACTGGTGCCAGAGGGGCAGGCACAGAGGTGCAAGGAGATGTGAGGGGGTCCCTGTCCTCAGCCATGCCCACGCTGGGCTGAACATCTTCTCTGACCCTGTCACTGGGCTCTGGGTCCTCCTTGACTACAAAGCTGCCTGATAAGAAGTTGTTCAGCTCTCTGCTCAAAATAGATAACTTCAATTTCAAAACAGTTGAAGGGTCATAGCAAAATACACAACTGCACTCACACACCAAAAGTCTTCTACAACTCATTCAGTTGTAGCTCTACTCCATTACTAACCGATCACATCCATCACAGCCATGGCAAGAATGACAGCCAGGTCCTTTCTGCCTTGAGAATAATCTGAGGGGTTTTTGCTTTTTGTTTTGTTGTTTGCCTGGTTGGTTTTTTTTAATCAAAGCTTATTCATTATAGTCCACATGTTACAGGCAAAAAAACCTTTGACTTTCACTTGTAGCATGGTTCATTAATGGAATTGATATCCTTTCCCAAGATAGATTTGTCTTGTGTATTGATCCTGCAACTCCAGCTTCTATTTTATTTTCATGCTTCAGCTCCACAGTCATCCAAGAGATTCCTACATAAAAATGTCAGAATTTCAAATTATCCTAATAAGGCTTTAAAGAGATTAGGGATAGAATAGAAAAACTACTTATGTAAGTGTTATACACACACAAACACACACACACATGACATTGGTAGTGTAAGGACACGCAGAGTTATAAAACCAACCTGCAGGGCTGGCATGAGCAACCCAGTTCAGGGCTGAAATCAAAAGGTGATGTTTGAACTGAAGTAAGAAAAAGATAAATAAGTATTTGCAAGAATAGAGATGGATAAGAACTTCTACAATTTTTTATATTTTTCTTTTAGATAAAATGTTTTTCAAGCTTTTCCAATTTTTTTTCTTATTGTTTGGAATTATATGCTTAATATATCTTTGGTAAACAACTCTATTTTACAGTTGGGACAATTTCCATAATTATGCTAAAAAGATCTAATATAGCATTTTTAAATTACAGCAATATGTTAGTATACACAACTTGCATTGTGCATAATGTAATTTATGGTTAACTGAAATCCATGAACTTAAAAGAAAAAAAGACACAGGATGAAAATCTACTGGAAAGAGGATGAGAAAGCCAGATGATGCTAAAATCTATTGCATTTCTGTTGGAAGATATCCAGATTTCCATTAAATATCTGAGCTCTCGTGCTTCCTAAATATAGATTTTTGCCTTATAAATGCCCATCATTCCATCTCTGCTCCTTAACAGATGCAGATTTTATATATATATATATATATATATATATATATATTTATATATATATATATATATATATATATTCTCCAGGCTAACTACTAAAAACAAAAAAAATTCAAGAAATACCAATTAAATTTCCTTTTAGTGGAAATAAAGGAAAGAGAATGATCTTCAGGAAAAATCTTCCTGAGGCATCTGTATTTCTACCAGGAGAAGTTGAGAAATGGGAATTTATGAGCAAAACATCCTGGAGAAAGTTTAGCTGTCCTATTCTTCCTCTTTAATTATTATTTTTCCTATTTTGAATTCCCAGGATGTTTATTCCTGCATGTACTGCCCAGATGGCTGTCACACCAGTCAGATTTTACAGGGACTTCTGTACAGACTAATAGGTGTTTGGTGTGAAGGGCTTTGTACCCAAACCTTGTAATCCAAACATGGGTGGTGTAGCAGTGACAGGGCAGAACTCCAGAGCAGAACAGGGCAGAAGAGTGACTTCAGCACACTTCAGAACTTCAGGGCAGAACAGTCACTTCAGCAGAACCAGGACTGGGGCCAGCAGTGTGCCAGACAAGGTGACATCTCAGGGGACAGGAAATGTGCATTGTTTCAGCTGTTTATTCATGTCACAGCACGAGTCACCTTGTCTTACCCATGAGTCTGTAGGTGTCCATGTTACATTTAATTTACTTTGTCAGCTATTACCATTTGACACTTATGCAGAGAGGGTGAATTTTGTGTCCTTTCTTCAGCATCTTCCCTTATGAATCTTGTGTGTAACCATCACTCTTTATGTGGTCTTTCTGAGAAAAGAGCAATCACAAAAATCTCCTCTATAGTCTTGAATCCCTTCAAGATGATGAAATCTTTACATTTTTAATGGACTTTTGACTTTATTTCATGTAAAGTGGAAGAGATTTACTTTTGCTCAGAAATGCTCTTTGCTCATTTCATACCTTTTTCCACTCAGTGTTCAGTAAGTGAGTCACAGCCTCTGCTTTAAAGCAAGTCTGCCTTCAGAAATGCTAACCCACCAGGTCATTAGCAATTCTGTGAATCCTTCTGGTACACACATCATAAAACCCTCAGGGCATTTCAATATTTTCTCAGACAAAAAAATCAAAGAAACAAACCAAAAAACAAACCCAACTTCAGAATCTTTCTTTTCAAATCTCATATATTCCTACCTAACAATACCAGTATAATCAAAAATAGTCAGCTCACCTTTCTGTAGAAGAAAAAAAGAGCAGTACAATTTATCTTATATCTAACTTGGAATGGATTTTGTATCTATTCCAAAATGTATATACTGCACTTTTATTTTCCACATATTCTGAAGTCTTAACTAAAGTCCAATAGAGTGGTAGAACTGAAGAAGAGTTTCCAGATCTATTAAGATTTTAATATAACTTCAGGAAAGATATCAAGTTCCTTGAGTTACAGCATAACAGTTCCTAGTGCAAATACTTTAATAATGTGCTTTTTTATACAGTGTCATCCTATTACTCAAATACTTCAAAGTTTCTTACTAAAATAATTTTCACATGCATAAGGAATGCCAGATAATTCTTAGTCTAACCATGGACCAAGCAAAGAACTTTTCCTTCAGGCTAATACATGATAATTCATACCTTTGCATATAAGTATGTGTTATGAAACTCTATGAGAGGTCCCTTTTTAATATTTTGAAGTTGAATTCTGAACATTGATAATCTGTGTATGACATAAAAGCAGGAGGTAACCTTCCAATAACTGATATTGGAAAGGGAGTCCTGGTAACATCCTGGAGAAAAAAAAAAAAATGTTTCTCTCTGGTGCATTTGCCTTGCAAAAATTTTACAGTTGGGAAACAAAAATTTTACAGTTGCAAAAATGTGAAGACAAAGGCTAGCATGAGAATACATCCAGTATTGTCAGCAGCCCCATCACCAAAGCTTCATGTTCTGCTCTGGTTCTCATTGGCTGTGTTTCCCAAGGTTGAGGACCATATGTCATGTTAGAGGTCCCCTTGGTCAGGGCAGCTCTACCTCCGCTTAGCTTGTGCAGGGTAAATCAGAAGGTGACGGGCAGAGCTACTCCATCTCCTTGCCAGGGAAGTGGTTTCACACAGCATCCCCCACCCTGAAAAGACATGGCACTTGCTTTTTAATTCTTAAATTACCAAAAAACTGAATTACTCAAGATGGCTGATTATATCCACAAATTTGTATTCCCACATTCTTCATTCTTTCCCTTCTTTTTTCTGTACTTTCCATTCCACAAGTAGCTGCAAGATTTTTTGCCATTTTTAAGGAATTTTTTCGGTTTTTTTTTCCTTTCATTTATAGAAATACTGCAGAAATATTTAATTACTTTATAGTCATGAAACACAAATTTTGAGTGGTAGAATACTAACCTGAATAAAAAAAAAGTCTTGCTTTATCTCGCCTATTCAGGGCAATGTAGAATAATTAGGAGTTATAATTTGCATTAATGCCCATTGTAACACAGTGTTTTCATTCAGAAAGGCTTCTGAAAAGTGATTTGGTCATCTGCTTCCCCCCTGCCTCTGGCTCTGCTGGACTGGCTTACAAGAACAGACTTTTTTAAATAGGTCTTTTTTTTCCCCTCAAGAAGGCAACCATTACTCTTTTACAAAAAACCCTCAGAAGGTGGCTGCTGGAATTTCTCCATCAGCAGACCCAATGAAAGGGCACAGCCTAAAAAGTTTATCATACTGAGTGCTGTGCCCGGAGAAACATTGAGATTACCCACTGGGGTAATAGTTATCACAATAGGAGGTACTACAATTTTGTAATAGAAAGAAAGGACCTATAAACAGCATGGGTTAACCCTGAATTAAAACACATATTTTTTGACTATTCCATGTTTAATATCCAATTAGATTTGGGTCTAGTGTGTGATTACTCTCCCTTTTCTTCTTCTGGATAAAAGGTGCAGTAATTTTTTTTTAAATAATTAGGACTAGTCATCACGGCAGCACCAAGGGTGTGACAATGTCCCACAGTGCTCTCCATCCCACATGGTGAACATATCAATATCCAAAGAAAATTAAATATTTCTTCATCCTTAAGACATGCTTTTGCTTTTTTCTTTTTCTTTTTTGGTTTTTTGTTTGTTTGTTTGTTTGTTTGTTTGGGGGGTTTTTTTGGTCATTTTTTTATAGTAGTGTAAGCTTCTGGAAGCCCTCCAAATATTTCAAACTTTGTGAGGAAATTAGTTTTTAAGAGAATCTATCCTCTGTGTAAAAGCACTGTAAAAAAATATTCTCACAGTTCTCATCTATAAAGAAGTCTTTGGTATCAAAATCTCTGAACCTGGCTAACCAGGAAACATTGGTACAAAGTCTAAACATGCTGTCTTCCCATGAAATCACTGACACGTTGGATCTTTCCTTTTTTTTTATTGTATAGGAAGCTGTGTTATTGAACAGGCTTCCCTTTCCATGAGATTTCTGATGGTGTCAGATGACTTCTAGCATCAATGTTCTTGTGACACTTTGTGGATTACCTAGGGTACTTGGATGGATCCAACTCCACCTCTCAATTTAAAGGTGACTGCCCTTGGCCCTTCTCTCTGAGAACCCAGGACTTTGTGCTCTTGCTGTTATTTCTCTCAGATCATCATCACCAACTTTTTTCTACCTCATGTAGACCACTGGCTCTGATAGGTTTCTAAAACAGCTCTGATCAGCTCCTTGGTTGGATTTTGGATGTTTTGTTCTTTTTTTTTTTTTTTCAGGTGAAGTAGGAGGAAGTGGTGCTGTCTTGCTGTTTCAAGAACAAGTTTTATTTCTTGAAAATAAAATTTATGTGGAAATGAAAGCTGGTTTTGTATACATACTCTTTTATGTAGCACTCACCCATCTTTTGCCCAAAAAAGTGCAAAGTCCCAGGGGACAGATTTATTTTGATTACTGTTTTGTACCTATGGGTTCTCTTATAGTGTCTCTCTTTAAGAGTATGGCAGTACTCACACAATTCAACATGATTATTTCTAAATAATTTATATTGAATATTTCAGAATAACTTGTGATTATTGTTCCAGTACTTGATTTTCATTGCCTCTCAACACCTGCCACACTGTCTTTGAGTCATGCAAGAAAAGAAAAGGTTATAAAATTAAACTAATATTCTTTAGACTATCCTTCTTAACATGGTATCAGATTTTTCAAATTTTCCATGTTTTTGCTCACTAAAAACAGAATTCTTGTGTTTCATTATATATTCTGTTATTTATTTCTAGAGTGAGATTCTTAAAAAGTTGCCATAGTTCTCTACATTGTAGTAAATGAAACAATCCAAAAATGCAAATGCTATTCAAACCATGTTCTCTGCAATGTTTTCTAAATCCTCCTGGGTGAAAGGCTGTTGTGTGAGTAAGTCTGTCATCATTACCTGTTTCCAAAGTAGGGATGCAGAAGATGTTCTTAGCCAGCAGTCTGATTATGCCAAATACCAAAATAGCTGACAAATTGAAATGAGATTTGCTACTGGCCTTCTATCAATCAGACAATGAGAATTGCATCCTTTGAGCAAACAATATTGTAGGCAATTTGCATGGAAATTAGATATTTTTAAAGCATTTTAAACTGTTTTACTATTCATAAGAGAGCATAGTACAAAAGGAATGATAGAAAACCACTGTCCCTGCATGAGAATATTGTAAGTGTGGTGTTTCCAAAACATATCATGCAGAAACAAGTGACAATTTCCTGATGGGAAAAGATATCAAAGGATGTATGAGGAAAATTGTAAGATTAGACAATCTAGATCTAAGATTAAAATGATTCAACTATTGTACCAGACACGATAGACTAAATTAATAGTGAAATATTAATGTAAAAACATGTAATTTGAGCAACTAGTATTGTTATTCAGATACCAAACTAAAATTAAGAGACTGAGGTATTTGTGTTCTATCTGTCGTGATGGGTGTGCTAAAACATCTTGCAGATTACTAAAATAATTAGTTAATGAAATAGCATTGTCTTAGCATTGTCTTTGAATATTCAGTAACAACAAAGAAAATTTAAGAGTGGCACTGTCTTTAGAAAGGATAGAAAAGTAGGAGTTTGTGACCTGAGGATAAAATCAGATTAATTTTGACCTCTGTACGAATATTGAAACAGGTAAATTCTGAAAACGTAGAAGGAAAGCAATTAAATGAGTAATGTTCAATCTGGAATAGAAAACAAGAAAGTCACATCTGGTAAATCTCAGAAGCAATCTGTGGAAATGATGTTTGGATGGAAGTACTGCAGCACGGATCCAGTGACTGGACAAACCTTCCTGACAGAGTAAGTATCAGTGTACCAGAATAGAAGGATGTGCAAGTGAGATACTCAAAAGGGCAATATTTCATTAACAAGCAGGATGAAAGAATAGAGATTGTACTAATTGCCTTTGTAGATGCATCCAAGATGGAAGTGGCTGCTGAAAGATGATCTCAAATTCAAACTGAGTTTGTCAAAGCAGAGACAAAAAGAAAACAAAATTCGACCAGTAGAAGAACCTTCACTTCTGCAGAAATAGTTGCTCATGCCAGATTGGGAATACCTAGCTAAACAGCAAAAAACATCCTGAGTGTAATAGAAAATCATATTTAAACATGAACTGACAACATTATATGCTGCAATATTGTGTTACAGCAATAAGCAGATCCCATAGAGGGATTTATACGCAGGACTGCATCTATAGGACTGCATCTATAGTCAATAATCCTTTCCTTATACAGCTTTGGGAAGGTCTCAGCTGGAGCACCTTGTCTATATTCATCACATTGAGACAGACACCAACCAGATGGTGGGAAGGCATCAATCTGGATGGATAACAGCCATCAGAAGATGGAAAGCAATCATCATAGTCTAGGAAGTCTGATGGCATGAAGAAAGGACAGATGATCTGCAATTTGAATTATGTCTAGAGGAAAGCAAGAACAGACTTCTAAACTTCTAAGATGCACCAGCAAACATGAAGTATGGGCAAATACTGAAAGGATTTCCTGGGGAGGTCTAGTACTTTTTTATCAGTAGATTTTAGCACCTACTTTCAGCCTTTCTCAGGTCTTTGATTCCAGGTTGATCATAAACTGGCAGGCATATTTCTGCTGCCCTTCATGTGTTAATTCTTATTACACAGAATACAACAGATAAGTGTTTATACCTGTTTGAATAATTAATTCTCAATAATTATTTCAATAATCTCATTCACAGAAACGCAAATCTCAGAATTTATCACTGTACCTGACAAGGACAGGAAGCTCACTTGAATACAATAGTGTTTGGAGTCAGGATTTCATCTACCACTTGGATACCAAGTAGTAAAACTTGGCTGTGGTGAAAATAGAATGAAATTTCATTGAATGAATTAGTTCTATCTTCTTCTGGATTAAATTTATTCATTCTTTACCCATGTAGATAATACAAAAGCAGAAAAAAATAAAGTACGGAAAAAAGTTTTCCAATTACTGCTTGACCTCTTGCACAGCTCTCAGCTTATTGGGAGCCAAGTAGAGCAGTCAAGTGATAGGGGACATTTAAGGCTTTGCTGTAATTGTTTTCATAACACTGGTGACAGGAATAGGACCAATTGATGCTTCCTCTAGTTACTGGTGCATACCATGGTTAGGTACAATGCTGCAATGAGATGCCATATATTGTCCAGTTCTGAAGTCTGTTGCGAATAAACCTTACGAACTCTGATACTTGCAAGAACCTTCTGTCTCCTGATTAGCAAGAAATCTAACAAATCCTTTGGCAGTTAAGGGAATGGCAGTTTTAAGGAAAAAACCAAACATATAGGAGCGTGTACTATAGGATAAGGCTTAGGCAGTAGAAAATGACACAGTTCCATACCATATAAATACATAGCAATTTATTTATTTAAAACAGCTTGACAGAATTCTTCATTGCTTTAAAGGTCATAATCAGATAGCTGATGCAGTGAGAATCTGATGCCAAGCCAAATAGTGCAAAGAAATCTAGCAGAAAATGATGCATAAAGGTGACTCATGCATCATAAGACACAAGGAGGAGGAGTTAAATAAAGAAAAGAAAATAAAACTGGAGAAAATCAAAGGAATAGTGATTCAAAGAAGGGAAAATTGAAATTTTCTGAATGCATCAAACAGGTCAAATATCTTCAAGATGAATTTTCTCAAAATAAATAGTAAACATTGTTAAATATAACTAGGGAATTTTAGTCTAAAAGTCATCCTACATCAGAACTTATTTAGGAAAGCAAAGCACTGCATACCTTCCTATGGCAACAACCTGTGGCCATTTCTGCATTCTCTCTTGATATTCTGCTGAGATTTCTGTCTGTAGACCCCTCTAACTGTTATTTACCTCAGAAAATCTTTAGTTTTGAATACAGAATATTTAGAACTATGGATCTATGTATCCCTTAACTGAACTTAAAACAATTCAAAATAGACAGAGTTTTGTAAAAACAAAAAAAAAGTATATTCAGTACTATCCATTCTGGATTTTTTCTGGGTATTTCA
This sequence comes from Leucosticte australis, assembly GCA_025504685.1. Classification (NCBI taxonomy): domain Eukaryota; kingdom Metazoa; phylum Chordata; class Aves; order Passeriformes; family Fringillidae; genus Leucosticte; species Leucosticte australis. The sequence continues at coordinate 67,143,776 of JANIJU010000002.1, forward strand.
GGAACACTTTTCACTTAAATTTTCTGGTGATCACTGAAAGCTTTGGTATCCTTAACCTTTGCAGAGGTTGAAGGTGATGACAACGTAACATCTCTGAACTCTCCATGGCATTTGATGGCACTATACCCATATAATTTATCTCCTGACTACCTGACAAATAATTGAAGCTCTATATCATGCTTCAGAGTCATGTGCCAGATGTAGAAATAATTGACAGTCAAGCCTCTAAGTGAATTAAGTGGGTGCATTTCATAAGCCCATATGGATCAGAAATAAAAATACACTAACTGACAAAACTGATGAATGGTTTAAAATAGCAGGAAGGGGAAAGATTAAATCTGCATTCTATCACATATTGCACAGTAACTTATGTTGACACTGGTTTCTCAAGAAATGTCAGGACACTTTCATTTTATCTGACTTTTTCTCAGATATTTTGGCAGAAGTTCTGGAAGAAATTACATCAAGTGAATCTAATTGAAAATACCATCATAAAATTGACATTTCAAGCTCATCTGATGGCCTAGTAGTTGCAATACGTTGGAAAAACCATCTATGTCGAGGATTCAAACTTTATTACAACAACACTGTAAAATACTGATCAGATTAATAATTCCTCAGCTGTTCAGCAAAGATGGTTGCCTGCACTCATAAAATCTTCAGCTACAAATGAATTTAGATCACTCAGTGGTGAAAAATGAAGCAACTCCCCTTTCTTAACCCCCAAACCTCCCCCCACAGGTTGCCTGAGTATACAAAAAGACAGAGGTTTAGGTTTGCCTTTAATCAAAAGAGTAATTGATTCTTCTTCAGAAAAGGGTAGAAAGTGTCACATTTGCTTCCTTCACAGTGGTTTCTACACCCTCAAGTTGGATGTTAACTTGACAGTGGGCTAGACATTGCTAATGACAGAGCTGCTACCAAAGGAAACAGTTCCTGCTCCCAGTGGCTAATTCGTTTTGGAAACTTCCTGCCTTCTGTTCATTTTTCCAATTTCCCTTGTCACAGATCTCAATATCTGTAGCAGCTACACTTGAGAAACTACAGAACATAGGAATATTTGTAGGCCAGTTTTCTTAATGCCTGAAGATTTCAAGGAGAGGAAGGGGAAGGGGAAGGGGAAATACACGCTTCCTGATTTGTTTTTATTTCAATTCAAGCATGATTAATTCTTACTGTCAAATTGAAGGCAGTTTTCAAAAGATACATTTGGTGAGTCACTGGATTAATGTCATTAACTTCACTTTGCATTAACTAGATAGTTTATGTCAAAATGTTAAAATAATATTGCTTCACTATACAAGCTTGGTGAAACGCTTCAATTAAAGTCTCTGAGCCCCTCAAAAGAGCCAGCAAAATAAGGAAGATTAGAGTAGATCTCTCTAGGAATGTGTCGTATTCAAATGAAGAAATAGAGGAGCTAACATATAAAATTAATGACACCTTTTACATATCACTCTTGAATGCATTTTGTTCTAATGGAGACAGAAAAGAATCAGAGGAAAATGTCTAGGTTTTTGAGTGGTGTAGAAAACAGTTGAGAGGTCTCCTGGTAGTATTACATGTTTCTCAATAGCTTCTGTTTTTCACACCTAGATTCTCTTGATCTTGTGGGAATCACTGTTTTATTCTTTGTTAAAGGTGTTTTCAGCTTCAAGATTGAAAAGAAAAAAAGTCTAGATACATGAGTAGGTTCAAATACATCTCTGCATATGGTTACAACAAATGACCCTACTTTAATTTTTTTTTCTTTAAATTCCCCAAATCCAAGAACTCTCAGGATCTTTAAGTATTTGGAGTTGACAACCATTTAGGTATTACTGTGATCTTGTTTCTACATTCCTAGTCTTCTGTCATATTTTAAAATTCTAAATACAGGAAAAATGTATCCTGAAAAGTGTAGGTTAATTTCTTGTCTATTACATTTTTGAGAGGCTGCTGATCTCATCATACTTTAATTAATGTTTGCTCTTTATTTTAATGCGATCAGAAGGGCTCCAGAAGGAATAGATAAATAATCAGGATGGACAGCTCACTGAGCATCTGCCAATAATTTGATTGCTAACAAGAAATAAAGTAGCACTCAAGAGAAGAATGCACTTCCAAAGATATTTGAATTGAATTCACATTTTTCAGGTTCTTACTGGGGAAGATAAAGTCTGTTTTCCCTGTTAAATATTTCTAGAAGATTCCTAATTTTCATATGTTTTTTTCTTAAATTCATTGTACATGGAAGGAATGTTTTTTGAATATAGAGTCTGTGATCCTAAAGATGTCTGCTGTAGGCAGAGATGCAGAGATGAGTTGCTGATGATGAGGTGGCAGCATCAAATCAGGTTTTGACTTCTGCTTTGGTACCACTTATTTCTCCCCACAGTTACAGGCGTTCAGAATTCTTTTATACTTCCCTTCCTTCTTTGTGTTTCCTCCACAGTCATTTCTGTGCATGCCATTTGCAAACTCGGTGAACACTCACATTACCTCAGGCAATCATTATCCAGGCATTTTTGTCAAGGCTGGGCTTTGTAAGCACCCCCAAAATGGTCCTTTTTTAAGAGAAAACATGAGAACAAGCCCAGTGATACATATATTCTCTGCTTGAGCAGCCCATTCTTGCCACTTTGCTACCTCTAATTTCTGAATATTGGTGGGCTTAGAACAAATATCATGCTTGAGTCACTTACTTCAAGTGTTTTTCTAGGGTCCAGGTTTGTGGTTTTCTTTGTCTGTGCAAGGTTTTAGTTGATTTCCTAAATGGAGGCTTTTTGCATTTGTCCAGTTTAAGGGCTAAACAAAGTTTTTTTAATAACTGTCAGGGTAATGACTAAATAATGTGCATCAAAGTGTATTATCTGGCTTGCAATATTCCATAATTATTGCAGTGCTGAGAAAAGAAATGGAAATTATATCCCAAAGGAAGCTGTGAGTCTACCTGATCATTTTTGCCTGCTCTGGTGGCCTTCCAAGAGCTAGTGTGACCACTGTTCTACCCAAAGAAAACTTGCATCCTGGCCTGACAATGTCTGGCCTGGAATGGCTTTCCATGGAACATCCCCTGGTTCCCCAAACATCCAGAGTTTTTCAGAGCTAGCACAAATTAAAAGTCATCATTCCCTCTTTACATAAGGGGGCTGACTTTGAGCTAGGTGAACTGAGGGTCTTTTAATTTAAAATAACTGCTTTGGGAATAATCTGAACAATGCTATTTCCAATTTCCCCACAAAATTTTTATGTGAAACAATGGAGTGTGATGAACATTTGAATTGTGCATCAAAGTGGCAAGGACCCATGAGGCCCCTAGTAAGTCAGCAGGAACATCACCACTTACAAGACTTAAAAGACACTTACTTGCTTAGAAGAAGGCATAAAATTATATAATCAGTGCTAATCTCTGAATGCCTTGTGTAGTGATGGGTAGCTGAATGGAAAAGAGACCAGATGTGGACACAAAAGTGTCCTTTTAATCCAAACTGTTATTACTTGAGACTGATCAAATCCAGAAAATTCCTGAAATTATGTTTCAGCTATGAATTGTCAGTGCACAATGATAACCAAAATCACTAACCAGAACATTATGTCCCCAAAGAAATAGTGTCTCAAAAGAGTAGAACTGATTTCTCAGACATTTATATCAAAAGATATGTTTCTATTCTACATGCAGTAGTGTAAATGTGACTGTTTTAACTATGGATCTCCATAAGCACAGAATTTAATTTATGTCATCAATGATAAAATTCTCATTTCTTTCTTCTCAGAATCACACCCAGTATTTT
>JANIJU010000002.1:67147558-67279489 GCA_025504685.1 Leucosticte australis
TGTTTCTCTATGTTTCCAAAACAAGATTTAATGCAATGCTTAGTTTGCATAAACAGTTTCTTCCATTAAAAATAAAAAGGGACATGTCCCAAATTGAAAAGCTTCTTTCTTTCAGCCTGGACTTATATGCTGTCTTAAGATGGTGACTATAATAACAACTGTGTTAGAACAAAGCAGTAATATTGTTTAAGAGTGAAAAGTGAAATTTCCCATGCTGTTTAGCTTGTGATCCATATTAATAGTTTTTACTCTGTATATTTGGCCAAAACTGTGCTTACAGTTTATTTCTTTCTCCTTGAAAGCACTTTTGCACTGTACCATTGAAACAGGGGTAATAAAAATAATTGAAATAGAAAATAATAGAAATAATTGGGTGAGCCTGGCTAGGCTCGTTTTCACATTAGCTTAAGCTAGTGAGCAAAGAATTAGGATATTTACATCTGACTAAATATTTTACAATATTTTGGAATAATGGGGCATGGTACAACATATAAATGCTGGGAAATTGATCTGTAGTTTTTGGCCACCCAAATATTTTATAATTAGCCTGTTGGAATAGAAAATAATCTACTAATATGTTTTCAACAGACTGCAGAATAAAAATGAGCACAAATTCTTTGCAGTATCACAGAAACTTTGATCCCTGAAATATGTCCAAAGCTCTTTTTTAAACTAAGCAGGCTTATATGTCATTTGCATATAGCAGTTAATGCAGTAGTGCATCTGTTACTCTTTCTCACCTAAATATTATTTCCTTGCTTTCAATGTCTGTGAAACTATTTTGTTTGAAATTATGATGATGAGTGTAAAACCATCAGATGCTTAGCAACAGCATCAGGAAATTATTTCATGACCTGAATTGCTCCATTGGTTGTCAATGTAACAGCAAGTCTTAACAGATACAGATATATAGCAGCATTCTGTGTAAATTCATTGAATGTATAATCTCTTTTTTCATTGCAGGACTAAAAACGACCAAGATTTTTTTAATGTAACTAATCTTTAAGGTTATAATTTCTAAAAATTCATCATCAAAAACTCTTAGAGACTCTAGTTATCTGACACCTCATTAGCATAGTGCTACACCTGAGTTAAGAGTTCATATGAAAATGCCAAAGGCAGGTGTTAAATGCTACTTTGGACAGTGATGAGGACAATTTGGAATCCCAGCTTTTGTGAGAGGCAGCATAGGGGGGTCTGCTTGAAGCCTCAGTCTCTTGGCAGAAATCTGGGGGCCTCTGTAAAAAAAGACTGCATCTCTTTATTTTTTTCAAGATTCAGTGAGACTACTCAGTGTCAAAAGTTTCAGTGATATGAGCCAAAGTAACCTGGCCTGTTTGCAGAGAGGGAAATGAGGAAATCAGATGACTTCCTGCTGAGCATGAATTCTGTTAGCACTAACATTTAGGGAATGACCCTCTAGCAGAGCATAGAGTGTGTCTTTCCCAATGGAAAGTGGTGCATCTGTAGGGACCAGGAGCCTTCCCTGGTGTCTCAATCAGGCAATCATTGCTGCCTGAGGGACATGCTCTGCTGCCACAGCACGGACTCCTTTCCACTTAGCTGCTGCTTAGCTTTGCTTTCCACCCTGGTTTGGAGTCTTGCACAGAATGAATAGGATGACTTGGCTTCTATGACAGCATTAGGAAGGAATTTAAATACCAGCTGGGTGGGTAAGAGGGGATTTACTCCATCCACTTGAACCTTAAAGTCAGCAGCCTCACAAAAGCTTTACCTTTGTGAGTCTGAGGTGGCTTCAACAGGCATGCTATAATTTTCATTATATGGAAACAAAAGGGTTATAAAGGCTCATAACCACAGAACTTGTGTGAATGGGGCAGAAAAACACTACAAGGGCTAATGTTAGGGTTAGTTTTAATATCAGAGGACATGGGAGAGCTATGAATAGCACATTAACCGAATTTCCAAATGAGTGCTAACTAGGGAGTAGATTCAAACACTTCCATGTAAGCACACAGTTTGTGGTAATTGAGAGTGGGACTGATCCTCATCCCCAGTGGGCCACAGCTGTGAGCAGCAGGTGAGCAGCACTGGAGGCAATGAGACCTGGAGTGCCCAGGTGCCCTGACCAACCACCAAAGGGAACAGAGGGCACACAGGTGCCATGCATGAGCATGAGGGGTGTAAAAGGTTGGGCTAAACAACAAGACAGGTCAAGGCTTGCAGCCTCCTGAAGTGATGTGATGGTGCTCTGTAAGGGCAGGTGCCTGCAGCCTTCTGGTGTGGTAAGGTGTTGCTCTGGATGGGTTGAAGCTTTCTGACATTGTATGATGGCACTCCATGTGTTGTGGCTGTCTCAGCTGTGAGATATGTTGCAACACTTCTGTGTATCCATGAAGGAAAACACCCTTATTTAAACTGTTGGGAAAGTCATTGGCTTACCCTGCAGGGATACCAAGGCAGAATACCCAGAAAGGTGCCAAGATCATTGTATTCAACAGCCAAAGCCATCTTGCCATCCAGGCAGTGTATCCTCTTGTGCCTTCTTGTGGCTGACAACAAACTGGACTACTTTAATCTGACTTTATCAAGAAAAAGAGGCTAAAAATCCAACTCTTTACTATGCTAGTTCTTTTCCATTTTTGAGATTTCTTGGTTGTTTCTTTATTATTATTTTTTTTATCTTTTGAACCAATATGACATAGGCAGATAGAGGACCAATTGGGATTTCCACAATCCTTTCTGAGTTCTGCAAAGATGTTCATTCTTGTGGTTTTAGCAGCCTTTCTCCTGCTAAGAAAAGCTTATTTAACAGCAGACAGATATTAAAAGTTACAAGTCTACTTTTCAAATATAACAGGATTATCTTTTAAGAGAGAGAATTTCTACAGGGTTTCTCGTCTTTTTCACATAAAGGGAACAGACATCAACTTGCTAAAGGTCTGTGGCAGACAAAAATGACTCAATGCTTTCTACTGCCCTCCTTAGACAAATGACAAAACTGATATTCCTAATCTCTTGTTCTTTGGAGGACATCTGTCTTTAAGGCCCAGATTGATGGTTTGTTGTCACATTTCTAGGTGGAATCAATTACTATAAACATACACACCCTTTTCAAAATTTTTCCTTCACTTTATTTTTTAGTATTTTATGTCTGTGCAGCAGTCTCATAGTTTCCATTTTATTTTTACCAAATTTTTTAAATGTATGAGATTCTTAAATGTAATTTCCCTCTGATACAAGGAAGTTTCTACAGCTTTACGGAGAAAGAAGGATGCAGAAGTTGAAAGAGAAAAGTGTTGTATGCCTATTGTCATTCTCTAGCTGTATTAGTTACTCTAATATAATACATCTCCCTATGAACGTTGCTTCATGGGAGAGGCTTACTTTTTAGTTTAAACCCTTGAATCTCTTCAGAGCTGAGATTTTTAGCCATCTTAACCTAACAAGTATTTGCCAGCCCCTTGCTGTACAAAGTGTAATAAGACTTAATCTTTTATTCAAATTTAAAAGGTCTAGGTGCTTCTGCTCTTGCTTGAACCAGGATGAATTATGAGGAATATCCTTTCTGTAGCTTACACTTGTTTTTTCCAACTGAGCAGATGGTGTTTCAATGTAAAAACTAGCCCCCCCTTTAAAATATTTTTGAAGCTGCATTAAGGATTTGTTGATGTTGTTGCTAAAATTATATATACTTGGGTACAACCATATGAAATGCAACTATATAACTGCAAAATAGAACTCTGTGGAAACTAAGAAAAGCTGGAGGTGCACAACAATTTTGTCCAACTTGTCACGTTTTTGTTTTCTGTTTGAGTCACTCAAAGTATTGTTTTTCCTGTTAAAGGTTAATTTATGCTCTATGGCATCTGATGATGTTAAATTTTCACTTTGGGACTGCAATATTTTATTCTTTTCAATCTGGTTCTAGTCATCCTTATTTTTGTCTAGAGTTAACAGTTAAACAGTGGAAAAAAAGCAGCTATGAATATTCATTTCAAAATAAATTTATTCTAATCCTTCTTATGTATCAATTGTATTTATTTTCCTCCGGTCCAATAGCTGAAATTTATAAGCATGATTATTATGGAAAGGCAATTTTGAAGTCACTTGGTTAAACACACATTGATGGCACACCCTGAATTTGAAAGTAAAAATGCCAGGAGTACTTGATCGGCCATCCAAACAGGGAACAGAAACAAAACCCTGGGCCTGTTGAGAGCAACCAACATGGAGAGGCAATCAAAACTTAAAAGGGAGGAATGAATGGTAAGTTAGGACTGAAGGCAGTTGTATTCATGTATAAGGTTGAATCAACAGAAAAACAATTTGTATAATCAATAAGTAATAACCCTTGCCATAAGATAAACTCGGCATCAGGCTGGTGTCCAGCTAGAATTTAAATTAGAATTTCTGGATAACAGATAAAGGTAAACCAGTAATACCCACTTGTGTTATTTGGGAAGGTCACCAACAACTTTTCAATTACAGGAGATTTCAGCTATGGCTATTGAGGTGGAATTCAGCTGCAGTGGGAGAACAACTTGCAGCCATCCCTTACAGGTGGAATTGGATTTAAGTATCCAGTCAGAGAGAGTAAAAGGAGAGTCAGAGCAGGATTGGTTCAGCTTCTAAAAGTCTAGCTCAGTAATAAATGAAGATATTAGTAAAAGATTTGGAGCAGTCACATGGAAAAAGAAAAGAAAAAATCAAAACAACATTTTAAAGAGGCTGATTATTCCCCACATACTGAGAAAGTGTCCCTAGGTGTAAATATGGCTGGCAGATGCTAAGGAAAAGCAAAGAAAATGGTCTTTGACAGATCTTAAGTTAATTACCTACTATGTCTTAACCCAGACAGTAATATTTGAGAAATTCAGATGAGCAGATGATAAATGAATGTTATAGAGCAATGAAGTACTGAATGTGTGAGTTTATTTGACCTGAAAAGATTGTTTGAATGAGCCCTTGTACTCCAAAAATTTCCTATTAAGCTGTAGACATTGATATGTAGGAAATTGTGATTCAGGAAGATCACATTAATTATTAGGGGAAGTAAAATCATGCTATAGAAAAAAATATATAAAATTGTCCTTTTTAATCTCATCAGAGAATTAATTTATATTATTAAATCTGTGTTTTTCAAATGAGATTTTTGCTGAAAGGTGTAACTTTTCATTTTATACAGAGGGCACTTACCTCTAGAGTCTTTAATTTATAGTGAAGGATATGTTGCAGTGACTCCTTATTTTGAGACTTACTGAGTATTTAAAAGTAAGGATAGACCAGATTTCTTACTCATAAGAATACATTTAGTAGTTCAGGTAGCTTTTTAGAGGGCAATGTCAAAATTGTCATCTCCACAAATCCAGGAACTCTTTCATCTTCTGACTTCTGTGACAGTTCTGTATATTTTTGCTTAGAATTGCTGAACTCTTATGACTTAGCGTAAAATTCATAAAAAGGAATAGGATCTACTCTGGGAACTGAAACTTTCTACTCATGAACAAATATCTGAGCCAGGCTACAGGCTAGACACAGAGGGGGAAAAAAACAGCTGGTCTTTTGTTGAGGTTGTACAAAACTGTTGAGCCAGGAACAGTCCTAAAGAGACTGTATTGACAAATAGTTGGGATGTTTTCCTCACATGGCTGTAAATTCCACCCAGTGTAGCATTAGAAGCTCCAGTATCAAACACCATGGTCTGAATTTCACTCTGGAAGCTACCTTAGCACTGAAGATCTTTACAGGATTTGGCTATTAATGACCTAGGTTTCCCTTAATGTAGGGTTCTAATACAAAAAGCCTGTAGAAAAAAGTCTTTTCCCCCACTTCTTCTTTCCCACATACTGCTGTAAATGAATATATTGCAGTACACACTACTTCATTAGGAAGGCAACTGCATTCATTAAAGGCAGAAAGTGTCCTGCTCTTGTGCTATTCAATGGATCTGCTAAAATCATTGTCCCAGCAGAAAAAGCAGAGTATATTGTAGAAAGGGGAGAGAAAAGAAACTCAAATATCTCACAAAGGGGTATTAAGTCAAGCTGGTAAGTCTTTTATTCAGCCCTTAATAGGCTTAAACAATGATAAGCCTGAATGGGAGAAAGGTGTAGCCCAGAACTTCTTAAACCATTTAAATCTTATTAGAGGTACTTTTTTTCAGAGATAGGAAATGTTTCTGTCACTTGCCATTTGGATGATGAGAATAAAAAATCAATTAAAAAAAAAAAGAGGAAGGAATTAAAAAGGCAAAGGGAAAAGAACAATTTCCCATTCAGAAGAATATTTTATTTCTTGAAGGTCTATTTCTGAGTCATAATTAAAGTCTATCAAGCATAAAACATGTGTGAATACTCTGGACTACTAAGTGCAGACACAATGGTGGAATTTTCATTTGCCATTATGAGACTAAGATAATTTTCAGGCAATATAATGGGCATTAAATTACTTAGTGTCAGTTTCACACAGAAATAATAGTATTTTATTACTGAAACCAGTGTTAAATACCTCAAAAACATTAAGCAACATTTTTCCCCATCCTAGTATTAGTTATTCTTCCTGCCTTTATACCAGTACTTAATTTGCCATTCCTTTTAGCAAGAATATGTGCTATAGCAAAAAGCAACAAATTCTGTTTCAATTAGTTTTGTGGCTTCAGGAGAGAAGAGAAAGAAGGATTATTGAATTGGTATGTGCATGTTTTCATGTCTGTGTCCATTTTGTCTGCATTAATATTTTGTTGGTGAAAGTAGGGGAAACCTGCTTGTGTGGACAGGCTTAAACAGCTGCTACTGGGAAGACAGCATACCATGCTCTGTTCATGTAAACAGACATGTTCCTTGTCATTCAGCTTAGAAATTAAACAGATAAAACTAAATACTTCTTGCTTTCTTTGGTGGCAACAGGTCTAATATGGAACAGCAGCATTGCAAAGTGATAAACCATGGCAGTATGCAACTCCAGTGATTTTTTTTTCCCCTTTGAAAGCATACAGTCAAAAGGTATTTATAGTACGGAGGAATTAAAGCCTGTGGATCATGTGAACTTTGATACTAATCTTCAGAACTTCCTCACACTGGCATCAAACATGCTCACACTGCAGGATGGGTATGATTTATGTCCTTTGGAAAATTCCCTAAGTTGGCCCTTTCCTGCAGGCAGCCAGCAGCTTCCTTTTCCCAGACTATTGTGGAGGTTTAGAATAGTTCCTCTTCTGACAAGAGAGTGAACAGGAAAAGCGATGTTAAAAGTGGTGTTCTTCTGGGAATACTCAGCTCACAAAAAAGAGTGGTGAGTGACTTACAACTGCCTTGTGGTCCACTCAGGAGGTTTTGTGGCTTTCTTTGAAAGCTCTGCTTGGGAAACATGCATGGCAAACCTTCTGATTCATTCCTGGTGTCAAGGTCTGAGTAGTTCTGGGAGATACTGCTGCTGCAGCCAAACTGGTATAGCTGTGATAAAAAAGGCAGTATAATTCAAAGTTATATGACATTTTTCCAGGCCTTTTTTTTTTTCCCCCCTCAGAGAAGGCCAGAGATCAAACAGTAGATCATCCCATGGGATGTCCCTGAGAGACCTGAAGAAACCTCATCCAATGGGTCCTATGGGAACAAATATTAGAGGTGTTCTAACCTCAGACTAGGGTTATACAGTTTATGAGAGATGAAGGGTGAAAATGTGCAGCAGCTGAAAATTGCAGGTGGCAAGCTAGTTATTCAGTTAGTTAGAAATGTGAATACATTTCTCTTGAAGCTGAAAGAAATATTGAGGTTCAGACAGAAAGCTGGAAGGAGAGCAGGTGTGGGTAACCCAAGTATCTCAGAGGCAGATTTTGTAGAGCAGAGTGGGCAGTGCTGCATGGTACTCATGACCTAAAACTCCAGCTGGGAACTGCCCAAGTTTGAGTGAAATAGTAGCAAACTTTTATATTGGAAGGATGAAGCTTGAAATTCTGTTCACGTTTTAACAGAGGGAAAAACACTTGATTTTATTTTGTTGTGTGGGAATAAGAATAGCAGTGAATGGTATTCTTTAAAAGAAATATAATCCTGTGCTTACATTATTCTGTTATTCACAAAGATGAAGGACTGGCTACATGGCCTAGAAGGTCAGCACTTAATGATTGCAATCAAATCTTTATGAGGCCCCCAGAAAAGCAAGTGATTGATGAAAAGCAGAGTCTGGAAGGATGAAAGGAAGTCCTAGGGCTTCAGCAGGAGAAAAAAAAAAACTCTTTAGCATATCAACTACATCTTGTTAATTTACAATCCTTAAAAAATACACCTCAATGTGTGTGAATTCTCAAGCAACAATACCACATAAAGCATGTCTGGCTGTCTTTCCTGTGTGAAGTGTCTATATAATACAGTGAAATAAATAAATGCAATAAGTGAGGGTTTTGCCACAATTTTAGCTTTTAAATTTTTTCTTCAGAAAGGGCGTACAAGCAATTGTGCACAGGCCAAAAGGCAAATTGATTTGGAATCTTGCAGTGGATATAAAACCTGTTACTCAAAATCAAGGCTTTAACCCAAATACTTTTTCATCTCTCAGCCTTTTTCATACCATTTCTTTCAAGAGCAAATTTTTTAAACGGTCTTAAAATTAATTGAAAAAAACCTCTCTCTCCAAGAGGTTGAATTGACAGTCTGCCCAGAGGGAAAGAATCATTAAAATTATCTGAAGTCAACGAAATTTAATGGAAATTAATACATTGAAACAAATGTAATGTGACATCTGATATGTCTAAAATAATTGATTTCCATTTGTTAAATTAAACAGCTGCAACTCAGAGTCATGACTGAGGCATTCTTTCCTTTCTTAGTTTAAGGAACATGGCTAATGTTGATAGTGTGCTGCTGGGTGTAAAATATACATCTTGTGGAAGAGAAAAAGCTTCAAGAGATGCTTTATTTGATTTAAGGGATAGGAAAAGTATCATCAAACTATTCTTTCACTAAGTTTTTATGCCTCATGGTATGTTATGTGTCTGCAGTATAAAACTGCAGACACATAACATACCATGTTATGTTAAGGTATCAAAAATTTATTGCCAAAATTATTCAGTGCAGTGACTTTGAGACAAATATCTTGAAAGCCTTTAAAAATTAAATAACTTTTTGGTTCATCTGCCAATACTTCATGACTTGTAAAATGCTTGGGGTTTGAGCAACTTCCTTTGACATTAATCACAAAATCCTTGACATGAGAGAGGAGCAGGACAAGCAGTAGATGTGAGACACAGCGTTCCACCTGAGTGGAGTGGAGGTGGGCTGTTTGCCTCGTGTCTTTGTAAAACAAGAGGTCTACACTGATTCTGATAACTTCCCTCCTTTCCAGACCAAAACCTACATCCATATCTCAAGGAGGAGTCTGGTTTAGGCTGGGTGACCAGCAGACATGGTTCCCAAGGTCTTTGGCAGCAGGTGGGACAGGCCAGTGTTCCTGATTCCCCAGCATCCACACAGCTGGAAAGCTTGTGTCCTATGGCAAGACAGGAATGCACAGGGGGGTGGTGCTTTACCACACACTTTTAAAAACTATTGGACTATAATAAATCTAGACTAGATCTCGCTAGTCTTTTCTGAAATGGGCATCAGATCAACACAGAAAAGTATTTAGTACCTTACAGTGTATCATTACTTTTCTCATTGCTTCTAATTTTCACTCTGTTTAAGATCCTGAAGTTTTTCTTTGGAAAACTTTGGAAAACAGAGAATGGTGACCACATCCTCACATCTCCTTGGGCTTGTCCAGCAGAGCAAATCAACTGGAAAAGCACATTAACGTCTACTGAGAAATACTGCAATGTCCTGAAGCAGAGGAGTTAGATATGCTCTCTTTGTGTATTATCCAGCATCTGCCCTCTACAGATACATCAATTATTATTGAGACACAAATATACATATTATTTGATATAATTTGACTCCTTTCAGTCTTTAATTTTTATAGTCTCAGACCTCAGCTCTTTAGAACAGCTGTAGGCAATTATTTCTGAGGTCTCACCTTTTCTCTTTCTTCTTTTTCCCACCACATAGAGGTTGTGGTCAAGCATTCACACTTCTCTAATCTTGTGGTGAGATCCCATGAGAAGCAAACAGTACATCTAAAAATGTATCTATACAATGCAATTCTTCTTGCCAATCCACTCAAGTACAAGGGACCTTTTGGGTCACAGAGGTAATTTCCCTGTTATTTTGAGTGATTACTCTTTTTTTTTTTTCCATTAGTAGTGATCAAACTTTGTCTTAAAACAAGACATGTTTCCCTCTTCTCCCTCTCTTCCTCTGAAATAAGTTTTGTTTTTACAAAACTCATCACTGCCATTATTTGAGACCTTCAAACTCCCTTTTTGCATTTACTGGGATCAGTAACACAGTTAATTAATTTAACAATTAACCTCTTTTAAAAGAGGTTACTATCCTCCTCCTATAATAGATGATACATTATGGTTGCCAATTATCTGAGAACTAAAAAATGATTATGTTTTTATTGGAAGCTTACAAAATCATGCATCATGGCTTAATCTTTCATTTAGTTTCTTCTGAGTAATGGAATTAACATAAAATGAGGTGAGGAGATAAGCCTTAGGAATGAAACAACATTAAAATCTATAGTTCCAGGTACAACCAAACTCTCAGGTAAATTCTGACTAGACCTTGGGAATGTGTATGACCTTTTCTCTTTTTTGAAGAGTTCTTGAAAAAGGTCAGGAATATAAAGCTTATAAATCTTTTACTTTAGGAATAGCACAAATAAAGCTATTGTATAAAACCTTTTTCTGTATGACAGAGATAAAATTGTTAGACAGAAAACACCTTTTTTACCTCTCCTTAATATTGAAAAAGGACACTGTAGGAAATATTTTCAAAGATTTTTAATAATGATCCATACACTCCTTTAAAATGGTAAAAAGAAGAATTTCCAGTTTTGGCTTCTTCATTTGCTAAAGTGATTTCTGTTATATGAGTAATCTGGAAAATTGTCAAAATCTACATAGCTTTCTACAGTGATTTGCTTATACACACACTGCTCACATGCATAAAACAGCTGGCTATTTTAAGTCAAGAATTCTTATAGTTGAGGAAAACTCCACTTTTCAAAGAATGATTCAGTCTTCCATGCCTGGTTTCACACTCAGATTCCTGTGGCATTAGTTTTGACAGCTGATTTCGTCTCTTTACATGTCTCCTACTTTTTTACAATGAACTTCAAGATAGGTTGTCAGAGGAAGTTAAAGTCAAAGGCTTTCAGAATTGGCTTTCTATCTGTCAGCTCTTTGTTGTTGTTTTCTTTTTCTTCTATTACAGTTTACTTGTTTACTTAGTGTGCTTTGTTTTTCTAATCAGAAAAGTAGAAAGAAGAGGAAAAAAGCCATGACATTTCTGCTCATGTATTTTACTAAGCTTAAGCTGGCTAGGTAGAATTATCCCGTTTTATGGGACAGATGAGCAGCACAAGGATTGTGTTCACACAGTTATAGAAATTATTGGCCAGTATTTATTGCTACGTGAAGAGAACCTTTTTCCTGTAATGTTTTTTTTTTTCTCAAATTGACTTTAATTTAGGCTGTTGTTGTTGTAGTATTTGGAAGTTTAAGTGAACTAGTCATTGTCAGTATACCAGAAGGAAAACAAAAGGCTTTCAGTAAGAAAGGAACAGAGAATGTGCCTTGTTCCTGTACTGGAAAAATGATCTGGTTGTTTTCTGTGTTAGAACTTCTCTCTTGAGCACAGATTTCTACCAAACTGTGGGGACATTCCATGCCTCATTAGGTGACTTTAAACCGCTTGGGGTTGACACTAATTTTCTTGTAACCAAGAGATTTCTAAGGCATGTGATTATTGGTGTATGAATACAATCATTATGAGAACTACAAGTTCAGTCAAATAAAATTGCCTGTTAAAAGGAAAAGTAAGCATAGAACATTTTAATGGGAAAATATAATTAAACAAAAAAATAATTTAGCAAATCAGTCACAGTAGAGACCCTGCAGGAGCTCAGGTTTCATGAGCTGTTGAAAGGACATTCTCCAACTCAGATTTATTTCTAAATCTACTTTACAGTCCATACTTGTACATCCAAACAATTTTTGGTCAAAGTAAAACTTTGTCTTTGTTATATGGCCTATACAACTGTTGTTATAATGTGTGCTCTGCCCAAAAGACAGAGCACACATTAAAACTGACCAAAGCAAAAAATCAGTCTGAGGCCACACTAACACAAGTTTTTCTAAGTAATGTCTAAACTTTTCCTTTTTATTTCATCTTATTTTACACTTCTTTTCAAAATAGAAAGCACTCATTTAAACACAGTTGGACAGAATGACATCCGAGCAATGTTTCTATGGAAAGCAAAGTTTTCTCACCCACATCGATGGCAAAGAGGGCCTGTGCAGAGAGTAGCATTAACTGTGTAAGATCCAATGCATTAGTGCTGCTACAGATTAATAGGGGGAAGCTCTGGATGCACATGAATATCTTCACTTTTTGATAATGAACGAAGACATGGTGCATGAAGGGAGATGGTGAGGGTCTTTCAGAAGAGCTTGAATTGTTGGTTGCAGTACTTCATGTTATGATTCAGCAGCTATTTTGTATTCCTCTTCATACATTTTTCCGTCTGAGAAAGAAGGGACATGACTACAGAAGTAACATGTCCCTTCTTTCTCAGAGTGATCAAAGGAAATTGATAAGGGGAGTTCCCTGTAGATTCATCTCATTCTCACAAGCATACCTCTGAAAGTACATCAGGAAATACAGATAGTAAAAGGACAATAAAAGAATTCTGGATATGTTTTTACTGATGCTTTCCAGTAAGTATATAGTGATATGATAAAAGTAAATTTATGTCTTTAAAATCCATTGAGAAATACTTTGAACTGTGACAAGGAAATAACAATTGCAGCAAGTAAAATTAGAAAAAATCAAGCCCCATAATCAAATGTATAATTACTAGAGGGCATTTTGTATCAGTTTTCATTTTGGGACTTGGAAAAAACAAATGGTTCAATGATTTTCACTTATTGGATGCCTGAGGCTATGTGGTGATATGTATGTTTTATCAAATTTCAGTATGTACAAGTTTTCAAGGACTTTCATCTAATTTCATCTAATTCATCTAATTGTCCCATTTGGGGAAAAAAATTACAGAGTATAGGGGAAAGTAAAATAATTTAAAAATTATTTCATAGTTTTTTAAAAGACCAGGCTTAACTTATGCAGTTATGTGTATCACAGTTTTCCTAGCTCATTGATTGGCCTTAGTATTTTCCAGAGAAGTCAAACAATTTCTTGTTTAGAAATACCTACTTCGCTTTTCTTTGCTCTTTTATATTTCTTTATTTTCTCTGTTTTAATTTGGTGAAACCCTAACAACCACCTGAGCCAGTTAAATCCTTGACTTTGCAGCAATAGTGTCAGAGATTTTAATCAGAAAGCAACAAACCTTGACAATTTCTGTAGGAAACAAACAGCAAGCCCCCTCGTCTCTTTGGAATAACCACCTCTATATTGTAGAAAAACCTTACTTCAGAAAGACTTACCTTGTCTGATCCTTTTGCAGGTTACAGTCATAGTGAAAACAGTTTACATGAAAGAGTTTGATGAAATTATGGCAAAAGAAGCAATAGAACAGGACAAGAAGATCTGTTTGCACAATAGCTTGTGAAAATGGAGCTTCATTTCTTCTTTTTGCCTTGGAATGGAACATCTCTAAGTCTATCACCTCTTAGGCTTACATAATTCTAAATAGGGATAGGCTATAAATTTAAAACCATATAGCAGATGATTTCTTTTCATTAATCATATCAGCTAAATACACAGATTATTATTGTACCTAATTATTATGATTAGAATTAGAGATCATATAAAGCAATAAATCAAGGAAATAAATTGAGCAAATGACACATTTGGCTCTGACCCAAAATGATACTAGCTTGAATGGAAGAGAAAGTTATTTTTTCAGATTATAAAAAATAACCATGAGAATTAAACTAAGGCCATTTCTTTTTCTCTGGTAGATAAAAAAAAAAGGATTAGATTTTATTTTAAAGTTTCCATTAATAATAGTTATTTTATTGATAGCAAAATTTAAAATTTCTCAACTTTTAATGATATGAAAATATAATTAGAGTGAGGTTTGTGCTCTAGACCCTTCACCAGCTCCATTGCCCCTCTCTAGACACACTTCAGCATCTTCAGGTAGTTCTTGCAATGAGCAATCCAAAACAGAAGACTCTGGGTACTGCCTCACCAGTGCCAAGTACAGGAGGAGAGTCACTACCCTGGTGCTGGTGGCCAACTATTGCTGATCCAAGCCAGGATGCCATTGTCCTTCCTGGCCACCTGGGCACAGCTGGCTCACGTTCAGCCACTGTGGATCAGCATTTCCAGGCCCTTTTCCATGAGGCAGCTTTCCAGCCCCTCTGCCCCCAGCCTGTAGTGCTGTCAGGGGTTGTTGTGACCCAAGGGCAGGACCTGGCACCTGGCCTTGCTGAACCTCATACCATTGACCTTAGCCCATTGGTCCAGCCTGTCCAGGTCCCTCTGCAGAACCTTCCTACCCTTCTGCAGAACTGCAGTCCTACCCAACTCAGTGCTGTCTGCAAACTGATGGAGAGTGCACTGGATGCCCTCATCCAGATCACTGATAAAGATATTTAACAGTGCACAGCCACTTTCCCCAGGAGAGGGCTGTGAGAAACGGTGTCAAACATTTTACCAATGTCTAAATAGTCAACATCCACAGACACTTTCCCTCATCCACTAAGCAGGTCACCTGCCATAGGAGTAGATCAGGTTGGTCAAGCAGGACCTGCTGCAACTACGTCCTCCATGACCTTCTCTGGCACTGAGGTCAGACTGACAGGCCTAGAGATCCCAAAATTCTCCTACTAGCTCTTTGTGTAGATGAGTGGCACATTGGCTAATTTCAGTCAACTGTGACATCCCGGGCTGGCTAGGACTGCTGGTAAATGATTGAAAATGACTTGGTGAGCTCTTTCACCAGCTCCCTCAGTACCCTTAGGGGTGCTGGTGGAATTGCTCACCAATCTACTCTTTAATTCTGTTATTAAGAATATAGTAAGTGTGGTTTACTAGTTGGGAGCTAGCTCATACAATGATTAGTACTTTAGAAAAAGAAAATACTGTCGCCCAGTCCTCATTTTCTCTGTCAATAACCAAAATGCGATTGTTTTCATGACTCAGGATATCACAGTCTGAAAAAGAAGCTATGACTACTTCTCATAGTTGGTAACTGCTCTTGTAAAAATGTTCCTCATTACAATGAGCCACTTACAAGTCTTTCATTAGAAAATCCCACTTGGCCATTAAACAGTACTAATGTTTTCCTATTGTACTTAGAACAATGAATAATTAATATCCTACATGAGAATAAACTAGGATGATGAATAACAGAACAGAGAAAATACAGTTGTATCTTATTTCATATATCTTACCATTTGCTGGATACATGTGATTTTCTGCCTTCCATTTGTTGGCTAGGTTGAATTTTATTGATGTGTGTACATATATATGTGTGTGTCTGTGTGTGAATAATTATATGTATATGTAAAGAGATGCATGGATCAAAAGTAATGAGCTTCAGTGGGTGTTTGTGAGCATTTTACACATACACACGCACAGATGCACACACATATGCTCAAGAAAATTTAAAAACTTTTAGGAAGTAATAAAAACTTGAAAGAACTTTTGATCATGGAATAACTGCTTGGAAAAACCTCAGCTCTTTTATGCACTGTCATTTCCCTGAACTGTGTCATGGCTGTAGGTACAGTCTTCTCTGGGTTTTTTTTGGGGGGGGATTTTATTTGTTTTGGTTTTTGGGTTTTTTTCCCCCTGCATAAATGATTTTCAATTAGAGTTTTCAAACATTCCCCAACATACCTCACATGAAGAGATGAAAAATGGTGAATATAACCTCACATTTCCTGATTAACCATGACTATAATTCTTCCTTCATACTTCTTGCCAACTTATTAAAAAAAAGCCCAACAAATAAAAAACAGAAAATAATCCCTTTAGGGGCAGAGAGGACCTATCCTGCCATTAAGCATAAAAAAATCTAAAAATAAAAAAAAGAAATTAAAAATTAGTTTCGTTTTGACTAATAAAGCATTACTGTTAGACCACATCATTTGTTATAATTCTCCACATCTTGGAGTTGATTAACCCAAGTCAGAAAATACTTTAACAGCAGAAAACGAATGAGTGTTTTTTCATGTCTGACATTTCATGCATTTTCATGAGAAAACCAGAGACTGGTCAGCTATTCTTTCTAGAGAAACTTGGTAGTTCAACCTTTCCTGTTGATTTCAGTTATAACTGATCACACCGTGTTATTGAAAAAATAGAAAAATTCATTTGATAAAAAAGCAAAGCCTTCATTTAATTCCTAATTTACTCTGTTATACTACTTCTTGTAAACAAGAGAAGTAAGTGTTGGTTTAATTAACATAATTTCTGGCCTGCAGGTTTTGGAAAAAAGAATTAATCCTGCAGGATGTAATGGGGTATTAAGGTTTGATAAAACTTCTGCTGCGAGACCAGTTTCCTTGTAACACATCCTTAATTAATGTAAATGTTGCCAAACACCAGTTAAAAAAAGCCAATTCAAGTTGTTTCAGTTAATTAAACAGTGCTGCTGCTCCCAATGTTCTCTTTGCAGAGAGCAGGCGCTCGCGTCCCTCGTGCTTCTCCCCGGGGGCTCTCGGCAGCCACCCTCACACCCTGGGGATTTGGCCACAGGAGGGATGGGCAGGACTGGTCCTGCTGAGCAGAGGCTCCGAGACCCAACATCCCTGGATGCTGCCAGACCTCTGTCAGTCACTGTGGCTGGGCTCCCTGAGCCCCAAGGAGATGCCTGGCTCTGGCCTCTGAGGTGGCACAGGAGGCTCTGCAGTCAGACACCTGTGCTGGCCCTCCACATTGCAATGAGTTTAATCCTGTTGGAGGGAAGAAAGAGCATTTTTTCTCATCATATCACCCCTGTAAGTTCAGGTGTGGTTGGAATAATCTGTGCACTGTTTGGCTAACAGGGACGGTCTTCCTCTGCTTCACCCCACTGCTTCTTTTTTTTTTTTTTTGGGCTGGAAAATGTAATTTTGAAATTAAAAGTTGTTCTGAAAAAGTCTGTGACTGCACAAAATAAATGAAGAAAAATTTAAAAACTTCAAAGAGCTTATCAGTTGCTGGAGAGATCAGCTCAACTTGATTCAGACAAATATGTAAAGGATGGGGTGGGAGCACCCAAAGTAAGGACTATGCTTTGGTGTGATTAAAACAATGCTCCCCAAATCAAGGTGGAAGGACTATTAGCTTCTGCCTTCTGAAATTATAGATCATTTTTATAGATGCACACATAAATCTGTATGCCTGTATTCATATGTGTCTATATGTATAGGCAGAGAAAGGCACAGGAAGACACAAAGAAGACAGAAAACTTAGCTTTCTTCTTCATTTGGATAAATAATGCTTCTGTGAACAGCACAGTAATATTAATCTATAACAAATAAGATTCATCTAGAAAGAATCATCCATCCTCCCAAATTAACATTTATTTCTTGCTGTAACGGAGGCTATCCTTCTCCAGCACTTTTGCTGAATGCAATATTTTACCCAGTACTAAACAAATTAGAAATGTTGAAAGTCATTCTTTGTCATCATTGTATCTTTTTTCCAATTCCCTTTTGACAACCCAATGATTTATAGTATTTAGATTAATGTTCATGGAGGATAATTTTAATGGCAATACTTTATAGCCTAATCTCTTCTCTTTTTGACTTAGTTACATTTTAACTGATGCTTATTTCATATGAATCTTGTCATCCACCTACAAAGAAAACAAAAAAGGTATTGCAGCCAGAACATATTTCTTTAGGTCACAGTAGTAATTTAACACAGAGGATAACTAGCTGTCTTTGTAGATAAAACAGGTAAATGAACCTATCATTGGTGAAAGTGAAGAAATGCCATGCCTTCATAGTAGATAATTGATCTTTGTTTTCTCATGGTCTTCCTTGCAATCAAAGCAATTTTTTTCCAGGTTACCTTTTAACTGAGAGCTAACATAAAGTGAGAGACATCTAGACTTTATTCTTAATTCAGCAGTCAGAAGGTCTTTCAGGAAAAAGATAGGTGTGCAGAACAAAAACTAATATCAGCCCCAAGGATCCACACTGTGGATATGCCTGTCTGCAAGGGGTTCTGCAAAGCACAAATGCAAGAAAAAACACTTCCTTCTCTGCTAAGAAAAGATATCTTTTATGATTTATGCCTTAATTCACTGAAGTCTTTGGTTTGCAGAGGTCTTTCTCTGGTCCAGCCACAGCAGGGTAGACAGCAAGGGAAAGCCACAGCTGTCAGTGTTTCCTCCCCACGCTGTGCAAGTCCAGCAGCACCCACAGCTCACATTGGTACACAAAGGATCACTTCAGCATTCTGTATTCTCACAGGAACCCATGCATCTGGGCAGAACACCAGCACCCAGCTGAGAAAGACTGAAAACTTGTCTTTAGTTTGTACAAGTCTTAGAAAATTTTCTCCCTTCCCTCTCCTGCCTGGCTGTTAGCTTCTGCCTGAAGGCTTTGGGAGAGGTCGAGGAGCTGAGGCAGTAGGGCAATACAGGGAGCAGACTGACAACAGTTCAATGGGTGGCTAGAGAGAACAGAAATCACAGGCAGATATTTGAGACCCTATTACTGGGAAAGTAACAAATAGTGCTAATTTCATCAGACCTGTAAGTACTGGCCAAGGGCTTAAGGGATCTACAGCTCTAAGTAGCACAGCAGTAAATTGAAGAATAAGTGGCATCAGTCCAAAAGTAAGGATGTGTAGTTCTGTGTGAAAATAATAGCTTCAATAATAATACAAAAATATAGTTTTCAAAATTATGATGAATTTTTTTCTAGAAGAATATAAGAGAAGAGAGAAGAGAAAAAGTTAATTTCTTGTAATGTGGAAAAGGTAAAACTTAAGCAGAATACAACAGAAGTATGGATTTAATACAGGCTTTAAGTGTAGCACCGATAAAATTTTTGGTAACAAGTCTAGGAAAAAAGCTAAAAAAATCTGTCTTTAACTAGTTGGATTTCTGTAGACTTATGAACAGTTAGGTTTTCCAGACAGGGGTTAGCTGCCTATGTTGTTGCTTTTTTGGAATGACCAGAGTTACCGTTGTTTTTATTGCACTATTAGGCATTGATAGGATATTTACCTGACACTGAAGTTCACTTGGGGTTAAAAATGTAGGTGCCCATATCTTATTATCCTGGAAAAGCTCGTTCTACTAACATTGCAGAGCTGACACTGACAGGACTGAGGTCACAGAGCAGCATAACTCAGATCAGTGTTCTTTTAAAAAAAGACTGATGGAAGGAGTGGCTTATCTGGTTTGTGTCGTAGCCCAAAAAACAGCCTTGGTGAAGCCTTGCAGTGCTCCATCACGTTACACTGCAAGAGAAAGGTTCAGTTGCTTTTCAGGCTTTTCTGCCTGTCCACTCCTAACAGCATGTCAGTCAGGAAAAAATGCACAGACTAACACAATTAACAAAGTCTTCTAGCACTGTAAGACTGAGTCTCAATACAGAGCCTGAAATGCCTGAAACACGTGGACAGCAGAGGGCCAGCTGGACTTACCAGCTGCACATTCACACCAACAACAAAGCTCCTGCTTCTGCTCAGCTCTGGGTTCTTGTGTGTGGGGGACCCCCACCTTTTGGATCTTACAACCTTTCACCTCTCTCAAAACCTTTCCTTGAGCCATCAACCTGAATTACATACACAAATCGTGGAGTTAATTTCTATGCTTGGGAAACACAAAGGTGTTCTTTCTGTAAATGAAAATCCACAAAAAAGATCAAGCCTGCTCATAAAAAGGTTTGTATGTAAAAAGCTTTCCCCAGAAAATGATTAGTAGAATGTATTTTCTTATTGACTAACAAGTTCCATCTTGTGAATATTTATACTGTACATTCAAAGCTTTTTAAAAAGATTAACATTTTTATTGGTTATGTCAATTATAATTTCAAGAAAGCCTATTATATCAAGTTCAGAGACAAGGCCAATTTTTAATAGATGATACATAAACTAGAATAACTCATTGAAGCAATCAGGACAATGAAATGCATGAAAGTGGTTCTTAAAAGTGACTATTTTCCATCCTATTAGCATAACACATGAGAATAATATCCATAGCAATCTAGAAGGACAGCAGATAACTTGATGGCACATCATCCATCAGTAGAGGCATTACTTTCCAGAATTTTAAGTAATAAGAATTTCAATAGCAGCAAAAAGTGAGTACATGGCATTACAGTAGGAACTGATAGTGTTATAATTAAGAAGGAACTCTTTCCTATTTCTACTTCCAAAATTGCTCATGGGTTTCTAAAAGTAATTCTTTTTGGATGAAATTTCTCCATTCCAAATTTCAGGTTTAAAAAGAAATTCTGTTTTAAAAGACCAACACTTTTGCTTTTCCTATGTACAAGAAAACCACAAACTGTTTCAAAATCAGGTTATTTCAGGTGCTATAGTTTAGTCCTTACTGAGATAAAAAACTTAAATTATTCAGAAAACTGGTATTGATTTTATGGTCTGTATAGCCATCTGTTAAATGGCAATGTAGCATTTGGTCAGTCTTCAGTCTTCATTTGATTACTAAAAGGATTATGGGCCTCATCAAGTTTGAAAGAAAAATCTTGCTTGGATAAGTTTAAAGCAAGGGATAGTTAAGCTGGGTAATTTAATTTTGTTGATTAAAAAGGTCCATTTCCTTTGTATTCTCTGTTTCTTTCCAAGGAAGAAGTTTAGAATGCAATGACTTGTAGAGGTTTGAATTTTTCTCAGGCTGTGTGGATTTAAAGAGAGCTTTAGCTAATGAAGTCATGCCTGGGTGATAACAGCATTGCACATCAACTCAGTCTGTCCCTGCTCAGACACTGTCATTTCAGGACATAGCAATTGAACAGGAAAAAGCACAGTTGGACTTCAGATCCAGAGTTAAGACAGTAATATATGGAGTCTGTTATTTTTTTTCTTTTTTTAAATTTCTTATTCTAAAGCTGATTTTTTTTTTCTTGAAAGTATATCTTTTGGCTGCATTTAACTTTGCAGAACAACATCTTAGCCCAGGAATAACCCAGAAACCTAACTTCAGCAGTGAGACCTTAGGCATTTTTGTGTAATTTGAATGCCAGTATTTGTTTATTAAAAACAAACAAACAAACAAAAACAACAAAAAAAACCCAAACTCTTTCCTTATCAGTGTCAGCATTAGAATTTGGACAAGTAAATAATTTTATTTACTTTTCTCCAAATTAAAATGGATTTATTCTCAGGCTTTTTGTTGAGACTATCAGCTGCCCTGGGCTACCTTAAAACTTGGTGGAGCGCTATTCTTCTTAGGATAACACTCTTGAATACATTCTTCACTACATTGCAATGATCACAACTCATCTATGGTGTCAAACTTTGTCATTTCTGAAGCTGTTTTGGAGGTTCATGGCAACCAAAACCTGTGTAGTTAGCTTTTCAATAAGCACAGAGCAGTGCAGCAAAGCAGACGAAATCTTCCACACTAATGTGAAATTGAGAAGAACTGCACAAATGTTAATATCTATAGAACTGTTTCAGCAAACCAGCTGAAGATGCAAGCATTGAGTTCTTCAATAACTCTTCAGTACAGCTTACAAAGTACCATTTTGTGAGAAGCTTTTTTTTTTTTTACCTGACTTTTGTGATAAAGTGTTTATTATACATAGTCATCAAGTAACATGGGACTGGTAGTTTGTAAGAGCCCAGTTAATTTCTTAGAGATTTCATTTTCCTTGGTAAAAAATGTCCAAAATAAAAAATTTACCCGGGTTCAGTGAGGAAATACTTTAAATTTTGTTTGTCATTTCTAAACATCTGTTAGATTTCATTATTTTTGTCCTTTCTTTTCAGGTGTATAAGGTAGCATTACACCTAGTGGCTTTAAAATACACTAACTTATTTGTAAAAACAGTTGAGATCACTTTTAAGAGAGGCCCCTTCATTCTTCATTTGCCATACTATTTATTTTTTAAAATCTAGATTCCCCTTGCTATGCCAAATAATTGTTTCTTACTGTAATCAGAGAGAGTACATGCAAATATATTATTAGTGCTGCAAACTGTTATTTTTAGGGATTGATGCACTCATTTCCTGTCTGGTTTTCAGGGATTAGAACAGTTTAGATAAAAAAATAAACCAATTATCATAGGCATTACAGAAATTAATTTATTACTACATTATTTTCATAGCTGTATTACACTGTTGTAATACATTTTACATATTTAACAACATAATGCTGGTGTAGCAATTATTTTGATTCATCTCAACTTGCATATCCAGTGGTAAGTGTTAACTGCTGTCCTTTTGATTCCTTGAGGAACAGTGGCAACAGAAGTCCATTAGTCCAGATGTAGGGGAAAATAAAAAGGAAGCTCTGAATTAAGCATTATATTTCTTATCAGTAAAATATAATATATTAAATTCTGCTTCTATTTACACTGGTTCATTTTCAAAGCTTTTCTCTATCCACAAAATGTAAAACATTTGATTCCTGACATACACTGGGAAAAATGTACTATAGCTGTGGATACAGTCAGCTAAGAGCTTTCTTTTAAATATGCTCTTCTCCCCTACAAAGAATGCACTCTTACTTGTAAATCAATAGTCAAGCTTATGCAAGACAGTAAAGTGAGACATTCATGGAAAGCAGAAGCCCAAATTAATGTCAGGATGGTAAAGATTAATGTTACATGCATCAAATCAACTTGACTGAGTCAGGGTTACATGGGAAAACAAAGTCTTGATAAATTCCTTTGTTAACATTTGAGAAAAGATTTATGGACCATGAACATTACGTAGTATTTTGCTAAGCAAATAGAATAACTAATAGTACAGGAAATCACTGAAGCTTTAAATGGGTGATGGTTTGCAGAAAATAATCACATCAATCTCTGATATAGAAACACTTCTCTGATAATATTTTCCCAAATGTGTGCAAGTGTATGTAAAATGTTTTTACTAAGTCTAATATAACGTGTGCATACATATGTATGTTTAACAGAGCAGAGTAGTAGCCTTCCTTAAATCCAACTTCACAGATTTCCTTTTATGTAGTTATTTTAATGATTAAAGAGGTAAGTATAGACATGTGTCACTGGTTTCTTAACTAAACTTTGCAGTAGAATTT
The DNA here is from genome assembly GCA_025504685.1 of Leucosticte australis. Lineage (NCBI taxonomy): Eukaryota > Metazoa > Chordata > Aves > Passeriformes > Fringillidae > Leucosticte > Leucosticte australis. Next base: position 67,170,767 of record JANIJU010000002.1, read on the forward strand.
CTGCCTTGTATCTTCCTTTTACTTTCCTTGATTGCATTTCCCAGGGGAGAAAAACAACCAATAGACACACATATCCCCAATTAGAAGAAGAAACAACAAAACCCAATCAACAACCCAACAAAAAACAAACCTTCAGTTTATTCTTTACAAAAGTTTTGTGCTTTTAAGATAATTTTTAAGAATTTTGAAGTTTGCAAAATGTATTAACATTTATCATAAGCTGTCTTGTCTGTGTTAACCATGAAAAGAGTCATTCACATTAGTTTACTTTTCCATGGCACAGTTAATATTTGAAGTTGTCTTAAAATTTATAAATATTATGCATGGAAGTTTTAGATGAGATGATTTTTTTGTCTGCAAAAATTATGATCAGTTAAGTAAAAGTTTTGAACAAAAGGCATTATTCTGGAAAGAGGGAATATTTAAAAGCATGAATGGTAAAGACTTATAAAATGTTATCAGACTTCAATATTATTCCTTAGATATTAGTAAAATATTTCAAATCGCTTTTACAAATGCAGATTTTTTTTCTGAAAAGGGAGAGTCTTAAAATGGATGAGTTGAAAAAATAATACCCAAGGGTACACTGAGAATGAAAATAAATCCTCTGATTTGTGAGCATGGGCTGTAATGATAGTGTGGTACTTGCAGTCAGAACAATAAAAACATGAATATGGTAGTGCTGCTTAACTTTGAATAAGAAAACTGGTTTTCCAGAGTTAGCTGTGCTTCAAGAATGTTGCATGCCGAGCACATGCATGCATTCTTAAAAATCTTTTAGGAAAAAAACTGAAAATTATCTGACAAAAAAGGACCTTATTGTAATTTCTATAAGTAGATCCTCTCAGTCAATTCCCCCTTTTTTAATATGCAATATATTCACTTAAAAATTAAAGAACAAAAGATTACAGAAGAAGGTATTGGCCAAATAGCGATTCACTGTGCTCAGAATTTTTTCACATTTATTTTAATCTCACCAGAGCAGAATATTTTTATTTTAGAAAATTCTAAGTAGTGAGGGAAGATTATGATTTATACATTTGCCTAACATATGCACACTAAAGTTGTCACGATGGCACACATAATTGATTTGACTGCAGTAATGACTATTTAATTTCTACATTCATAATACCACTGCCACTAGTCTTTTTGCTTTATAGCTGAGATCTGAAGCATTTTGTTAATTTTTAACGTTGGAAAAACCTTACTGCATACACAGGTATCAAATACTTGACCTATGTGAATGCTAATTACACTTTAAAGTGTTGGCTCTCTCTAGACAGAAAATTAGCCTTGGCCATGAACTGATAATAAACTGGATGTGGCTGTGAGTATTAACAAAGACCAGTGAAGAGAAAAAAGCCATTAAAAGATGACAGGATGTGGGAGACCAGGGAATAAAATAGATTCAGATAATATCAGATTCACTTTGTGGTCCAAAATAGGTAATAACAGAGCTATGGTTACTAATGTACTGGTATCCTGGTTTTCTGGTGTCTCCAGAGGTAAGAAGTCATTGATGGAAATGTGTAAGAGCATGAGAGATGGCCACCTTCCTGTGTTTGGAGTTTAAAAGACTAATTTGTTTCTCTGCTTTCCCATCTGTAAGCTCCTAGAGCTGCAATTTGGTATTTTTCTATCTGTTTTATATTTAAGCTCAAGGAAGGGCTCCATTTATTCAGCTGTCAGAATGCTGGAGGTTTTCTGGTTGACGAGAGATGCCTTTTATTCTGATGAGCCTCAGAATATTCTGTGGCATTTCCACTGTTTGCAAAAAACATAGTTATTGTAGCATAGGGTCTCTCAGCAGTCAGAGAGCACTGTCCAACTCCATGGAGGACTTGGAAAAAAAACAAAAATTACCTGAAACTGGACTCACATCTTTGGTCCAAACCGTGGAAGCAGGGGGGAGAATTAGTGCAGGATGAGCATTGAGAGCTCTGCATTAGTGAATTCCTGATTTCTTTTCTCCAGATTTCATGGAACAAGTTTTCTGACCATAGATGGATAAGGGAAAACACTTTCCAGTAATGTATCCAACAGTATCAAAAATTCAGAGACTCCTGGTTCAAAATAACATGAAAAGTAAATGCTATTAACAAAACATTATAAAATATGAGAAAACCTTTGAAATAAATATTTAGACACAATACTGTAGCAAAATGAGTGGTTTGGGCTCCTTAAAGCATCATTGAAAAAGGTATCCGCAAAAGCAGGTTTTATATACATTTGCAAAAATATGACAAAGTTTGGTTGCAAGGTTCACTCTACTGATTACTACATGGATGTAATGTACACAAGAATATGAAATTAGGATCTATTTAGAATTATTTATGTGTAGACTGGGGTTAAAATGGGGGTAAAGTTTTAAGAGGGAGACCCTCCATTGAGTCACAAGGATCAGAGAACCCTTGCTTTCTAATTGCTCACAGAATCCAGGTGTGACTGAGTCCAATCCTTGTTCCAGATTTTGTCAATGATTTGTGTCTAAGAATCTAATAGGGAAAAGTAAGGAGCAGGGGAGACCATCCTTTTGGGTCATGAGGTTCAGAAAGGACCACCTTGCCACCTGAACTCCTTGTCAGAGGGAATTCTATTTGTGTCTGTTTCCCATCTTATTCCCAGACTTAGCAAGCAATTTATGTCAAAAGGATTGTGGCAGCAGTTTATTACTGACTAATTTATAAAGTAGTTCAATAGAATTTACTACAATTATACCAGTGACCTAGCCATGTATTCCTCATATTGATGCTACACTTGTTGTAAGGCACTCAGATCAATGGCCACACAGACGTAGGAGTATATACAAATGTGAATGTACCTGTGAAAAATTCCCCTCAAGAGTTATTGAAATGCCAATGCTTTGGCCTTTCTCAGTGGGCAAAAGATTGAGCATCAAGAATTGAGGGTGTCAGCCCAGGTCCTGTCATCAGGTCCTCTAAGTATTCCATGCTGGAGAGCTGTCAAGCTCTGAGAGCTGTCCCACTCACAGGCAGATCCTGGCCACAGTCCACTGCGGTCCAGGAGAGCTCAAAACATCTTATTTAGGACTGCTGTCAATGGAGTCTCAAGATGACTTGCTTTAGCCAACAGTATTTTTTCCATTCTCAGGTCAGCAACTAATGGAATCTCCAAAGGAATTGTTCCCAATACCATGGAAAATTGTTTTTCAAAACTCCAGCAATAACAATACTGCTCTCCTTAGGCTACAGCTCCAGTAGAGAAAATTGCAAGTTTGTCATGGGATGACTGATTGCCCTTGTTCTTCACTGTAGGAGTTCCTGGTGTGGCCAGTGCCATTCCACCTTAGCTGTGTAACTGTTCAGCCAAAGGATGTTTCACCACTCAACTCATTACACAAAGGCCAGTGAAAGGCCTGAGAAATTCAGATTCAGGAAGGCACTGAGCACCTCCTCTGTGAGTCTTTCCTCAAAAGACCCTTAAGACCATTAAGAATTATTGAAATCTCTGAGAATGTATTTTATCAGTGGATTGAGTAGTCACAAATTATTATTTATGAACGACAAGCAAATTTAAGGAAAACAGGCACAAGAAAAGCTGTGCTCAAGACTTGAATCTGCAGAAACATATTTATGTGTCAAACGTGAACAGACTAGGATTACTTTTTCACTTATCCTTCAGGAGGGATAAATGTTAGGAAGACAAATACCACTGGAACCTAAAACAGTTTTAAATTGAAATATTTTCAGTCAGTAAAAAACAGTAAAGACAATCTCTGGTACAGCCAATTATCTCAAACACCAGGGTACTGCAGCTCATGTCATGTCATGGTCTAGTCTATCAGCTTCTCTGAAGATGTCCTCTTTCAGCTTCTATTTGTGGACTAATTATCTTCTGTAGTACTAGCCTAAATATATTTTGACACAGCCACTTGAAATTAATTCTGCTAACTCCCTGATCACAAAGCATAATATGCACTCTCTCTTCTTTTTCTATCTGTAGTGTTCATGCCACTATAAACCTTCAATCCAAATGACTGTAGAAAAGCATCTCATAAGTTTTCCAATAGTTTTCTACTAGCATATTTAAAAAAAAAATTAAATTCTAAATGTTTGTAGAATAGAAGAATTTCCTTCCCAGATACATGGAGAGTGGGGAAATTATACTAGAAAGCTACATAAAAATTTCCACAGAGAGAGAAAGGTAACAGGTAGAAGAGGATACAAATTGTCCCCATCATTGATGGGGCCTATGAAACTCCATGAAATGAAATCTCTGCACTTTATCAGAGGCACCCAGAGCCTTAAGGACTCATAAGATATTTTCTCTGTTGCATTTGTTGAGAATCTGAACAAACTATTCCCAGTATCAGGATAAACTGGCTGTGTATAATACTGGAAGACAGAAAATAAAATCCACTTGGTTAAAATGTTCTCTTAAGAGAATGAAAGGTTGGACCACTTTGCCTTCAAGTACTGTTCCATTTAATTATCTGGAGTTGTTTACAGACAGACTAATAAAACAAGATTTGTGCAGTAAAACAGCACGCTGTCTCAGATGAACTGTACACTTTTGCTCATGGCAGTTTTCTCTAATGCTCTGGAAGTCAGAAGAATACCAAAATATAAATTACATGTCCTTAGAATAGTGTGATTCAGAATATTAATTACATAGCTAAAGAGCTGGAGCTGAATATGACTAAAGCCAGTGGGAGTTCCCCAAATAAGACTAATAAGGTTTGAAAGAGATTCTAATTTTATCTCTTTGAATAAATAGTGAGGTTTGTCCTTATTAATTATTTTTGTTTCTTCATGACTCCTCTTTTTCTTGTACACAAAAAAGACAACAATAAGACAGTGTAGTTTAAACTTACTATTCACCAGGAAAGAAAAAATGTTCATGTTTTATTTGAAGCTTGGTTTTCGTTGTAAAATATGAGAGCTGGCTCCTTATGCTCTAAAAAGTCAATATATATCACAATACAATTTAATCTTAGAAAGCTCATCAGGAATTTATAATTTGTGGCATTACTTCTAAAAAGTATCTAAAAAAAGATAGCAAATGATTGGCACCAAATTCTCTTATGATAATTTGAAAAAAAATGAAACCAAAAAAAAGAACAAAACAAACCAGAGGTCTCCTAATATAGAGTCACAATCGTCATTATAAAATGTCTGGAAATGTTGCTGTGGTACCCAAAATGACTATCTCACTAGTTTCCCTAATAACAGTCCAAAATATTACCTGTCTTCTGCAAGTGTAAGAGTCTATTACCACTCCCACCTTTGGGGTTGGTCACGGGGTTGGTGTTACCTTTCCTGGAAGGGCCATGGAAGAGCTGCTGAGAACAGTCTTTCAACAACTTGATCCATGCCGTGCTGCAGCCCTGAATCCAGAGGAGTAGGGAGATAACACAGAAGGCCTTTAGTAGCTCTCCTGTTTAGGGAAAAGCACCCAGCACTGTGAGTGATGAAGATCAGAGCAGGTTGCTTACATTGTCTACTGATGCTGATTTCTGTATTCTACGTTATGAAAAATTTTGAGTGATTCGGGTAAGAATTTTTTTTTTTTTTTTTTTACATTTTAGCCCACATGCCACTTAAATGGATTAATGACACCACGTAACTCCTGGGGCACTTTATACTCCATCTGCAATATGTTGGTCCTCATAGATAAAAGAGGCTTCAAAAATTCCATTGTGATCTCACCTCACCTGTTCTCTTTAACATTACCTCCTCTACATATTAATATGATACTCCTGTGATGATCCCAATTACACATGTTTAGAAGGTGACTGACAAAAAGAGCCTGTCAGCATCTTTCATATTAATTCCAGTGTTTAAGCACTCATGTGGGTTAGACTTCTTAATTTCGTTTGGCATCACTGAAGACTAGCAGCCATCTCTCTTTTCACCTTTCTTCAAAACACAAGAGCACATCTGAACACTAATTAGCATGCATGGACTGAAGGGTGGGCCTGCCTGAAACCCTGGCTTCAAAAGGCATTTTAAGGAAGGTGCTGAGCACCAATGGTGTCTAAGGAATCAAGGCTTCCCCTATGGCAAGGGTGGGATTTGAAGGTTCTCAGACTGCAATGTATTTTCATTTGTTTCAAGGTAAATTGTCTTCTAAACCAGGAACAATTGTGGTGATGAATTTTTGATTGCTTTGGTTTTGACCAATGTGCAAAAAAATATAGTTAACTGCTCTTCCTTAAAGACTGCTAGGATTGCCAAATAAATCTAATGGCTAAATTAGGAGGTTTTCCCTGGATTGCCCTTATAACTCTTTCCTAAAACAAACTACAGACATTTTTAATTAGAGAGCTGGAGACAAGAAAGTAAGACAGAAAAGACAACAGAAACTAGAGTAATAAAATTAGGATGCATAGGGATGTAGATTTACACTGGAATAGAAATCTTTTCAAAAGTACAAAAAGTTATATAATAAAGTGAATTATGTAATTAAATAACCAGGGAAAAGTACAGTAAAATCCAGTGTGTAGGATCACAAACCCTCCAAATTACTAGAAATTCATATTACTAGGAACAGAGACTTCTCTACACATGCATAAACATGGAGAAAACATTAATATTAAAATCAAATAGAAAGAGAGAAATATAAATAAAGATTATTGGAAATAAACAAAGAGGCCATTAGAAATATAACTCCACTTTAATAAGACTTAGAGGAAAAAAAAGATGACCTAAAGAGTAACAGTCAATGTATTGCAGCTATTATTTCAGTCAAAGATTAGCAAAGAAAAAGAGAATAATTAGGTCTCTAAATGCCACTGAATTCTAATGAAAAAAAAAGTTCAAACCTCATACATCATGTAATGAAGCAGAGCAAAATGGTACCCAATATGGTGTCAACAAAGATAACATCAAACCTCAAAAACTCAGGAGAAAGTAAAATTCAATGAGTACCTACCTTATAGTAAAACATCTATGAACATCATAAGGTATTCAAAACTAGAGCGCCTGAATTGATGTGCAAATATTTTAAAATGTTATATAGAAGCAAAAATGAATCAATGCTCAAACTTTGTCACATTATTGTCCTTTTAAGCATATTTTACTCTTTCTGCCATGCCATATGTATATGAAAATGGACTAGAGATCACTGCCCTTCTAGGCCATGCATTCAAAATAGTCTTTGCTGTTAAATGGTACCAAGAAACTCCTGTCCAAAAAATCCAGAACAACCAGGGTAGACAACTCAGCCATCAAAGAGCAGGGGAACACCTGTCTCTACTATGTGCTCCTTAATGAGAAAGAGGGCTGGATTGAGAACCAGCAATCAACTTTCTTGTAACTTGGTTTATTCTTAAAAAAGTCTTTGGCTTATTTTATGAACATTTATGCCCTACTTTATAAACATATGTTTATGCTGTTTCCACTACTTACAGGTCCCTTTCCTGTGTGCTCTTTGGTAATGAAGTACATGGCATCTTCTTCCCTGAAATGTCCTTTTTGGTCCTTTACTACATGTCCTGTAACACCTTATTTAAATTTCAGACAGTAAAACAGGGGATTATATTCCACTATCTTCTAAGGTTGCTTCAAATAATAATAATTTCCCTGCAATTTGGGAGTTTTATAAAAAGTTACTTGTTTTAAAACTGATATGCAGTCACACAATGTTCAACCTCCCTTTCCTTCTCTAACTCCCTTGAAATTTGTCTGAGACATCCATCAAACCTGAGACAATTCATCAATTCAGGGACTAAATAAAACCATTTTCTTCCTTCACCAAAAGTTACATAAGCAACTGACTCCACAGAAAATCTTCAAACTAAAATCGTAAGTCAAGCAAGCTTTTGTATGTTGTCTCACAGCCTGAGTAATCCCCATGGCTCACAAAATTTCAACAGACTAAACCATTTATTTTCACCTGAGATCAATAAAAATGCTTTTTTTTCCCCTCACTCTTGGTATTTTCATTAATGCAATACTATTTATCTGTATTTGAAAGGAAGCCTGAAAGCCTGTCTGGTTTAAAAGATGGAGATTTTTATATTATAAAAAATTTCAGCAGATATGCTGGTAAACACATGATTCTGTACAAGGAAAAAAAAAAGCTAATTAAATCATTAAATTAAATACATAACCCCACCTACTAAAAAAAATGATCCTTGCATCTCTTTCTCTATGCAAAGGCATGTGGCAAGAGCATGAGATGCAATATCCTAACTGTTAAATTAGTTTTTTCATTAGCTTTACTGCAACCAATAGTGGATGTGATTTATATTTGAGGAATAGGTTTTCCTCAGAATATATTATTTATAGTTTTGGCAAGGATGAACTACTTTTAATTCTATTTCAGAGCCTAATAAATATTGACATTCTGTGGTTGGAATCACAGAAAAATTTAGCGTTCTTTTTCTAGAGAATACCTGTTTTAATGAAGTCCGCCAGAATTTATTATCCAGACAATATCTGCATTTGAAAATATTTTCCTTCTCACTGTAGAGAATAAAATTTTAATACAATATTTGATTTTACCTCATTCTAATTTGATTCAGCCTTCAATTGCTGAGCAGAAACCACCTGCTTTCTTCCTTCACATAATTTACATTTAGATTTTGATATGGGTTTTTTTTTTTTCCTTCTGAAAAACCTCATGGAACAATAATAATGCCTTTTAATCATCTAACAGAGGTTGCAGTAAAGCTGAAAATTGAAACATAGCTTTGGACATGGTAAATGTCATCTATTTATGAGGAACAGGCATTTAAGAGCAACTGATCCAATTCATTGTGATTTTACTCTGCTGATATCAAACCAAGTATCCCAAGACCTCGGCTCTTTACCTCAGTATGAAAATATTTAAATCTTCACCTTTCACTTTTGTGGACAAATGTAGAAACCGGGCTGAGAAGGAAAGGGAGGGAAAATATTATCTCACTCATTTCTAGAAAGAAGTAGCAGAACAAGGCAGGAGGAGCAGCATCAGGTCCCAGCTCCAAGGATTGCCATTAGGCAGCCACCTCACAACATAGCTGTCCTTCAGCAAGTGCTAAACTAGCCTGTTTAGCACTTGCTGAACACCTCACACGACTTAGGGCAGAGCTGAGAAACAAAAGAGAAGCTGAGGAGGCCCTTGAACCTCTTTTTTTTCTGGTGTTATGTGGGGTAGCAGTTAATTAATAAATGAGAATGGCAATTTCTATAGTGATGAGCACACTTGACCCCTACATGCTGGGAAACAGTGGAAAGATGGAAATCTTCATGTTGTCTCATTCCAGGATGGTAGCTGCTCAATGAAGGGTGGGGAAGTTCTATTCATTACAACTTCAGCATTTAGAACTGAGCATGACCATGAGAATCACCATCAATAATTGGTGCCTTTATGCCATGTGCATCTAAATCATCTGGATCAAACCATTTCCATACTGAAATAGCTCACTGATATTTACCTTTCTTACAAGTTGTTTTAATAACACTGAATTCAACTGCAAGTGGTGTTAAAACATCACTTTAATTCCTAGAATTTTTTTCAGTAACATATTTCCCCTGCTTAATAGACCTTGGTAAAAAAACATTTATTTTTGGATTTGGTTGTTTGGATCAAGGTTTTAGCCTCCAGGAGTGAGAACCCCCCAGGTTTTCTGTTCCCCTTCCTCAGGTAGCTCAGTGAGAAAGGACACATAATTATTTGGTTGTGCAAAGACTCATACAGTGACACAGATCTTTCAAAAGCTCCTCAGTGTGTTTGCCTGGCAGAAGGGAGGGAATAAGCACACCATGCTCTCTAATTTCTCTCTTTTGCTGTCTTCAGTTTCCCAACAGCAGGACCAAACCTCTGCCTGTCCTTGTCTGTGCACTGTGGAGGCAAAGAGCAGGTATTTTGGTTGGGTAGCCGTCTCTGCTTTTGCAGTTTCCTTCTTTTGAGTGAGTGAGAATGAATCCCTAAGCCAATTCTTAGGAGGCCTGTGGTGTCACTGCACCTTTCAAAGGAATGAACCAAGTGGTGTATCTGGGCTGATATTAGAGTTTCTCACACCAAAACCACATTACAAATGCGGTGAGTATAGGTCTGAATAAGGAAGTACGCTCTGCGCATAATCCCATCCAAGGGATATGGCGAGATGCCTAAATGTGACACTAACTTAAAACCATAGAGGCACCAACTATTTTAATCTAAGCCTAGCTCTCTATTTGTTGGTTTTCTTTACAAAATCACTGCTTTCCATGTGTGACAAGACCTATCAAACTGATTACTCTCTGACAGCAGAGCAGCAGCTTGCCGGTTGGGCAGCCGCAAGCACTTAGCTGGCCCTTTTGTCACTCCTGACATCTGACTCAGATGTTCAGGCACTAGGTTTAGATGAGATTTCAGGGAAGTGCAGAGTCCAAGCCTGACACATTCAATATGCCATCTCATCCAAAATAGACAGAACAGACAGCTTTAGCTTTTTGCTAAAGCTCTGTTGCAAGGGAATAGTTTGTTTACCAGCTGTAAAATCCTGCCTCTGTGGAAGAGGAGTGTGTGCCAGGTTATTACTTAACATAGTTATTTTCCCTTCTGTTCACAAATCTGAGGTAAAGGATAGAAAGGACCAACAGCCTGGGTTTGTTTTGTCTTCCTTTAGAAGCTTTTCTAATGCGCAAGACAGTGAGGTTTTACTTTTTAGTTTGAATTGTTTTGAAATAAAAATCGAGGGTCAGCCAGTATTGGTAGGCCTTAACATTTGACAAGAGACATGAGCTATCCATGTATCCTATATGCACCTACTCAGAATGTGAAATCAATTACTCCACAGTTTTCAAAGTGGCTTTTTTTCAGCAATATGTTCTTGAAAGGAGATATGTCTCTTGATGCTGAAGCTAAATCTCAAAATTATACAGAAAAGAATAGATTCATTCTCCATTAAAAAGAAAATTATAAGTTTTTAACTTGAAATATGCCTGTGAAAATACATTATGCAGTATAAACACCAAAAAATATTATTAGTGTTAGGCGTCTAATAAATAACATCAGGAAACACAAGTTTTCTATAGTTTAGGCTTGTTAGCATACTGGAACAGAAATATCTATAGAGGATGCTGTACAACCCTTTCACATAAGAATTTACATGCTATCTCACCTAATTTCTGTCTTTGTTTCTTAAGTGTCCTAACTGGCTACTTTCAGAGATAATGCTTTCCAGATTAGTGGGCTTGATTTTGCTTCTATTTCTGATTTTGTTCTTCATTAAGTATAATCTAAAGCCAGTCTGCATTGTGGTTACAGGTGACCAGACTGTTTTGTTTTAACTACAAAACAGTCTGTTTTGTGGTTAAAGGTGAGGTTTTATTCAAATACATAGTCTTTACAATATAAAACCCCCCAATATTATAAACAATAGATTAAGGAAAAAGCTTTTATATACTAACCAGATTTGATAGTGGGGCTGCAAACCACTGTGACTAGCTAGGGAAATTGGTTTTGGTTTAGGTCTTATCCAGAATTGCGCTTGAGATGACTGTTTCAGCAGAAGCAGAACAGAATCTCTCTATAGCCCCTCAGCTCACAAGCTGTTTTGTTCTTCCCAGTTGCCTCTGTTTCTTTTGTTTCAGATTTGGAGTTTTCACATCAGCTTCTGTTAGACAAGAATTGCATCCCTGTAGATACACTGGAATGCTTTTGGCCTGATTCCTAAAAACATTCAATGACCTACGCCTGTGTTGATGCCGCAGGTTAAAATCGTTTAAGTGGAATTAAGGTTGTATCCCCTGAGTGTTACACATGGAATTTTTCCTTTTTGCAGCAAGTAGCTCATAAACCATAAGTAACAAAATATAGTGAGTGATTTCTAAATAGAAAAAAATCAATATACCCTGGGTATGAATAATGTAGGCATGAAACTCTGTATTAAATGATCTCACATGCAGAATCCAATCACTCTTTGAAAAGCTTAAAATCTCTCCCTTGAGTAAATGCCTAGCATGTTTTTAGCCTAAACTCCATCACTGTTAAGTCTCATTATCCTTTAGTCAGTCTCAACAATTCCTGAGTTAGTTCTCTTTTCCCACACACCTCCATGAAGCACTGTAAGCCTGAATTTCAAGCATAATATTTAAGAGCTGGTTTCAATACCAATGGCCTGCCAAGAGTATAAAGTTAGAATAGAAGTATAAAAATACAGGATGGGAGGGTCCTTTATGTATTTCTTTCTTTCCCGGTGACAACATACAAGCTTAGTTTGCTTATTTAAAGCTTAAGTAAAAGTTACTGCAAAAACACTCAAAGGGGTGGTCACTGTGACTATGTAGAACAAACAACCCCTTGAATCTCCTTAAAGCACTATTCTCCTATAATGTTGAAAGGATAACTACAGCCTTTTGAGGGAGACATTAATCTCAAGAAGTTAGCCATTTCTGACATTAATGATCATCCTATCTTTTGTTTCTTGAAGTCTTCACTGCTTTTGTGTTTGCTTTTAAACACCTCCCATCTCAATTTAATTGTAGTTACAATTCAATGATAACAAAAGTAAGAATAGAGTAGTTATTGAGGAAAATTAATGAAGTGGAGTTTAGTTAATTGAAATGAAAATGCTTGGAGATAAAGAAAAAGCTAATGTACCAATTTTTCTTAATCAATGAGGTTTCCAGATGAAGGAAGCACATTTTGAATTTAGGACATATATTTTTGCAATAAAAATACAATAGTATATTTCCTTCTTACAGATAAAATGAATCTTTATATGGAGGTGCTTAATCCAGGAGTGTTTGTGGCAATTAACTATCCATCTGCTAACTTCTTAGGGACATGGTTTAGTGGTGATCATGGCAATGATAGGTTAATGCTTGAACTCAATGATTTTAGGGGTCTTTTAAAACATAAAAAAATCATAGATAGTTCAGTGATATTAATGTTTGACTATGCCTTTGAATTAATTTTATGATCAGTATTTTATTTAAGAGAGAAATTAATTTTAAGTGCAGGAAAATATCATCAGTACTAACTGGTTTCCTTACAGGTCTGTGAGCACACAGACAAAGATATAAACAGGCACTTCTAATGTTCGTCATTCCCCACTGTTAAACAGCATGTTTGCATTTTACACAGAGTCAGGGGAAAAAAAAGATAGAAAGGATTTATTTATTTGCTTTCCCTTACTAATTAGAGCCAGTGAATACAATCAAACTCTGTGAGAGATGAGAGACTGCATTCTACAGATCATTTGAATGCAAATCTGCTGAAATGTTATTTCTGACAGCATTTCTGTCAACAGCTTCCAGGCAGCCTGTAGTAAATTAATGGACACCTGGCCACTGGGTTGTGTAAGTTTTCTGTGCCATCATTTAACCTCAGGCTACAGGCAATTGTTGGAAAACTCCAAATTTTTTTGTCTTTTTTACTTGCACTACTTCCCACTTAATTGGGCTCTACATCTCCCTTTCACTTACGAGGTGTTTGCAGGTTACCTCTAAGTTATATTTTGAATGATGTGTGTTTTGGTTTCTACTCAAGAGTGTAGCTCTATTACATCACCAGATTTTCAAGTATTGCTCATGTACTGGTCTTGTGTAGCATCTGTAATTTTTTGCTGAAGAGTTCACAAAAGCAAAAAGAAGTAACCATTACTCATGTCAAAGCTAATCATATTTTCAGAGTTCACACATAATTTTCTTGAACATATTTGTGATAAATGAATAATATGTCACCCTAAGAAGAGACTTTCCAGAACTTATTTCTTAGTTCATGCAAAAACACATAATTTTGTTCTCATAAATCAGAATTTTCCATGATAGTACGCTGTGCAGTGAGGAAGTGTGTGAAAGTTATATAAACTAGCACGTAAAACTTCCCTGTGATCCGCCTTGAAAAACCATGCACAGTTGTTGGCATGATTCTATCAGTAGGAGGTATCAAAAACACAAAGGCCAGGAGTATGACTATAAATTTTTTTACAGAGGGCTGAAATTATGAGTATTACATCAGTGTTGAAACTATATTGAAAGTGGAAAAAACTGAGTCACTAATAAGTTTTGAGCAAGCTGAAGAGATATGGGGGAGATTGCTGTGCTGAGGTATGAAAATAGAGCTTGGATTTTGAGGAAGGCAAATGGAGATACTGTTGGTGTTCTGGTGAGGCTGGTGAAAGGATTTGCTGTATTATTAAAGTATTAATAGCATATTAGGAAACAGGGATGGTATGTCAAAGCTGGACATACATTGAGGTTCTGTCAGCAGTGGATTTTCTTTGACTCTTGGCATGAGGAAAAAAGGAAAAAAAAACATTTTCCTGTTGTGTCCTATGAGAAGGAGAAAAGGGTGATTCATATTACCTTCTGGTTCTTGGTCTTACTCATTCCCATTGTGTTTCTTATAAAGTCTAAAATTATAACCTTGAAAATATTATAAAATAGTTACTTGGAATGACTATGGAGATAGTCTTTCAGGAGATCTCACTGTACTTCACAGTAGAAGCAAGTAATGCAGAATCAGCTGCATATCATAGACAGCAGGAGTACATCCTTGAGAGCAAGTCATCAGCACGGACTCAGGTATCTTTAGCTATAGTTTATCAAACAATTTCTCTGGAAGAAGTTAAGTCACAGAAATTTAGTATTTTTCATATTTTCTAGACTATGCCTTATAAAGCAGCTTAGATCACCAGAGGGTCTCTATAGACACTGACCTCAATGACAGGGAGGGATTTTAGCACAAATATTGTAGATTCAAGTCTTCAAATACTATAGAAGGAAAAAAGGAGAATGCTGAGATCTGTAGGCAGCTCTCCCAGGTAGGAGGTGAAAATTTCCATCTCAGAATCAGGAGCATTCCCTGTAACACATTTCTTGATAACCTCATCAGCAGCCCAGCCTTGAACTTGAGCTCTGCTGAACTTGACAAGCATTTACACTTTGTGTTGGTGCTGTCTGCATTACACATCCATTACAGGATTCTGTTGTACTTGACAGACCCTTGTATAATTTTGGTCGATGGCCAAAATTTTCTAGCAGGTCCACAGAAATGGTAAAAAATAGACCTGGAAAACACAGTGCTTCATCCTTTCCCATTCCTTTATGGTCAGACCATCTTTAAATGATCTTTACTGGTGCTTTTTTTAACCTATTCTCAGACACTTCAAATGACTTCTACAGCATCCAAAGCAATTTGTTCTAGTGCATTACTACCTTTATTGTTAAAAGGGTTTTCCTGACATCTAAACTGAATGTTTCTTGCTGTCGTTTAGGAGCACTATTTCTTGCTCTGTGCATGATAAAGTGCAAATTGTTCCTTTCCTCTCTGCAGCAGTCTTTTATGTTTTTAAAGGCTACTGTCAGTTGCCTCTACAACTTTATCTCCCCTAGATTTTAAATAACCATTTCAAATTTTTTCTTGGTTTTGATGTTTTCTAAACCTTTGATCATTTACTGGATTGTGCCCAACTGGTCAATATGTTTCATGAATCGAGGTTCCTAAAACTGAGCAATGATCTTAAGATACAGTTACACTGCTGTTTGTACATACTTTTTATCCGTTTATGTGCCCTTTCTAAAAATGTCAATGTTTGAGTCATAGTCATGTTGTAATCCATTTTACCAGAAGGATTTTTTCTGTAGCACTGCTGCCAAATGAGACCTTTCATAGCTTGTAGTTATGCTACTGACTGCTCATATCAAAATAGAAATATTTATATTTGTCTTTACTAAATTTTATCTTATTTTTTCAGGCCTTTTCTTAAGTTTATCAAGGTCCAGTTCAATTCCAACCATTAACCTGTTCTCTTGAAGTTTCATTTTGCTTAACTGCAGCAGCCAGTACTCGAGTCAGTAGGCACTTGTACAAGGTCAATATATATGTTTTTCCATTTGATACTGATCTCAGTTACAAGTTTTCTAGCTACCTTCTGAGAGTTGTATCTAGAACACTTTTCCCCCAGTTGTTTACAAGAAATACCATCGTATCAACACATGGTAATGGCAATGAATATCTGTTGCCTCTTCCCTTCTCATGAGTCCTATTTCTCTATTATAGCAAGAAATCAGATTTCTTTGATATGTTTTGTTCTCAATAAATATTTGTTGATTGTTAAACACCTTTTTTTTTCTTCTTGGCACTTGTTTGTTCATAAAATTTTCCTGAAAAATTAAAGTAATATATTTATAATTCAGTTTTCACAGACCATACTTTGCTCCAGGGAAGTCTTATTTTCTTTCTCATTAGTCATCCAGTATCACCATATGCCAATAACTCTTTAGAGTAATCACTACATTATATTGCTTAGGTCACCTTTTTAAATTATATAGGATGAGGGTTATTGTATCAAATAATTTTAAAGTCTCTGACTTTCACAGGTGTTCACTAAACCCTTTCCTTATTCTAGGTTAAAATAGTATCTTTTTTGTCATTAACAGAACTTCCATCAGTTACCCTTTTGCAGATCACATTCATTCTTTGAAAATGTTGAGGCAAGGAATGTCATGCATCTGCTCAGATTCTTTATGCCATTTGTAAATAAATTTCCATCTTTGTTTAACTGTAGCATAACATTTTCCTGCAGCATATATTACATTTCCCACATCATTTCCCCTTTTCAGTTACGTTGCCTCTTGTTACTTTTTATGTCCCCTACTACCTTGGTCTTTTTTGTGCCTTATACCTCCTGATTTTGTTTCTTTGTGTTATTACTCTGCCATCTTCCCCTTGAATCTGACCTTCTAGTTTCTGCTTTCTGTAAACTTCCCACTTAAGTCTCGAGGTCCAAGAAGAACCCATTGTTTAGCCAGGCTGATATCCTATTACACTCCTATGCTTCCTTCATAATAAATGGTGTTTCTGCTTCTTTGTTTGCTTATATCTTATGTCCTAAACTTGCTCTCTGTAGTATCCTAAATGCCGAATATGTAAGACAAAAGAATTCTGCCTTCTTCTGCCTTCTTTTTACTTCTTTACAGAAGTAAAAAATGCTTTATGAGAACATCCATAATGTGCTTTTATACCTGTTGAATAAATATTAGTGACAGTCACTAATATTCATAAAAAAGGAAAATCATGTCATAAAAGCATAATTTTCAGTTCTTGTTCTTACTTGATCAGTCATAAAATTCTTCACCTCGAGGATAAAACTTTAATATTATAGCCCAAATCATTGATATAAGCAGTATATATAAATATTTATATACTGAAATAACTTAAGCCCCATAAATGCAACTTTAAAATACCTTTTTAAAAGTTCTGTTTCCCTTGACAGAATTTATAGTATCTTCTTGGAATGGAATATACATTGCTACTATTCCATAAGTATTAAATACAATTCTTGTTCAGAGAATAGAATTGTACAGCTATGAATATCATCACTACAGTGTTACCTCTAGTGTGAATCTGGTGCTACTTAGGAAGGCACTCTGAGTCTAAGACCTATACCACAGGTTTAATACATACAGAATTCTGGGTCTCTTCTTGAATATATTCACAAAGCTCAGTGGCAAATCTCTGTCTGTTGGATTCTGAGGAGAAATGTATTAGATTTTAAATTATTCATCTATATTACAGGTGACAAGAATTAAGAATTGGTAACTTACTTTCATGAAATGTTCTGGATATCCCTATAGCTAATAAAACATTAGCTTTTTATTTTGAAGTTCTGACTGCAGGAGCTCTTAATGGAACATTTTAATGGCATGCTAAATGCCTTACCAGAAATAAGGTATAAATACTGTTGAATTCTCAGATAAATATTGCTGCTGTTCTCTTAGCGTATTGCATATTGGCATTTAAAGGCTGCATGAGCAGAATCTGAATAACTTCAACTAAAACAAGATGACTGATAAAACCAAGTTTAGAAAGGTCTCAAAAATTATTTTTAGTGTTGTCCTTAAAATGAGGCAATAATTTGTACCAGATGTGGTCATGTCAAGTAGCTCTCAATATACTTGCCATTAATTCTAGTAAATTAAAAAGTAATACTGTATATGCTTTATTATATACTGAGCCTTGATAAGGCAGTGCTCTTCATCTCCTTCCATCTGTTGTTAAAACGGTAAAGAATAAGTTAATGAAGCAACTAGTCACAAAACCTAGGTCTTGGCTGAAAAACAGATTTGCTGAAGAAGTTGTGCAGGAACGATTTACTTTCAGCTGTATGGTTTAAACAAAGAGGAAAGACTTAAAACTTCCACATCATGTGGTATTTGCTTGCCTTTGAACTTAGAGTGTAACTCACAAAGGATTGGAACAGTTTTGAGACATTTCTCATTTCTGATAAGCAGAGCTGGTTTTAGGAAGGCTGGCTGCTGTTCACCAAAGGTGACAGATAAGGAGCCAGCCACTGGTGAGTTGGACTGAAAGACTCAGGGTTTGTGCCAACTTGTACGAGAGAAACCTAAGATACATAGACCCAATAAATGACATAAAACCAAAAATAAGCTATGGAAGATCAGGGGCATTCACAACACCCTGTAAAGGAGGTGCTGCTTACCTAGAGGAGAACTGGAAGCAAGTCCAGGGAAATAATGATTGTGGTTGCTGGAGAAAGTCTGGGTTAAATCAAGTTTGAGTCTAGGCCCTCTGAAATTGCTGTCCTTACAGGAGTCATTCTGCAAGTCTTTGCAAATCAGAAGTTGTGCTGGGGAATAATTAGCCACACTCTGCTGCCACCATATTCAATTTATAATAGTCACTGCAAAGTCAGCAACTTGGAGCACAGGAAAAATATATGTAGGAGATTTCATGTCTCTGGGTTTCAGAGAACTGATAAAACTTGAAATAATCTTTCACAGAAAAACGAGCTTGGTGTTGGAGATATTCATAGGCTGTATTCAGCTAAAGGAAGGGTAAGTACAGGCCATTTCTTTTCAGAACTGCACAAATTATCTGGCAGTCGCGAGGAATCAGTTATACACAAAGTATGATTGTGATTGTATTTCAATCTTTTCCTACTGTAAGGTAAAAATAAAGGTCTGATTTTCAGGTGAGATGTCAGAGGTTGTTGATTAAGCCAGTTGTTGTGAAATAGTAAAAGGTCAAGACAGCGCTTCAATTTCATTTAGTTGTAATTCTCACTGCCTCAATTTCACATCTAAGAAATCTGTTCTCATTTCTATTAGCTATTACACAGCACTTGCCACACAAGTCACCCAAATTGCTCCATCACCACAAGTTCAGATGTGCTGCAGACATGAGGCTGAGGCTGCTTGCTGGGTTGTGTTGCATGACTGCTGGATGATTTGTGCAAGATCCCATTGAGACCCAAGTCACTGTGGAGCTTCTGTGTCCTCTCCCACACCCTGACTGCTCTGTCACCTTAATGTTTAGCTTTTTAAAATGCTCCTTATCCTTCAGCCAGAATTTAAGAAAACCCAAGATACCTGACATATGCATTTGTTACTGATATTCTTTTACTAATGATGGTTTTTCTTGGGCATTTCTATGTCGCTTTTCTAGAAGTATTTGCCATGCAACATGGAAATATCCAGCCTCGTATTTACTTCAGCATGAACATAAGAATTATTTATTTAATCAGAGGGAATATGCAAAAATATCTTCTTTTTAAGGTGGGGACAGAAAGGAAAAGATTGAATAAAGAAAGAAATTTCAATATCAAGAAGTGCAGCTGCTTTCTGACCATGCCTAATCTGTTATTCAGAAAAAGCTTTTTTGTAGGTTGGCAGCACTGGGACACAAATAAAAGAAGACACTTTAGAAGTAAATGACAGGAAGAGCTTAAACTGTGAGAGTCTGTCACTTGGATCTTTAACAGCAGAAGGAAGCAAGTTATCCAGATTAGCATTAGGCAAGAAATTGGTGGCACTGCTGGAAAACATCTTGGATTGCATCACTGCTACTTAAGCCTGGCTGACAAGAGAATCTTCACTGAACAAGATATCTTAACTTTAAGGAAATTTCAGTCTTTAACAGCCACAGACCACCTGCCTGGATCACTTAAGTGAAATGCCAGTGAAGGGCAGTGACAGAGAAAGGTGTTTGAGTACCTGGTAATCTAATCAGTCAATACTCCATTTATTTGCAGAATCAAACAGCACGCTAATGCAGAGAGGTAGAAGCCTAGGCATTTTTTTCTCCTTTGTGACCAAAGAAAGAAAGAAAGAAAGGTTTGTCATAAAAACCCTTCAACTTTCCTGATAGAAAAAGTAATCACTAGGAGCTTTTCCAACTTACTGAGTACCGTACTTGAAAGTCTCACTTCATTCTGTGTTGCTGACCAATCTTGCTTTCATAATAAATGACTCTTCAGGTGATGATCCTCAATATCAAATACAACAAGAAAAATACCATAGAGCCAGAAGGAATTTTTGGATCATCTGGTGGTATCAAGATCACTCCAATCTAGTTGAGGCTTAAGGTTATTCCTATAAGGTCTTTCCTTTCCTTTTCTCCTTCTCACTGAATTATCGACGTTATATGCACTGCCATCCTGCATGTTCATGTATTTGAAGCAGTGTCTCTATATAGGACACCCAGCGTACGACTGACTTTTGAAGAAAATGTGCTGATCCCTCTTGCTGAACATGGTCTTCTCTCTTGGTTCTAGAATTCAAGCCAAGGCCCTGTACTGGACAGCATGTCCCTTGATCCTTTACCAAGATCCAGCACTGACAAAACATATCAAACTTCCTGTAAAAACAACTACATTTTTTCTACCTTAAATCTCTTTCCTTTGATCAGTGATGTTCCATATGTAAGTTTCAATTTATTCATAGCCAGCCTATGCTTTTTAGATTTATCATGTTCTATCTTGAATAACTTCAAAGCAAAAATATTTTTAAGACCTCAGTTTTTTTCTGTCATAAAGAATGGAAAGCCAAGCTATGAGCTTATCTGCAGATTTGTTCATTTATGTCTGGATTATAACTATGTTCACATTCGATTTCATCAACTGTATATTCACACATAAGCAAACCTTCTTTTACCAAAAATCTCTCATTTCTGAAAATGAAAGGCAAAGAATTTATAGAGATTTTGCCAGTCCCTTTAATAGTTTTATATCACAAACACTTTTCTCTAAAATTGTCACTGAGACAAAGCATTTAGAGAAAGAAATAATTTTAAAAATGTCTTAATGCATGGGCAAGTATTATTTTTTTAAGAAAAAAATATCCAAACAAAGAAAACTTTTATAATCTGGGTATTTAGATGGATAGACAAGTAATATTTTTGGTTGGTGTAATACACAGTAAGTAACGTGTCCTTTCGGGCCAGCCAATTAACTAGAAAATTTGAAATCTGTTGGGAAATAAAATAGATGAAGCTACATAAATCAACATTGAAAGAAAAACCTTTTAAATTTTGCTATTAAGATAACACAGTACTTGAATCTGAAACCCTTTTTATTGAATTCACTATTGAAGTCTCCATATTAATTAATCTTCAGTTATTGTTGGTCCTTTCATGCATTATAAAAACAGGAGAATCTTGTTTTTGTCTTACTCAATTTTCAATAATGAATATTTACACAGAGGGCAATAATTAATGTT
Organism: Leucosticte australis; assembly: GCA_025504685.1. Taxonomy (NCBI): domain Eukaryota; kingdom Metazoa; phylum Chordata; class Aves; order Passeriformes; family Fringillidae; genus Leucosticte; species Leucosticte australis. Next base: position 67,192,165 of record JANIJU010000002.1, read on the forward strand.
TTTCTTGTCATCTCCTAATTTGTATTTGCATTTAAAGCTCATGTCATTGTAGGATATTCTGCGGAAGGTGAGATACTTTCAGGCTGCTACTCAGAAGCATATCCATTATGAACATCTATAAAATTGTCTGATAGCCTTGTGATAAATGCTTAGTTTTTCCTGAAAATGCACCTCCTCTAAGGTCACCAAGTTCACTTCAAATCTCTAGAAATAGAAAGGATACAGCGTGCTACTGAGAAGCACTGGTAAAACCTGTGTGTATCCAAAGGACATGATTTAGAGACCTTTGTGAAAGGGTCATAAACAGTGATCTTGGCCTATGGTTTGGAGATGGATCAGCATTTCCTACCCAGTGTAAGTATAAGTGGTAGCATCCAGGGAAGTCAGCAGCAAAAGGAGCAGTCAGTGAGAGACAGCTCAGAATGATTTATGATATGCTGATGATAAAGGTTGGCTGGAAGTCATATAGCACCAACAGGCCTTGGTGCAGTTGTACTGCAGTGACTGAGAAACAGCTGGGATTGGACTGTAGCTAGACTTCTCATGGAAAACATTGGTGTGACTCTGGAATGTGAAACCAGGAAAGTCTCTGGAGGAGGCAGCAGAGATTTAAAAGATCCTCTTTTTGAGTTTGTTACTCAACAAACTCTGGTTTTTTTGAGGCTGGTTTACAAGCTTTTGATTTTAGCAGTTAGATAGGAGCCCAAGGAATTTTTCTTGCCTGATCTTGAGTGTTGTGGTAAAAGTATCATTGTTCTTTTATCCCTTTAGGATTACACTAGGGAAATTAGGCACACGTGAGACTTTAACTTGTCTAGGCAGAATCTAACATTTCTTTTCTTCATTTTCCACATTTTTAAGGATTCTGAAAGAAACTGAAAAAACCAGCAAACAAACAAAACATTTTAAAAGGCCTGAGCCTCATTAAGAACCGATATGTCTGCTCATACTGTAGTTAGAGTCTGAAATGCATGCTGTAGCATGCCAGGACCAATTACTTTAGAATCTGCAGTAGATGATTGCTGATTCTGACCTCTAAATAGAGTGTACACCTGTTAAAGGTTGTGCCTGTCTCACATGCTGAGATATACTGTGCCTCCCAGTGCAGTCGTTCCCAAGGTTTTTTTTCAATGAATACTGGAACAGAGTGGGTGATAACTGGTGGAGCTGGACAGAGGATGGAAAAGGGAACACAAAAATTAGACCATCCTTAATTAGCTCACTTCTAGCTAGCAAGTTCCCATTGAATACACAGGTGAGGTAGAGGAAAACACAGGCAACACAATATCCATCATGCATTGCTAAAACCTGCTTCATTGTTTGCAGTTAGATCTTGCTTTTTACCTTCCACAAACTAAACTGTGCTAGAAAAAGAGTGAATACTCTTCAACAGTGTTTCTCATTTGTGCTGACATAGATATCCATGTATTTGGAGGATCATTGAGTACTGTAGGATAGTTTTAAGAGAAGCATTGGCAGGATAAACTCAAAAACTACACTACTGCAGAATTCCAAAATCCCTTTGGTTGGACGCTTGAAGTGGGACAGCCACTTAATACCAATGTGTATCTAATAGCAACAGCTTTGTATCATGTGGTTGCTTCAGGTAATGGAGGCCTGGACCCAACAACCTGAGATTGCTCTTGATTTAGTGCTAGTTTTGAAGTGGAAAATTCCTTCATCTTCTGATAATTCTGCCAGTTCTTCCTGGAGCTAGAAGATGTAGAACATGGTAGCTCAAACTTCTTACATGACCCTATCCTCACAATGAACTCACCTGGAAAAGACCTGACATGAGTTCATAAATCTCAGGTGAATTGGGTTCTTTCAATATATTCAGTATAAATCCTTAATTTCTGATATTTCTGAGGTGTGCATATGTTTAGCAGAAAGTGTCTTCTTATCTGGAGTTTTCTGTATTTTAAACAGTATTATGCTCTTTTTTTTGCTGAATACTTCACCTAAATAATTAATTTGAAGCCCCATAGCAGAATATTCCGTTGTTCTTAACTTTCCAATAACCAAGTGAAAAACAGATGTCAGGCTATAAAAGATTATTTGGTTTATTTTCTTTTTCTTAGCCTTTTAAAAAATATTTTGTATGTTATATTAGAAAAATATTATATTTCCAAGAAAAACAATTAAATGGGTTAATTTAAAAGCAGTCATTTAAAGCGGAGAAAAGCAGACTACATTTTTCTGATTAATTCTCTCTGCATTTGCATTCTACAGCCAAAAATAAATTATTAAAGTACAATGTGGACCTCCCCACATGAGTATACACCCTTCCCATTTTCTATGCATGTAAGGAGATGTCATAGCCTTATAACACCAACTGATTTTAGACCTTTAAGTAAGGTCTCTGTATTTCCAGTAGTTGTCAAAAGTTAAAATATTACAAATTTTTAGGAAAGCCATTAAAAAAAAATTAGGAAAATGTCCATATATGTGCCCACATGTTGAGTACTGGATGCAGTTCTGCTCTTGGATTCTCAATAAGAATATTCTAAAACTGAAAATGAAAGAGGAAAGAAGATAAAGGAGAAGTTATGACATGCAATGAGGAATGATATCACTTCCAATAAATGACAAAGCAAAGATTTACTCTGATTAAGTAAATATTGGTTTTGTAACTTTTCTCCAATTTACTAATTTCTCTGCTTTGCTAGCTTTGCATGTCTAGGAATTTTATTTTAAAAGGCTAATAATTCTATATTGATCATAATATTTACTGCTTGATTGCTCCATACTCACCTATTTACCAATGGCAAAATTAATGAAACATATAGTCCAGAAAAATTGGTTTGAAAGGAAAATGTATAATCCAAACCCCAATTCATAATTTTATTTAATTTATTTTATTTAATAAAGATACAAAGAATATATTAGGGCACTGAGACACTATGACAATCTACATTGGTGTCTGACTAGACTCTCAGTCAAATTCTAAATCCACATAGGGTTGCATTTATTTATCTTCATCTTTTCTGGAAGCCACCAAGGACTTTGTGCTTTTTGTGGTCTTTGAGGGAAGATTTCACAAAATGTTAAACATCCATAATGTTAGTTTTTCATATAAAATTTTCCCAGCCTAAATGTTAGGCTCATACATTAGAATGGGGTGATCATCTGGTCTTCTCAGATTGCTAAATATGAGAAAGAATTATGGAAAAAATTTTATTCTTCAGTGAAACAAGGAGATCTCTTTTTTTCTCTTCCTATATATTTATGGCACAGACCTACCACATAATCAAGACTTTGATGAAGTTCCAGGGATCTAATAAAATATAATACATTTACATTGCAATCAAAATACCTGAATAAAATAAAACATTTTAATATTATCCATGAAGTTATCTTCTGTGTTTAAAGTGAAAAATTATAGAATTTCAGGGAGATTTGATTAGTTATGTTTTGGGTTGTTTTGAAAAAGTTTTGTTCACCTGTCACTCTTCAAATTCATGTGATTGTTCAACTGTTTTGCACAATGAAGCATATAATTAGCACTAAAATTGACTTCACAATTGCTTTTCAGAATTCTCCTGTTCAACAAAATGTGTCTAAGGAAAAAGGAAAAAAAAACCAAAACCTTATGAAGTAAGGAAAAATGGAGGAGAAAGATCCATAAGGAAAGGAAGGATACCTTTGCTAGGTTGGCTGAAAGAATTGGAAGAATTAAGCTGTTTAAAAGTCATGGGAGAATTTAATGCAGAAATATGCCCTCATACTTTTTCGGTTTTGTATCTTGTTTTCTTCCTCACTCCTTCATCCTTGCTTCAGGAGATAACATTTTCTTCAGAAATGTTGCCCTCCTCACACACCTTGATCCTTTCTGTTACCACAGCGTTACTTCTACAACCAACACCTGCTTCCCAATGCAATGCAGAGAAGCTAGGAAATTAAAGAAACAAATGCTTATGGTTTGCATACATCCTTTTTACAGAATTGACCTATTTGCAATTCATTCAGAAGGGTTTCTTTAACTCGTATTCCGAGTCTTACCCTGGGTCTCCTCTTGCACCAACGCACTTATAGCTGCCTTTGGAATTTATCATTTTTAATGTGCCAATTCTTGATGACTCATTAAGTGGTGACTTTTATTGTCATGCCTTAATCCCTGGTTTGTACGTGTTGGCAACAGAAGCAGATTTGATTAGGAAATTCAAAATTGTATGATTTCCTAAAAGGGGAAATCTCCTCCTGTGTTCTCTGCAGCATCTTATTTAATTTTTCATTTGTTGGACATTAAAGTAAATGTGGTATAAATAGTAGTGCTTTAATATCTCAGAAGATCTGTAACAGTAGTTTATCAACTGCTTATATAAGAAATCTGAATTGTAGCCTGAACATAGAAAATCCCACTTTTTCATGAATAAATACATTTTCAGTCAAGTCTGTCTATTTATCATTAATAATCATTAAATAATTTATCATTATTAATCATTAAATAATATCATATTTATTTTAATATATTTTAAAATGTTTATATACTACTTTTTGTTTCAGTACAATCTTGAAAAATTGTTATAGGATCAGAAAGAAAGCATAGTATGCTATTATTAGTAGTGAGAATTTATTTTAAAGCAGATTATTCTAAGAGGCTTTGTCATGCTCTGTCAATTTTATTCTTGTATCCATAAAACCTTCCCCTGTCTAAACATTTATAGTACCATGAGAAAAGTAATTTTTATTGTTTTTTCTGTATGTCTTGAAAAAATCAGGTTTTATTAGAGGCTGGTGGGCCTTTCTTTTTCCTTGCTCTTGTTTAAAAGGTATGTATTATTTGATTTGCCTTTTTTTTCTCAGCATCATTTTTAGAATGGAGGTAGGATTTTTTTCTGCAGTACAGCACCTTGGCAAGCAGGAAGTTACACAGTTCTCACATCAGGCCATCTGGTATGAGGGAACTTTATTTATTTTATTGTCTTTATTTAAAAAAGATGACTCTGTCTAGTTGTCCAGCCAGCCAGCTCCACTGTCCCCTGAGACTTCCTTTTGGGCTATGGATTGACATTTCTAAGGTTTCTATTCTTCACATCTGGAAGAAAGCCTTCAAACATCATTCAGTCACCATATGCCTTGCCAGTGACAAGACTGATAGATTGGTAAGTAAATTGTGGTTTCCAGTTATCTAAAAGGCACAGTGCCTGCTTCTAAATCTAATCACCACACCTCAATGCTGGCACAGTAAGTAGCTGCACTGCCAATCGCTGCAGGAGGAGAATTCTGATGTGCTGAGACTGGTGGAGAAACTTGAGTACTCTTGAAGCTTACTTTCTCTTGCTTTTTCTTTTATTTTATAAGTTGAAACAGCATGGGACTTCCATTACAATGCAATAAATGTACCACAATCTCAGTTTAATTATACACATAGGATATCCATGGGCTATTTTGGAGGAAAAGCCATTTGTCTATTTCCCAGTGTACTCTATTTTCAATGCATTTTCAAAGTTCTCTAAATAAAAAGTTATAAAGTCTCAAATGCATCTCTTTGCAAATGCAGTTGAAAATAATTCTTGTGTCTGAGTACATGATATTCCAGACCCTTACTCAGACTTCTCTTTGAGCACTTTCACTAGGTGGAAGAACGCCTGCTTTCCAAAACATCATCTTCAGAAGAATCACAGTTTGAGGAAGAAGTCACAGAATTGTCACATACTTTGCCTAACAGGTAGATGAAGAGGGCTTGGATCTGTTTGCACTCTGGCTTCCCATCCTGATATTGTAAACCCGCATTTCATTCTTCTGTTGCTACTGAAACATGAATAATCAATGACTAAGGTGGAAACAGCTCTTCTAGAAACTGAATCACCCTAGTAAGTAGAAATAAATTATTCTTCTTCTAGTGCAGCTAATGATGTGAGTAGAATGGCAAGCATCTCTTACTATTCAGCTAAAACACATCCCATAAAACAAGTCACTTGTAAATGAAACAATTTTTTCTGACCAGTAGAGGCAGGTAATTCCTTTAACACATACACATTCACTGACAATTTTGTTGCTGTAAAACTCAGCCAGCAACTACAGTATGGCCATGTATTGAGAAAACTGCCACAGAGTTTCCAACTGATAGCTTATCCAATCTAATATCCCATTTCTAGAGGTTAGTAGTAAAAGCTTTATAGGAAGACATAACCACTGATGCATGAACATATGCCCCCACATTACATTTCCTTCAAGATCTAATAAACTTGGATATAAACCTTTAGGCATAAGAGTTGATATTTTTTGATGTTCTACTTTTAAATTTCGCATCTCAGTGTAATCTAGTCATCCATTGAGTGTGCCCTTTGGGAGACTAGATAAGGATCTTATCAATCACAAACTCCCTGGCAAATCTATATTGTGAGAAGAAAAACAAGCAAACAAAACTCCTATGTTTTGCCTTGTTTTCCTTTTATTCTCATACTTCTGTTTAACTCAATTGTCTTAGAAAAGATAGATATGTAAGAAGCTGCTATACTGAACTTCCTTTTCCTAAGAAAAGGCTCAATGTCTTTTTTTTTTTTTTGTCCCCACCTATGGGATAGAACAATATTTTTGCCAAAACAAGCATTAATTCTAATTCTAATAGTATCTTTGAAGTAAGTACATTGTCACTAACACTGCAGTGAATATGTAATATCATATCTTCATACCTATTAAATTGAAACTCATTTTGCTAAGGACTGCTTAGTAATATAATCTATAAAACCTACAACTACAGCATATAAATTCAGATTTTTTTTCACAGTCACTGGAGATCTCTGAATATAGTTCCATGGCCATTCAAATATAGTACCTATAGAGTACTCTTGTTTGAATTTAAGGCTATCTGAAACTCATTAACTTTTCTTGCAGAACTTTTTGAAAAATACTTTTTTAATGTGCCTAAGAATCTGGGCATCAGCCACGTCAAACCTGTAGTCAGCCCCAAATGACTGATTTTTTTTGAGAAATATCTCAGTTAAAAGAGGTTAATTGCAAAGATATTAATATAGTTTTGTTTTAATCTATCTGTTGATAAAAAAATCTAAGGCTTGCTGAAAAAACCCAGGTAGCTGCCAAAGAAGAGATCTTGATGTATTAAGGAACTTTTGATTAGGCAGTTAAGTTGAGAGACTGCTAATACAACAAAGACATGTCTCTTTATCACTGGCAGGGGGAGAACACTGATTCCTCATAAGAGTTCTGAGGACAAAATATTAATTAGAGCTGGAGATTGGAAGATTTTCAAGACAAACCTGGCAATAAAGCCCAACAAGCTTTTCTAAGGAATAAAAGAGGGTATGCTCAAAGCCTGAACCCCATGGTTAGCACCTTGTAAATGAAGAACCTTTGCCACAGGAGAAGATTAAAATCTGTGAGTGAAATATGTATGCCAGGTCAAGTGTAAAGATGACCAAGCTATTGAGTTTCAAGTGGATTAGGAAACTGAAATACAAGGTGTTCAAACAGTGTTATAATTGCTGCTTTTTATGTAAAAATAGAAGAACAGAACATTAACTACTGATATTCCCTTGAAAGCAAAATCTGTGCATTGGACAAAGTCTGAAGTGATGTATAAATAAATATTGGTTTCTTGATGTCTAGGAATTAAAATTAATCTTGATCCTCCCAATAAACTGTCCCTAAAAGAATAAGTTCTCAAGCTTTGTCTTCACTTGTAAAATATCACAAGTGTTAGCAGAGTCTGTAACACATCATTTAATATGTTCTAAGAGCATATGAAACAGAAAATGAAATGTTGCAGGTATACCGTGTTCAAAGGGCTTGACCCCATTGCACTTACATTAAATCAAGAGGAATGCCTTTCAAATTATCAGCTGAATTGGTTTTAAGCAATATGAGATCAGAGTCATGTCTCTGTTATTAAAAGAGAAACCTTTTTTATACTTCATGATACTGGAACAAATTCAGCAATTACATCTCAGTGCTGTAAGAAAGAGAGAGGTAAATTAGATGCTGGTTAAAAAAGAATGCCACAGAAGATAGGAAAATATATCCTGAAGCAGGTAGAAGGAAAGAAAACAAGAAATTGATAAAGCAACACAAAAGATGGATTATAAGGAAAAAGAAGTCTCAGGAGACATATGAAAGAAAATATTGAAAGAGAGGAATGAATATCCTCTCTTGGATGGATGTGATATAAAATTAATATCAAATTGGCCTGAGGTCAGATCTAAGCATCAAAGCAGGTGTTCATTATCCACCCACAGCATCTGAAAATTTATCATCAAGGGCATCTGGTGCAGACTCTCCCTGCTACGACTGGTCTGTGATCATATGGTTTGCTAGTTCCAAGAGCATGGAGCCTTTCATCTCTATCTCATGTCATGCTGCTTCTTGTCTTTGCATCAAAGGATGCCATGCCCAAACATCCAACTTCTCACATCTTTCTAACACCAGGAATGTCCCTGATAAAATAAAAGAGTAGATAAAAATAACATTAAAATCTTTCCTGCGACAGTATTACCTGGGGTAATGGCATAGTAGGAAAAATCAGAGCACTCTACTGGCATGATTAGAAAGAAGAGAGTGACTGGGGAGAAGAGAGTCTCAAAAATTATATGGAGAGCAGCACTAGAAAATCTGCAGTCTTCAGAGAGAAGAGGCTGAGAGAAGGGAAAAGGAAAGCTTTGCTTGTTCTGAATTTTAGTTAAGTACTCAATTTCCTTCATGTGAGAATTCAGTAGCTACTGATTCATTGACTGCATGTGCAGAACTCAAAAAATAAAAAGTTCTAAGCTTATGAAATGGAAGCAGAGAAAATGCTAATGATCCCATAGGTGGAGAAGGGTAAATGGGGAAAAACATTCAGCAAAGAGTCACAGGGTGAAGTTCAAGGACAAGAGGATCAAAGAGTACTCCTAAAAAATTGTAGGAACAATATATTTTGTCAGTGAAATCATTCTTGAGTCATAGAATAAGGAATAAATGAATAAGTAAAAGCAATTATGTGGAAAGAAAACAATAGAATATTGTTAGACACAAAAAAATTAACAGGGAAATGAAAACTAAAAGAAGCCGAGCTGGTAAAAGAAGGATATGAAAAATGGGGCTTAAATCAACCAACAGACACAGATAAAGCTCAAATGCTAAAGAATAATTTTAATTTTTGTAAACCATGAGACTATCAAACTATATAAACTCTTGAAAATGATAAATCACAAGTATATATATGACTTTCTTAAATTCAGGTTTAAAGTCTTTATGACAACTGTTGCTTTGTAGCATCTACTGGCCATTATGAATAATTTTGCATATGAGTTATTTTAATTTTACATCAAGTTGAAGTATCTTTGTACTTTGTCTTTAGAACAATAGCAAAATCCAGACTAGTGGAGTACAAATATAGACATCCTGTATGAATTATTTCTTTCTTAATCATTATGTCTTGTAACCACTGATTTATTTTGTTGTAAATCAAAATATAAACATTTATCTTAAAAAAAAAAAATACCCATTTGGGCTGCAGATGATCTGCCTATCAAATGCAAGTGCTTTATTTTCAAACATTGCTGCCACATATCAAAAAGGTAATGAAATGTACACCTGTGAAATGCTTTGGGAAACAATTAAGGGATTTATAAACACAAACAAATAGATCCCAAGATCAGTCCACTGATCAGTATTTAATTTGTAACATGTAGTCATCATCTGATCAGATGACATAATTAGAATGAATCCTCCTGACCTTAAAATCTATGCCTGTCCAAATACATAATTGATAATCATGCAATCATATGTCTGTGGGGAGTATTTATTTCTATTCTGTTAAATGGGTAATTTTATATTTTATTGTGTGTCATGACTATTGATATCCATTCTACATTTCCAGCTTAGATAATGCAATTAGGTACAATATTAGTCATATATCCTATTGTTTTCATACTATTAGGCAATTATCCACAGTATTTTCTGACAAGCAGTTTCACTGACTAATTATTTGTGGTACAAAGGGCATACATATTTTTATTTTTATTAAATTGTATGTGATTTTATTTCATTTGGACTAGTTCCATTCTAGTATTCAGTGCCAATTCAACATAGGTAACAAGAAGCATATGTAAATTAAACTACAAAATGTCTAGAAACTCTCTAATTTATATATATTCTACATATATATTTATAATATTTCTATTTATTTTCTAATTTATATATATTCTATATACTATAGATATAGACTATCAATTTTATAGTTTATTAAATATGCAAATTCTGTAGATAACTAAAAGGTTTGCAAAAATTAGAGAATATAGTAGTCTGCAGCAATGATGTTCTCATCATATATAGACACATATGTGAACTCATACATGTAGTATGAGTTTATAGTATATAGTATATATCTAATAAAGAGATTTATTAGGCACATATATGCATTTATAGTATTTATTATACTATATTATTAAGTATATATGATAAGCAATTGGAGGGGTTAGCAGGCAAGCTCTTCTGTTTTCTAATGGCTCCTGGGAAATTACTGTGGCTGTTGTAATAACCTGCCCCCAGACAATGAAGAACAGATTGAAATCTTCTATGTTATGATGACATTATATATAAACATGTGTATAGACATATGCACAAGTACACAAGGCATGCATATAAACTTGGACCTCTTAAACACATACTATGCATGATAAAAAAAGTAGGCTACTGGATATGATCATCATTTCCAGTTATCTCATCCTCCTTGCTTTGATAGAATTTATCCAGTCAGTGTTGTGTTCATAATTTTTTAGTTATAAAGCAGATCCCACAGCAAATGGATTGGAAATAAAGATCAAAATTAAGAATGTTACAATTAGGCTTGATTTAAACATCTCAGTTTAAGAGAATCATTGCTCAAAACAGCTAAACCATTTAATGAAGCCTATATGGAATTTGCACTGTGCATTGCATGTAAAACCTTTGTATCAGACACACATATAATAAATGATACATAAAAGGAAAAAACATTCAATGACAACATATAATCTCTATTTTATTCTCCCTCAGAGTCCAAAGCCTTACAAGTGAATCCTGGTTTCATTCTGTCCATTTTACATTTTTCTCCATCTTACATCCAGATATAAAGGTTGTGCTGAGTGTTAATCATACAATAACAGAATAATAAAGGAAACCCCTGGATTATTCTCCAAGTGTCCAGTGCCATGGATGTGCTGTGTCAATAGTATTCCTCTATTTCCTGTGTACCACTAAAAGTTTTTGCTAGAGAAAAAACCTTGCTGCACACACTGAAACATTCATTCTCATTCTGAAAGAGTCCTCACATGACCTTAAGTAATATGTACAGATGAAAAAATTATTTTAAATATCGGATGTTTCCTTTCAAAGTCTAAAAAAAACTACCAAAGGGTAATAAAGAATGGAAATGAGAATTCAAATATTTTTTAATAACAAAAACCTTATTTGATCACTGAAATTATGTCCAAATAATACCTTCAAGCATTACTTCACCTGTGGGAAATATAGCAAACATTATTTTGAAAGCAGTTAATTTTGTGACAAAAGCAGCTTGCATAAAATTGTTTTTATGCCAGTACTGCTGCATCTGCTTATCCTTGAAAGTACACATTTCAAATTAATCCCCAGCAAAGGACTTGGATTTCCTCTTTTGTTTTCTTCAAACCAAGCATTTAGCTTGATTTTTTTTTTTTGGGTGCTGCTTTGCTGCATTCTATACAAAAGTACTGTAATATTGCTGCTTTTCTGCAAGAACTAATGTGCTTTTTCTTCTTTTCCTTCTTTTGTTTTTTTATTAAAAACAGCTTGTATAAAGTGTAATATAGGTATATGCTACATGCCCTGTTTTATCTAATTGGAACAGATTAAATAGTTACATGAATACAGATTCAATAATTTCACTGGTAAATGAGCGCTGGCACAGGTTACCCAGAGAGGCTGTGGAGTCTCTGTCCTTGGAGATACTCAAAACCAGATGGGATGTCCTTCTCTCAGTGAGCAAAGGGGCTGGACCAAACAATCTCCAGAGGTGACTTCCCACCTCAGCCCTTCTGTGACTCTGTGAACTCTACCACAGCTTTCCTTTTGTGCCAAAAAACCCCAAGCCTCCCTGGTGCAGTAGGCTCACTGGGCAGCTTTTGTGTGCAACAGAGAACCATCCAAAACCATCAGCAACATGAAAGTGATAGGAAGGCAATGAGAGAGAGAGAAAGCATGCATATGTTGATTTTACAGCTGAAATCCTCAGTACAACATAAATCCAAAGTACTCATATTTTTTAAAAATTCTACAGAACTATGCTTATTATAACAGCAGCCTGTGCTCAACATCCAGACACCTGATTTGAGGGTGTGAATACTCCTCTGCTACTTTAAACAGGGCTTCTTAGCCTTCTGGAGACTACGCTATCATGCAGACAGAACAAATTCATTCTTTTCAGATGAAGAAATTCCCCTTGTGCCCCCTTCTCCGGTAAGAGAAGGGCTGAATGAGAAAACACAGCAGTAAATTAGAGAAGAAGCAGAGTAAGTCTTCTGCCCTGCAGCCCACTGACATCAACATTAAATGGAGGCTGGGTGTGATAAATAAACAGCAGCATTCCCAAGAGATATAAAGAAAAAGTACACAGACATGGAGACACAGCTAAAAGATTTTTAAATAATTATAACATAATAGTTCAGAGTCCTCAGTGAAAGTGAAAAGCCTATTTTGCTAGGTGGCATATGAACTTGTACAAATATACATCTCCTACTTCAAAGCATCCTGTTTTTGAAAAGCACTGCACTTCTGACAAGCTCCAGATTTGAAATGTGTTCTTTCTCCTCTTATCTTTTCTCAGTCTTTTTCTGGAATAAATTGGCAGATCTCTGAAGAAGAAAGAAAAGTACACCTATAAACCAAGCACCCTGGTAAAAAATCACATTGTCCAGAAAACCATTTCCCCCTTTTCTGATGTCTGGGATGGCTGCATGTATAGTACAAAATTACTTAACTTCTGCTTGGCTTCATTTGAATTGAAAGGTAGAAGGAGATTTTTTTTCTCACTCTGTTGGGTTTAGCTGCCTCCAAGAGTGAGAGTGCTGGAAAGGGACATGGTAATTTAAAATATATCAGAAATAGGAGGCTAATGTTTCCTTAGCAGCTTTCTTGTAAGGACAGTATGCCTACATTAGAACACAGTTGTCTGCACATGTGTGTGCATGTATCCTGACAACTAGCATTGCAGATATGGAATGCTCAGTGAATCCTTAGAACATAAAGGAAGTAGTCAGGTGTGTGATTTTAATCTGTAACAGAATTTGCCTGAATGTATAAGCATTGCCCAAAAAGACATGAGTGAAACAATTATTGAGTCTCTAAAATAACTGGCTTCAAGAGAGCACATAACCCACAGGAGTGTAGGGTGAGAGGAAATCTGAGATTACAGAGACCACCCTTTGCTGTGCTCTCCATCACACCTCTGGAGGAAGTGCTGTTGGATGACTCCTGACAGGCATTTCTCTAAACTGTTCTTGAGAACCCCCACTTCACTACAGATCCATATACTTTTTCTTACAGCCAAAACAAATTCAATGCCAGTGATTTATATGACTCCATCTATGGGTGGGATAAGGACCTCCCAATTTTGATTACAATACCCTCTTAATCCCAGAATAAAATTAAAATCTAAATGCTAAAAAAAAAACCAGGAAAGATCTTGTTAAGCTGTAGCAAGAATGGTTGAACAGGTCTAAAAGGTATCCAGGATGCAGCTGTATGATGCAGAAACAGCAGTAACATGCACAGATCTGTCAAGTGTGCTAGAAGCAATGTCAGTGAATGTGAGAATTAAACAATTTTCTTCTAAGGACATACAAGGCAGGAGGCCAATGAGGCCACTTTGCTTAGAGAAATGGAGACACAACACAATTTCCACTTTATTCTCTTAGTAAAGAATTCAAGTGTCCTTTCTATTCTTATTGACAGAAAAGCTTCTCCCAGCAGTAAGCTGCCATAGCATCTTTCCTGGGCTTTGGCTTAGGTCTTAGTTGTCAGGTGTCTCAAAACTGAAGGATATCTCTGGGAAAACAACATGGAAATAAGATTCTCTTGGCTTACTTATTTTTATTTTGTTCTTCTACAGTAAGCCAAAGAATGCTCCAGAAATCTTCCCAAAAGAAAGGACTCCTTTAATAATAAGAAATCATCAGAGAATATTCATAACTCATTTTTTTTCCTGAAAAGGAAAGATCCTCAATAAATTCCATACTCCAATCTTTGCATTAAATAAGGAAAGACATCTTTTCATTACACCTATTGATAGAGGAGAGCTTTGAATACTTACTACTTTGCTATTTCAAGTTCTTCTACTAAAGTAATTACGTAGGACAGACCTCACAGCCACAAGAAGATTCAGAGAAGATTCATTGCCTGTGCCAGCTAATTCTTATTTCAGTGAGTTTATTCAGCACGAGAAATTAATTATTTTAGGTATTAGGTTATTTTAAGTCCTTTAGGTGAAAGAAAAATTAAGATTAATCCCTTACAATGAAAGAAAACATATAATCTGATCTGCCTATATTGGTCTGATTGTTTTGGTTTTGAAGATATTTTCACTAGATATTTGTAGCTCATATTTTGTCTTACAGGATAAGTATAGATACTGTCAGATGAACATTTAAAGGTTCCATGGAACTTTTAAATGTTCAGCAAACCAAGACTAGACTACAATACTACAGTACAGAATTTTCAGCTTGTTTAACTACGGGGAGCAAGAGTACAGGATGCATCACTCATTAACCTGCATGGAAAATCCCAGTTTTGGAGCTGAGTAAAATTAATTTCACAATTTTATCAGATTACTTTTCATGAAGTTCACATTTTATAAACTTACCAAGGATAATCACACACATGTTTTGTTTAGCACAATTACACCAGAAGAAGGATGCTTTACCTATTTTTAACCTTTGTGCTCCAAATATCAGGTGTAAAATTTAAATTTTGATTACTGTTTATTAACAGGAATTGTAATTGTTAGCAAACAATATGCCTCACAACAGAACCAGTATGTTAGTGAAATATATCTCTAGGTCTTGTCACCACAGTTTATTTTTGCAAATGAACAGCCTAGTTGGTAATCAAAACACTAGAAAGCAAAAGAATACTTTTAGGATGTGCCCTCCATGGGATCATCAAATATGGGATCATTTTCTTATTACAGCATTAGTGTAGCTATTACAGATCTGTCCATTCTTCCTTATGCTGTGAATATGAACATCTCTGTCCTTGGAAACTGGAGATTAAGGCTCTGACAAACAGGAATGGCCCTTTCATAGGCCTAAGCAACTGATCCTCCCTTAAACTAAGGAGAATTAAGGTACTTTGTCAAGGTAAGGGATGGAGTCCTTCCAAGTGCACACATTTTACAGGCCTTTCACTTTGCTGGAGTGGATTAACAGTGAAGAAAAATGTAGTCAGCTGAAGTCATTGGGTCTGAGCAATTTTGTGTGAATAAATATTTCTTGTCAAAAAATAAGCACTGATACTTTTTCTTTCACAGCATATAAAGGTGGTGAAATTATTATGTCCATTTCCCTGAGCATGCAGTTACAATATTGATTTTCTTGTTTTCTACCAAAGTATTGTTCAAATTTATTATGAAGCAATATTTCCTTTGAAGAAATGGACTACGTAAGCCAACAGGTTTTTCCAGTGTGGGATTTCCACTAAAAATACTAGTTAAAACAAAAGCTCTGAAAATAGTGGGGGTATTTCCTCTGAAAATAGAGGAGCACTTTGTCTGAAGAGAGCTGATAACACCATAGAGCTCCTTTATGTTTCCATCTGGCTCTAAATTACACGACTTTGCTCATTATTTTCTGCACATGAGCACAACAAATTAGGCAATACACAGAAAGTATGAACCTTGCCCCAAACATTGAGCTCAGAAGAGAAATATCAAATACATATTCATGATACTAATTTTCCATTAAAGTTGATGCTTTGGGTGCTAAAATATATCCAAGTTATTATTAAGATCATCACATTATTTTTAAGACTACTATTGAGGTATCTATATTGCTAATAATGTCCATGTCCATACTTTGCTATTCCAAGGGATGTTACAGAGCAATATAGCAAATACCTCAATGCTATTTAGCAAAAGAAGGCAAAATGAGTGATTCTGTATGCATTTTCCACTTGTAAATGTTCAAAGTGCTTAATACTGGCAAGAGGTCAATATAGTTTTTCAACAATGAAATATTATTGTTCTTACTTCAAAACTGGTGAAGTCCAGGGCGCATAAAATTCCCCCTCCGAAAGATGATATGTGGAGAAACTAGTGGGACATCACATTATAATCAAAGAAATCAAGCTATTGTAAAAACTTAAACTTTGTTACTTTAAAAGAGAAGTACAAGCACAGATGAACAAGACAAGCACAAGATCATGTGGACATCAAGGGGGATGAGAGAACCTCAGCTTCCATAAAGTGCTGTCATTTATTCTGATCAGCTGAACTGAAAATCTGGGGACAGTAGATCCTGTGCCAGCATTTTGTGGCTTTTGCTCTAACACAAGAAACAAAGAGGAGGCACAATGGGTTTTTTTACTGTAGCTTCACAGTTCCTTAAAGAGCACCAGAAAAAAATTCAAAACATTTCACACCCTTAAATATGGCATCATTCAAT
The DNA here is from genome assembly GCA_025504685.1 of Leucosticte australis. Classification (NCBI taxonomy): domain Eukaryota; kingdom Metazoa; phylum Chordata; class Aves; order Passeriformes; family Fringillidae; genus Leucosticte; species Leucosticte australis. The sequence goes on from JANIJU010000002.1 coordinate 67,208,781, forward strand.
AAGGGGAGTCACTTAACTGTGTTCTGATCTTTGCTTTGACAAGCAACGCTGAAAAGATTTCACACTACTTCAAAATCAACTCTTACTTCTAAGTCTTCTCCCCTTTTACTTTGGTTTATCATTGCTGGTTTTAATATCTATAATTGTATTATTCCATTAAAATAAAAGTGGAGCCTACTTTTCACAAAGCCTTTTGGCTATTTTACATAGACAACATTGTAGTATGTTACTTCTCTTAGAGTGAGGGTATTTTGATTTACTTGTATACCTGCTTGGTCTTCCCTACTAACCTTTCTTTACCTCTTTCTTTTCTGCATTTCAAAGTGCAGCAAACAATACCACTGATCAGCTGGTACATCTATAATGTACATAAAATATATATACAATTCTCTAAATTCTTAATACAAAATTCATATCTATCTTGGAATGGTTTTATGTATGTGTATATATATATATATATATAATAAGTATATTTATGAGTTTCAAAATTCGCTCTATGTCTTAATTTCATATGATGAAATTCATTATTATTCCAATGAATAATAATGAGTCTGAGTCACATTTCCTATTTCTTTCCAAAAAAGGAGGATAATCCTGTCAGCAGTGTCCATTAAAATATATCTGATGAAATTATCCCAAATTATATTTACTTTTTTATTCAATCTCAGCCTCTTGAAATTAATATTTTAATTTATTTACTCAAGGCACTCAAACCTCACCATGAATTATTCATTACCTGAAGTTGAAATAAAACATTATTTTTTCCCCCTTCTACTCTGTAACTCAAAAGTCACATGGTCCAAATGACTTACAATCTCAATCAGTTTAATTATGAGCAGCTTCAATCTTCTTGCAAGTTGAGATCAGGCTTTCTATAGTGCAATCCAGAGGTAATAGTATTTCATAATTATTGTCCATCATGTCAAATCAGATAAACCTCCAAGTGGCATTTCCATTTAAATTAGTTAAGGCTCACATTTTAAAAATATTAAACTTTCAGAATATGTCTTACTTTTCTCTTTTGTATCTCTCCTTTTTTTTTCTTTTTCTATGTCATGTTTGCAAGGTGAACAGAGTGACAAAAATTAAGAAGGAAAGAAAAAACACTAAACCTTTAAAAAAAAAGTGTGTTGGCTGATTTTGTTGAACATCGGTTTCACTGGGGGAAGGAAATTTTCTCAGTTTTTATTGACACAACTCTTTGATTCCTTAAAAACCAATCATTCTTTAAAAATCATTTTAATAAAACCATCAGTGTCCCTATTTGTCTTGTATCTTGGAAAAAATGGTTGTGGGTACCCTCAGACAGAGGCACTTTTAAGGGTGCCTTTGTACCCATTGTTGGCAGGCACAGAAGAACATTTATTATTAGAGGCATGGGCACAGCATCTCAGATATAAGAGCTCATCATGAATTCAGGGGAGGACACACATTATTTTCATCAAAGCGATATGAGCAACCTTATACTGAATTACTGTAGCGTGTCTAACTTGTGAACAGAAATCCACATGTACAGCAGATGTTCTTGGGGATAAAAGGACGTATTTACATACATTTACACATCCATTAAAGGAGAAGCTGCTTCCACATGCTGAGATATCTGATTTGTGTCCTTTTAATTGTTCTTGCCAAACCAGAAAAGTTGTGAGTAGAATAATCATGGAGTGTTCACTTTACTCTTCTCTTTTCTAGATATATAGACAAAAAAATGTAATTGAATTTTTACAGGGTTACACTTTTTTTTTACTATTTTGATTGCAATAGCATCCAGATGTCCATTTGAAAGGATGAACTTCAAAAGTATGTTTAGAAGGGCCATTTACATCCCTGATATGGACCAGGACACCTTGCACTAGACCAGGCTGTTCAGATCTCTACCTTACCTGGCCTTAAAACTTCCAGGGGTGTGGCATCCACAACTTCTCTGAGCAACAGGTTCCTGTATCTCAGCACTCTCACAGTAAAGAATTTTTCCATCATACCTGATCTAAACCTATATTCTCACTGCATATAAGAGACTGAAATGGGTTATGGCTTAAACATTGTTAAGATTACTGAAGGACTTTGCCCTTTATGGCAAAACTGTATAAAGAAGCTGTGACCACCAAAGCCCACAGACTCATTTGCTGAGGGCAAATGAGACTCATTTGCTCATTTGACTGCAATTCCACTCAGTCCATGTCAGCTGACAGGGAAGAAAGTGAGTTTTTGAGGTGTGATGCCATAACCTCTGATCAGCTCAAGACAGAGGGAGTAAACACCCATCTTCACCAACACAAACTTTCTTGGTTGTACAACTTCCCCCCACCCTGTGAAGGCCACCTAGAGATGAGACATTTATATGAAAGACTTATGTGAGTTTAGGAGATGTCATAAACCACCAAAGACCCCCAAAGCGCTGTTCAGACTGGTTCCTGAGGCCTTGCATCAAACAACTCCACATTATCCAAGTGTTGCAACAGATCCAGAGTCTATTACAAGAGACTGTATTATTTCACACACACACCACAGGGCAGGCATCTGGGTGTTCCCACCTATCCTGAACATATACTAATCCATTGAACTCCATGTTTCATGGGACCTTCACCACTGAGAAGAGCAGAAGAAGAGGACTAAATGGACTCCATCAGAATCCATGGAGGGGTGATATTTTTGTACTTACTCTGCCTCTCTGTCGCTTTCCCTCCTTGCTCCCTGTTTTCTATTTCCCTCTTTCTATTTCTTTCGCTCTCCCTCACATTTACTCTTAAGTAAAATCTGTACCATTAACTTCAGTATGTGGCCTCATTTGCCCTTAATTTGGGCAGAGGCATCTCTCCAATAGTTGTAATAACCTTACCTTAACACTGACTGCATTTTTTTGCTTTGAAAAGAGACTGGCAGTGGCTGGCTGGAGTCAAAGCTTTTTGAGTTGGAATATTGCTGATCGCACTTGCTGCTGCTCCACAAGTTTTCCATGCAAGTACTGCTGAAAGCAGTTTGACAGCTTCCACTGAGTTTTCCAGTAGCTTCATTATGGTAATTGGAATCAGGAGTTATTTATTGCTGCCCACATTGATTTTGTATAGCGCACAGATAAATGATACTGCTGGAGAAAGTCGCTCCCTGGCAAATCAATTGAACTGTGCAACAAAATGTCATCTGACTTTGCACTGTAAAATGCTGGGCCATTGTTATTCAGACTGCAGATAACCTCACGATATTGTAATGGTTTTGGATGCCCAAATCATTCCAGGCTGATTCATACAATCTTTCTTTACCAATCACTGCATGTGAGGATTAACGTTGCACGCGTTAATTCTTTTCACATACCAACTGTGTTTTTTGCAAATCTGAATGAACTGAAATGGTTGAAGCAATATATCTTTGGTTATCAAGATACTGTACTGGAATTGGGACATTAGGATTTTTTAGGAACCATATTGCTGTCCTGTATATCATTCTGGTAACAAAAACATTGTGTAAAAAGTACTAAGAAGCAAAATGCCACGAGCCATGAAAAGATAATAGTGACTTGGTGCATTTACAATATAGTCAGTCAGTGTTACACCACTCTTCAAGTTGACCATGAAGCCCATCTTGCCTTTTCCACAGCAACATTAGTACTGAGGGAAAACCTTCTGAGACGAGCACAAAACCATAAGTCTGCTTAAACCAAAATTTTATGCTTTTGATTACTTGTGATTATGCAGAATGGGAAGAAAAAATGGCTTGGAAAAAGAAAAGAATGGATAAATTTTTGACTAAAATGGAGTGGCTTAATTAATATCTCAGGAAGAGGTTTTCTCACTCTAATATAGTCCTGAGGATGAAGCTTGTCAATTGTCATTTCAGGAAAGATAGATAAGATACATTATGACTTCACTGTTCCTGTATGAGTCTATCCATGCCATACCCAGTTAGTGTATTCTGTTTATTCTTGATTCATTGCATCCTGGATATGACCCTGGAAAATCATTTTATTGTTCTAAAATTCATCAACTTTTCTTAGTGTTTTGACATTATTCTGCAATCTCTCTAGGGCTTCTGTGGAGGCTGAAATCCCTTGACCTTTTGCATGAATATTGTTTATTTATTTTTCTTATTTGAAACTAGAAACCCCTTTAAAGTTTCATTACGCAAATTTTTAAAAATGAATTCAAATTAATTAATCTGTCTGAATTTTACATTAGAATTTTTCACAGAAATAGTTTATTCTAGAGTGATGAGGCAAACTGGGCTGAGTGGGATTTTTTCTTCACGGCTTTCTGTGACCTATATGCGCCAGAGCAACACGTTTAAGCACCAACTGGGGTAAAATGGACTTTAATTAATTTCTGAGAAAATATTCATATTTTTCTCAGACTTATCAAACCAAAAATTCATATTTTCAGCCTAGTCCCCTACAGGTGCATTCTTACTCTTGTCTTCCTCAGACTTCTAAGAACAAAGTGACTGCTATTACTTCTACGGGCCTCTTCACGGTGCTGCAGCTGGGTGAAATACCTGCAAATTTTCCTGCTGCTCATTCAATAATGAATAATTTGGAGTGGGATGGAATTTAGACATTCAAATACAAATTGGTTACTTGGAAAAACACTTTGCTTTCAACTGCTAGTAAGCAAAATCCAACAGTGCTTTGTTGTTCTCCAGATCTATCAGCTTAAATTGCACTTAAATTGTCTTAACTAGACAAATCACAAATCCCAGTAGCACAGTTGGTTCCAGAAACAAGACATACCACTGCCAAAATCATTTTTGGGAGCTCAATCCAGCAAGAAAGGGTCCAGTTACATTCAATGTACCACAGATTGCTGTTCCAGATAGCACTTTCGAAATGTTACCTGAAGGAAGGGGTGGTGGGTAGAAGTGTAACACTTCTTTTTCTGTGATAGTCTCATGGCTGGAGTGCTCTTCGAGGGAGGACAAGTGTTTGCTTCCCTTTTCTTCCTGTGAAGTTCAGTTCACACACAGACATGCCTCAGGAGCCAAACAGGGAGGTCCTATGCTTGCCATCATCATTCTGACAACATATTGTAGAAGTTGAAGTAGAATAAGACTTCAACTCCTGATTCAAGCACTTTTCCAAATAAATACTTAGATATAAAAAAAAATATTGTTTTAAAACCAGATAAGCTGTAATAAAATACAAAGAAAGGGCCAGCATGTACTGAACTCCCTCTTTAAAAGAGAAAAATGTGAGCAGTTTACCTAGATTAAAAAATGCCTGTATTATCATCTGTCCCAAGGAAATGGCAAAAGTAATTGAGTTGCATCTATTTATTTAAACATCTGACCTCCAATTCCAGCTAAGGTTGGAAAGGAACAAGAAAATATCCCCTGAGACTAATACCATCCCAACCTTTTAGGGGTCTGTCAAAGCAGTGATGGCACATGGCTGAGTGGCACCTGGAAACCTTTCAGAGTTTCCATCCAGTGCCGCGGGGAAGAGCTCAGGGAACAATGACAGCAATTAATTCCTTTGCCATCTTATATTCACAGTCTGTAGTCAGCTATGGTTATGCTTTGTTTTGATGGCTGCTTGGATTTTTTTCTGTTCATTTTATGTTCTGTTTACCAACTCTAGTGTCAGAATATGTCCTGCATAACTGACACTAAAATTATTTGTCTTGGGATTTGAATTGGCAAGTACCAGAATCACTGGGCCAGAAATGCCTACAATGTATGTTCTTTGCCCAATAAATAGCAACAGATGCTCATCTGCAAAAAAATAACTGGAGCATCACGCTATACAAAATATATTGAACAGCAAAAAATATGAGAAATTTTCAGAACTTTATTAGGCCAGTTACCTTGTCTTTGCAAAATGAATATACTCAGTAATTAAAATTTTTAGAAGAAATATTTACATTATTGGGTAACTAGATTATTTCCATTTCTATACTTTTAAGCCTATAATTTCTCTTAAACTCATTTAACATTAGTTGAATAATCTCCATAATACTTTGCTAATGCAGCGTGGTCCCAAAGTTACAAATAAAATGCTCCAAGTTCAGAGACTTTTAAACCAACTTTTCTTAAATTTTCATCCTAAAATCAGGTAACTAACACATGGTTTTGAGGAGTTATGGACCCATTTCAATATTTTCTGAATGCATATAAAGTGTTATTCAAATCAATTAGAACTTCTGATATTCATCTACTGTAAAATTCAGGACACATTTTGTAGTGAAGGGTCAAGGAAGTTTCCTTTTTTCACATGACAACAGTTGTTACTAAATATTTTCCTCTTGGGACATCATAAGGTTTTGTCCCTTGCCTAAGCCTTGTAACCAAATATAGCATTTAAACCAGGTATATATATATAAATATATAAAAAAAAATGTATATTTGTTTGTTTCTTTTTGTGTGAAATTTAATTATACTGACCTTCAAATGTCACAGGATTTCCCCTAGAATCAGATTATCAACAAGCTTTTAGGTATTTTGGTTGGGTTTTTTTGGTATGTTACCAGAGAAGCAACGAGTCTTACATAACAGACCTATTTCACCTTTTTGTGGAAACAAATTCAATATGCCACGGTAAAAAAAAAATCATTGAGGTAGAAAAAAAATACAAATACTAACACAGCAGAGTTAAATCTCAGGCAAGATGTCCTGCAAGTCCTTACTCAGTCACCCCAGGCAGTTTTGTTATGATTGATAGGACTCTCAGGCCTGAGGAAAAAAATCAGTGCAATATCACTAGGCATTAATGAAAGACAGAGCATTGTTTCATCAGAGCACAGGCATTTCTAGAGTCCATCAACTTTCCAGTGGAAGCCACAGGTTATTCCTTACAGTTCACAACATCAAGTAGCAAACTCAGCTTAACTGTGCTAGTTTCAAGTGAGGGCAGATTTTGAAAGCCAGGAGAATGATTCTCACATGAAACAATCAGTTCTCACATGCAACAATCCCCAGATAATCCAATGCTTTATTTTATTTAGTGCAAACTGTAAACTGGCCTGACGCTTTTGGTTAGCTCTGTTTTGGTTTTGGCTTTATTCTGGGTGGGGGATTTTTATTTGTTTGTTTGCTTATTTTTATTTTGGTGGGTTAGTTTGGTTGTTTTTATAAATACAAAATTTTCAATAAAGATTCTAGTAATAGTGACTCACTTTGGCTTAGAAAGTCCAAGGGAAATTCACAGAAAAATCTATTTGATCTTTTATATAATATCTGTCATATCTTCTGCGCTGAAATTATTTACAGAAAATACAGGCTTTGGATTTCTTCAGAAAATGTCCTGAATTTTTTAGAGAAAAAGTGGGATAAAGGAACAGGCTCAACAAATATCTCTAAGGAAGGAAACAGGCACTTAGGAGGATGGACTATATATTACCCTGGCCCATATGGAGAAAGAAATTCATGTTGTTCTGAAAGAAATTATGAACTGCCCAGCAATTTAGCCTGGATTCTCTTTGGATGTCCTGTGCAGCATTCCCTGCTGTTAGATGGTAGGAGTCCTGGAGTGCAGAGAAGGACACTCTTCATACATGAAGTTATTTTATTCCATGCTGCAGATGTCATGAATTTTTGCTCTTCAAACCAGAAAAACAGAACAATGGGATTTAACAAAACAATTTTCTTGGTATCCATTCAATATAGGCCAGCATCAAGACTAAGTCTTGAAAGACCTCTCCTCACCATAAAAGAGTTGGTAGCAGGGGTGTAAGATTAGCTCTGTGTGTTGACCTCTCCAAAGGTCTCCTTTAGAAGACTGAACATTTTTCTTCTCTGTTTTTAATGAGGAAAGCTAGCAAGTTAACCAATAATTGATGACAAAAATACATTAATAAATCTCAGGCTCAATAAAAGCAAAACTCTAAAAAAAGTAGATAATATAGAAGTACTGAATCAAAGATGGGGGAAAAAAAAGGTGGGGAAAAAAAGGGAAAGAACACTTTCAAGTTAAAACTGAAACTACCATAGCACAGGTCCATTTCTATCTGAGTGTTTAACATGCATTTTGTGTCTGAGAAAAAGAAGGCCAGGTATCAGAAGAGCCTTGGTAGTCTCAAGAATCACACACAAAGTGTAACTATACCACAGTAAATGATCCAAAGATCAAAATCCACACATGACTGTGCCAAATCTTAAAACAAATTAAAGGTTATATTCACAATGCAGAAGGAGGCAATAAAATATGATTCTCCTGCTTATAAGTCAAATATGTCTTTTGCAGCTTCTACTGCATAACATGTAATACAAAACATACACTTTAGCATTACCCACCTTAGGATGCACAACAGGATCTCACCTGCTGATTTTCCATGTACGAACCACAGGTGTTCAGAAAAACTGTAGGTATAAGACACAAATCATTAAAAACATCATTTTAGAGTTTGCATCTCTGCTTGAAACAGTCGATAGAAAAAGAAACAAGCAACGAAAAGATCAAAAGATAAAAAGCTGAACTAACCTGCTTTAAAGTAAGGGGAAAAGAAACATGTTTTAACACTTTGTTTTGCCTTCAAGAGACTGCAGCGCTACTGCCACACACTGTCAAGGTGAAATGGTACTTCAGCAAATGAAGTAAATCATCAGTAAATACAAGAAGCTTCTAAGAAGCTTTTTTTCCTCCCCTCTTCCTGTCTTCTGCTGAAGAAGGAAGAATAAGAGAGCAGAAGTACTTTAGGCCAGTTAAAGAATTCTGTGTGCAACTAGAGTGATAACCTCCATGTTTCTGCTGTAGTCAGTGCACTCACCATATGCTGCTTTCTCTCACTTTGGTTTTTGTGTTTCAGACACCATTCCTCCCTAGCCTTTTGCCATGAGCCAGGCAGGAGTGACTCATATGTTCTGGGATTTAAAAGGCACATTCTGTAAGCTCAGTTAGTGAGCCTTACCTGCCAAAAATAAAGCTCCCCTAAGTTGCTTCAGAGATTTGTCCAGTCTCACTTAATACCCTGACTTCAAGCACAGAATTGGGATTTGCAAGTGTTTTATCTTTCTTTTGTTTGAAATTTTTTGTTTTGAACTTCTTGAACTTCTGAACTTATGTCAAAGTGAAAAGCTGTGTTGGGCCTGACACCAACTCTACAGAAAGAGGAAAACTCGGAGTAGGTCAATGCCATAGCTATAAATGGCACTCAGGATGTGAAGAAGTAAATATATAGCTGATCACTTTTATTGACACTGGGAGGGAAGTATCTTTTAAGGCATTGAATATTATGGTCTCTGTACAGTTTCCATAACTAGAGAATTGGGTAATTGCTCCTTACTGTTCACCCAGAGAAAAAAGACATCAGGATTTCCTTTAATGCAACATCAAGAAAGAGAAAACGTGAGGCCTGACCTAGGATGTTTAATTTCCTCTGTCCTGAGCCTTGAAACTCCTTCAAAAATGAACAGAAATAATTTTTGTTATGAAGTTGTGTAGCCCTCAAAAATGTGTCAGCTGAGATATCTGAACTATAATCTCTTCTGGGCACACTGAATTTTACCCTGTGTAAGTCAGCACCCACTTCAGAATGTGCAGATGGGTTGTGTGAGAGAAGAAACATGTAAGCCTGAATATAATCTAAAGGGGACCACAAAAGGTGTTACTTGGGAAAGGAGTACAGAAAGGAAAGCTTTTTATAGGATCAAAATGAATAAATGTTTGCAGTGGGGGAAAAGGTGAAGTACCTCAAAGCTCCACTTCAGGACAATATTGCCACATGTTTATATTTCAGCTAATTTGCTGAAAGTCATGCAAAGTCTTGTCCACTTTCTTCTGGGGAAGAAATTCTATTATGAACAGAATGTTTGAAACATCATTAAAATTATTAAGATTGTTATCATACACCATGACTTATGAGGAGGATTATTTCTAACACTTATACATGCACATATCCCTATTAAAGAGAAATATGTTCTTGTACTGGGGAAGAGAAGAAGTGCAAAGAAATATTATATATGAGAATAGCACCTGGTATTTTTAGGATAAAGTCAGCGCAAATTTATTTCTCTTGCTCACCTGAGATCGTTTTCCCTTCAAAGCTGACCTGAATACTAAGTTCAGCAAGAGGAAAAGTTCAGGAACTTTAGATGTTTCCTTAATTGAACTCTGGTGAGTGCTCACAGCTCACTGAACAAGCAGTTATTTAAACACTTACTTTTTTTATTTATTTTTCTCAAATAACTATTATTTTTAGGAACTTCCAAACATCGTTTTGTCTCAGAAAAGTTACTTCTGTGCAGTGGTTTGTGCAAAGATGCTGCCATACAGAAATCAGCAAATGATAATACTTAACTCCTTTGGCTTAGCATCCTCCGGAAATCCAGAAATAGAAGAGATGCCAACAGAGAACACTGGCACCAACTGCTTCTCTCAGTGGCAATCTCATTGCTTTGGACACCACATGGGAAGATGCTACAGCTGAAACATATCTTTTGTGTATAAGTCTTGAGTCATGTCAACCCAATTTCTCCAATCTCTCACAAGCAGCAAAGGGAGCAGGAGAGTTGCCTTTCTGTTGGTAGAGACAAAGCCCACTGAACTGGCACATAAGCCCATGCTGGGGCATTACTGCATAAATGCTGAATCACTTCACTTCAAAGTCTGAGCAGACTGGGCCTCATTTTAGTGAGAAAGACAACATTTTTGGTACCCATTTACATTAATTTGGAACAGGTACTCGTGATTTTCCTTGTAAATTCAGGCATTGCAATGCATCATCTCTTTAGTCTCAGGATGAATCCAGCTGACCTCAGTACCGCTTGGCTGGGAACCTGACATAGCAAAATACATAAACTGTCTTTGCTCATATTTGGATTTGGATTTGGTCATGGCATTTCTAAGTTTAAAAGTGGATGTCAAGTATGTAATAATAGTATAAAATCTAACCATAAGTTAACATTTTGACAATGTCTTCAGTGTGAGAACTAATGCAGTTAAATCGAGTATGCCAAGAGAACAAAAAAAAAAAAAAAAAAAAGCAAAGAAAAGGCAGCCTTATGGAGATTCTTCATTCTGTTGCAAGATAAAGGAATTTAGGGCTTTGGATCTGAGGTGATAGTTCAAAGTACATTTTTTATAGGTTATTGCAAAACTCACAAACATTCCTGGGCTTTTGCACAACATTTGAAGAAATATTTATGAAATGTCAAGTATATTCACACAAAAAATGTCACAGGACTTCTGAGAACCAATGATACTCTGTATTATTATATTATTGCCTGCTTTTTTTTTGGCCAGCATTTAAACATTCTTAGACTATGTCTATTCATGGTAAAAAAAACAAGCATGATCTTAAATTTTGAGTGATGCAAGATGTCACAATGACAGTTAAGGACAATGCTTTGGCTCTGAGCATTAACTCTCCTGAGAACATCATTAAATTCTCTGAAAAGAAGAGCAGAGCCAATACCTTTCTCAGATGTACTGCAACACAGATTTAAGCTTAGATTTTCATGTCAGCAGCTTTGGAAGCATGAAGTCCCATTGAACAGAACTTTCCAATAATACCATTTTCCTCTCCCACAGTAAAAGCACCTGCTAACACAGCTGTGCCTCATTCTCTCAGCTACAGGACATAGGATGCCTGGACTACAGCACCTTAGCATCACATCAAATAAAGCATCTAAGAAAAAGACAAAAAAAAATAAATTGTGATTTCTTTTACCTCCTTACCCTGTGTGGAACCCTTACTGAAATTAGATTTTCTAGACATGTGATACATCTCAAGGCCTGTAAATTTATGGCAGTTTCCCAACAATTTTATTATACATTAATACTTTAAAATTTTGCTATATGATGTCAGTTTCTTCACCTAAGATAATTCACCCATATGATTACAACACACACTCCATAGAAAAGAAGACTTTTTGATACAGCATGTGTTTTATTCCTATTTAAGATAACATATTCCCAAGATGACCTGGCATGCATATCAAAATTTTCCATAACTGATTCGATTTTAAGCACACCTTCCACAGATATTTGCTGATTACTCTTAGATTCACCATAGACTTTTAAAATTATCCTTAGTTTTAGATTATGTTCATAAGCTTGCACTCTTTTTTCTTCCTTGTTAAATTTTTCAGTATATTTTCCTCACTAGTAGCATTGCTGGCACTGACTGCCATCAATTTCCTTATCCTTAGGGCCTTGCCATGCCCATTGCTAATAATTCAACCAGTGTTGCTTGATAAGAAAACACTGTTAGCAGACAATATAGCACAGCAGAAGGATGCTACAGACATTAAAATTACAACTTGCAAACAAATCCACAGCACAAGCATTCCTGCCTTTTTTCTGTTTCCTCCTGGTATTTTAGGAAATGAAAAGTGGCAGGAATAGTAGCAGAAATAGTGTTTTAATCACATATTAGACTAGCCATAATCTAAAATTTGTATTTGCTATCATGTTATTTACACTACAGTCTGCTAACAGAATGGAAACAAAAAATTTTGAGTTGTGTGCCCAATGAAAACTACATAACCCAGCTCAGACACTAGCAACTCTCTCCTCTCATTTGGTTTACAGTCCACATCTTAATCTCCCAAAGATATTAAGCTGATTTTTTGGGGTTTTTTTTCTGACTTTGGAGTGCTGTGGATCAGATCATTACTGCCTGAAAACAGTCAATGAAAATGGTGAAATTTATAAAGCCTTCAGGTATGAATTGAAGCAATTAGCATTGTATTAGCAGCCTACAAATGTGATTTGAAAAGAATCCCTAAAGATATTCTCTGCTATCAAAAGCCATTTCTTTACTCTTTCTTTTAGCTGTCTGTAATAACCTAACCAAAAAGAGGGGATTTAATGCCTCAGTCCCAAAAGGATAAGTTAGGACACCCTATTCCTAAAATAAGGCAAAATGAAAGCACAGTGACAACACTCATACAACCTTCAGAAATGGGAAATTAGCTCTCATCATTGTGGTGATGACAGCTTATATTTGAAGTAGTCCCAAGACAATTTCTTTTTATCCTTATTCTCAGCTAATCACAGGGAAAAGTTCCTGGGTATTCCTTTTAAAATGCTGCAATAACTCCATAACAGTAAACCTTCACTTTAGAAGGATTCAAGAAATATTTTTTCCTTTCCATAGGAAAAGATGATTTACTGGTGGAAAACCACTTAAAGCTCATATACTTTTCCCCAAAAATCTTAATGCTTTAGCTGCAAATTACTACCATTAACACCTCCTACTCCTTTCTCTGGACAGGCCCTTGTGGTATCTGTTGCTGCTCAGTGTTTCTGCCCTTTTGGTTAGGAAAGTGACACACCAGAAACAATGACATTTTGCCCTCAGACAAGGGTACACTGAGGAATAGCTGACCTCTGTTACACACATGCCCACATGATTGCATGAGGGTCTAGTGCTGGGATGGTTTTTTTCTCTTTAAGAAAGAAAAATGAAGTTATTTACAGAACTGTAATACCAAAAAAACCCTAAACAAACAAACAAAAAACCCCACAAACAAACCCCCAAATCAAAATAACATAAAATAAATGAACAGATCTTTTCCCCCTCATCCTATACCTCCCAGCCCTAATCAGTTTGGAACCTCCATGGTTTGCAGGGAGATAACCTGAATCACCATGATCTTCTCCACTGGACTGCAAGAGAATCCCTACTCCAGTGCCTGGAGCCCCTCCACTGCCTCCTCCTATTTAATCTTGCTGTCTGCAGGGGTTTTTTGTTCATATATTCTCATTCCTTTCTTAAAGATGCTGTACAGCATGTTCTTACCCTCTCCCTCATACATTACCACAGAGGCACTGCCCCCAGCAGCAGCCACTGCCTCAGCTGTGTCCAGTGGCACATCCATTCTGGAGCCATGTCAAACTGCCTCTGGCCTCTACAGGGGCAGCTCCTGGTGTCTTACAGGACCGGCCCCCACTATCCCAAAAAACCCTTTCAATGCCCCACCACATCCCAAAAAAATGCTTTCACTGTAAACCAAATACTACATCTCTGAAGTAATTTTAAAAAAATCTCTTGTCTCATTCTACATGCTGGCTATGGATTTACACAAAATCAGAAAAGGTGTTAAAAGCCATCAAATGAGGGCAGAATATCACATGTGGGAATAGAAGGGTTACCAGAACCCAAATATTTGGGGAAATACTTCATGTCTTCCTCTCAAAAACATTTCTGAGACCTCTAAGACAAAAAACTCATAGAATAAAAAAAAATTCATGTTACTCCTGCATTTTGCAGTTATTCATTGAATAAATACAAAATGCTCTTCTTACCAATTTTCTACTTACTCGACATGATTTGTATAAAATCTTTTCCATTATATATTTATGTATCTGTCATTTCTTTGTTTTTCTGCTCCTTTGCCAGTTGTCAGTGTTATATTAAGCTGATGGTGTGGAAATTTCTGGATAATTAGCTTTGGGCAACATCACATTCGCTGCTGAGTGATGATGGACATGTAAAAAGGCTTCAAAAACAGAAGGAAGAAACACAGAGATAGGGTGTCTGCAAAGGAGAGATTTGGACTTCTCTCCTTGAGGCAAAGGAAGCTGGGCTGCAGGCTGTGAAACTTTCTGATTTAAAAATGGCAAAAAGGAGTTGGTGGGTTTGGGCTGCTTGTATCCAAGTTTTCTCTCACAGAGAGGCTTGGATGCATTGGATGGGGCTGGGTTCCTGGTTAGCTTTTATGTCTGGTCACTTAAAAAACTGCTGTTATGCAGCAAAGTGAACAGAAGGAGGACTTTGTTAGCATTCTCCTTGTCCCCAGAACAACATATTGTAAATTCTCACCAGTATAGGCACAAATCCACAAATCCACATTCTGTGGATAACACAGCCATTAGACTGGGACACAGTATGGTTTATAACTAGAGCTGTATATTTAAGAGAGGTTTATATGAGCATGTATAAACTGCTTATGTGTAAGACTTGTGCTGCTGTATCACTCTATTAAACATTGGAACTTTGTTCTTGATATTCTATAAAATAATTGTGAATAAAATTCTTCCAAGGCAAATTTCCTTGCCAGTTTTGATAATAACCATAAGTAGATTGAAATATTTGGTATCGCTTTGGAATCTCCCTACTAAAAATGAAAAATATTTCATATACTTTTCAGTAAGAAGTAGATGAATGTTAATAATTTTGCTGTTGTTTGCAAGATCTGTTGAAGATAAATAGAATATGTGAGATAAATGTCAATTCAGGTTACTCTGCCTATTTTTACTCTTCTGCTATTTCCCTAAAGTCAGTTGTATAGCAGTACTATCTTTGTTTCTCAGTTTCTGCATTCCTGCTGCTTAATCTTCCTCTGTAATTATGAAATCTCCCTCTGTAGCAAGAGAACACATTGTGAAAATGTAAGGCTATGGTTTAAAGGAAAGGACAAAAAAATACTTTTAAAAAGAGCTGTTTTTAACAGAAAAACAAAATAGTTGTTAAGAACATAGCTGAAAGACAAAAATCTCTGGAGAGTATTCAAACACAGTTCAAAACATTCAAAATGCAAATTATTCCTCTGTGACTGAATGACTTCTAATGATCTGATCTGGGTTTACCTCATAATGATGAAGATGGGTACGGTTTCACTGTTTGCATGAAATAAAATTGGTCTTCAATTTATGCAGCAGGATTTTGCACTGGAAGGAAAAAATCTTTTGTCTGTATCCTAGGAAAGGAAGAGACTTTCTAACATTTTGATCTCGTGTCTTTAATGATTTGCACTTTAACATTTTGATCTCGTGTCTTTAATGATTTGCACTTTAACATTTTGAACCTGAATCTCTTGTTCACCCATGACCTGCCCAGTGCTTCTGTGACTGACCTCCTTATCTCTCCAAATTCAGGTCTTCCACAGACTTTTGAAGACCAGAAGGGAAAGAAAACAGCAGAGCACTGCAGGGTCAGGGGCAGCATTCCAGAGGTCAGTGGAATTTCTCACTTACATCTATAGCCTGGCATCCTTGAAAACTCTGGGGAGTGTTTCAGCAGTAATATGAATATTAATTTACAGCCAGAAAGATCACCTCCTTGACATCCTCATGTAAGCTCAGGTGAAAGAGAAATTTCAGTGCCTACAGAGACAAGAATTTCTGTGAGACCACAGTGGTAATTGAAAAATGGTTTCAGAACTGCCATGAGGCCCCTTCACATACCTGTTTTGGAATCCACCTTTGAGCAGGGGCACAACCAGCCTGGTCCACTGCTTAGAGGAAATCCCTCTGTCTACCACATGAAATCTCCTTCAAAATGTCTTTGTTAGAGGTACTGAGAGCAGGTTTGAGAATGCTGGAAAGGAAGAAAAATGACAAAAGCAAGCTTTAATAGGGCTTGCTAAATATGTTTAATGTACAGACATAGCAGTTTCAGATAATTCATCATCCAATATTCCTAATGCATAAACTGTTCTGCTTAAGACCCTCTTTTGGCTGAGTACTCCATTGAATTGGGAGTGCAGGCTCATACTAGCTCACAGCAGCTCTTATGTTTTCCCCTCAACCCTTCCTGGGTTCAACAGGAACAAACTCTTTACTTAAAGTAGGACTGGTCTCAGAGTGTAAAACATACAGATGATCCCTACCTTGCAATTTCATTGTGGTTCCTTAGGAGTTCATCCTTTTTCTTGACCTGACAGCTCCTGTCAGTAAGGACAAGGACGGCAGTTTTCCCCAAGATTTGACATGATGAAGATCAGCTCACAAGAGGTATACAACACAGAAATACAGTCAGTCACTTAAAGTACACCCCACAGTCTAAAGACTTTTTTTTTCCATTAAAATACACTGTGGAAACAGCATTTTAAAAAGAAATAAAAAAGAAATGTGCCTTCATTCCTGTAATTGAGCATGCCAACTTATAAAGTGTCACAAAAAATCAGAGTGAGATTTTCAACACAGACAAAAGTGGTTAGTTTTGGTATCTGAATCATTTATTTTCTCTATCTGCTAATCCATTGTGAGAAAGTAAAAAAACTAACTCCATGACATAATATCTTTCTTGTGGATTTCCCCCCCCCCCATTTCTGGTATACCTACCTTCTCATACATATCTATAGGATCAAGAGTTTCCTATCTCATTATATATGTAATTATGTAATTTCTTTCAGTATTTTTCTTCATTAATCAGATCAGAAAACAGAAGACCCTTAGTCAGGCAGAAAATCAAATTCCTTTTAGAAGGAATATCTAAGGACTAAGACTGTGGATGTTTTCAGAAGGTAACTTCTCAGAGGATAATCCTCTACATAAAGGCTTTATAGCATCTCCATATAAAAGCAAACTGAAAGTTCAAAAAAACCCCAAACCAAAACAAAAAGTATTCCCTAACGTAGCCTTGAGTTTATGGAATAAAATTTTGCTGTTGAAGGATGCTTTGACAAATTGAATGAGAAAGTGACATCTTCCTTTTCAATTCCAGGACCACTAGATCTACCTCTGTGTATACAGTATATATTTAATTATTGGCACTAAAATATTTTTATGTAAAGGTTAACGATGATCTATAAAAAAACCTGAATAAACTTCACAAGTTTGCCTAAGTACCTTCCCCTCCTATTTTTCATTATCAGTCCTTCCCTTGGTTAGCATCTTGTCTCATTTGCTGCTGGCTTTCCATTGTTCACATGTTTTTGAAGACTTTTCTCTCAAGTTGTCTTCCTCAACTACATTTAAAAACTTGTCAGGAAAACATGATTCTGTGCTTGTTCACCTTATCACAAACATCTGCCTCTGTAACCCCTTCATAGCTTTGAAGGTCATGGTCTTGTCAGACAAAAGATAGTTTGAAAAGCAGTAAAAGAATAAGTACTTCAGAACAACCTGTTAAAGAATGTTTTTTATGTGAAAGAGGGATATGCATGATTCTTAATAAGAAAAAAAATAGATCCTTTTAAATGTTCTTGTAGAAGTTCTAAAGGGCATCCCCAAAATAATATTGATCTTATTTAGGTCTTTTAGATCTTGGCTAAGGTAAATTACAGTCTGCCCTTGTGAACTTGTGGATCTTGGACTTTGTCCCTGATAACTCTGGCTCACTTTGCTACAGAGCATAAGGCATATGGTTTTACTATTCTTTCTGATCAAACAGAACCTGAGGCAATTCAGAACGACTAGTAACCTTTGCCTTTTTAACTCTATAGCTTTTCTGTTCTGTACCTCTGACAAGGGGAGATCTGAACATTGCTTCAAACACAAAACAACTTTTCAGATGCATTTACTGCAAGGAAGGTATAGTATTTCCCTGAAAAATTCAATTTAATCTCTTACAATCTGTTAAGAAAAGCTGAATTTTTATTTTTGGCACAGAGGTAAAAAAAGTCACTATTACTCTGCAGCTAATAATTAGCTCCTATTTTCTTTCCTTGATAGCAGTCATTTGCTCTGTTTTCAAGGTTCTCATTTGCCACATAGCATTAAAGGTACATATCTAAGAAACTTTCCCATGAGAAAAAATTGCAGTTTTGAAAACAAATAAACTGTCAAAAAAAAGCAAAACTCATCAAAAGCCTATAGGCTTTTTTTCCCCCAAGCAAAAACTTGCTCTGCTTCCCAACATATCTCACACTACCTGACAGAAATCTTTCCACTATGAGGTATCTAATCCTATTTGGAGTATAACAGAGCACCAGGAGAAGAGGAAGGAGTTTACTAAAAGTGCATAAATCACAAACTAAATCACAAGCTGCTATAGGCTTCAGCAGATAGGTTTAATTATTCCTTTACAGTTTATTTGAAAACTTACTCTCTTCATTCAGGCTGAAAGACTGACATATTTTTGCAGTTATACTTCTGTCTTCACTCAGAATAATCACAGTCACAACTGGGAGCTGGAGCACCCCACTTCCAAACATCCTCTGTGTGATGGTTAAATAGGGTTCAGATTGTGGCAGCAGTATAATTTATTGACTTTGATCTAGGCAATCTGCCCACTTGTTATAGTTCTATTAAAATATTTGTTGTGGGCATCATACAACAACTGAGCTAGTATCAGAAAGTCCTAAGCAGTAACTAGGGTTAGTAACTAGTTAGTACAATAGCAGCATAAAATAACAGCATGGATGATATGTTGTTTTATACCGAATGAAAGTGTTGACAGGGTAAAGCAGACACAGAATATTTTGACTTAATGCTCATTTATTGAGAGAGCAATTAAGGTCAAAAGGATTAAAAGCCTACTCAGTGGCCCACTAGGTAACAATGCAAACCACTCTGTAACCTAGAGCATCCAATTACACCGTTGGTCCTCAGCTGAACTCAGTACATTCAGCGTGCCTGTAATTCGCTTTTGCGGGGATAAGAACACATTTGAAACAAAATTGCTCTAATGCAAGGATGCAGATTTCCTAAATTCCAATCCAAGGACATCAAGAAGTATCATTATGTTTTCTAATATGATCCTTTAGTCAGCAAAAGTAACAGTGAAAGCTTTAATTAATTCACAACTACATAGCTAATTGTCCCCATGACTGCTGTAGTCAAACTACCTCTTTTTGCTGCTGCCAAGCACAGGGTTGGGAAAGTATTCTCATATTTACAAATTTTCATCTTAACTTGTCAGGCAACCTTTATTTCTCTTTTCATTTCGGATAAATCTCCAAAATTTTCATCATGTTTTGCCATTCCAAAATTTTTCATGCATAAATTGATCTGAATTCTGGTCTCTGTCTTTTTGTTGTTGCTGCTGTTGTCATTTTCACTTTTTTTTCCTGCCAGAAGTGTTTGGCTTGTGGCTTGAAACCTCAGAGTCTATAAATGGCCTTGAAAAACAAGCTTCAGTGAACTGCTTTGGCTTTTTCCATGTAGTGTGACAGGTCACTTAAATTATGGAGCATTAGCTAGTCTTTCTCTCTAGATGATTAAAGCTTTTTAGGTAACTACAAAGAATGAATCATAGACAGAGAGAGATGAATATCCACGGAGTTTGTGAAAAGATAAGCCTGTTTCCACTGTTGGAAGCAAAGGCCTATTTATTTGCATGGCAGCTCACAGTGAGAGCAAGGGTGACCTTCTGTTCCCTGAGTGATGTTAAATAAGGACCTCTTGTACTGCTAACTCATGCAGGTGGGAATTTCAGCTCTCCTATGCTGCTAACTTTTCACTAATCATCTGCACTTCCCTCTAAATTTGTCCTGCTTTCTACATTGGGTCAAAATACATCTAACTCCACAACTGTTCCTATTTGAGAAGTTGCATGAGTCTTGAGAATAGGGAGTCTAGTTCCAGGTACAGGTTTTAAAGATGATTGATAATGAAAGGACACATCACTTTGTAGCATATAAACAAATTATGCTATTTTCTAAAATAGTGAAGTACAGTATTAAATGTATAGAAATTCCTGGTTCTACTTTTTTATAATATTGATCTAATAAAAATCCCAAAGAAAATTCACATGGATGTCACAGTTTAAGGTTATACAAGCCTTTGTTGGAATATTGGGTAGATAATTTATATGAGTAATAAATTTCTATTATTTTATATCTTCTACTGCATATATAATAACTGAGCATTAGTTGCAATTATTTATACCTTAACCATGTAGAAGGGTTTTTTTGCAAAGAAACCACTTCATGAAGGAAACAGACAAAGAAAACATATTTTCTGTGGCAAAATGGGATCATTTAGCCTGAGGAATAGAAGAGAGTTCGTCAGAGTAATCTCCTTATGTCTGATTGCTGCTGTTTGGTTTTGGCCCATTTACTCAATGTATATTGCTTCTCTCTTACAACCAGGGATTTCTAGTTCTTCCTCTTCAACATGAGGTTACTGATGCAATTGAAACACCTGTTAACAGATGCCACTTCATGACAGTGTTGTCTGAACCTCAAATTTTGCTGTAAGTCCTGTCCCTTTCTTCTCAGAGACTTAGAGAAACCTCAGAGAACAGTGTTTGGACTTCCACTGTCCAGGTCCAGCTGGTCCTTGAGACCAGCAAGTGTGACAGAGATGGAGGTGAGTGCATTTAACCCTTCCCCACCCAGCCTGAACAACCCCTTCCCCAAGGCACTGCTCCCCCCAGCCTCCCTGTGGAGCAGCAGCCATCCATGGAACAGGAGCCCTGCATCAACAGCCTCCCAGCCTCCAGATACACAGCAATGCTGGACCCCAGCCAGGAACAAACATCTCGGTGCCCTATTGCTTATGCTCTTTTGCTCAGTACCAATGAGCTACTTCTCTCCCATCCAGAGTGCAGATTATCATTGAAAAGCCAATCAGTTTTCCCCCTCCTTGCTTGCAGCAGATGTTTCCCCTCCCTATCAGCTAATGTGGATTTCTGTGAAAACAGTCCATTGGGCTCAGTGCCACACCAGCAGAGAATCCCTCTGGACCCTCTGCTTGTGACTAGAGTTGAGGAGGGTCCCCCTCCCCTGCCCTCAGCATCGCCTTTCTGGGATAGTTCCTCTCATCTGTGATTTATGTTATTCCTTCCTGCCAGGTGGAACTAAAGGTGAATGTGCTGCTACGTTATTCACCAAGCAAAATGACATTTATAATGTAATGAGGATAAATTCCCAAACTGTCAAAATTTACTGAGCAAAGTGCTGTTACACTTCTTTAGGTGGGTGAGATGAATTCTAGCATCTGGGGAATATCCCAGTGAAAAGGAATAACAGTTTCTATTGTACTATATTTTAGAAAACTTTAGTTGCTCCTCCTGCCCCTCTCCAGTTGGTGGTCCTGCCCTCTGCTGATTCCTCTGCCTGAGACCTAAACGCAGGCAGCTTTCACTTACTTTTCTTACAGCAGGATAGGGTTTTATAGTGAACTTCAGTATCTACTGGGAGAAAAAAATAAGTATTTTGCCTTGACAAGCTAACATTAAATACCCTGATAGGTGCAGCTGTAAAGACATAATTTGATAGGCAAGTACTGAGGATGAAATTCTACCCTGCTTGCCTTTAGTAATGCCTTACTTTAGACTCCTTGTATTGCTGCAGGACAATATCTGCCTGTTTTGATCCACTGTTTTCATCTGTGAATAAGTAACTGATATTTTCTAGGACTCATACACTTGGCAAACATATACACATATATATATATTTATATATATGCCAAATACACTCTTTTTCTTATATCTAAAAACAGTTTTCATCATATTCTCTAACACATTTTGTGTAAAACTTTTGTACCAGATGATCCACTTTTCTTTGCTTAAAAAAAACCTAACCAGCAATCATTTCAAACACAGAAAAGTATACCCACAGCAAAAAAAGACTAAGCATGTGGTTGAACACTGTCCCAGCCAGTGCTTTTGTGGAGCACAGACCACCATTCCAGGGATTCTAGGAAGCCCAAACAGATTAACAGCAGGGTCTTTGTTCTTTCCTGCTAAGCACATGAAAAACACCGAGGTCTTGCCTGTCTCCCATTCCACAGGCTACGTCCAAATAGTGTGCTGGACAGAAGCCAGGCTTCGGGGTAAGTAAGACTGCATTGTCGCCATCAGATCCAACTTGCTTTCATTGTGTTTGCTTTCATATTGTTTGATTAGTGGCTGCAGAAGAGAGAGAAATGAGAGAAATACAGCTCTTTTTGCACTCTAGTGCAGAGATGGGGCAAAGTCACTTGATCTCCTCATTTTATCTCTCTCATTCCTTATTATATCATCCCCAATTCTCACATCTCAGGGAATTGCCCCTCACCCATGAGCCAGCAGCGTGCCCTTGAGGCCAAGAAGGCCAATGGTATCCTGGGGTACATCAGGAAAAGTACTGCCAGCAGGTCAAGGAAGGTCATCCTGTCCCTCTTCTCAACCCTGGCGAGGTCATATTTGGATTGTTTTGTCCAGTTTTGGACTCCTCAGTTCAGAAAAGACATGGAGCTTCTGGAGCAGAGCCAGCAGAGGGCTGCCGAGTTCGTCAAGGGGCTGGATCTTCTCTCTTATGAGGAGAGGCAAAGGGAGCTGAGCCAAATCAGTCTTGAGAAGAGATGACTGAGAGGGTAGCTGATCACTGGCTATTGGTATCTAAAGGGAGGATGCCGAGAAGATGAATCCAGGCTCTTTTTGGTGGTTCCAACCAATAGGACAAAAGGCAATGGGCAGAAACTGATGCACAGGAATATGAGGAAAAACTTCTGATGCACCTGAATATGAGGAAAAACTTCTTTATTGTATGAGCAACTGCACACTGAACAAATTTTCAAGGGAGGTTGTGGAATCTCCCTCCTGGAGAAGTTCAAGAACTGTCTGGATACGATCCTGTGCCAGGTGCTCTAGGATGACCCTGTTTGAGGGAGGTTGGACCGGATGACCCACTGTGATCCCTTCCAACCTGACCCATTCTGAGAGATACTGTGATTCATTCTGCAACTATTCCCATTGATATAAATTAAACCATTTTCGAGAAACATTAAAGTTAAGGGGGAGGAAAAAGAAAAAGAACTGCAGTTGATAGATGTTAATGTAGAAGCCACTCTGATATTTTATTAATGATCAGTGAGGTACAAGAATCATATGCAAGAGAATAGTTTTTCAAGACTGGGAGAATGATGATTTGCAAGATTTTGTTCCTCTGGCAGGTGATTGAGGATATAAACAGAAGATGTCCTCAAATAATCTTAAAGGCCTGGTTATGTAATAGTACTAATTATGGAGGGTTTTTACAGAAAGTGAGGAATTAAGGCACAAAAGAACCACAGATGCAATATTCGCAAACTCATACCCTTCCAAAAATGGATATTGGGGGCATCCTTTAGAGGAGAAAATGGGTAATATTCCCAGAGAAGCTGCCAGCTACCATTGAAGCCACCCACAATCTGTCAACATGCTGCTAGCAATTTTTTCTTCAAACTCATTAACACCTTCGTCAAGATGTATTAGCTTCTGTCTCTTGACTTACCTGACTTTATTTTTTTTTTTTTTATGATTTAGGTCAGAAGTTTGAAGAAATTCTGCAGTGAAAAATTATATGTGCAGGATGATCACCATGTGGAACAGGACCATTCTCTCCAAAAAAGACATTCTTTTCTCCCACAGCTGAATTTACTGAGGAAACAATGACAACCACATGACTCTGAATCTTGCTTATTTTCTCTATTTCAATGCTGCCTTCTCACAACATTTTCAGATGAAACTGTTCACGCCTAAAATGTTGCAGCTACTATTGTTTCATCAGAGGGAGTGTGAAGTGTATTTTTGTATAAATACCATAGTGACTGAAGGCTGCTCATTCTAGCAATGGTCCTCTTCTGACAAATACTATTCATATAGGATTTATGACTACTCGTTAGTATAATATCTCTGGGGTAAAGCATTGCAAGGGTCTAAGGCCTAATGTCCTCCCCCTGACTCTGGATGGATTTTCTTAAGAGAACCCACCAACTCCTCTTAGCTGTTTTTCAGGTCAGAAGACTAAAACTTACAGAGGGAGGGTTTGAAAATTCAGCTCTGATAGACAGCACATGTAACATCTTCCTGGGCCATCTCCTTTAGAATATACAATGAGAGAGCTGTCAGACCTAAATAATGCAGCAATCATGTTAAGTCTTGTAGTTCTCCAGTTTTACAGATTTTAAAAAGGGTGCCATTTAGACATTGTTTGAATACCAGCAATGCAAGGGGGAAGGGAATAAATTCCATCTATTTTTTGTTCATTGAGCAAGCAACAGTTCCTGCATTCTGCAGTGGGTAGAGAGAAGTCAGTAAGAGGCAGATAAACCTCTCAGACAATTACATATATCAGCAAGTCTCAATTGCAAAATCAGAGCATAACCTGGATAAAGACAAGACTAAGAAAACCAGAAAGAGGACTCCTCATACATCTGGAATCTTCATGTGAATGTTCAGTCACTTCACTTCAGTTGTCCCCAGCCTGTGCCTCATTGTATGAAGTGGGAAAGCTGCAGTCATTTACCAGGCTGGGGAAAACAAAGTATATTTCCCCAAAAGAGTGTACTTCACAAGCTTCAGGAGGTACTGCTGAGGCTGTATTCCACACTTGCTTGACAGTGATATGGTCTCTAGCACTACATCTATCAAACATTAATGAACTCGTCTTCACAAACCTTTTGAAAGGCAGGGAAACATTATTTCCCTTTCACAAATTTCCCTTTACAGGAGAACTGAGCCACAGCAAGATGTGAGTGATTTGCCTAGAGGAAATCTGTAGCCAAGCCAGAAACAGAACACAGACCTTCCAAATTTCAGAGCACCATTCTCAGAGTATGCAGTTCCAGTCTTATATGCTGGCAATTTTTGGATTTGCAACAGAAGATTTCTGTAGAATTACTTTTTTCCTTTTCTAATTGGATCCTGCCTGCATTAAAACAGTCTTTCCCTAGGTTCATAATGCTTCCTGGGGTCTATATAGATGAAACAGGTATAGCAGAGAAAAACATTTGGAATTTCACTCTTGCTTACAAGTTTTGAGTCCAATCATCATTGTATGTCTGGTTTGGAGCCATTAGTCTTTCATTATCATTGTCATTATTTCTAACACAATTCCTAAATGTGAAATTCTGGTTTGATAAAATCTCTGCATCTCTTTTTATGACTCCTGAAAGTAAAAATGGTTCCAATGCTGATATTATATGATGTGTTTAGCACAGAAAACCTTGTCAATTGGAGTAAACTTTGCTTTATAGGCTTTAGAGATGCAGCCTATATAACTTCAAACCTTTTACTTCTGCATGCCAATTTTTTTTTCCCCATTAAAGAAATACAGTTTGACCTGGATACTCAGCCAAATAGCAAGCACAAGTAACACTGGTATATTTTAGGGTCATGCTCAGTCAGACATTTAAAATATTCCTTGTCAGGCAGAGGAATCAGACTCCTCAGAAGCTGCCAGTGTCACCTTCCTATGAAACAGTCCTTCACTTCACAACAGAGAGGTCCAAATCACCACACCAAATAGAACAGATGCTCACATTTGGTGTTTTACTATCCCCATGACAGCAGTGAGCTCTTTCTGTCTCAAAGAATTCCCTTCTTTATAGTGTTACGGTCACCATATGTGAATAAAAATCCAGGCTGGACAAACCACAGAGACAAGAGCTCAGTGCAGGTTCTTGGAGATATTTGTGGACCTGAAAAGAGAAGACTGGTTATTGCTTAGCATGGTAACTTTTAAAATCAGAAAGGAAGGTAGTTACACTGATACTACCTAAAATGTAAGGATTCCTTCCTTAAAGATCAATGTTCAATGTGTTGACTAGAGCCATCTAAGACAATAGGGAAACACCACATTTTGATCTAAGTTTGTCATACAGGTAAAAGAAATGTGTGAGTTATCAGCTGACAGTTACCCTGACATCAGTACATGGTCAACTGGAATACTGGAAAAAGAACAGCAAAATATGTAACAAAGGTCTTAAAAATGCACCTCTTTTAATAGAAAAGGCTGTAAGTTTTCACATTTTCCTTTGATATTTAGGATGTAATAGTAAAGACGTTCCTATAATTCCAACAGCACATACAAAACCCAAAGGCTATAATTCTAATTAATTAAATCACTCTGTCTATGCTTGCTGCTGCTGCTTTTCAGCTACCCCTGCTAAGTTATGTGCATTTCAAATGAATATTTCATTTTCTGAACGGGTTGTTGGCACAAGGTATGTAGTAGCTATTAGCAATATTACTGAATATGAGACAGTTAACAAGGTAGCAGCCTTAGCAAAACACAGCTTGATGGCAGAAAAAGGAAAAGAGACTTCAGCAAATAATTGCTGTCAAATGAGTGATATTTCTAAATTCAATTTCATTTGAAAGATTAAAGGAAGAATGCAGTATAAAGTACTCAATGGATACCATTTGAAGTCGTCTTAATATTATCTTACAATCAGTGATTAAAAGCTATATAATCAGGCTGAAAATCAAGAAAAGGATAAAAAAATAAAATCAAAATGATCTAGACATTCTGTCCTGCTAATCAGCTTCTGCTGTGGTTGATACTCTTCAGAAAAAAGTAAAAAATTTTCCTTCCTTCCAGGAAGGAGGAAAGAATGGAAATGAGCCTGTTTGCCAATTAGAAGTATGAAGAAATAGGTAGAATCAGCACAGTCATTCACTCAGAATTGACATAGGTGGAGCAACCAGTTCCCTGAAGCCTCTAACGCCAAACGTATACTGGGCTGGCCACAGCTACTAAAGTTAGTAATATAAAGTAATATTCCAGTTCCTCAAATTATATACAGCTACAGCCTATATACCATCTATAACCATCTAAGTTCAAAGATCCTTTTTACTGAGGTATATTTCATACAGTTTCATGAGCTTTAAAACTGATTCTAATATTTGATAGATATCTATGTGTATGATTCTCTTGAAGATACAGCTCTTGGCTTGGTATAAGATTGGGTTCAAAACCAGATTTTCATCATATCAACATTTTAATGAAAATCCAGTACATGTAAGGGCAAATTTTAAACTGTTCAAATTAATATATAGTGCAGCTGCTATAGATGATAGGCTAACATATGTGCATCCTTATCAGAGACACTAGTCCAGGGTGAGGGACGCAGTAACTATAGCTAGAATTTTGGAAAACCAAGTGGTCCCTAACCTTGACTATCCAATCAGCCACTTGAATTTTCTTTCAAGAATAGTTTGAGCCTATTCTTAACAACACCATTTGTAATTAGAAGGTTTCTCAGTTTGAGTGATTATCAGCTTTCCAGAATTTATAGATTTTGACTGAGGAAAATCTGCCCTAAGTTTTGCAATATGTGTAGTCCAATGCTCACTTCGAAGCATATACCATGGAGAGATGTATATCACCTGGAAAGAAATTTCAGTCACATTTAAATGACATTGGATACAGCGAGCAATACAGGAAAAAATCCTTCTGTTATTCTTGACACATTGTTAAGAAGGACTGACAGTCTGCTTTATTTACACATGGCATTTCTTTAATGTATTTTTCATTCTCTGGATTCACTGGCAGGAACTTGGGCTGAAGTTATGATATTTTGCATATATAAACACTGGAAAAATGATTTTTATAATGCTTCTTTCTGAATGTTTTTGTGTCAAAAGTATGGGATTATTCACTGTGTTTTCAACAGCAAGCTCATTGTGGATGTCATTCAAAACAACAAAACTGCTTTCTTTTACTGTGATTGTATCTCCAATGTTTCCTCCTATAAACTGCATTGAAAGATTATATTCTGCAAGGAAACCAATGTAATACAAATATCTCTTCTATGCATGAGCATTGCTTTATCTAACAGAGGAATATTACTAACATGCAAAAAATAAGCAGTCAGAAGTTGAGAAAAACCAAGACTAAGGATGCATATTTCATACCAAATGAGTTCTTTTTTTCTTGCAGCAAAGATTAATTACACTGATTAATTACAGTATCACACAATGCCCAAGTATTGCTTTGCACTGCCATGCAGAAGAGGACAAGTGCAAAATCATTAATTTATAGAGTTAATGAAAGTTTAGGATAAATTTGTGAGTTAATTTAACCAGAAACTAAATTTAGTAGTCCAAATCCTCACTGAAATATTCTGATTTTAATATACAAAGGGCATATGTTATTTGTAAGTCATGACAAAATATGAATTTTTCTCCCAAAATGTAGCATATCTCAAGCTTATTGAGTCATTGAAAGCACAGACACAAAGACAGTCAAATAGAGCATTTGGTCTGGAAACTGCCAGCTCCTGCATCACTTTTCTTTCTTCATATATATAGGAGGTGGAATTAGAAGACTGAAGGGAGAAAGGAGGGACAGCTGGATACTTCTTTTTTATTTCATTGGTATCAGCTATCAAAATGGCCTGTCATGCTCTGATCTCCATAAATGCAAGATTTACCATCTGGACATGCAGTGAAGGCTACAATAAACGGGCCCAGCCCTTATGCTTTTCTGAAATGTGAAGCAATCAGGATGGTACACCATGCAAGTGGGCCCAAAAATCACAAAATACAAATCCACTGTTTTCTCACCTGTTGTCTGAATTGAAGCAGAATTCTGAAGGCTGAGTTTGTGTTTGCTATTTCTAGATATAAAAACATTATTAAAGGATATTTCTGCTATGTTGAGGTCATGTCATGCTGGGTCTCTAAAGCAAGTATTTGGCAAGGTATAAATCAGGTAATTAATTTAAACCAAAATGTTATCTAAATGGAATCGAGCACAGAAATGTGAGCCAAAATTCCTGGACTCTCTTTGATACCTGTTAGGCATGGGATGTGTTAGCTTTTCCTTGAAGGAAAATTAGAGTGTTGGTCTTTTTTGCACTGACATTGGGCTTGTTCTAAGGAGAAAGTCGAGCACATTAATGAGCACAGGCAAAATGGCAAATTGAACTTATTAGGCCTGGTTTTGCATGTTTCTATGTCTGTTGGTCTGGCCTTATTAAACTGCTGTCACTTTCACCGAGTCAAAGTGCTTGACAAATTTTGAAGAAGACATCTAAATGCAAAAGGTTCTGGACACAGAATTTTAATTTCTGGTAAATTTTGAGGAAATATTTTAGACAAATTGAAGAACTTTGAAAAATCCTCCTTTCTCACACATTCATGTTTTCTGAGCCATATAATCAGTAACAAAACCAAATGATTGAGCACTCTGGAATAATTTTTGGAATGTGGACTGAATTAATTTTAGAGATGATAACAAATAAAAGAAAAAATTAGAGATGTTACTGAAAACATTGAAGAATAGGGAATGCTTTGCTTCAGAATCTTTTTTGTTGTAATGTATTAAGCAAACAAATATTACGTTACCCATGCATTTGGAAACATCCAGGACCACAGGAAGAATGTTCCTGCAAAAGAGTCATTATTTACATCACAGTAACCATACTTGAATCCTCTGGTACTTACAAAACTGTCTACACCCATATGTTCTGTCCTCCCCAGACCTTGATTTATTACATATATTCAGATGGTATGATTTGTCAACTTCTGTTTAGCATGGGGAAAGAGAATTCTTTGGGGAGACCTCATTGTGGCCTTCCTGTACTTTAGGGGGCTCATAAAAAGGAGGTCAAAGGACTTTTACACAAGCAAATAGTGACAGGAAAAGGGGCAATGGTTTTAAATTGAAAGAGGACAGGTTCACTTAGGATGTCAGGAAGAAATTCTTTCCTCAGAGGGTGGTGAGGCACTGGAACAGGTTGCCCAGAGAAGCTGTAGGTGCTTTACCCATGAAAGACCTGGATGGGACCCTGAGCAACCTCATCTAGTGACTGGTACCCCTTTCCATGGCAGAGAGGTTGGAACTAGATAATCTTTAAGGTCCTTCCAACCCTAAACATTTTATGCTTATTCTGTGATTCTAGAGTATTCAGCTGATGTTTGTTAACCAAGGTTTCCTGGACTTCAAAGTCACAGAATCTTTAAGGTTTGAAAGGGACCATCAAGTCCAACCAACAATATAACAATATAACTACCATGTTCACCATCAAACCATGTCCTCAAGTGACACAGCCACACGTGTTTTGAATACTTCCAGGGATGGTGACTCCATCACTTCCCTGGGCAATCTGTTCCATTGCTTTACAACCTTTTCTGTGGGGAAAAAAAAAATCTTACCATTCAGTCTAGACCTCTCCTGGTCCCAACTTGAGGCCACTTTTTCTCATCCTGTCACTTGTTATCTGAGAAAAGAGACTGTACCCACCTGGCTACAGTCTCCTTTCAGGGAGTTGTAAGGAGCCATATGGTCACCCCGAGCCTCTTTTTCTTATGGCTAAACAACCCCAGATTCCTCAGTCACTCCTCAGCAGATCTGTGCTCCAGACCCTTCCCCAGCTCTGCTGTCCTTCTCTGGACTCACTCCAGCACCTCAATGTCCTTCTTGTAGTGAGGGGCCAAAAACTGGACATAGGATTTGAGATGCAGTATCATCAACTGTTCTCATTAATACAGTGAAAAATATTTCCCCTTAAATACATGTGCTCATTCTGTCTTGACCCTGCAGACACAGAAGCAGTAGTCTGAGTTTACCCTCTGCAGATGGTTTTGTATTTTAAACACCACCTGTGACATGTGGTCAGAAGGAAAAGGAAGGTGTATTGCCAATTCTTTACTACATTTTCAACATGACTGTGTTTTACCTTTAATTTTCTAAAGTTGGAATTGAGATTCACTGAAATGTATAATTTCTCAATGCAGTGTCTGTTACTATTATTATTATTATTAATTAGTAATAATAATAATGATATTAATAATAATAATAATGTATGCATATAAGTATCTATATAAAATCCTAACACTCTATGGAATATCAGAGTTTGAAATCCTGCATTAGTCTGCCTCCAGGACACACCCCATCACTCTCAGTCCTGCTGATCTCTGGCTTGCACAGCCCACCCAGCTTGGCAGGGCAGCACGCAGCAGTTCCTGCGCCTCTGCTGCCTTGCACTGGCCCACCTTCCCTGTCCTCACTGCTGCTTTTGTAAAGCATATCCCCAACACTACCTGAGAACTTTTATGTAGCCTCAGCTTGGCTTCCTTCACTTCCAACTGGCACATATTTAGAAATCTGATACCTATTTCCCTCATTAATTTATGTGCCAATTTTTCACTTTGAGTGTCTTGCTCCAAGGACTGTTTCACAGTGGTCATAGATTTTATGACAAGAACAGCTTACCTTACCACAGGTTAACCCATTCCTGCATCCCTGCACTGAATACCTTCTGGTATTTACCTCATCACAGGCTATTTTTCACTTTTTTTAGTAACCCACATTAGCACAGATCCAGTTTATCTACACCTGTCATTCCACCTTCTTTCTCACTCCTGTAAATTTGCTCTAGTTGTTTTTCCTGGAGACTTTATTTTCCAGTTTCATTTTAGGCACTTTCCAATTACAATCCATAATCATCAAAAGCCTTTCTTCTTTTTTTTTTTTCAAATCTGCATGGATTTCTCCTCACCAAACCACATAACCTGACCAGCTTCATCCATCTGGACCTGTCAACTGTCTTAGTACTACCCAGAAACACTCTTTCCCAAAATAATACTCTCTGTTGGTGCCCATGACACCATCTTCTGATTTTCATTCCCTTCTTCTCCCTCCAACTCTTTCTTTGGCACAGCCTTTAGAAATCCTCCTCTGTCTTGCCATCATTTTCATTGACAGTTTCTGTTTTTTCATCTCTTCTTTCTATAATTTAGTTTTGTAATGTCCAATTACAAAAAAAAAAACAAACCAAAACCCAAAACCAAGACCAAAGAACAAACCACAAACAAAAACAACAAAAAAAAAAGACTTCAGAATCTTACTCTAATTCTATCTCTGATACATGATCTTGGATTTTTATCACTTATCTTAAACTTCCCATTGCAAAAGCAGACCTCTGTGTTGGCCCCATCAATTGTACAAAGGAAATTCTTGAATTTGACACTCATCAAGATAAAATGACAGAAAAATTAGGTCGTGTCTATGAGAAATAGGCCAGCTAGGCTTCCATTTGCAGAGTAGTTTAAATCAAACAGTTTAGAAAAGCACGTCATTTCTATCTGGTTGCAACACATATTGATGATTGCCAGTAGGAGGAGGAGATGGAAAAATAATCAGCTGCATCCTGTGCAGAGTATTTTGAACTTCTGAGTGATCTCAAGCCATGTACTCCATTAGTAATCACAGTCATGGGGTGCTGTGAATTTAGAAAGGGCAATTCAGGAGGTTGCTGTCCCATCTGTCCACACTGTGTTCCTGCCAAGCACCCCAGCCATAACAGTGGCAGAAAAAATGAAAATATGTAAGCAGTTGCCATGTGATTTTAACCACAAGCAAGGCTGGAATCACAGCAGTACAACAGGTTGAACTGCAGTGAGCAAGGCACACTAACTCATCTGCTTCTGCCTTACTATCCAAAATATCCCTGAGAGGTGGTGAGGAGGAAAGTGAGCTACTGGGGGAAAGGATTGTTCAAAGTCACAGTAGCTTTTTGCCCTCCTGAGCTTGAGTCAGAATATCACCATTTCTTCCTTTCACACTCTTCCCTGCTACCCTCAAGGCATCAGTGTGGCCACCTGGGTCAGTGCCAGGACAAGCACATCAAAAGGGGAGCCCACACATACAGTTTTGCAGAATTTTTCACTGTCTGGAGTCTGCCAAGGGGAGGAAAGAATCTGTACTCAAATTCCTTGCTTAGTGATACACAGCACTCTGAATCTATTCTGTATTCTCTGACCCAAGACAGCCCAGGCACATCTGCACCCTGGCTGATGTAGCAGGAGCAGGATGCTCTGCTGCCAGCCCTCCCAACACCCACAGACACCACTAGACTATTAGCACATAAGCTAATTATTAAAGATGTATCTTTTGTACAGCTTAAAAATGGCAATGACTTGTACACAGTGCTAATTAAACCTAATTTCTTCATGTGTTTGCAGGCATTAGTGCTCATTGCTGAGGAATCCATTATTTATCTACTAAAACAGTGCTCCTGTTCTTGGCACAGAGTAGCACCAGATGAAAGGTTAATTTTTGCACATTTAAAGTTTGGTGAGGGCAGCGTAAGCATGAAAATTAATTTCAGCAAGGCAGCAAAACAATAGGAAATGCACCTGCCTAGCAATGTCCTTTACTCTTTTGACTAATAAGAATCCATCATTTTATGGAATGAAATTCATGGTTGGAGTAATTCCTGATAGGTTATGTGATAAAAGCTCATCTGCAAGCCCAGAAAGAAGCACAGAGGCACAACTGTTAAAAAGTCCCTGGACTCTTTTGTTAAGCATTTTGTTAAGCAGCAAGCTCTTCTGTGCCCTCCTGACACAGTGGTTCAGGTAGAAATATCTTGTGCTGCTTGAGTGCTGATGAGAGACACAGATTTCCTAGAGAAGGATAGAAGAGCCTCAGACAGACCAGTGAGCCAGCAGCAGGAAAATAGGAGGGCCCTGCTTCAGATCCTGCGTCTCCTACAAGGCACAGGGGTTGATCCCTTGGAAGCCTTTGGGCTGGGACTTCCAAGGCAGTGTGAAGACTGATCACAAATGCAGAGAAAAAAAAAAATCTCTGAATGAAGCATGGCCATGTTTAGGTATTTGCTAACCTGGCTAGTCCTTCACTTAAGCCAGTGGAATAAACCAATCACTCAGCATGGGCAAAGTGAAGTGTCAGGAACAGTAAACAAAGGCAACTGATAAATGATGTGTTGGAAGAAGGAAGCCACCCCTGTGGAGAACAAGGACAGCAACGTGGCTGAAAAAGGGAGCGTAAAGCTGGTGGTGGTTTTGAACAATATTTGCATTTGCTTTCTCCAAACATGTGTCATTTTGAGAAATTGAAGTGTGCTGTTTGTACTCAGCATTCCCCTTTGGTTCATTTTCATTGCATCACATGGTAATAATTTCATACTGCAGAGCTCCTCAAAGAGATCACACAGTTCAAATTATGAATTTGAAAGCAGAAAGCTGACACTGAAATCTGTTTGCTGCACTTGCTGGAACTTAAAGAACTTTACAGAATTGTTTTAGTATTTCAATTTTTTTTCCAGGTAGGAAAATGAAGCATTTAAGTGCCAATGCAAAGGAAAGCATTTTGAAGTTCAAGGGCTTTTTGATAAATGACAGAAGATATAAATGACTTAAAGCTATTATTGCATTTCCCCTGCAGTCCAGTGCTGTTTGTATAAAGAGATAATTGTCACTAGGAATGCATAAAACCCACTGTGCTTGATTCTCAGTGAGAGAAATTGAACATGCTTAAAAGACATTACGAGAAACCTGATCAACTGTATTTGCATAACAAATGCTTGGCAGCCATTTTACTTGCAAATAATCTAAGCTGTGATGCCTTTAAAATGTTAAAATGAGCTTCTTATACAATTATCCAATAAAAGAGAGAAACACAAAATACACAATTATTGTTAAAAGACGCTGAAGAATCAAACAATCCAACAGTCAAGTTTTCATGCTATGACTGCATTTCTTGTTGGAAAACACAAACAAGGCATGTGAGTTTTGAATTCTTTCAGGTATCAAATATTCTCTTTGTAACAAATATTTGTTAAGCTTCTCTATTATCAAAGTATAAACTTTCTGACATATTACAACTCACTTTTTTCCCACAAAGCATCCTGAGAATGATCCTGTCATATTTGCCTAGAAACTGTTGAATAATATCATGCTATTTCTGTGGGACAGGACTATTAAGGGATTTTCTTAGTACATGACAAAGATTTTGAATTATGGATAGGAGTCTACAGAATTTAACCTAAAAGAGAATTATTCAAGAAAATTAATAATCCTAAAGAAAAAAAATTTAAAATGGCAAGTAATTTACTCATACATATGAATAGCATTTTTATGCCTTTTTAAATTTAGGAAGCAACATATGAATCATAAGTTTTTCTACATATCAAGCATTGATGTCTTACTTAAAGAAATAACATTAATATTATTAGCTGAGATTTTGTTCAGACAAGAATACTGCAACTTCTTGGTCAATCTGTGGTACAAGTTACATATTTTATGTCAAGATGAATTTTCTAGAGGTTTAGTTTCTAAATTAGCTTTTAATCCTTCCTTTTGGAAATGCCTTTCTCAGCTCTTTTCAAATGAAACGAAGACTAATGAAGATAAGGAGAGGAATTAAAGTCCAAATATATTAAAATAGTTCAGTAACTGAATTCTGAGGAATTATGTGCATCATGTCATTCTTCTTTCCATTGACATTAACAGCAAAACCTTCTGGATGACTTAGCATTTAAAAACTCAAATAAATTATTGCAAAAGCCCGTAAATTAACGAAAAAAGCAGCTTTATGATCCCTCATACAGACAGTTGGACAAGAGGTGAAAGACTGCCATTAAAATTTTGATAAGTACTATACAGTCATGCATTAGGTTGGACAAGAATGAAACAAACTCCCAAAAGAAGTTATTCCTTTGGGAGTTTGTTTCATTCTTGTCCAACCTAATGCATGACTGTATATTTATTTCCAATGTTGAAGGGTATACGAAAGAGTTATGAAACTTTCTTCTTTCTTTTTATATTTGCATCAATAACTCAGATTAAGATGCCATGCCCTGATGTAGTCCCAGTAATATATCTAAATGCTGTCTTTATGTGTAATAACTTATTTCCATATTTGGCAGAAACTCTCAGTAGTGTTCTTGTCTGCAGCTTCAGATCTCAATGCAGCAGTGTCATGAGATTTCAGCTGCAAAATTTAAGCTTCCATCTTTGTACATAGATCTTGAGCAAGAGTTTACTTCATCCTTAAAATGTCAGAGTTCTGACTGTAGAATGCATTCAAAAAAGGATATGCTAGATGGTTCTCTACACCAGCAGAGGTTAGTGCATCCTAGGAACTGATCCAGTCCAACAAGTTCCCAGAATTGTTCCCACTCGGAGAGTTACTGAGGCACACAAGTCTGAGCAACTGATTTATGAAGAGTTGGAGGATTTCCTCTACTTAATGAAAACGAGGAATAGAGAAAGGTGGAGTGAAGGAAGTCTCATACTTAAGAAATGTGTAAGAGGAGGAACAACTTAAAAGTAGGATAGGAATATTTCTCCCATGCTGCTTCTAAGCCTTGACAGTCTCTTTCTAAAATTTCATAGGAAGCACAAAAAGCAGTGTGTCCAGTGAACCATTGACTCATCTCACCTCTCCCTTACAACTTTTTCAGCTACCCATTTTGCTCACTCCTATTTCTCTTAGTTGTCCTGTCTCACTGCTTTACAGATAGCAAACTGCAAGGAGTTCAAGACAAGAAAATGAAATAGCACCTATATTTCTGCAGAACTCTAAGGTAGCTCTGCCTGCTGACAAAACAGTTTTGTATGAGCAACAGAAAAATAAAGCAAGCTAGTGTGTTTTATTTTTTTTCCTATAGTCCTTGTGAAATAGAGAAATTATTTTTGAATTTCAAACCAAAAAAATAAAAAAGATGGATGGCTTTCATACTCATTTTAAGATGGCAAGGACAAAAAAAAGTATCCACGTGGATTGAAACCAAAAAACTTTACAGAAACTTCCTGTCAAATGAAGAAAAATTGCCTTATTTGGCATAAGATAAACAAATTTCTAACAAAGAGAAAATTCACAGTAAAAATCTAGGAGACATTAAGAAATACCAATAGTTCTTTGAATATTCTTGCCTGGTTTTGTTCCATTTTTCCTGTGGCTTAAGTCTGTTTAATTTAAGCAACTGAATAATCAGCTTATTTTCTTTGTACTTTTGAGTTGAGAAAAACAGGTGAGATTTTCCCTCCCCAGCTGATGCATTCACAAGCTTTCTGAACCCTCACATGTTCTTTTTACTGAAAAAAAAGTCATCATCTGCAAAGAATGAGCCACTTATAAGGCTACAGCCAAAAACAGACTTGAAAATGTTGCTGACAGAGCGAGAATTAAGTATGTCTGACCTTCAGGCTGCCTGTCATGAGAAGTCTAGCAATACTTTTAAGCCTCTAATATGCTCCATCAGAAGTGTCATTTGTTCTGTGAGATATTTCTGTTAGTCCCTTAAATTGATACCAAATATTGCATTGACTGAAAAGCAATTTTTTTCATGGAACTCATTAATTACTTTAAGTTTCATATTGTCCTTCAGGTTCTTGACAGAGCATTGTAATACTGTGGGACTAATTTTTGTTTCCTTCCAGCTGACTGAAACATGAATTTAAAGTACCTTCTAGCTACATAAAAGAGTGTTTTACTGCACAAGTACACATTTATAAGAGTAGCATTTAATTAAATGTCTGAAAGGCTTTTTTCTTCCTTTGCCTTTTCTGTATAAACCCCCTCCATCACACAAGTGCATTCTTTAAACAGCTCTGTTCTGGTAGAACCATTTATGCATTTTCACTTTTTCAAGCAGTATAAAAAAGTTAGATAACCTCAAAAGCTTTGACATCAACATTTTTTCAATAAGTTCTAAATTTGCTTTTATCATTCTTTTATTCTTTGGATTGATTTTATCAATAAAGAACCAAGCATGGTCCCGGATGCTTGTCACAAGCAGAAATATATTATAAAATTATTTGGAATAGCACACATGGGTGATATTAATTCAGCTTTACTATATTTTAAATGTTTGGGTTTTGTCCACCTGACTACTATGCCATACAGTGACTGCAATCTGAAGTATCATGACTTCATTAAAGTTTGATCTTTGCCTATAATGTCTTCCTTTAATTCTTGGGTTATTTATTAATAAATGTCTCAATTAATAAATGTCTCAATATCTATCCTCTTCAGGGATAATGTAGACATAGAACTGTTGCAGCTGAGTTTGAAACACAGAATCAAATTTAGGCCTTCAGGAGACAATGTTCCAGGTCAGGCCTGATCTAGATTTAAACCTTTTATTGCAAGTCACAATGAGAACACTTATCTCTAAGAATAGCAGACTTTGAAACTGAATGTGTTTCAAACAAACCATACTTAAGATACAAGACAGTGAGAAAGTATTTCTTCTCTTCTTTTTAAAGACTTTCCAAATTCCAAGTGGAAAGTCTAACTTTCCTTTAGCAAATATGGTAAAAAAATATAGGGGGACAAAAGAAAAAGGAGTATATGATTAAATAAAGAATAGAAGTGGTTTGTCCTGCTTTCCAATGTCCCTGGTGCAGTTACTTTATAAGATCTGCACCCACCCAATCACCTCTCCACTTTGACCCCATCTCTCAGTTCACTCTTGAGAGCATTGGGGAAGACAAAACATTAAAACTTTTACAAAGGTTAAGAGGTTCACCTCCTTCTGTGATTCAAAAGCCAAAGGCTCAGCAGAGTCATAGATGGAAACTGCATCACCCCTAGAGAACTTTTCTTGTTTTTCCCACTTTGGCTTTTAGACATCTCCTATTTCTTTCTTCTACCTCTGACTTTTAAAAAAATTACTCAGGCTCATTCAGTTTACCACGTAACAGCTGAAGAGTGAACCTGTTCAGAGGAATGTTTGCAAAGACAGCTTACTGCTGGATAACAAATCCCAAATATT
This sequence comes from Leucosticte australis, assembly GCA_025504685.1. Taxonomy (NCBI): domain Eukaryota; kingdom Metazoa; phylum Chordata; class Aves; order Passeriformes; family Fringillidae; genus Leucosticte; species Leucosticte australis. The sequence goes on from JANIJU010000002.1 coordinate 67,247,536, forward strand.
TCATAAACCAGGTTCTAAAGCAACCGTAACAGTCCACAAATTCAGTGAAGTCATGGTCTAGTCAAAGAAAACCATATTCAAATTTGTTGTAACTATTTGCAAGAATATGACATGCCTTTTGGTTGCCATTTCATGCTGAGAAATCCAGTGAACAACCTCTTGTCTTCCAACCAGCAAAGAGTTTCCACTTAGTTAAAAACTACGGATTGAAGTTCCAGCTTGAAAGAAGGACATGTCTATTAGATCAGCTTCTGACAACGACATGGCATTTCTTTGAATAAATGAATTTCTAAAAGTCTCAGTGGCATCTATCAGTCAGACAGGTGGGTTGGTTGGTTAAATATTCATGGGAACTTTGCAGTAATCCTTAAACTCCTTAAGCCTTTTGAATTTTCAGTAGGTCAGCTACTCCATTCAGATTTGCTGGCAGCACTGATTTCTTCCTAAAAGGGGCTACAGAAAATGGTAATAAATCATGCCATTGGTAACTTTTTCTTATTCATCTTAAACATCGTAAATTTTCACCTTACCCTAAAACATGTAATGAATTAATTACTGTCTGGTAAGCTTGCACAGAGTATATTTGCCATATTTTGACTTCTACACTAATTCACTCAAGTAGTCTCAGATAAATCTATTTCAGATCATAAAATAATAATAATTTAGATTATTATGAATAAAATTAGAATATACCAAAGAGTCTTGATGTTAGTAGAAAAATAACTCCTAAGATTTTAAAGAAAAATCTTAATATTGGCTTTTTTATATATATATAACACCCCAGAATGCCCTAATCCTGCTGGAACCCAAATGATTGTATTATAAATTAGCTATTTGAATAGGTGAGCATCAGAATAGAAAATACAAAGGCCTGAGTAGTTTATTTCTAAAAGTGGACCTGAATGACATCGATGATTAAGACAGATTTTCATTGGAGAACTGTATCTTGTTAAATATGTGCAACAGTTTATATTAGGAAGTCTGGTTTTAATTTGCTTATAATGCCTCCATAATTTAGTTACAGGTTTGACTTTCATGCGATGGAGTCTGAATTTGTCTGAAAACTTTCAGCACAAAAAACCTCACACAGAAAATAACACAATGGCAAATGTTTTATTTCATATTATCTTAAAAATTGAAACATAGCAGTTCTGGTACTCGCTTCATTTGCAATTTAGAGCAACCTATTCAAACTTGTCAAAGGAGCTATTTGACATTGCAGGGATGTGTGCTGGTTTTCCTCCTGTTCCAGTAGGCTTTTCAAATTAAGGAAAAGTACAGATCCCTGAGGATGTGGGTTACTGTACAGTCAGGAGATGGGCCTCATGTCCCCACCTAACATAGTTTCTCTATGCTCTTGCTAGCCACAACTAGTAAATTAAACACTCTCCTAACCATTTTCTGCAAATGAATGTGTGCCACAGAAGTGCAGAACAGATGAGCAAAACATCATTTAGATGATCAGACGCTGTCCTTTTTATACAGATTTCTAGAAGTGTGATCACGTTTAAAGCATTTTGTAGCAGTGGATGCTAAGCAATTCCTTCTTTCCAAAACCACTATTTCCATTTCCTAGCCTTAGGCAATTTGACCAAGAAAACTTTTCTTTCCTCCAGCTTTAAGCACTGCCTCTGAGGAGGACAGATTCCTTTCCTGCTATCAGGACAAACTAGATTGTCACCTAAAATTCAATGCAGCCATGATCCTAATATTTTCTTCTTCTAACAGTCTTCTAAAACCTTTCTGCTTAATAATGACTTCATTATGACTTTTCTGAAACCTTAGATAAAGATGGCTTTCAAAGTAGAAACACTTTGCACATTGACAATGGAATGATGAAGAGCCTCCTAAAACAAAAAAGAAAAAAAACCCACCTGAAACCATACACCACACTTCCCTTGCTTTTTTATCTCTGCTTCTGTGAGAGAGTTTTGGCTGGCTGCAATTTGCTTTTTCCTCGTGTCCTGCAGAGGACAGCAGATTTGTAGATGAACTGATTAGTGAGACAGAGATGCTTCTCTCATTCCTCATTTTTCTCGGCCACCTCAAGTGAAGCAGGAGTCACTCTCTGTGGCAATGTTGTCACTGCTGACTGTGGCCCCAATGATTAATCCTTCTGCACAAGCCCCTTGTATTTCTGACCACCCACACAGGATCTATTCAGCCAATATTCAGCAACCTATTCAGCTGCAGAACCTAAAGCGTCAATCCTGAAATCTATATATATTTTTTATTATAGTAATAATTTTAAAAATTAGAGATTAGAGAAAACCCTCAGTTCAGAAAGAAAAGAATAATAGCTGTAACTGTCAGGAGACCCAATTTCTTTCTCCAGTTTCTGACAGTTAAACTTAGCATTGGGTTCTCTGGAAAATGATATATCAGAGAACACATTTCAGAAAGCACATTATCATTTTCTGTAGCACTGAGCATCCATACCTTTCCATGCCAGTGGGACTTCAAGTTTATTTGGAAGAAAGACATGCAAATGCAATTTGCTTTTGCATTGCTTTCTGTCTTTAAGATCTACCTTCCTCCTTCTTGCTCCTTGGACCAGGCCATCGATCATTCTGCATTCTGGAAAAGAGAAACAAACGTGTTTCAGGAGCTGCCTTTAGGGATGTATGAATGCCACTATGTCTCCAAATAACCTTCTGTTGAGTAGTCAAACACTGTATTTGCTGCCAGATGCTGTTCTAGTTGCATTTGTTCATGATACAACCTGGCTGAAGTAAACATGAATAATTTCAGTAGAGCACCATGCATCCTTTAAGTCTTGAAGGTATATTTCTCACAGCAGTTTCTGAGGTTCATTAGTACCAACTCCTTTGCCTCCACAGCGGTTGGAGGGTGTCTGAGACAATATTTATAGGGAATAATACTATCCTTCATCAACTGAAAAAGTGGATAAAGCTGTCTTCAGGCATTGTTCTATTAATCGATTTTCTGCCAGTTCTCCTATTCAGCTATAACATTTTTACCTCAGCATCTTTTTTTGAGTCTGACACCGCTTTTCCTTGCACAGCACTTCAGTTCTATATCCATGAGTAATTGGAATAAGGATGGTCTTTTTAAAGTTATCATCCATGCTTGCAATGGAAATATATTTACAATAGGTATACATACATACAATTATCTTCAACAGTTCTGCCTGGAGGGTAGGAGATCTACACACAATTGATTACTTGAAAATGTTTACACTAGAGTGATCTTCAAACAAACTACCCAGCCCTTAAAAATAAAACAAACAAATACCATTTACTGTACCACTGCATCCTCTAATCTGGGGCCAGCAGAAGAGAAGGCAGAACTTTTAAAGACAGCCCTCAGTGGTGTGATGAAGTAAATCATTCATTGGGGATTGTGTTTCTCATTAATTACAGAAATTACTCAGAGTGCAAGTTATTCCCCAAAACAGGGAAGTAATTACTTATTAACATTTGCTCACTCTCTTCTGTGAGTAGATGTACCTAAACAGTACAATTTTTCTTCCATAAATATCCAAGCTTGAAAACTGGATATTTATCTTTCTATCTATCTATTACCTTTATCCATCTAATTACAGAAGCATAGAATAGTTTGAGTTGGTAAGGACCTTTAAATGTCAGCAGGTCTCACATCTTCTGAAATCATCAGGAGCATCTTCAGCTTGGAGAGACACAGCAACCCATCTCAAGATAGCCCCCAGAGCAGGCTGCAGGAATTGCCATGTGGAAGCAATTATCCTTCTCCTGAGGCTACATGCAGGTTAATTGGAGTCTAAATAAGAGCAGAATGAGGCTGGATGACAATGTCTTTGTTAATTTCTGTGTATCCAGAGATGCTTTGACTGTACAGAAAGAGAGCAGTGAGCATATCCCTGCCCACAGGGACATGAAATAAAACTGCAGAATTGCTTTTAATAATACTTAGCTCTGTCACCCACTCAAAACTGCACAGATAATCTGCGCAGATCCACAGAATGTTCTTAATTGTTATTAAAAATCTTCTAATAATCAATCAAATGAGGGATTACATATATAGAAAATTGTACCTCATGAATTTAAAAAAAAAAACCACTAAAAAAAAAACAAAAACAAAAACTGTCCCTATTTGGAAATTGTACTTTACATCTGTAAATTGCATTTCTACTTTTTTTTAAAAAATTCAGTATTTTTTAAAAATTTTATTTAATAATCATGATTTATTCTAGAAGATGTGGGAAAGGATTTTTTCTGCTTGTTTATCACCTACAAAAATGTGCTGTCCAATCCATTTATCAGTCTTTGCATATGCTTTTCCATCATCTTCAAGAACTATGAGTGATTCCACATCCCAAACTCCCATTTCTGGTGCTCCACTAAAGAAAATCTCAAAAGGTCATGTAATTAACTAACCAGTCCTTAAATGAAAACCACCCTTGCACATACAGCCCTTCATCCACTAAATACTTATGAAATCATACTGCTTGCTTTGTTCTAACAACTCATTTTTGAGGTGTTAATGTTGGTGTTTACAATATTTCTGATAACAGTATAATGAGTGACCCATATTTCAATGTGTTAATTTTATTTTGTCAGTACGGTTTCTTCTCAATATTTGCATCTTACCTCTAGAACCACCTCCAAATACTATTTCATTAAACAACAATTCTGTTAATCATCTACATAACTTCAGCATTTTAAGAACAGACAGGCCAAGACTGAAGATATCAAATATAGCAGCAAAATAATTTCTAAAAAGTCTAACTTTTCAGGCCTTCCAAATAAGTCCTATCACAACTGATTAAAGAAATAAAAAATGTTATTCAGAACTTTAGATCCTTTTAAATGTAGAAAATATAAATGTTCTGTTTTACCACCATATCTTGTTGAGTGAAAAGAATTAAATGACTGCTGTCTTTCCCTCTTTTCAGTAGTTAGGCTGTTAAAAAAGGAAAAAAAAGTCTTATTTACTATAGCAAGATTTCTCAATTATGAACCCTTTGAACATACTTTGGATAGATAATTCCCCTAACTGAATGCTTAAAACCATGTTTAAGATAGGCTTCCAGAGACAGCAAGAATTCAGACTATTAAATATTCCACATCTGGTTTTGAGTCTTTCTTTTTCCCATCTTACCTGTTAGCTGTGATGAAGAAAATATGCAACCTACATTCAGCTTTCTCATGCAAATTTCATGTGAACAAATTCGAATAACACAAAAAATTGTCCAATCTTGTGAGATTCAGTGATGATCAGTTACTCCCAGGAAGATAGTATCCCTTGTGGAAGTGTCACTGTTAGAACTGCACAGTAATACAATTTTTAAAGGTAGATGAAAAATATTCAAGCTCTGTTGGACTCTATTTTTAAAAAAATTTTCCTTTTACAGGATTAAGAGCCAGTTAAAAGTTATGAGTAAAGATAGGAAAGCAGGTTTGAATTCATCCAACTCCCTTCTAGGCTTATTTTCTGTATTTCATGTACAAGTACAGAAATCTTAATTTCAAGTAAGTGGTAAGCACATGAATTAAATATGGGGGACACCCTATGGAAAAATGGCAACATTTCTTGCTTTGAAAAGCACTTAGTGTTAGCCTGCATTTCTACTTAACAAAAAAAGATAAATAAATAAATAAAAAAGTTGAATTTAAGCACATTCCTAAAGTTAAGTGCTTGCTTGAGTGCTTCCCTGAATTGAAGCCAAAATGAAGGATATAAAAAAATAAAGAGGATAAAGGAGGAAACAGAATTATTTGAAATCCATCTAGCATGCATTCCTGGAGATTTTGTGAAGCCTCAATTTAATACCTATGTATTTCTGACACCAATACAGTAACACCACAAAATAAATCTGTGAAAGCTCAGAAAATTAAATTTTAAGGCATAAAACCAGCATGTGAACAATAGCTTACTTCACACCCCAGAAAGCCAAATCTGACTTAGCTGGACTAGAAAAATCAGAATATAATGAGGAAAAAGTTGAATGGGAGTTTTCACAAAAGGCATTAGAAAGAGAAATTATATACCAGTAATTCGTGAAATGGAGCATTTCTCTTTGTTTCATGGAACAAGTCATCTAATGCAGAACCACATGTCTGTGTGGTTAGTGATGGCTGATTTAAAGACATGTATAATTTCATGTTAGTTTGTGTAATCCTGGTTATGTGGCACAATTCATAATTTTAAATATTCTTTTGACAGCTAGAACATGTGCTGTCATTTGAAATTATGCCTGTCCAGTCTGAAAAAATTGAAGCAGGTGGAAGCAGCATCCATCCTCACCTGATTTCTGATACCAGCCTAAACAGAATTTTTTCTCTCAAAGGAGTATGCTGCCCTGATGCTGCCACACAGCAGGCCAGACAACACAGGCAGCAGGCTCCATAATTAAAGTTGTATAATTCCTTTCACCCCCATCCCCATTGGACTTCCTAATGCCTGACCTCACATGGCAGAATTTCACACATTCTATTTCTTCTGAAATATTGGAGCACATGTTAGAAAGGTACAACATCTGCTATCAGCCATGAAAGTTGGGGTGGTTTGTTTGACTTGGAAAGCGTACAAATAAACACACTTCTTCAAAAGCTGAGTTTGGCTTGCAATCTGAGGCTTAAGGTAGAATTTGGAAAGCCTGGAAGAATCTTTTAGTGATTCCTCAGAAATCAACACAGAGCACCTGTGTTTCTTGGTGTATATCATAAAGTTAGTTCTGTCAATTATTTGTTCTGCATTGCACTGGGAGTTAAGAACACTCCAGTACAGATGGCTGCATTCAAGGCACAGCCCCCCCAAGCATAGCACCTTCGATATGGTGGTAGACATAATAGTGAGACCAAAAAATCCAGAAGGAAAACAGTCAGCAGGTTGTGGAAATTAGTATATCAACAGGCAACAGAAAATTCATGATATTTTTCCTCTTTCTAGGAGAATAAGAAAACATTTTGGACTCACCATTTTGCCAAGTGCAGATCCAGCAACCCTGGTTGTACCTCTGCTGTATTGCTGACTGCCACATGGCATTAACCATACCACGATCCTCTCTGAGTTAGGAAAAACCTTTCTTATTTGAGCCAAATAGATGCTATTTTTAATGCAGATGCAAACATTTTCATCTAAAACTGTTATTAATGCCTGCACATTTTGGACTGCTGCATGAGGAGCCCTTTGGAGGCACGAGGCAGAGAGCACTGCCTGAGGCTCAGAGTCTGGCACCCAATGCCTTGGTGTGCAGAGAGAGAGAGAGTCAACAGCATCCATGGCCACATTCTCTTAACAGATATGGCTCAAAGTATTCCACAAAATACTTTTCCACAAGTGGAAAAGCTTGTGGACAAAAAAAGGATCAGTACATAGCTGTACATCAAGGACAAAAAACCCACGGTACATAGCTGTACCATTTTCCCTCTCCCCAAGAGACACAGAGAAGTGTGGACTGCGTGGGTGAGCAAGCTACGGCTGAGACTGGGACCCTGAGGGTCTGCCTTAACGTGGGGCTAAAGGCACAGACACCAAACTAGTTTGTCTGATCTTGGTGAGTTCCCTCTGTGTGCAAAATTCAGGTGACAATCTATCCCAGTAGCAATGCCTTTGGCCAGCTGAGAAAAGCTCATTTTACTCCAGGAAACTACTGCTAAACAGGACATGAAGTCCCAGGCATAAAGGAGCACACCACACTTTGATTTCAATAGGTATCAACCCCATATTAAGAGGGAGAAAATGCAGCTTTGACTAAAGCATAATTATGCCAATAAAAAAAGACTAGTCCATCCTGATAGCAATTTATAGTAGATGACAATACAACCTAGAGCAAATTCTGTGCAGTGTCTTCAAATTTGCAGATGCTGTACACTGTATTTTAACAAGTTCATGCATTTAAATGGTCTCATTCAAGAGATTTATAAGGAAGATTAATAGTTTACAATTATTTTAAACAACATAAGAAATACCTTCCTTGCCACATACTTTCACCAAAATATTTTTAGAAATTTTTCTTGTCACAAACATAATCTTTTATCCACATTGTAATCAAAACAGCTTTAAGGACATGTCTCTCTCTGCAAATAAATTAGCTATCTCCTTGTGCAAGTCAGAGAAATTATTAGCATGAAATCGATATCATGCTGTTCTCTTGGTTTTAGGGAAAGCTGAGTGAATTAATTTCAAGAATCCACTTGTGAGATACAGTAGGGAAGCCGGGGAAAAAACATGTTGAATAGCAATAAGAAAATACTTTTTTTGTGCTCCCTGAATATATATCATACCTCAAAAATAGGACAGGTTTCTGTAATGCACGCCACAAGGGATTGACTTTTTCGTAGTTTCTCATTCTGTAAGAGAATTCACAAGAAAAACAGAAGTCCTTTTTAGTTTTCTTCTGTGCTTTTTTGATTTGTGCTGATTCCCTTTCATGGTCTTCCTTTGTTGCAAGAGAGGAGGGACCACCCTTGAGATCTACCCAGAGACCATCTCTCCCCCCTTCCTCTTGGACAGTGTAGCCCTTCCTTCTCGCCCTTCTCCTGCAGGTAAAGCCATGCAACTTGAAAAAGGGAAGCAGGTGTCAGTGAGACAGGAAATCAAGAGGTTTTACAGACTCCATGGCTGAAAGAAGCTTTGCTTTAACAGGATTGCTTTCCTAGAGTAAAAAAGCAAAGGTGCCCTTTGGAAGGAGCTTGGACATCGAAGAAAGGCCCAGTTGAAAAGCTTCATGTTGCAGCCCATGCTTCATGTGTTTTGCTGTCAATGTCTGTATGTAAGTATTTTGTATACCAGCAATTTTTTCTGACTACATGTCCCAGGCTGTGATATAAAAATATTTCAATATGTTCATATTCATTATTTCTTTTCCTTACTGCCACTTATCAGTTGATTTTGAAATAAAGCAATTTGAGCAGAGCCAAGATTAACCTTAGCTCAGCATACTAAGAATTGCAATTCTTTTTTCCTCACCATATGTTACTGAAATCCAAGGATAGACAGTATAAACTTAAAGAATTTCCTCTCCCCCCAAAAAAATTATAAATTGCCTCACAAAAACAAAAAACAGCTTCCACAGATATCTCATGCTCTGCCTGAGGAAAATGATACAAAGCCATTGCAGCAAGTGTACCAAGATAGTAAAAATGACTCCACATGAGCAGTGCCTCTCCTTTAACTTGTGTTTTAGTTCTGTAGCTCAGCCTGGTACCCTGGTAACACCCCCAGCACAGATCAGCTGTATCAAGAGTGGTGGCAGGGTTGAAAAGGAGAGGAGGAATTTTTTAAATAAATAATCTCTCAAAATATTGCTCTTATTTGGGAGCACTTGTAAAATTCCATGGACATCACAGGGAGAAGGTAGGTAGAGGAGAGACTTGCAATTAGAAATAAAAACACAACAGCTTTCTTGGCCTTGTGGTGGAACAGGAGCCAAGAAAGTTCCACTGAACTACTCGGAGAGTACAAAAACTGCTGTGCTGTAATATTTCCCCATTTCATTGTTGCCTCAGTAAGAGCTAAAGAGTGGTGTGGCAGGAAGATAATCTGTTTCTCTGTTTATTAAAACCACTACCTAGTAACTGGATGGTAAGACAGAAAAGAAGATAGATATGACTGTGGCAATGAAGAGCACAGCTATAGCAAAACAACTTCAGTATCATTTTGATATAAAACAATAGCAATCTTCCCTTAGTTATGAGGTCAAGAATTAGTCATCCCATGGTATAATTGTTACAAAAGAAAACAATATTTTTACTTCAGCTTCAATTGTTCCCTCAATATATCATTATTTGCTGAGACTGTCAAGCATTTCATAGAGATTAAGAGTGATTAATAAATGCACCCAGACTAAAACAGATTTAAACATGGAGCTAAATAATTGAGCATACTTGATTTCCAGGTGGCTTAAATAATTGATTTAAAAGAGTCTCAAAATGAAAAGCTGCAAGAAAAAGTTAATTATTCTAACTTTTATGGATATCAGACGGTATAAGAATGGGATTACATTTTCATACACAGAATCACAGAATTTCTAGGTTGGAAGAGACCTTTAAGATCATTGAGTCCAACCCACGCTCCAACAGCTCAACTAGAACATGGCACCAAGTGCCACATCCAGTCTCTTTTTAAACACATTGAGGGATGGTAACTCCACCACCTCCCTGGGCAGATGATTCCAGTATTTGACCACTCTTTCTGTGAAAAACTTCCTCCTTTTTCTGTGAAAAGCTTCCACACAACTGTGACTTCGTGAATATACATTGTCCTACGTGCAGTGAGCTGGAATTTTATTTTTGGCCCTGGACAAGCAGCAGAATTTATGAAACCAGGTGAAATAGTAGAGGAAGAGGACAAATATGAATTTTGAGTGCTTTTACTTTTAAATTATGCAAGTTTTTTCTTTTAGGCTTCCTACATTCATTATTTCCAGCATATTCTAAAATTGCTGATTGCTTACAGGTATACTAGAATATCTCAGAAGGTATGATTGCATGATTCACTGAGATGGACCAGGGAGTTCACGTGAGGTTTAAGGATGACCTGAAGTCAAAGAACTTTCTTTTCCTACCATCACTGCAACCATTAGCTTAGTGTGCTTTTCTGGTTCAGTCTTAACCTCTTTTTTTTTTCAATCCACTGCCACTTGGGCTGTATATGAAGTCTGCTATAGGTCTGACAAACTTTTGCAATGGGAACTGCTTGTTTCAATTTTGGCAAATTAATTTATTTAGTCAGATCCTCCCCAAAGCACTCATGGACTAAGACATCCCTAGACTGTCACCAAAGGACTCAGCCATTTAGTGCCTGGATGGCTGCCAGCTATTTTTGAAAGAAAAAGTGCCACCATTTGAGCTAGTGAAAGAATGGCTAGGCTTTCTTCCTCTTAAAATATTTTATATATTTAATAAATATATAAATTGTGCAATATATGCTTTCAATCATTCTTTCTGTATGAAGTAAAAATTTATTTCAGCTGGGAATTTGAGAGGAAAGTGACAAACCTCTGAGGAGAAAATAGAAGCATACTTAAATTTATGTGCAAACATCTAACCATGGTTTTAGAGACAATTTATAATGTCCAATCAGAACTTGGTGTACTAAAAGGAATAAAAACTTTAAATCCTGTCATTTATCCATTTAAATTAAACATAGAAGCCCTTCTGGAGCTTACAGAAATTACAACCCACTCCTGAATTCATGTTACTGCAACAGGACTTCGAGGACCAATTTTCAAGGAAATGGGATTGGCCATTGCTGCTTTTAAATGTCAAAGCACAGATGAAAACCAGAAAATAAATAGAAATATGTAGTAATATCTCTATCACACTTTTTTATAATTTTAAAAAATTAATTTATCCTTAAAAACATTTTGGAATTCTTTAAGCTTCATTTCAAAACTGTGGAAATATGCTTACAAGCAGAGATACCAGACTGAATTCCTGCAAGCAAAACAAGAGGTGAGTAAGAATGCACCACAAATGCATGAAGGTGCTCCTTGGTTTGGCTCTTTCCTCCACTCACAATGAGACAGCATCAGAAATATTTTCATTTGGTTATCCTTTAGATCTTTGCAGAATGGATTGATCATAACATCTTGAGATTCACCCAGCTGCATATGTTTAGAGACTGTAAAGTCACTGTTGTACAATTACACCCTCCTCTCTTTGTTTTACAGACTAGAGAGACCTATTGCATTTCTTTCCCACAGCAAATGGACATTATATTACAATGCCAGGCTGATTATCCATTCTGGCTCCTGGGTCTCTTTTTCACACCTGGGGCCCCCTCTTCCTCCCTGACAGACTGGCCCTGAGCAAGGTGTGCAGGTGCTCTCTGGTTACCCAGGGAGGAAAGTGCTGGGCAATTTCAGGAAAATTGTTTTGAAATCCATTGTCTGGAAATGTTTTCTCTAGAAACTGCAGAAGCCTAACATTTGTGAGAAACAAATCCAAAATTAAAGCGAAGGTGGGTGAACAGAATTCATTGTAATCTAGTAACTATGAGAGTATTTTGGCTGCATTCACTCTATCTGTCAATCATCCTGCCATCTGAATAAAAACAAGCCAATTATATAACCTCCAAAGAAGGAAAACATGTTAAACAGTCTACATTAGCTTCAGAGGTACTATTACAATATTATATGATATTTCCATTTATGGTATGATATTCAATTCATATCCATAAAAATCCTTAGCCTCTGAAGTATATAATTAAGTATGATCAGTTTGGGATATTTGAATCCACATGTATGACCATTTTGCCCTGCTGGGCAGCTGTTGGTTATGACAATTTCCAGGTGCCAATAGCACAAGCTGCCCATGGTTACCAGCAGCTGGCTGTGCTGCACAGTTTGCTTGTTTCTATAACACTGCAGTTTCACAGCAAGAAAGAATCTCAAATACCTATTTGCATGAGTTTCTGCTCTTGGATAAAGTTTTTAGGTTAATTATTAATTATTTTAGGGAGGTATTAGTGCTATTCATTGAAATAGAATGATAAGCTGATGATGAGTGTGAGCAAAGAAAACTGATCTGGCTGACCCCTCAGCCAAATGGCTTAGGGCTTTTATCTGCCCTGCCCTCTGTTCTGGAACACAAGGTGTGGGTCTTTGCCCCTGTCCAAAGCACTAACACACTGAGAAATGAACTGAATTTGCACTGTGGCAAAGTTTATGATGGCACATCTCCCCAAGAATCCCCCCTTGACAATATCTCTGAGAGCTCTGCTAGAAAGGAGGCAGATAATGAAGGTCTTAGTTTAGTTCCTGTACCTTCTACACTTCATAAAACTCCTGTGCAAAAAGACTTCTACACTCCTTACATCATTATAACCTGACATAATACAGCAGGAGAGCTAATAGCTTTGGAAGTCACTGCAATTATAGAGATTTGGATTGTAGTGTCAGGAAGTCTTGAAGATTTCTGATTGTTAGGGAAATAGGGACAGCATTATGTAGAGATCCGCTTACCCTCTTAAGTTACAGAGAGGCCCTGGACAAACTGTAACACTTCAAAGAAGAAGCTCTGGCAAGTGAATGAAAAGGGGAAAGGATAAAGAAAAAATGTTTTATTATTAGCGCTGTCTCTACTGATTCCAGAAGAAAGTTACTTCCAAAGAAATAAAAATGAACACACTCTAGGGTGAACAGTGAGGCTCACCTGTTGTGTGGCAACAGAGGCAGCCATTGCATGCACTGACTGAAGCTGCTGCCCCAGGCCTTCCCCAGGTACCATCAGGAGACAAAGCACAAGAGTTTAGCTTGCTGCAGCATCCCAGGCTCCACAGACAAGCACAACACCATTCCTGACAGTGTGGAAGTCAGGTGGCCACCAACCAGATGGTCAGCTTGGCCATCACAGGTTACCAGCCCTCTGTTCAGCCAACACAGACTAATTCCTAGGTCTCCCAGTTCAGTAGAACCTACCATAAGCTGGCAAGTGTTTTTGCTCCATGAGCTATTAAGGGAACTAAGGAAAAACCTGCAGCAGGAAAGAGGAAGTTGTGCCCTATAGCATTAAGTCCTGCAGTATATCAAGTGCTCTCTATTTCTGAAAGAGAGTGATGCCTCCCATTTAATCCACTCTCTTGAGAACTGCAACACTTTTGCAGGAGAGCTCATAAGCTGCTCTCCCCAGCTAAAATGTTCCTGTTGATATTTCTCTGAAATGCAGCAAAGAACAGACACACTACAAAACTCATTTTTATCAGGGTTAACTATGCTTAACTATGGAAAACCAAAAGGAAACAGAAAGCAAAACCCAAAACAAATGGACCCCTCCTAGGCATGACTTTTTGCATACACTGGTATGAGGATAATGAGTCATCAAGTATCAAAAAATAATTCACAAGTAGTATACTGCAAAAGGTGATATTTGTTTATTTGCATACATTACATAAGTAATACCAGCAGTAACTCCATTCTGCTCAGTAAAAATAAGCACCAGATTTTAATTTTACAAAGCCAATTAATGAGTCACTGATCATCACAGAATTAGAAGCAAGATCAGTTGCCCTTTGCTGCTTGTTGGCATACAACTTAAGTGTTTACAAACCCAGCAGCTACACAATCAACCTTACAGCAGAATTTCTGAAAGCAATTTCTACAGTTTTTGTTTATTTTCTAAAGAACTATTTCATTGCAGCCCTCTCTCACAGAGAGTAATTTTCAGCTTCTAATGATTTCTAAGGCAGTCCTTTCATGCCTGGAATTTGTCTCAATTACTGATCTGATCTCAAGCATCACTAGGTCATCTCACCCTCTGTTTTCACTAATCAGCAAAACAAAAATAAAACAAGGGTTTTAATACTCTTGTCTTCATGCCTATAAAAATAGCAACCCATATCACTATCTTTGTTATTCTAGTGTCAACTATGACACAATCAGATTTTCTCTATTTTCCAGCTTTACAGGGCCTGTTTAAGAGTGTGACTACTTCCTAAATGTCCTGCTCAGCTAAGCAGGTTGGTACTGGTACATAATAAAATTGGGCCTATGAACTTTTCAGGTGTAGAGAAAGTGGGGCTCTTAAGCACATACTTCCTGTAAATCTAAGAACTAAACAAAAGGATCCAAATCTAAGAACTAAACAAAAGGATCCAACTAACTGGAAAAAAAAATCATAAAATCTCTTCTATTACTCAGGTATCTGACCCAGAAGATGACAATACTTCTCTGAGTAATAATGTCATCTAATGTTCCTGTTCTGGGGATTTGCTTTACAGCAGTTCTCGGCTCCTCTGCTCACCTAGACCTAATACAGTTACCATCCATTGCATTTTTTCTGCAAAATTTGGCAATATTGTCTTTGTTGGGTCTTCTCTGTGTGGAGGTAAGTTAATATCAAAGGGATGACAATTTACAAAACAATTGCAGGAAGATTTTTGCACGATGATGGAAAGCAGATAGTTTGCCTTTATTTCTGTTTCAGCAGGGCTTTGAATCCCAAGCCGAGGCCAGGAGCTGGCACAGGGCAGATGACCAGAAGGCTTGATGAGCCAGCGCACACACACAGACCTCTGGCCCATATGCTAAAGCTCTGGACTGACCTCAGTTGGAAGACACTTCTCAGTCACATCTGCTGATCAACCTCTCTGAGGCAATCAGTCCATAATTTGTTTTTGTCAAAATTACTTTGGTTGCTTTAAGCAGTCAAAACACAGCATGTCTGCAAGTGAAGTCATTTGAATTGGAGCAAACTGACAGAGGCACACAAGAATCGCTACCGGCAGGTGAGGTAATAGAGATTTCTGAAGAGAAAACTTAAGCCAACAACAAAAACAATAATATTGCCACAAGTTTTAATTTATATAATCAGTTATAAATAACCAAAAATAATCACAAATGAACTTTAAAGTGTAAAGGGTGCAGGGGACTGAAGCTGTGACTGAGGTGACACCTTTGCCTCAATGTGTCACAGAGATCAGTACTTTCAAAGCAGCTAACCCTTTCCCAGCCTCATTTTCAGTACCTATTAAATCAGAATTTCAGGGACTGGCACAGCACTTTGGTATCTGAATTGCCTCATGCCAGGGGAATTTGCTCACAAAGCACAGAAAGGGCAGGAATTGTGGCCTGAAAATACTTTCCCAAATCCAGGATGAAACTCCTGGCTGTACATCAGGCTCCTGGTTGCTTGCAGAGCAATGGGGAAGGACATTCCTGTGCATGGCTAGTGGCTGGACACTTGCTGCAGCAATTATATTCAAGAGTAGTTTGGTTTTAAGTAACTGTATCTGCCTCAGAACAGTCAGTCTGTCACATCAAATTAACTACAAAGCTAATGTTGGCTTTGTGATGCTTGATGATGCTTGCTTTTCTTTATTTTACTTTAAAAAATAATGATCATAAAAGCCCCCAAGCTGGCCCAGTCTCTCTTGTAACTCCTGACTGTCCTGTTGCTCTGACAACATAAACCAGCTGTACTCTCTGATGGAGCCCTGAGCAGCCTGAGCATACCAATGAATCTGATCCCAGGACTTGGTCTGTTCCCAGTAAGGTATTATTTTCTATTTGCCAAGACTAACTCAGACATAAATACAGAACATAATGGTTCTGCGTGTGCTGTGGTACTTTTTAGTCTTTGGTCACATCTGCACCAGGAAAACTCTTTTCTTCACAGTAATTGTTGAACTCCATATGTCTGAATTCCCCCATCAGCCACATAGTAGTGGGATTACTGAAGACACACTTGACATCATTATAATGAACAAAGACTAAAAAGCTGAAGCATTTTTCAATTAGTGGGGTCAAGGATATCAAGGTTTCTATAGCCTGACTGCATTTCTGAAGCATAAAGATCTGGCAAACATCCGTATGCATTCTTTGCCTCTTTGAAACAAACTACTTCATCATTTTCTATTAGAAAAACAAAAGCCAAGTAAATATTTAAAGATCTTAAACTTACTGAAACAGAGAAACACACAGCCTGCTGGGAGAACCAGCACACTCCAGTGTGGTTTTGTTGCCAGCCGTACAATGGCTCGTCCATGGAGCAGCTGGATCCAGCCCTGGCTCTGCACAGAAAAGCCATAAATTGTGAAGGAGCCCAAGCATGACTGAAAACAGTAAGATTTGCTTGCACTGTTTCCACATTAAATAAACTGTGCTTTTAAACCCAAGAGCTAAGTTTGGGGACACTTAGCATTCGAACATTCCCAGATGGGAAGCAGCACAGACATGCTTTCTAGCAGGGAAGAAGTCTTTCTTAGCTCAGGGGTCTCTTGATACTGTGGGCATGCCTCCACCAAGTTTCTGATAAATTCCTGCTCAAAATTATTATTTCTTCACCATTTTTGCTTAGGGTACCAGACCACATCAATGCTCAGCCACAGTTTTTCCTTTACTGGACCCTGGCACACACAGAAGAGATGGGGTCATAGATCCTTTTCCCCTATGGAAATAAGACTCTTGAATCCTACCCAGATCTAGCACAGCACGTCACTGACTCAAATTAACTGTACACAGCAAGCAGTGCCTGAGACATCTGACCATCTGGCTTCTATGACCAGCAAGTGCAATTAGCTCCTTTTTTTCTCATTTATCCTTTCTGGACACCATCAGCATATTCATAGAGGAGGCGAGTGGCACTTCCTGCATTCCAAGAGTCTTTCTAGATCCTACTTCTGTTATACTTTCTGCAAATCTATAGAGGAAGGAATTATTTTCACAATTAATATTACTGTGAAAATCAAGCAGAAATAAAAGAAGAAAATTAAAATATAAATTACATCACTTGCCAATTAAAAAAAAAAACTAAGAAAATATGTCTTCTTTCTCTGAAGTATCCTATTTCTTTACTTTAAAGCTGCCTGGTGCACATTTTCCCCAATATCAGATACATTTTTCAACAAAACAATGAATATTTCTTATTGCTGTCAACCTTAATCCAGTGATCTGGACTCAGAATCACAGACATTTGATAAAATATATTTTGTTGTAAGAAATACATTCCATATCACTTAATAACACAAATTCTTTTAAGTTTCTTCCCTTTAATTGTATGTACCCAACATGTATCCCAATCACCTAATCAAGTTTCAATAGCTTAACAAGTTTCACATCCCAGTCTTTATGCATCTTAAAAAGATATACATCATGCTTGGTCTTTCATAGTGCCTCTGCTATCAGAAAGAGAATAGCTGTGAATCTCAATTTGTTCAAATGTGCCCAGATTTGGTATAAAGATGTCTTTGATCACTTTTCCCCTTGGTCATCATGTAAAAACTTTTTGTGGATGCACAAGAAAGGCATTTCAGAGCACAAGGCATCTTCAAAAATCTTTAAGTATTTGCTTTCCTGAGACAGAAAGGCTAGAAGTGCCAGGTGGGGTGGAATTCTCATGAAGAGGACAAAATAAAGCCTGTGCAAGAAGTTTCATGTTCAGAGAGCAACCAAAATATCTTATGTAAATATTATGATTATGCCAACTACTTGCAAATAATCACTAAGTGTTGCAATACTGATTCTGCTCACAGAGATTTAAAGCCAAGCCAGATAAATCAATGGACACACTTCACCAGGTTTAGACCAGACCAGACAGTCCTTACTTATGGGTGCTTTAGACTGTTCTCCAGTTAAAACCCTTTTACATCTAGCATTCAATAGTGAGATTTAGTGATGGATTATATCTCAATCATTATTTTGATAAAGACAAATTAATAAACTTTTTATTGAGCCTTTCAACACAGCTCCTGTGTGATCTTGCATTAGAAAGAGGAGATTGTTATAGTGGTATCTAGATCTGTAGGACAGTATTCCCAGAAAACAAGCTGTTCAGACAAGTTTACTTCTCCTTAAATGTTACAGATAAATCCAAAATTTCAAATGTCTGTGAAGGAAATGCAACCCAGAAAAGGGGAAACAGTTGTTCACAACCTTTCAGCAAAGGTACTAAATGAGGTGGTGCAGCCTTTGTGTAAATATTATTCAGTACAAAAAACCTATGCCTGCAAAACCTATTCATATTATTTTTACTCATATTTGTGTTTTGTGTGGCCTTTCTTTTGTCATTAAACACTGCAAAAACCCAACAATTAATAGGGACAGCCCAAGTATGAGCTGATATATGACTGCCTCCAGAGACAGCTGCTTCCATGCACTACTGACACCAGTGCAAATTTACAACATGCGTCTGTTAGCAAAAAAAAATCCAGACACAATAAAATCTTCAAGAAATGCACTGACCTCTATTTACTCTGAAGTTATTTTGCCCATGATGTGTTTTCATAGCTGTGTGTCCAAAAGAAATTTTGCCATATTGCCCTAAGAATAAAATAAATCTGGGCTGTTCTTTCTTATTTATATGATTAGCCATCAGTATTCAGTAAAATTTAGATGTTTAACCTGTCTGAAAAATGAGGAAGCATTTTCTAATCATACCTGACTGTGTGAACACAGTCCCTGAATATGCTGTACTTATTCCAAACTATATTCTATCACACACCTTCTAAGCTTTTCCAAAATCTGGCTTGCATTTCTGACAAAAAACACAACTGTGAAAGTTATAAAAAAAGAAAACAAAACAAACATTCCTCTTTTTTTTTTTTTTTTTTTGCAGTATCTTTTAATGTTTTTGGCAGGTTAGGGATAGTAGAATTAAGGTAACTTCACTTTTTGCTGCTTGTTTCTGGCATGCTGCTTTAACACTGTGTGATAGCCTTTTCATCAGACAGAAAACAGTTCTGAGATTAGCAGAAAAAAATAGAAGAATCAACAAAAATCTAAACATAATCTGTCTTCATTGCATTATAAAGTAGCAGATTTATTTTTCTTATTCTCTCACTATTTTCCTTCCAGTGTTTGTAAAACCTTTATCTGTTGAGCTTTGAAAAAATGCTTTTTGAAAATGAGTAAGACTAAAGTGAATTTTAATATGAAACACCCTTTTAGTAAAATGGTTCAAAACAGTAGAAATGTGAATTATCTTGTCATGGGATGTTCTCTGGGAATTAGTTTTTGTCAAGTGATAACATTTGTGCAGCTTCTACAGTTCAGAGAGTTTAGTGCATTGGGCTGTCTCTGTACATCAGTATCACAAAAGAATTATTAAACAAAAGGAAATGAAAGTAACTTGTAATACAAAGGCTGCCTTCTAGTTTAAATGTTCTCCTTTGATGTAATTTTGTTTTTCACTTGCTTTGCCCACTGCTGTATCACAGTAAATAATGCAATTATGTTCTGAAGCTCGGAATCTCATCGGGGCCAGACTCTTTACCCAAATAAATGGTTCTGCTGAACAGCTCATCCATTAAAGGAAGGCCATGAATCCTTTTGTTTGCTGCAGATTTTAACAGTATCATTGCACAAATCTTTTTGGCTTAAAGGCAATTATTTGATAGGGTACTCTTGGCTGGTCCAAATGATACTGTAATTTAAATGTAGCCTAGTTTTTATCCTAGGATGCAAATTTTGTAAATGCTTGCAAGTGTAGCCCTGCTCACAAAGGGGAGTAGGTAAAACTCTACAGCAGAGAGTATGACAAGCTACCATGGTAACACAGGGCAAAAACTGTAAAAAACTGATTTGAGTCCTTGAATATCTACCATCCAAACACCAAAAAAAGGTAAGTAAGTGCATTTTCAGTAACTCATAGTTTTAAATTCAGTAATCTTATTTTCATTTTAGCTTTAAAATTTGAGTTGGAATCAAGTATTTAAGCTTTAAGTATTGATATTTACAAATCAAATAATTAGGATGAAGCTTGGAGAAGGTCCATATAGATTGAATATCTGGCTAAAGGTCTCTGAATCTCTGGAAATTCTCTGAATCTATGGAATATTTTTCCAATGTAAAATGAATCCAGGTCTGCCTTATGGCATATTTTGACTAAATAATATAGCATCAAGTCTATTCTGAAACTGTCCAAATAGTGAAGGACTGAATATATACCTCATGAAGAAAGTGCTTGGCAGAGATTTATGGTGTCTGATCTTTTTTATAGTCTTTTTTGTACAGTGAACATATCATAAAAAAAAAAAAGCTTCAGCCTGTATCCAAGATTCAGCTTCTGTTACAGCATTTTTCATACTCACAGAAGAAAAAAAGAAAGTAATTATCCCCAGTAAATAAGTTATCGCATTTGAAGTTTGTATTTACCAAAACAGGATGTTTCCTTCTGCTCATTTTGGGCAGTTCTTTCTAAGTCAGTTTTAGGAAGTTCCAATAATTTTCCTTGTGAACAGTGCAGATGGTTGCACAAGTCTTATAGTGGAGAATTGTGGGGCTTAAGGGCCACATATCACAACAAAGTACTCCTAACTCCTTTTGCTCATGTGTCTGAAGAAACAGGGGGATTTACAGATGATGATGCATCTGGTAGATTTACTCTGAAAAAAAACAGCAGAATGGTCCCTTAAAGCAATCTCTGAGTTGCAGATGTAGAGGTAGGACTCAGTAATTACATTTAATTTAATTTAATTGAAACTGGTTTATGAGTCAATTACTCACAAATTCAGCAATGGAGTTGTAAAAGAAAGTAATTTTACAAATCTGTGGTTTTTTTCTCTGATTATAGAATATAGGGGATCAAAGCACTAAACTGATATAAATTATCATAACTTCATTGAAATTATGGTCTTATGCTCAGTGCATAATTTGAGACTGAAGAAGCTGGCAATGCATTGGAAGCAGCTAAGTTTGCAGAAAAAGCATCATTTTGTTACTGTGTTTTCAACACATAAATCAGAACTCCCCCCCTTGGTTATATGGAAGACAAATCAAGCTACTGAAACATACAGTGGCGCTATTGAGAACAATTTAAACAAGGTTGATTTTCTTGACAGTTTAACTATAATTGTTCCAGTTTATAGAGGCAAGAAAGTGTTTGCCATGAAGTCAGTCCCTGTAGTGCCTGTGACTCCGTCAATTCTCAGCATCGTTGGCTCTGCTTGTTTCAGCACTTAGTGAGTGCTCAGTAGAGTCCATCTCTATTGCACTACCTGGTTGCACAGAACACACTGAAATGCACTTTCTGTAGCCCTCCAACAAGGCAGGTGCACAGTGGCTGTAGCCAACAGGAGTTGCCAAGTCACTTAATTCAGATGCTGGCCCCGATTTTTCATTTCTGAAATGACTTTGTCCACTCAGGGTTGACCCAAAGGAGAAATCTGGGGGAAGTCCTTCATATCACAGGGAATATTCATTGCCACTCTAATTGTTGATACTAAAAACTTGACTTTTTTGCCCTTCTGTGGATGGGCCTAAAGAAATGCTCATTCAGCCCCATCATTTAGCTAGCAATGCCTTTTCCAGAGGAATACAGTCTCCTTTGCCCTGTACAACAGTGAGAAGTTAAATAAACACATATTTCAGCAGACAATTTACTCCCCCTTTAGGATCACTCTATCTCAGACTACTTGCCAACCTAATATCAAAAAAATTTCAGATTTCCAGTCCAGGAGATCTGTATTTCAGCACTTGCTCTTTGCATAGACAGGCTCTAGAATATCAAATGTTTGCATACAATAAAAAATTCCAATACTTCTGTTTCAAATATGCTGAAAATTTTCATTTCAAAAATGCTGAGCAAAAGAAAGCTTCCAATTCAGTCTAGGGCAGATGCTCAGGATTTCATTTTGAGTATGTTAAATTGCTATAGTTTTCAGGACTTGAAGTGCAACCTACCTCATCAAACTCTCTCAATTTTTATGCTCATCTCAGAGCATAAAAACAACATTATTCAGGGGGGAATTCTTCATTATGTTCTGGGCTGTATAGTCCCCTGAGCAGTTCAGCTCACAGGGAAGAATGCACTCCCAAACTACACCCTGGGAATTGTTGGGAAATACCATTTAATTAAGCATTTCCAATTAGCTAACCAATTCAAAGTTTTTGGACCGGGTTGAAACAAAACAGACTTTTTTATTTTCTCAGTGTAAAGGCCTAAACTTTAGTAAAACAGCAGTTTAATTTTATGTCTTTAAGAGATAGAGTAGCAATCTTTACTTTCTTCCTACATTTATTTGGACATTCGATTTCATTATGAACATTAGAACCCTGCTATACATTTAAAGAATAACATATTTCAGAATTTCCCTTTATTTTTCCCATTTGACATCTTAAAAAGTGCAATGAAAAAGCAATGCAAGTCAGGCATTCAACTTCATACAGAAGTGTTTGTACAAGCAATGTGCTAGAAAAATCTGGCCTCTGTGATAAAGAGCTCATTCACTTCCATTAACCATATTTTTAGAGCACAGTTCTATTTTTTCACCATTTTAATGACTATTGTTATTTTGCCTCTGAACATACCAGTCATTTCCTGTGTTGTGACCAAAAACAAAGGGAAGACTTAAATCTGAAGGCACCTACCCCAGTCAGAAAGAAATCTACAAAACCACCAGTCAGCCCCCAAACCCCAAGCTGCACTTGAAAGCTTAGACCACTTTAGGTAGGGGTTTTTTTTGATTTAATAAAAAGCAGCTGGATTTTTTTTCTTTTTTTTTTTTTTGTTCCATTTTAATTTCTCCTATATTGTCCATTACCAGCTTTGGTGCACGTTTCTGTACTACCTCACCCCTGTTTAGATACAGACAACTTGGTGTCATGTTTGTTCATCATCATAACATGTTGCTGTTGTGGTTTCTGAGTCTCCCTTTTCACCAGGTTCAGCAAACCCTTCCCACTGGAGAAAACTGAAATCACAGGAAGTTTCTAACACTTCCCATGGAACATTATTGAGCTGGAAGAGGGAAAGGTATTTTCCAGTCCATTCTGACAGGCAGAAGCACTTTAGAGACTTTCATGGGTAAATGCATTTAAATTAATATGAAGCATCCAGCTCTATCTCAAGAAATATTCACAGTCTCTAATAAACAATTACTTGCTCCTCAGTCAGGTGATTCACCTTTCAAATTTAGCTTCCTCTGAGAATGAAAAATTAGGGCTATGTGCCAGTTTTCAGACTGAGTCAGAAGGAAAGTACATGCCTCAAAACACCTTGTGCAACTTAATAACATATTAACGAAACACTTGGGTTTCTAGATCAGACCTATCTTTTCACAATATTGGTCCTCTGTTAGATCTAGCTTTCACAGATGAAATTTGGAAGGAGAATTTCACTGTTTGTTCCCACCCTAGAACACACATTGTAAGATGCATAGTAATACCAACATCCTTCAATCATTTAGGCACTGCTATTTGTAATCTTGAAGCTCTTCAAATTATGTGTGGACTTAATCTTCACCTGCTAATAACAGAACTGCTTATATGGCCCAAGTCTTTTAACTTCCTCTGGTACAAATTCTTTCTCCCTGTCATTTCCTGCCTGCAGTAATACAATTGTGTTACTTTAAAAAACATGCTTGTTTAAAAAAATGTTATTTTTTTATGAAATTGCTAAAAAGTACTTCTACATTTTAGTTATTTTTAGCTTATAGCAACATGTTTTGCCAGGTAGTTCTGACACTTGCAACCGTTAATTTTTATACTGAACAAAACCAACTTTTTTTCTGTTTCACTTTACAATTTCTTACATTTGAGAGAAGAAAATGACAGAATTTTTCTCCAAATCCCTCATGTTTCTGAAAATAAACAATTTTGGATGACATATTAGATTACAAAAGAAGTTACAAAATTGATGAATATTCTTGCAGTTATTGCCAGCTTTTCTGGCAGAAAAATAAAAAAGGAGAGAATTTTTGCACAGATTCAGTATTTTTGTTTCTTTTTAGATTACAGTGTGTATAGAATAATAATAAATGTAAGTGATAAAAAGACAAAAGTAGGTCACAGCAATAAAATGAGAACAACACAAGAAGTAGATGACAATTTCTAAAATGGGCCTGAATTAAAATTTGGTTTCTATAAGTCTATCAAACATATCTGCACAAGTTTCATTAACAGTAAAATGCAATCTGATGGCTTTACATTATAAAAAAAAATATTGATTCATACCAATACCTCTGATCTTCCACTGACTGGGTTGTATTCCTCAGCTACTCCCCTTAGACATGCCCAGTCATGTTAGCAGGACTAATGTATGTGTACTGTCATTTCCCCAAGGTGGTGTGTTACCATTATGGTAAATTAGTGTATTTATGGAAATAACTCTGTAAGTTCCACATGAGAAGATACATTCCTATATTGAATGTCTTCTCAAACTCCTGAATGTCTTTGGCAGTAAGGCAGCAGCAGATGTGCTTGAGATTAGCTTCTCAATTATTTCAAAAAGATAAATAAAACCAGCTCCATTGGCTCTGGGCTCCAAACACACCTTCCTGAGCATCAGGGAAGCTTGCTTCGGTTTAAATCACCCTGCATCTTACTTTAGCTTCTGTCTAACATAAAACCAGCAGATCAGAGTCCATTGGTAGATAAGAAAAATTACAACACTATAAAATATATTGGGGCAAAACACAGTAGGAGGTGCTGGGATGGTCACAGAGTGGATTTGTTGTGGCTGGAAAGGGCATGGGTGTAACAGAAAGCAGCATGTGAAGGGGACCATGCAAACTGCAGGTTCTTCCTTATTGTGAATAATCACCACAATTTCTGCCTTCTGACAATGAAGGGACAGCCAGAGACAAGGGCTCCCACCTTTTCCAAGCACCTACAACCCTATCCCAAGCCCTGCCTCAAACACTCCTTCCTGTCAAAGAGCTCCAAACAAAGAGCTCCAAAAGCCACTTGAGGCACATGCCCATGTCCCCTCTCTTATCCCTTCCTTTAGCTTTATTCTGTTCTTAATCTTCAGCATATATTTGATAATGTACAGAACACTGCATTTGTTACAAAAGAGTTACAAAGCCTTACTATGCTTCCTTCTGTCTTCAACACTTTTGAAAAACTGGGTGCACATCTGCTTGTAAAAATGTCTGAAGAATTTCAAAGCGTGTATCAAATGCTCCTTCTATACCTTACTGCCTATTGTTGTCACACAGGTAGTACCTTTCATGAGATGGCCACAAAGTACTTTCAGAAAAGAGGAAGAATTCTATAGTCACTGTTAAAAGGAGAACAGTTTCAATTTCCTTTCTGTGTAGTTTCCTCTGGTGAGTCAGCAAGGTGAAAATTTACAGGGTACAACTGCAACACAATGGTATACACAAACTTGGCTTCAGTAAAAGCACTGGAATGTGAAGCCCAGAATGAAAGCAGGAACTAATATAAAGTGTGTTCACAGGTAAGATATGGCATCAAATCATCTGCTAGCCTCAGGAAAGTGCAACTGATAGAAACTGATTACAGTGAAAGCCCCATAAAATTATCACAACTCTATGCAGTCATGAATAACAGCTCATGAAGCAGAGCTTATTATATAAGCAAATGTTATTATTAATACATACAATACACAGTTATCACAGACTGCCAGAATTAAAGAGTACCTTCTTTGGCTCAGGGGTATGCAGCCAAACTTCATGGATGATGTGGAGTTTTGGATTTGCTGCCCATGGAAAACCTACACAGATGCAAATAGTCAGAACACTCCAATAAATCAGGGCACCCATCTTGTTATCAACCCTGGATTCCTGAGTATCCATCATAAACTAGACTACTGGGCAAACAAAGAGGCTACCACAAAAAGCAGGAAGTCTGGCATATATACTGGAAGATGACTTAAGGATATATGAATTGTTTTGAAAGCAGACATCATGAGTGCTAAGAAAATGACAGAAATTACTCAGCTGCTAATCAAACATATTCACTAAATAATAGACTTCTCCATCTGCCTCAAAGCCCATTAACAGAGGAAATTAATGGCTAGAAGAATTGAAAGTATTCATTCTAAAGCACCAAAGGGGAAAATCTATTATCTTTGTTGCAGGCAAATTCTACCTGTTCTGATTCTAAAACTGCTGAAACAGTCACTTATATGTAATGGAAATAAAACCTCAAAAAGCAAACAAAAAAACCCCAAAACAAAAAACCAAAACAAAGCAAAAAAACCAAAACCAAAAAAACCCAACCAAAACAGAAAAAAAAAAATGAAAGGAAGTAGAATTTGGTGTATTGTTCATGTCATGTTGTCTATTATAAAGTAAAAGCTATAACAAAATGTTTAGATAGTTTTGAAGTCCCTCTCCATAAGGTGTACCTATCACTACTTGATTAAACATGTAATTCTTGATTAAATAAATCCTGAATTGTGAATTCTACAAAATTCCATTAATTTTATTTCTCAAATATGGTTCTAGGCAATGCATCCCTTTTAGCTCTCTTGTTTGCCTTTATATCCTCCAACTACTTCACACCAAGTAAGAAACAGATATCTTTGTCTGCAGACATCACAAGTCACCTTTATATATATTATCATTTAAGCCATTCCACTGAGTTAGTCCCAAGTTTGGTTTTTTTTGTGAGCTGAATTATTATCTAAAGAGGACTGGGAAAACTTTGCAGCAGCAGGTATTAAGCAGATGTAGACTGGCAGAGCTCCCCAGAATGATTCATCTCAGCTGAACCTCTCTTCATGTCTGCATAAAATAGTCTCAAAAATCTGAAAACACATATTGAATGCTTTCTTAAAAGGTGACTCCACTTTTGATCCCATTGAAGTAGAAGCTTATCTGATCCTTCCGAATCTGCATAAAAAGTTTCCTCATTAAGCTTCCAACTCTGAAAACATCATCAGTGTTATCATTAGGAGCACAGCCTTTCTCACAGTGCTTAGGAACTTGCTTTGCTAAAATCAGGAAGGGAGGTACTATGAAAATGGAAAATAACACAAAATAGGGAA
The DNA here is from genome assembly GCA_025504685.1 of Leucosticte australis. Classification (NCBI taxonomy): domain Eukaryota; kingdom Metazoa; phylum Chordata; class Aves; order Passeriformes; family Fringillidae; genus Leucosticte; species Leucosticte australis. Next base: position 67,274,652 of record JANIJU010000002.1, read on the forward strand.
AGTGACTCACAATATATTGAGTTCTTAAAAGGTCTTAGATAAAATGATAATAATAATAACCTTCACTCTCCAATAACAGAGCCAAACCTTTTCTTTAGCCTTAGACTGAATTTATTTCATGTCAGCTGGCTTCTGACTCACAGAAATGTGCTTCATCTGCTCTAATATGTACTGCCTGATGACTTTGCTATGCTATGGAAACATATACCTCCCTGTAGAATTTTCCAGAGCTATTAGAGTAAAAATATTAGTCAAAGGAGACTTCAGTCTTCCTCTTTTTATTTTTTCTCATATGCTGCAATAGACATCTCATTTGAACTTGAGTGGTTTGAGTTAAAGGCTGCTTGATTGTTTTGTTTTCATGGACAACTGTGTTAGCAGGATCAATCAATAGGGTCTTCAGTGTCTTTTGGTAGATATGTTAATGAGGTTAAAGGGAGGAAGAGAACAGATAGCTAGATATCACAAAAATATAGTTAAATACAGAATTTTCAAATACATCTTTTCATACAAGGTTGGTTTTTCACTTGACTTTGGTTTGGTTTGGTTTTTCTTAACTAGTCGCTTGCAGTACGTTGTTGGAGGGTTACAAGATTTCCTGTGGTGCTTATTCTAACTGAAATGGAGCTCTCTCACATGAATACCTAACGTGCAGACCTTGAGAAAAATCTGGATCAATCTGTTATGGGAAATAGCCAATGTCCTGAAACCAGCACCTGAGGTAAATGCACTCCCTTCTGTCACTGCTGCAGCTTCTGCCTTCACAATGAGACAAAGCCCAGGCAGTCAGTCTTGGATCAGTAGTTTCCAAGATTTCTTTTCTCAGATTTCCTCCATGGGAAGAGACTCTACTCTTTATCTACTGTGTTATTTGTTCATTCAAAAACCACAACATAACTGACATTTCCAACTAACCACATAACTTCCACAAATTATTAAGGAGTTCCAAAGTCCTGTTTGTTTGGTTGGTTGGTTTTTTCCTGAGAAATTGCAACTTACTACTCTTATAGAACTTTAAATAGATAGCAGATCATTTAAGCACAAGCATAACTTTAAGCCATTGCCCGGGTGTAAAGGAACTACTGGAAGATATAAATACTTATGTGAGTGCCCTGAGGATTCAGGAGTTGTGAGTTCATGCCTGGAAGAACATAGATATTGCCTTCTCAGCTGGTGAGGATGAATCCACAACTACTTAGACAAAGCCAGGAGAAAACAGGAGGTACAAGGGTACACATTTGAACTCCTATCCTTCTCTCTCAGAAGAGTCCTGACTCAGAACCAGATATCACACACACGGGAAACAGCCATGAAGTTCCAAGGCTCTGCTGATCCCTCTGTAGCTCTGCTGATCCCTCTGCAGCATGGTACCAAACAAGCTTCACCCACCTACACACTCAGCCTGGCACAAGGAAGGAAGGTTTTGCATGATGTCACACAGCTGTCAGAGAAGAGACAGGTGACAGAAAGAGCTGAGTCTCTGCAACATCTACTACAACAGCACCTGGGTCAGCAATAAGGGCCCCTAGACACCACTGTAACACACACCAAAATTTGCACTCTAACAACTTGTATCTCAGCACACAAAGCCAAAAGGTGGCTGGGGATTTTCCCATGGCAAACTCAGCTGTGTTTCTCAGAGCAGTGCAGAACCTACACTAATCTGGAAAACAGAAAAAGATACAGAAGTGCCTGCACTTCTCACATTTCTCTGAAAAATTCCATAAATCATTCCACTGCCTAAGCTGTGAGGATTTGCTGCTGGCTGAGAAAGAAAACATTCTAGGGTAAGGTGATGACGATAAAGGGAAAAGATCCTAAGTGGGAGAGAACAAAAATGCATTTCGAAACTACAAACAACTTTCAACTTATGACTTTTGGATGAGAGACATTCCTCTCCTAAGCCTCAAAGTTTTTATGGGTTAGAACCAGGACATGAAAAATATATTCTCTCCTCTCTTCCAGTTCCCATCTGTGAGTAATCACAAGAGATCTGCAGACCAATTCCACTTAAAAAGATGCCCATCAGCTTTTGGGGCAGATCCTCTGAAGGATCCAGACCCTGAGGGTTCTGCAGTGAATGACTACAAACACTCCAGAAACAACGTGCAAAGAAGCAGTGGTGGGTTAGCCCTTCATGTTAGAAAGCTAGAGCTTTATGATGAGGATGATGAAGTTCAGAAGAGGAAGGCCAATAAGGCAGATGTCATGGTAAGGGTCTGTTATAGACCACCCAGCCAGGTGAACAGGCTGATGAAACGCTCTCTAAGAAGCTGCGATAAGTTTCACAATTGCCAGTCCTTTTTCTCGTGGGGAACTTACCAGATGTGTGCTGGTAATGGCACACAGCAGAGAGGAAACAGTCTAGGGCATTCCTGGAGTGTGTGAAAGACGGTATCCTGAGACAGCTGGTGAGGGAGACAACTAGGGAAGGTGTCCCACGGATCTGTTGCTTGAGAGAGAGAAGGACTGGCAGGTGACGGGACTGTTGGAGGCTGTCTTGGGCATAGCTACCATGAAATGGTAAGAGATTCTTGGAAAAGTAAGGAGAAGAGTTAGCAGAACTGTTCACTTCTGCAGGGCACACTTTGGCCCGTGTAGGAAACTGGGGCCAAAGTGCCACCTGGGTTGACAGAGTCCCTTGCCCCCAGGTTGCACTGGAGGAGGTTTAGACTGGGTATTAGGAAAATTTTCTTCACCAAAAGAGTTGCCAAGCATTGACACAGGCTGCTCAGGGAAGAGGTTGAATCATCATCTCTGGAGGTATTTAAAAGATGTGTAGGTGTGGAACTTGGGGACATGGCTCAGTGCTGGACTTGTCATTGCTGGGTCAGCGGTTGTAACTGATGATCTTAAGGGTCTTTTCCAAGGGAAACAGCCCTATGATGCTGTGAGGAGATGAGAAAGTGACAATATCTGCCACATTGTTTGCACAACTCAGTTCAGCAGTCACAATCCAGAGCTTAGTTTGCCTTCCACTTCTGCAGCCTCAGAAGGAAGAGGAAGATGGACCATACAGAGAGCCCAGACTGCAACAGACTTCCCAGATTCATCTCACCCTTCCTCTCCATAGAAGTGTAAATCATTTTCAGTGATCAATAACCTTCTAACTTTATTTCTGTAGCTTAATTAGTGCTATAGATAGCATAAGTACTTTCTTTTGGAATACAGTGAGCAGTCTTTAGATGTAAGTACTACTTCTAAGGTAGATGACTGAAGAGAGTGGAAAAGTACCAACAAGTATGTGAAATCTGTAATAAAATAGTAATTGTTACAAATTTTCATACATAAAATAACCCGTGCTAATGAAGGATTGATTCCATAGGCTTGTCTTCAAAGGCACAGGCTTTGTTTAAAGCAGAAAAAGGAACAGAAGAAAACTAGCTGTTCTCATTATGGCATCAGATTTACTTTGTGAAAGAGATGCAAAATTCCTCATCTATCCCAAAAATATTAAAAATAAAAAGGATTATGTAACATATTCTGAGTAGTAATAAAAATGGCCATTTATTATATTTCACTTCTCATCAATAGGTTTCAGGGTCAGCCTTGCTTTTCCAGAGGAGAAAATAAAGCACAGAAGGTGGAGTGAGTGCCCAGAGTGATCCATCAGGCCATACACATTTGGAAATAAATCCAAATTTCCTGAATCCCAGCCCAGTGTTCTGTCCTTAGCAGTAAATGACTCGACACCTTAGCCACCAAAGGACAACTTTACCCAATCATTCACATCTCTCTGAAACCAAAGGCCCTCTGGAAAACACTAAGTATTTACAGTTCAGTGGTCTTTGCAGTGTCTGACTAATTAATTAATTAAAATTAATTGTTTGTAAAGACATTTTTAATGCAAATTAGTGATAACCAAGAGAGAAATGGCTGAACTCCATAATTAGCTGTAACAAAATTTGCCACTCAGACACTTTCCTACATATTAATATGGTTTTGAAGTTTTCACTCTGGAGGCCTATTCTCATGAGGCTTAGTTATCTAGCCATTCTTTCATAGGCAAAATTTTAATTCAATAATACTTTATGTGCAAAAACAGATTTGACAAATGAAGCATCTGTGTGAAATATATAAATTAAATTGCACATGGAAAAGGCAAATCTGAGGCTCTCTGAGAAGAGATTATAACAGCAGTATGATTTCAAGTATAGCACTGGTGAATCTTTTGGAAAAGTATCTTTATTTATGAAAAGGTAGCTTGTAGGCAGATGTCTATGCCTTTTTAAAGTCTGGAGACTCATTTTCTTTGCAGAGTAATTACTAAATAACAAAAGTATAATCACTGCCTGGACCAATAAACTCTGGCAAAGGTGACTGAAATAATCTCGGGGGATCCAAGGGCTTGTTTAGAGCGGATATTAAGCAGAAGTAATTAAGTAACACAGTGGGAGTGGGAGTCCCAAGAGAAAACATGTTACAATGACAATTTTTTTACACGTCTCAATTATTTATTATTATACACTTTGGCTTTCTGCAGCAGAAATCTACCACTATTTAAGACCTTTGGAACCCTGAAGCGCTCCGCAGGTGTCCTGAGCCCTTTCTCTGGTCCTGAGACCAGGTGGCACAGTATAACCATACCCACCCTGGAATGGTAAACTTGCCCTGGAAATAGGATGGCCATATCCAAACTGCCCAGAATTAATAGTTTTTCCTATATTAATTCTCAAACTATTCTAGGAATTATCTGGAAGACTGCTAATGCACCATGGCTGTGCATGGGACTTTTGAACAGTTTAACAGTGCAGGCAGCCTAATTCTGTCCCTCTGCCTTCACCCTGGGACTGTCCATTTAGCAGATAAAACAGAGCCATTAATGACCTCCTAGCAAA